>JAQQAC010016209.1:122451284-122470763 GCA_029783875.1 Phataginus tricuspis | reverse complement strand
GAGAGGAGAGAAGAGAGAGGGAGAGAGAGGAGAGAGAGGGAGAGAGAGGAGAGAGACGAGAGAGAGGAAGAGAGGGAGAGAGAGAGAGAGAGGGAGAGAGAGGAGAGGAGAGAAGAGAGAGGGAGAGAGGAGAGGAGAGAGACGAGAGAGGGGAAGACAGGGAGAGGGAGAGAGAGAGAGAGAGGGAGAGAGAGGAGAGGAGAGGAGAGAGACGAGAGAGAGGAAGAGAGGGAGAGAGAGAGGAGAGGAGAGACAGAGAGGGAGAGGGAGGAGAGGAGAGAGACGAGAGAGGGGAAGACAGGGAGAGAGAGACAGGGAGAGAGAGGGCGTGAGTGAGTGTGTGTGGAGGCAGCGGTGGGGTGCCGCGTTCAGGGCCCTGGGGAGGTGGAAGCTACCAGAAGCGCGGAACAAGGCCGCTCCCAGAGCCCAGGGTCTGCGCAGAGTCGGAGGTGGAGTGACCCTGCTCTTTGCCATCCCCGCCAGGTCGCCGCCTCCCTCCCCGGCTCAGCAGGCCCCTGGGGACCCCGATATACTGTTCCTGGCCGCCTAGAGGGCCAGACTCCCTCATACAGTGGGCGGAGCGGGGGTGGGGGTCCTGCCGGGAGCGGCGGCAGGGAAGCCTGACGGAGCCCCCAACGGCCTCCCGGGGCCTGGATTTGGTGGAGGCTTCTCCCCGACTTCCGTTCACGGCGGGTCTCGCGGAGCCGGGACTCTGACGGGTAGAAAGACTCGGAGAGGCGGAAGGCGGAGTCCAGGGACCGAGGGCGGTGAGGAGGCGGCCAGGACGTCTCCCAGCCGTGTCGGGCCCCGCCCTGATTGCCCCCACGCCCCTCTCTTTACGTCTCCTCAGCGCGCCCACCGGAAGCTCCGCCCCGCAGGCCGCGGGGTACCGCTTTCCTGCCCTCCCCTTCCTGCCATCTTAGCCAATGGCCAAGCTCGGTTCGTAACGAGGCCCGCCCTCAGGCCGCGGAACCCGGCGGCCACAGCCTCTGCCCAATCAAAACAAGCCAGTCCGTGGGAGCCCCTCCTTTCTCGGCTGTTGCGTCGGGTCGCGTCGTGCCTACTCCTTGCTGCCGTACGCTAGGCTTCTCCGCAGGTACAACGGAAATTTCCCCGTGCAGAGTCGCGCAAGTCGTCCTGTGTGTACACGCTGAGCCCTGTTTGTGTGCTTTTCGTGTGAACTTGTATCTCGAAGTGGTTAAATTCACAGCAAGTTCCATAGGAACGTCCCGGAGGCCAGGGGCCCTCCCGCAGTTCCCCCAGTGTCAGCAGGTTGCACATCTAGCGCCACCGTACACCAGGAAATGGAATTGCTTGGCGCCGTCCGACAACCTGTTTCGGGCTTCATCCGTGTGCGTGCAGTAGCTCTGCAGTTTCCTCACGCGTGTAGATTGACGTGACCCCCAGTGCCATCGGTGTCCAACAGCCTCCCCCCTCCCCCCAACCCATGGCACCAGTATTGTATTCCCGTCTCTGCACTTGAGTCATTTGAAGACTGTTACATTAATGGAACCTCTGCGGTGTGTAGCCTGGGGTGGGCTTTTTATTTTTTTCACTCACATAACGTGCTTGTGAGCCATCCAAGTTGTCGCCTAGGATGACTAGCTACTTCTTCCTTTGTACTGCTAGCTATAGTCCTTGGTGTAGATCAACCAGTCTGTTAAGCATTCACCTACGGAAGGACGTATTGCTTGTTCCCAGTTTTAGGTGTCTACAAATAAACCCGCTCCGAAGATTGATGTACAGGTTTTTGTGCGATCGTTAAGTTTCCATTTCTTTGGTATAAATGCCCAAGAGTGCAACTGCTGGGTGCTACGGAGGTGGATGTTTAGCTTTAAAAAAAACTGCCAAATTGCCTTCCACAGTGGCCGTACATTTTACTTTACCACCCTGCACGTTTTTAAAACACGATTGGAATTTTTTTACAAAACAACATTATTTTAAGCGAGATTGTTAACAATTTTCTCTCTTCTAGCTATATTCTTCTATGTGATCAACATACTCACACGGTTTTAAAAAAAGCACTACACGTTTGTGATTTCTTCTAGCTCATTTCTTCTCTGGCTGCACGGTATTTGATAAGAGTACGTGTAGTGTAATTTATGTAATGAGTCCCCAATTGATGTACTTTTTCTTTCTTTTTACTTGTTGCTATTAATAGTAATGCTGCAACTACCAGCTTTGGACACGTGTCAATCCCCCTCTAGGATAATTACCTCTGGGTGGAATTGCCAGGTCAAAACCTCTGGGCACTAAGGACTGTTAGTCCTTGTTACACATGTTACAGATACGTTTCCTCAGTCTGTCTCTTGTCTTGAAAGAGGAGGCTTGCTATTTGGGGCTGTCAAGAAGTTAACACATTTTTACATGACCAAATTTATTAAACTCTCAACAGAAGCTTTCTGGGTGGTGTGTATCTTGTGCACGCGAGACAAGAGCGAGGAGACTCCGGGTGGAATTTGAGTGCCTGCGGCCAGTTCCTCGTTGACCCAAGCTGGTGGGTCGGCCCCAGTCACTGGTGGCGGGGGCGGGGGTTGTTCACATGACCCACTGCTGCCTAGGCACTAGGCTGGGAGCAGTGCTTCTCTGCCACCCAGCCCCTGCCTTCTAAGGGTGCCAGTCCAGCTTGGGGGAAAGACAAGGAAATACATAATGGAAAGGATCTTAGTTACATTATTTACATGTGGAGGTGGCCCACAGGTAGACGAGGGAAATCCCTGGGGAAGCAGAGTAAGTGAAAACGGGGTGGGGGTGGGGGTGGGGAAATGCGCGGGGCTGCAGCTGGGGCCGCTTGAGGAGCTGCTAGGCTAGGTTTCCAAGGTGCTCCGGGTGATGAGAGAGCAGAACTGAGATCCCACCTAAAGCCAAAGGGTCACCCCTTTAGCGAGGGGCAGCAGCTCCTTCCTGTATTCTCTCGGTTACTTAAGCCCGCCCATCCCTGAGTTTCCAACTGCTCCTATTCAATTCCCTCCGCTGAGAAACTTTGTATACGTATTATTTTTTTGTACCGACTTGTGCCTGACTGATACAGAATCTGTACTGGTAGTGGTCCCAGAAGATGGCCCCAAAAAGATGCAATTTGGGGACCAGTTTGGTGGTGCCCTCGGGCTGCATTGCAGGGCTGAGCTCCTCGCCTCCTCCCCAGTGGGAAGTGGTGCCTCATAGTTTATCAAGCTCTCACCTGAGGTTGATCGGGACGAGGGGCCGCCTGCAGCAAGTGCCTGGGGAGCCTGAGTGGCCACTGCCCTGTGCTGTCATGGCGGCGATGACTGCTGCAAAGGCTGTGCTGTGGGATGACCCCTGAGCGTGCCGTAGCCTGCACAGAGGAAGTATGACAAGCTCAGGCTCCTTACCTCTCAGCTCAAGTCACAGTGTCACAACCACAGAACTTCCACCGCAGGCAGCCATAGACATTTCTCTTAACTTCCTGTACCTGCAGGCTGACAGTGCTGAAAATCAAACACACTGTTTAGTTGCGTGGGTCACAGAATCCCAATGCCAGTTGAATTCCTGGCCTCTCCACGTTTCTCGTGTGAAAGGCAGGGCAGTGGTTGGAGGAGTGGGCCCCTGAAACCTGGAACGGGGACATGTGGTTGGCCTCAGTTGAAGCTGACAATCAGGAAGACCCCAGTCCTTCTGGGCCTCCCCTGCCAGTGGAAGTAGCGTGCCCTCCTGTGTCTGGGGGACTGGTGTTCCCTTGCTGGAAGACTATGTTATTACCTCACCTGGGGCAGGTACCCTGCAAGGGGACACCCGCTGTCCTCGAGACCCTCTGCAACCACCCCCTGTTGCCATTAGACCCATAACTAGGGGCCATTCACAGCTTGGTCCAGGGGCACAGGCACACAGTAAGGGAAGATGCATCTTGCCCCTACATCTGCTGGAGCACTCCTCGGTCCCTGCTTTGAGTGTTTGCAACTCCTCTGTTTGTTATCCTCACCAAATTGGAAATAATTCTGAATTCCAATCCAGCGTTTTTTCTGATCTCAAGCATGGCCCAGCAAGGCATGGTACCACAAAGGGTAGGTAGAAGGTACTCAACTTACCTTCTTTTGGCAAGTGTGGCCACTGCTGGCCCGGCGTGTGTGGATGGGCGTGTTCTAGCTGAAGAACTCAGCTCCCAGACCCCACTTCCTTCGGCGGTCTGAGTCTGATGCGGAACTCTGCTCTGCCTCAGTTTCCTTCCCCTTTAGTAGTCCAGAAGGGCGTGGGCTGCATACCTCCAGCACCCTTACATGCACCTCCCTCCATCTCCACCCTCCGCTCCCCTGCACCGACATCACCCCATCCCAGTTTCCCTTTCCCTGTCCGTGCCTCTGTTTCTACCTCCCGTTAGCCCGCGGTTCAAGGCAGTGGCCTCGTCGGACTCGTTCCGGGGGACCAGAGACACAGCCGCACCCACCTCCCTATGGGGCGGAGCCCTGGCAGCCCTGGGGCATTGCCTCCCGCGGCCAGCTACCATGGGCGACGCCGATTGGCTGGAGAGTCCAAAGAGTGATGGGACAAAACCCAATGACGTGGCCTGGGTCGCCGCCCGCACGGCTATTGGCCGAGCTGGCGGCGGGCGCAGGGCCCATCCGGCGGGCGTGGCGCGGGCCTGTATAAGGAGGTGTCTAATACTGGACTCCCCTGTGGGGCCTTAGCGGTTCGGAGGGGTACGCACAGCCAGGGCTGCAGAGGAGGGGAGGGCTGGCTTGCGAGGGTAGAAGCGGCGTGATTCTCTGCAGAGCCCCGGACTCTCCCAGCGAGGCTAGGATGTGCGGAGGGCAGAGGCGGCGACTGGGCACTTCGTGGCCCTCGATGGGGACGTTTCGATAGCACTTCTAAAGCCCTGGCCACAGTCCTGTGAGATAGATACTATCACCATCATCAGCTTCACCACTTCTTCTTAGAGATGAAACAAACAGGCAAAAAGAGTTACTTATTTATCACCCCCAGCCCCAATCCCCTTCCAGCAATGTTTTGATGTACTTAAGCACCTACAGCAGTTGACCGTGTGGTTGCGTACCATCATCTTGGCTCTTCTGCACTCAGGAGCTATAGCTGGGCAAGGTGGCCACAGGGCCACTCTCTTCCCTGCACGATCATCGCTCCCTTCAAGCCCTGTTACTAGACTGGTCCTACTGTTTTTGCTCAGTAGCAGTGGGGCCCCGAATTCAGGCTTTTGGAATGGCGCTTTACCTGTGGATGGAATTTATTGCTCCATTTAGGCTGTCAGTACATTCGTGTGCACTGCTTCTGTTGTATATGTCAGATGGGGCATTTTACAGAAATACAAACAGATGTAGAGCTAGTGCATGGCTACATGTTCTGGCTTGTCTGTATTCATAATGGCTTTCCTTAGAGTGCACAGTACTTGACAGATGTCACAGCATCATCATGGTCATTGTCTCATTCACTCCTCACAGACAGGATACAGACATGCAAAAGGGTCAACACAATTACCACGTGACCCAGGAAGTTCACTTCTAGGTTTATAGACATTCAAGAGAAGTGAAAATATACATCCACAAACTTGAGTAGGAATGTTCACCACATTATTCACAATAGACCAAATGAAAACTCAAATGTCCATCAACTGATGGATAAAATGTGGTCTATACATAGGATGGACTTTTATGTGGCCATAAGAAGGAATGAAATTCTGACTCGCACTAGGATGCAGATGAATCTCAAATATGTTATGCTTAGTGAAAGAACCCAGACAAAAGGTGGCCACATACTGTTTAATTCCATTCATGTGAAATGTCCAGAACAGGCAAATCCAGAGACAAAAGATGAGTTGGTGCCAGGGGCTGGTAAGTAACTCCTAACAGGGTATATAGGGTTTTTCCTGCGGGGAATGCAAATGTCCTACAATTGACCATGGTGCTGCCTGCGCCACAGTTCTGAGCATACTGAAACCACTAAAGTGTACACTTTAAATGGGTGAACTATACAAAAAGAACCTCAGTAAATTCAAAAATATTGGAATCCTACCAACCAACTTCTCAGATCACAAAGGTATAAAACTAGAAATGAATTTTAGAAAGAAATCAAAAAGGCTCACAAATACATGGAGACTTAACAACATTCTCCTAATGAATCAATGGGTTAACAGCCAAATCAAAACAGAAATCAAAGAATATATGGAGACTAATGATAACAACAACACAAAGCCACAACTTCTGTGGGACGCAGCAAAGGCAGTTCTAAGAGGAAAGTATATTGCAATCCAGGCCTATCTAAAGAAGGAAGAAGATTCCCAAATGAATAATCTAAAGACACAATTACTGAAATTGGAAAAAGAAGAACAAAGGAGGCCCAAAGTCACCAGAAGGAGGGACATAATAAAGATCAGAGAAGAAATAAATAAAATTGAGAAGAATAAAACAATAGAAAAAATCAATGAAACCAAAAGCTGGTTCTTTGAAAAAATAAACAAAATAGATAAACCCCTAGCCAGACTCATTAAGAGAAAAAGAGAATCTACACACATAAACAGAATCAGAAATGAGAAAGGAAAAATAATGACGGACCCCACAGAAATACCAAGAATTATGAGAATATTACGAGCATATATATGATAACAAGCTGCAAAACCTAGGAAAAATGGACAACTTCTTAGAAAAATACAGCCTTCCAAGATTGACCAAGCAGGAAACAGAAAAACTAAACAGACCAATCACCAGCAACGAAATTAAATCGGTAATCAAAAAACTATCCAAGAACAAAACCCCCGACCTGAAGGATTCACCTCTGAATTCTACCAGACATATAGAGAAGAAATAACACCCATTCTCCTTAAAGTTTTCCAAAAAATAGAAGAGGAGGGAATACTTCCAAACTCTTTCTATGAAGCCAGCATCACTCTCATACCAAAACCGGGCAAAGACCTCACCAAAAAAGAAAATTACAGACCAATATCCCTGATGAACGTAGATGCAAAAATACTCGACAAAATATTAGCAAACCGAATTCAAAAATACATCAAGAGGATCATACACCATGATCAAGTGGGATTCATCCCAGGGATGCAAGGATGGTACAACATTTGAAAATCCATCAACACCATCCACCACATCAACAAAAAGAAGAGCAAAAACCACAGGATCATCTCCATAGATGCTGAAAAAGCATTTGACAAAATTCAGCATCCATTTTTGATTAAAATTCTCAACAAAATGGGTATAGATGGCAAGTACCTGAACATCATCAAGGCCATATATGACAAACCCACAGCTAACATCATACTTAATAGCGAGAAGCTGAAAGCTTTTCATCTAAGATCGGGAACAAGACAGGGGTGCCCACTCTCTCCACTGTTATTCAGCAATAGTACTGGAGGTCCTAGCCACGGCAATCAGACAAAACAAAGACATACAAGGCATCCGGATTGGTAAAGAAGAAGTCAAATTGTCACTATTTGCAGATGATATGATACTGTACATAAAAAACCCTAAAGACTCCACTCCAAAACTACTAGAACTAATATCTGAATTCAGCAAAGTTGCAGGATACAAAATTGACACACAGAAATCTGTTGCTTTCCTATACACTAATGATGAACTAACAGAAAGAGAAATCAGAAAAACAATTCCATTCAAAATTGCATCAAAAAGAATAAAATACCTAGGAATAAACCTAACGAAGGAAGTGAAAGACCTATACTCTGAAAACTACAAGACACTCCTAAGAGAAATTAAAGAGGACACTAACAAATGGAAATGCACCCCATGCTCTTGGCTAGGAAGAATAAATATTGTCAAAATGGCTATATTACTAAAGCAATCTACAGATTCAACGCAATCCCTATCAAACTACCATCAGCTTTCTTCAATGAACTAGAACAAATAATTCCAAAATTCATATGGAACTAGAAAAGACCCCGAACAGCCAAAGCAATCCTGAGAAGGAATCAAACAGGGGGAATTACGCTCCCTGACTTCAAGCTCTACTACAAAGCCACAGTAATCAAGACAATTTGGTACTGGCACAAAAACAGACCCACAGACCAGTGGAACAGAATAGAAAATCCAAACATTAACCCAAACATCTACAGTCAATTAATATTTGATAAAGGAACCTTGGATATACAATGGGGAGATGACAGCCTCTTCAGCAGCTGGTGTTGGCAAAACTGGACAGCCACATATAAGAGAATTAAACTGGACTACTGTCTAACCCCATACACAAAAGTAAACTCAAAATGGATCAAAGACCTGAATGTAAGTCATGAAACCATAAAACTCTTAGAAAAAAACATAGGCAAAAATCTCTTGGACATAAACATGAGTGACTTCTATATGAACATATCTCCCTGGGCAAGGGAAACAAAAGCAAAAATGAACAAGTGGGCTGGCTTCCGGGAAAATTGGGACGTGAACAGACCAGTAGAAAAATTCCTCCAAACATTATATTTATTCACAAAAATACAGCAAATACAACTATCCCTAAAAGAGAGACCAGAATACACAGGAAAGTGCACAGTGTACAGCTACACCTGTGAGAACTTGGCAGCCGGTGAGGCGGAAGGGATACGGAGCAGCGACCCGGTGGGACCGAGTGCTCCCCCCCCCCAGAGCTCCAGCGGCCAGACACTCCAGACAGAGGACTCGACACCCGGCGAGGTGGGATGGAAACGTGATCCAGCGAGACCAGAGCGCCCCTCCACCCCAGCACTCCGGCGGGAGTCCCGGCAAGGCGGGTAAGGTATGGAGCCGCGACCCGGCGGACCGAGCGCTCCTCTCCCCCATCACTTCAGTGGGAGGAGAGGATTCAGAGCCGGGAGGGAGTGGAAGTCTGCGCCGGGAGCGCCGACACACAGCCTGCGGTGTAGCGGAGATAGGAGAGACAGAGGGCACAGGGTCCCAGCCCGGAACGTGCAAGTTGCCTGCAGCAGGCTCCGGGATGGAAAAAGAAAGGAAAAAAAAGGGAAGAAAAGCGCGCGCTCTACCTCAGTGGTCTTAAAGAGACAGGAGCTCAGTAGAGGGGCCGGATAGCCCCGCAAGCTGAGCCCAGCATGCTGGGAGTCCTGGGGAGCTTTGGACCCCTTGGCTGGCGACTGGGAAAGGGTGCCTGCCATTGAGACCCCCACGGAGATCAACAGCTTCCCATTGTTCCCAACCCAGCCAGAACTATAGAGTGGCCCTGGAAGAGTGGAGGAACAGCGCCACCTACAGCACTCGCGCGGAACCCACTCTCAGTGGCTTTTTTTGTTGTTGTTTGTTATTGTTTTTTCTCCCCTTTCTTTTCCTTTTTTTCTTTCCCTCTCTTTCAACAGCCTCCCATTCATTCTCACCCCGGCCAAAGCTTTAATGGGCCTTGTGGAGCGACGTGGCCACGGCTCTGGAATAGTGGAGCAATAGCGCCACCTACAGCATTCACACAGAAACCACCCCCGGTGGGTGTTTAGGTGTTTTTTTTTTTTTTTTTTTTGTTGCTGTTTTCTTTTACGTGTTGCTGCTTCTTCTTTTTCGTTCTTTTCTTTTCCTTCTTCTCTCTCTCCTTTTACTTTTTTGTTACTAGAAATTTCTTTTTTTTTTCTTTTCTCTCCTTTCTTATCTCTCCTTGCTACCAACAACCAATTCTATAGTCATGAGAAGACAGAAGAATATGATACAGACAAAGCTTCAGACAAACACCACCCCAGAGAAAGAAGCTGAAGGAATGGACATGCACAGTCTTCCTGAAAAAGAATTCAGAATAAAAGTCATAGCCATGCTGACGGATCTACAGAAAAATGTGCAAGAACTGAGGGAGGAAGTGAGGGAAGTGAGGAAAGACAATGCAGAAATGAGACAAGCCATCGACGGGCTCAACAGCAGATTGAATCAGGTTCAAGACACGATCAAGGAATTGCAAGACAGGGACCAGGAATACAAAGAAGCTGAGGCAGAGAGAGATAAAAGGATCTCTAAGAATGAAAGAATATTAAGAGAACTGTGTGACCAATCGAAACAGAGCAATATTCGCATTATAGGAGTACCAGAGGAAGAAGAGAGAGGAAAAGGGATAGAAAGTGTCTTTGAAGAAATAATTGCCGAAAACTTCCCCACGCTGGGGAAGGAAATAGTCTCACAGTCCACGGAAGCCCACAGATCTCCCAACACAAGGGACCCAAAGAAGACAACACCAAGACACATAATAATCAAGATGGCAAAGATCAAAGACAAGGACAGAGTATTAAAGGCAGCTAGAGAGAGAAAAAAGATCACCTTCCGGGCTGGGACCCTGTGCCCTCTGTCTCTCCTATCTCCACTACACTGCAGGCTGTGTGTCGGCGCTCCCGGCGCAGACTTCCGCTCCCTCCCGGCTCTGAATCCTCTCCTCCTGCTGGAGCGCTGGGGGATAGGGGCGCTCGGTCCGCTCGCGCTCCGTACCTTATCCACCTTGCCGGGACTCCCGCCGGAGTGCTGGTGTGGAGGGGTGCTCTGGTCTCGCTGGATCGTGTTTCCATCCCGCCTCGCCGGGTGCCGAGTCCTCTGTCCGGAGTGTCTGGCTGCTGGAGCTATGGGGGGGGGAGCGCTCGGTCCCACTGGGTCGCCACTCTGTATCCTGTCCGCCTCACCGGCTGCCAAGTTCTCACAGGTGTAGCTGTACGCTGTGCACTTTCCTGTGTATTCTGGTCTCTCTTTTAGGGATAGTTGTATTTGCTGTATTTTCGTGAATAAATATAATGTTGGGAGGAATTTTTCTGCTGGTCCGTTCACGTCGCCATATTCCTGGAAGTCCACCCCTATGTTTATTGCAGCACTATTTACAATAGCCAAGAAATGGAAGCAACCTAAGTGTCCATCAGTAGATGAATGGATAAAGAAGAGGTGGTACATATACACAATGGAATATTATTCAGCCATAAGAAGAAAACAAATCCTACCATTTGCAACATGGATGGAGCTAGAGGGTATTATGCTCAGTGAAATAAGCCAGGCAGAGAAACACAAGTATCAAATGATTTCACTCATATGCAGACTGTAAGAACAAAGAAAAAAAAAACTGAAGGAACAAAACAGCAGCAGACTCACAGAACCCAAGAACGGACTAATAGTTACCAAAGGGAAAGGGACTGGGGAGGATGGGTGGGAAGGGAGGGATAAGAGGGAAAAACGGGCATTACGATTAGCAGACATAAGGTGGGGGGGCACGGGGAGGGCTGTACAACTCAGAGAAGACAAGTAGTGATTCTATAGCATCTCACTACGCTGAGACAGTGACTGTAATGGGGTTGGTGGGGGGGGACCTGATGAAGGGGCTAGTTTAATAACCATAATATTGCACATGTAATTGTAGATTAATGATACCAAAATAAATTATAAATAAATAGATAAATAAATAAATGGGTGAACTATAGTGACATGGTTAGTTGAGGCATAATTTTTTTCCTTATTTCTGTTCCCTACATTTTCTACAATGAGCCTTTATCAACTGTTTTTACAAAAAATCAACTGTTGATACTTTAAATATTGTAATATTTTGTATCGATTCTATGAACTGTTTTACAAAAAAACATTTTTGAAATCTTATTAAGTAAGCATGGCAATAATCACACTCATTTTACAGGCCAGGAAGCCAGCTCAGTGATTTAAAAGGGCAGGAGCAGGATGAGTAGCCCCAAGGAGGACTCCAAGTGCCAGGCTACTTCTTGAGTCTCTACCACACATTCTGGAATAAAGACTCATGATGACCAGTTAATGAGGGCAACACAAATAAGGACCATGACATACTAGATACATTCAGTCAATTTTATGTTTAGTTTTGAAGCTTGGGCCCATCTTTATCTGGCCGGCACTTTCTTGTGTTCCAGCCACATGATTTCTGTGCTCACAGCTTAAAGAAGCAGGGATGGCTTTTCAGGCCACCCACTCTAGTGTTGCACCTGCTACCCAGCACCCTTTCCCATTTGCTATTGGGGGACAGGACTGTCCTGTTTTGGATTGAAGCTCCTTCCTGATTTAGGATCTAATCAAGAAGAAACCAAATCACACATTCAAGGAACAAATGGGACAAAGCAGCTGGTTTTTAAATGCTTTATTAACATTAATTAGTATCCTTAGTAGATGAATATAATTGAGCTAACAGTTTGGTTTGGTCACTGGGCAAATGAGTCATTTCTGAGACCTCGCAGAAGAGTTCAGTGTGGAGACTAGAACTAGTTGTGTCCTCTCTTCACAGAACAGTCACCATGAGCACAACAGGATGTCCTAAGAGCTTCTGCTGCTGCTCCACAGCCTCTGCACCACGGAGGGAAGATGAAGGGGACTACAGAAGGCAATTGCAGGGCAGCTACAATCACACAGTCCCTGGGGAGCTGCAGGTAGGATGGCAGCATGTAGACTCTGGAACTGGGGCAGCAGTGTGCAGCTGGGCGCTTGCCTGCTACATAGAGCTAAAGTCACAGTTTCTTTACTTTATGCGGAAAATACACCATTTAAGAACTGCTTACCCTCTATCACTCCCCAGGCTGGTTATCCATACTTCGGCAAACTATTCTGTCAGTTAAAACCTTACAACCCACTTCAGTGACTCAAAGATGACAGTTAACAATTGTAGATGTAGTTATGGCTTAACAGGGAGGTAGTTAACTTGCTTTGCTTTTAAGAACAAAGCACAACAGTATAAACTTGAACAGTTGTTTGGCAGCAAGCAGAAATGTAAACAGGCCAGTCTTTTAAGACCAAAGCCTACAGCTATAGGTCTTTGATGTGTCTGGCACGGATTCCAAACATATCCATCAGCTCACTTGGCGTCCCACTTGGAGGCACTCCTGGCACTGCCAGCTGATGGACCAGGATGTCAGGCTCCATGGAGACAGCTGCAGAGATGGCCTCCCCGATGCCACCTGGGAAAAGAAGGAACACTGGGCTCTCTTCTGGAAGCTGCTAGTCAACCTTAAAGCCTCATGACAGACCTTTGGAATTGCTGGATCCCAGGGAAACCTGTTTTTCACTAGCTACGGATTCATGTAAATAATCATTCCCTGACCGGCCAGGAGAGTTCTCATTCGAAGCTGTGGGTCTCAAAATTGCTCTTAGCCCCACCTATAGCAGGGGCCCTGTCAACCAGGGCTCCATGGATTCAGGGATCTGTGAAGTTCAGATTCTCAAAGCTTCTAGGAACCCCAAAATGATTAAAACCAACAAACTCTACAGACAAGAGTAACTGGCAGGCATGGAGCTGCTAGCTTCTGCCCCTAGATTGACCCTCAGGTGGCACCTGGGCAGTGGACTGGTGCAAGTCCCTACTGGTAAGGGTGGTCCTTGTGCTTGGGCCATTTGCACAACGGTGTTCTGTGGAGCACCTGCTTTTCTCTGGGCGTCACAAAGTTTGGTGTGTGCCTCGCAGAGGGTGCCTGCATGACCAGCCCTCAATAAAACCTCCAGACACAGTCTCTCGAGTGGGTTCTTGGGTCTCTAAGTGATAGATTTGTTGCTGCTGGAGAAGGGAGCACCCTTGGCTGACCCCTCCTGGGAAGGAGGGAGCCTAAGGCATGGGGTTCTCCAGTTCCAGCCTGTGTCTTCTGTCCTCATGGACCCTGGTGTGTGCCCTTCCCTGGTAACAAGCCTCAGCAGGGAGGGCACTGGGAGTGCTTCCAAGAACCACCGTGGGTCACAGATGTGCTCTTGGGGACCCTGACGTGCTCACACATGAGCTCCCTCATCCCCTCATCTGCGCCACCCAACCTTCCCAGGCCAAGTGCTGCCCAGCCTCCTCTCCATGGCACGCATTCTCTTCCTGCATTGGCTGCGTTCTCTGATTGCAAAATACTATTTCCATTTTGTGGGGACAAACTATTAGTCATTCAAATCTCAAGGGCAACTGTGAATCTTTTCAACCCCCTCCCTGCCCACTGTGTTGAGTTAGACACTTCTTTGTGCTGCCACTGAGCCACCCAGGACCAGGCTGTGCTGGGGACACATAAATGAGTATGGGCATGACTCCACCCTTAAGGAGCCAGTGTAGGTGGGTGGAAGATCCCTAAACTGATACACTTGCAAGAGTAGTGATAAAGGTTGTTGGGTGAGTGGTCGCTGGAATTGATGCCCAGGAGCATGGCACACCTCCAATCACAGAAAATAAAAAAACACGTCCTGCTAAAGTAGACTTTCAGAATGATCTGCAAGGCCTGCACACACCTTCTGGGTAGTGATCCTCCACTGTGATAACTCGGCCACCTGTGGCTTTTGCACTGGAGATGATGGTGGCAACGTCCAGGGGCTTAACAGTAAATAGGTTGATGACATGGATAGAAATATCTGGAGAACAGCAATAATCAGTTTGGTATATGAAGTAGACTTAGAATGAAAAGACCAATTGGGGCACATGAGGCAGCCCAAGTCCTACCTCTCCCCAGCCTGAACTTCAGTGTTCAGCAACAACCAACTGAACTTGCTTGGAAAGATCTTCAGCAGCTGCTAAGGCTTCATACAGAGTATTGCACCCACAAAACAGAACTGCTGTGGTTCCTATGCAAGGAGCACCTCAAAGTGGAGAACCTTTCTGCTACACTGCTCCTCCCCGAGTCCACCCATTTCACTCCTTAGTCCTTCACTATACAAAAGACTGGGTCAGCGCCCTAACAAGGACACACAGTTTTGATAAGCCCCACCTTATGTCTGTTTTACAAATTCATCTGCCTTTTTCATTATTTTACGAAACCACTAAGTTTTATACAATACACACGCAAACTAACCCTTTAGCGAAGAAGGTGGAATTTAAGCTGGGATCTGAAAGGCAAAGGGCCAGAAGCAGGATGTAAAGCCCACGTAGTCCAAAGCACAGTCATACCCACCAAGGGGACTAGAAAGGCACCATCTCTGCCCCTACTTGAACATCTTGCTGGGGCACACACACAGACCAGATTCCAGTGATGAATTAGGTTAACAGGGCTATTTTGGGGCATTTGCAATGTGCTCTGTGCTGAGCACCTTGCACACCTGAGCACCTGGTAAGGCCTGTGCCTTAGTGAGCCCATTCTGTGGCTGAGGAAAGCAAATCTCAGAGCAGGAAGGACTTGCCTAAGGCGAGGCTAAGATCGGCAGCCAAGCCTGTCTGATGTCAAAGCTTGACTCTCTCAACCACTTGCTATTCTGCATGCCAACACAGGGGTCCCTGGCCTTTTTTCATAGTTTTATTTCCTCTAAAGCCCCCCAAGCAAAGGCACCTGGAATTAATCTTCATTTAGTCCCTCTGTATAGGTTTCCCTGTAGCTTAAGCCCTGCTGACAGTACATATAGATATTCAGGGCTTTTAAGCCACCCCATTCTTTGAGAATGTCTTAGCCTTTATATATACGCACACACTCCTATGTCCCCTTTACAAAATCCAGCCCTTGAATTAGCCATGTCATGCATATTACCACACACATTTTAACCCATAACCTTTACCATCAGGAAATTTACTTTATTTTGTTGGGACAGGGCAAATATTAGGGGAAAGAAAAAGGAGAGAAATGAGAAAGCTTTGCAAACCACATGACTGCCATCAAGACACCCAAACTGAACAGATCTGTTATTCATTTGAAATGAGTTCTATTATTTTGTTTAGCATGAGGTAATGGTAAGTTATAGCCAAGCAACTCAAGTGCCTTCAAGTTATTATTACTTTAAGAGTTCAACAAAGAGGAGACTCCATTTTGAAAGGACAGAAGTTCTGTTCAGGCTGATACTATTATAGTGTTCCTTCCTGAGAGACAGCAGGCAAAGGTCACAGTTGATTTTTAAAACGCTAGAGCAAAGAATGGATTGAAGCCTCAACTGTGGGGCAGCCTAGTGCTAGCTCAAGAACAGTTCTCTCCATGTGAAATGATACTAGAAGATCCTGGAGAACAGAAGACCTGACCTTGGCCTTTCCTATCTCAAACTTTTCCTGTGGGGTGTAAATAACTGCACACTCTGGCCGGCTGGTCTGAATATAGCACATCTCCTAGGGCATAAATGAAAACCAGAGCTACACTTTAGAAAATCAAACTAGATTTCCCACTAATATGCCTTAAAAAATAAAGGGGAGAGACTTCCTGGAAGATGGCGACATGAACGGAACGACAGAAATTTCCTCCCAATATCACACTTATCCTTGAAAACACAGCAAATACAACTATTCCTAAAAGAGAGACCAGAATACACAGGAAAGCACACAGTGGGCAGCTACACCTGAGAGGACTCGGCACCTGGTGAGGCAGGCAAGATACGGAGCTGCGACCCAGCGGGACCCGAGTGCTCCCCCACCCCAGCACACCGGCGGGCAGCTACACCCTGAGAGGACTCGGCACCCAGCAAGGCGGGTAAGATACAGAGCCGTGGCCCGGTGGGACACGAGTGCTCCTCCACCCCAGCGCACCGGCGGGGAGCTACACCTGAGAGGACTCGGCACCCGGCGAGGTGGGTAAGATACGGAGCCATGACCCGGCGGGACCCGAGCACTCACCCACCCCAGCGAACCAGTGGGAGGAGAGGATTCAGAGCCGGGAAGGAGTGGAAGTCTGCGCCAGGAGCGCCGACACACAGCATGCGGTGTAGTGGAGATTGAAGAGACAGAGGGCGCAGGGTGTCAGCGAGGAATGCACCAGTTGCTTGCGGCAGGCTCCGGGAGGAAAGGAAAAAAAAAGAAGAAAAGCGCGCACTTTTTTCAGCGGTCTTAAAAAGACAGGAGCACAGTAGAGGACCGGATCACCCCGGCACACTCAGCCCAGCAGGCTGGAAGTCCTGGGGAGCTTCGTACCCCTTAGCTGGCAACTGGGAAAGGGTGGCCGCGCTTAAGACTCCCACAGAGATCAACAGCCTCCCATTCGATCCCACCCTGGTCAGAGCTATAAAGGGCCTGGCGGAGGGGTGCAGCCACGGCTCTGGAATAGTGGAGCAACAGCACCACCTACAGCATTCACACAGAACCCACTCCCGGTGGGTGTTTTTTTGTTGTTGTTGTTGTTTTGTTTTGTTTTTTTAGTTGTTGTTGTCTTTTCTTCCCTTTCTTTTCATTTTTTCTTTACCTTTTTTATTATTATTTTTTTTCTTTTTTCTTTCTTTTTTTTAATGTCATAAAGAGCCCAGCTGACATACGTGGCAACTACCAGCAACCAATTCTATAGCCATAAAAAGACAGAGGAATATGATACAGACAAAGCTTCAGATCCAGACAACCCCAGAGAGGGAACCTGAAGGGATGGACATGCACAGTCTTCCTGAAAAAGAATTCAGAATAAAAGTCATAGCCATGCTGACGGATCTACAGAAAAATGTGCAAGAGCTGAGGGGGCAAGTGAGGGAAGTGAGGAAAGACTATGCAGAAATGAGACAAGCCATCGATCGGCTTAACAGCAGACTGGATGAGGTGTCAGAGACTGTTAATGGATTAGAAAATGGAGAACAGGAATACAGAGAAGCTGAGGCAGAGAGAGACAAAAGGATCTCTAGGAATGAAAGAATATTAAGAGAAATGTGTGACCAATCCAAACGGAACAATGTTCTCATTATAGGAGTACCAGAGGAAGAAGAGAGAGAAAAAGGGATAGAAAGTGTCTTTGAAGAAATAATTCCTGAAAACTTTCCCACACTGGGGAAGGAAATAGTCTCGCAGTCCATGGAAGCCCACAGATCTCCCAACACAAGGGACCCAAGGAAGACAACACCAAGACACATAATAATTAAGATGGCAAAGGTCAAAGATAAACACACAGTATTAAAGGCAGCTAGAGAGAGAAAAAAGATCACCTACAAAGGAAAACCCATCAGACTATCATCAGACTTCTCAACAGAAACCTTACAGGTTAGAAGAAAGTGGCATGATATATTTAACATAATGAAACAGAAGGGCCTCGAACCAAGAATATTGTATCCAGCACGATTATCATTTAAATATGACGGAGGGATTAAACAATTTCCAGACAAAAGAAAGTTGAAAGAGTTTGCCTCTCATAAACCACCACTACAGGATATCTTAAATGGACTGCTCTAGAGGGAAGCACCCCTAAGGTTAAAAAGATGTCACCAGAGAAAATAAAATCATAGCGAAGAAAGCAGACCATCCAAATACTAACTAAAGGCAAAGAATAAAAACACCCAATATATAAAGAATGGAGGAGGAAGAATAGGAAGGGAGAAATAAAGAAGCATCAGACAGCATTACTTTAACTTAACAAGAAAGTTAAGTTAGATTCTTAGATAGTAAAGAAGCAACCCTTGAACCTTTGGTAACCACGAATCTAAAGCCAGCAATGGCAATAAGTACATATCTATCAATAATCACCCTAAATGTAAACGGACTGAATGCACCAATCAAAAGACACAGAGTAACAGAGTGGATAAAAAAGCAAGACCCATCTATATGCTGCTTACAAGAGACTCACCTCAAACCCAAAGATATACACAGACTAAAAGTGAAGGGATGGAAAAATATATTTCATGCAAACAACAAAGAGAAAAAAGCAGGTGTTGCAGTACTTGTGTCAGACAAAATAGACTTCAAAACGAAAAAAGTAGCAAGAGATAAAGAAGGATATTACATAATGATAAAGGGGTCAGTCCAACAAGAAGATATAACCATTATAGATATATATGCACCCAACACAGGAGCGCCAACATATGTGAAACAAATACTAACAGAATTGAAGGAGGAAATAGACAACAGGGCATTCATTTTAGGAGACTTTAACACGCCACTCACTCCAAAGGATAGGTCAACCAGACAGAGAATAAGTAAAGACACAGAGGCACTGAACAACACACTAGAACAGATGGACCTAACAGATATCTACAGAACTCTGCACCCAAAAGCAACAGGATACACATTCTTCTCAAGTGCACATGGAACATTTTCCAGAATAGACCTCATCCTAGGCCACAAAAAGAACCTCAGTAAATTCAAAAATATTGAAATCCTACCAACCAACTTCTCAGATCACAAAGGTATAAAACTAGAAATAAATTTTAGAAAGAAATCAAAAAGGCTCACAAATACATGGAGACTTAACAACATTCTCCTAATGAATCAATGGGTTAATGACCAAATCAAAACAGAAATCAAAGAATATATGGAGACTAATGACAACAACAACACAAAGCCACAACTTCTGTGGGACACAGCAAAGGCAGTTCTAAGAGGAAAGTATATTGCAATCCAGGCCTATTTAAAGAAGGCAGAGCATTCCCAAATGAACAGTCTAAGGACACAATTATAGAAATTGGAAAAAGAAGAACAAATGAGGCCCAAAGTCACCAGAAGGAGGGACATAATAAAGATCAGAGAAGAAATAAATAAAATTGAGAAGAATAAAACAATAGAAAAAATCAATGAAACCAAGATCTGGTTCTTTGAAAAAATAAACAACATAGATAAACCCCTAGCCAGACTCATTAAGAGAAAAAGAGAATCTACACACATAAACAGAATCAGAAATGAGAAAGGAAAAATAATGACGGACCCCACAGAAATACAAAGAATTATAAGAGAATATTATGAGCATCTGTATGCTAACAAGCTGCAAAACCTAGAAGAAATGGACAA
>JAQQAC010016209.1:122419567-122450784 GCA_029783875.1 Phataginus tricuspis | reverse complement strand
AAAAAAAAAAAAAAAAGAAAGGAATTCTGTGATGCCAGCGTGGCCCAATTCATACCCAGTTTGTTGCTCAACACTTAAGAGGCACTCAAGACAGATAATTATTTCTCAGTGACTGAAAGAGTGAACACTGAAGAGTAATACCAAGAGATCTGCTCAAAAGTATCCAGGAGTGTCTGAAAGTTTTAAAACCAAAACAGGTTACGAATAATCAACCATTATGGAACCCTAAGTGTACTGGCGGGTCAACTGCTCGCACACTAATCTTTCTCTGTGAAGGAAGAAGGCTACCAAGATGGTGGCACTGAGAACACGTACCAACAGATAACCCGCAGTGGGACCCAATAAGGTTGATGGTGGTTCGAGAGATGGCTCCCATATGGATCTGGGCAAGTACTCGGGTCAAAAAGGCAGCAGACGTGGCAGCAAGAGCAATGGCCTGACAACAGATGGTGCAGCCCAGCGCTGGGCCCACCTGCAATACAAAGGTGAGTCAGAACACTCCTGGGTCCTGCCCCCGCCACGCCTCAGTGCCCTGCCCTTTCCCTTACCCACTGGAGAGTGCGTGGCTCCCAGGGTAGCCCTACTCCACACACACCCCTGCCTCCCCCTCCCAAGGCCCCCACCTGAGAAAACCCCACACCCGGCAAATTCAGTGTGTCCCGCGAACACTGCCACATAATACAGGAATTGTGGCACAGACCCGGCTCCTGCAAATCCAAGATGCGGGAGCACAGAACGCTCAAGACTATGCTGCACCCCCTTTTCCCTATCCCCTCCCACGATGCCCTCACCTCAAACCTCCTGGGAAAGAAGAGGTGAATGATGGAGGGTCTCCTATCTGCTCCAATCACCCTCGTCCCAGCCCTGTGCCCCTAAGACATGGCAGCCCTGAAGCTACTGAAGGCCCACACACCATGCTTTCTCATCCCACTCCTGCTTTCTCAAGGGCATCTCCATGCAAATATCCCCTGTCCTCCTGTGTTCAATCACTTTCTCCCTTTCTCCTGGGTTGTCCTCTCATCATCATGCGGTAGTATCTCCCTCATCACCCGCCCACCCCCTGCAGACGCTAGCCCCCATCAGGTTCTCCTTCACAGAACTCTTCTCACGCGCGCCACTTGACCATTTCTCACTCTCTGCCCAGCCTCTGTCATGTAGGCTGCCATTCCCAAGGGACCTTGTGTGCGTGGCACTTGACTTCACAGCAGCATGTGGCACAACAGACCTCCTGCCTCACTGGATGTGGCCGCTCCCCACTCCCCCATCTGCTGGATGGCCCACCTCTTTTTCGTGGCTGGACTGAATCCTGGGGCTCAGGATCACACCCTTGCTCCTCTGACCCCTCCACTGGGACCTCATATGGGGTCTCAGCCATCACTCTGACCTGCATTATACCAATGACCCCTCAACCCACTTTAGGTCGCTATTCCTCACCTCCCATGGAACGCCGGGCTCAGATATGCCAGCAGGCGTCAAACTAAAAGATGACTATCTGGAAATAAATAAACACCTTCCAAGGGGCACATGGCCGTGGTTTCACCATAAAGATCCTTGACTCCACATTTGTCTGCAGGAGAAAAGGCCCATTGCTTCCTTTTCTTCTTGTCTCCCTGACAATCATCCCTGACAACCTAATCACCAAAAAGCAAACTCTCGACCATCTCAAATCCTACAGTGGGGCAAGACCCTGGAGTGTACAGCCTCTGGAGTGAAATGAAAAGGACAATCTGAAATAAGCACAGTGGCATCAAGAAAGTGAAGAACTCAAATGAGCAGAGAGCAAATCCTTTTGTAAGTCAGGTGTTTTCCAGTTCTATCCTTGCAACAAAACTGAAAGAGAACCTAATGGAACTGTCAACTCTTCACAAATAATTTTTCATGAACAACTCTATAAATTGTTTAAGACTACTGTGACTTCTGGCTTATAACTGGGCAGGAATTCAAAGAAGATGAATTCCTACAATAAAACTCCTTCCATTATCATCAACCTATTTATGTGAATAAGGTTTCTTAGCACTTACATCATTAAAGCAGCAATAGATTCTGTTTTGAATCTTGTCTCATTCAAGCTATAACTATATTTAACCCACTGATACACAAACTAATAATTATAACCACAGCTCAATCCAAAAGAAAAAAACTGTAAGGCTCCAAGGCCTATGGACACAGGATAAATTTTAAAAACTTTCAATATATATGCATATTTTGTTGCAGAGAACGATAGAATTATCGATGAAAGGCTTTTGTGCATAAAAATATGCTGGGGAAATAGAATGGAAGAAAGAATTCAAGTATAAAAGGATTTAATTTCTGACAGTTAAAGACAGTCCTCATGTAATCTTTAACATGAAGACTCTTTCATTTTATGATTCACTAAAGTGCCACAAATTTTTATATGGGAAATTACATCTTTTGCAACTAAAATTTATGATGAAGAATTTAGATGTTAATTTAAAACTAGGCAGGATATGTAGTTAATAAGAACCCATTCAGCAGTTTGGAGAGCAAAGGCATTTGATGACAACTGACATAGCCGCCAGCCTACCCGATTCCCTTCCCCCAAGTCTATCAGGTACCTGCCCCTCAGTCTTGTCCATCTCAGGACATGACACCACTGCACCGAGTGCTCTGGCCCACACCCTAGTGCCAACCTTTGTTCCTGCCCTGACACCTACCCCATGGCGTCCTACTGTCTCTCCTGTCAAGGCAGATTCTGGATAAGTCTGCTTCTCTCCACCCTCCAGCTGTCCTGGTCCAAGTCACCACCTTCCATCACCCCTAATCCCTGCCATAAGCTATCCTGTACACTGTAGGGTCTCATAAAACACATCACGTCCCATGGATGGACCAACCAGGTATTATGTTAAGCAAAGTAAGTCAGACAAAGACCAATGCCGTATGATCTCACATATATGTGCAATCTAAAAAAACAAAACAAATGAACAAAAACACTTCACCTCACTTTTCCTGCTTAAGTGGTTTCCCAGCAAACTTGAAGGAAACCTGAGTTGCTGAATGTGGCCTGTAAAGCTGTGTATGATCTGGCCCCTGGAGACCTTTCTCTGCCAATTTCCTTCTGTGCTCATAATGCTTCTGCCACTGCCCCTCCTGCTCCCCAAATCTCTCAAATCTGGGCCTACCACGGAGCTAGCTATGCCTTTTGCTGGGAATGCTACCCTCTAGATAGATCTGTGCATGACTGACTCCTTGTCATTTAAAACTCAGCCTAAATGTCACGTCTTCTTAGAGGTTGTCCCTGATTGGCCCCAGTCACACTCTTTACCATAGGCTCCAGTTCACCACAGCACTGCATACCACCTGCTGCGCGTGCATTCACTTGCTGTCTTCCCATTGTGAGCACAGCAGCAGGCACAGAGCACACAGCTGCTGACAGAAGGAATCAGCGAGCTGGGGAAGGAGCTTTTGGACAGGTGGCTCGATTCAGAAATGCATGGGCTGGATTGTTTTCCATTCAAAATCGAAACAGTTTAATGAGACCCACAGCAACATACACATATTCCTACAGTTTTGACCGCTTACCTTACTGAACAGGGGAGCTTAAATTCTGACACTAACAGGGGCCAGGGCAGCACTGAGAACAAACGAGCAGGCCAATGGGAGGCAGGGCCGCAGCAAGCTGGCTGTGGATGTCCATCCAAATGGGGACCCTGCTTGGCTCCAGCCAACTGGCGGCAGGAGTAAATCCCAGTAGTGCCAGATTTTCCCATTCTTCACTCCACCCCCAGAAGAGAATACAGAATCCAGAAATTTGGATTCTATATAAAATCTGATTTTTAAAAGCTAGCAACTAATTTTTAAAAAGTCTGTTAACTACCACTCGTCCTAAATGAAGTATCTCTGGTGGTCATGTGGGACCTGCTGGCTCACAGTTTCCAGGCTGGTACTGTGTTTGGCCTCTATGATGTGTAGACAGATGTGCACTGTCCTCTGCACTGGCACAGAGCTTCACAAAACAAGGCGTTTACTTGCATTAATACCTTTCTCCCCCAAGTTGGTGTGGGTAATGTGTACATATGTAAAAGAGACCCCCTGCATTAATATCACTCTGGGGAGAGGCTGAAGCACAGAGAAGTAGAATAGCTTCTCCCAAGGCCACAGCTCTCCTGGCATTCTTCAGGCTGCATTTAGTGCCACATTGGGTATTTAGGGTATATTAGGCTCCATGCTATAGTGGAGAGCAGGAAACCAGTCTCTTGTAGCTCTCTCAACCTACTGGCCTCTGGGTGGTTGTAGGATCACCTGATTCTGGGCTGGGCAGAAAGAGTGGGAATACCTATAGCTACTAGGGAGCTTGGAATGTCTGGAGCTCTGGGTTTGGACGGCTGTGGCCCTCCATCTGCTACCCTCAGCCTATAGGAAGTCTACCATGCCCCTCCCAGCAGTCCTGGAAGCCACCCCCAGACTCTGGCTACTTGTTACCTGTTTCCACGGAGTCTATTTTCCCCCCAGTTCCTTTGCTTTTATAAATGGAAAGAGAAACTGTAAAGGGGCAGTCAATCTCCTGTGTCTGGTGGGCCACCATTAGTCAATGAACCAAGAGGTAAGCCTGCAGCACACATACCATGTTTTGCTTAGCACTGAAACAGTCGATGAACTGCTCAGGGCGCTCCTTCTTGAGCATGTCGGAGAAGGTGGAGGCTTTGGTGTCACCATCTGGCACGATGACTCTATCGCTTGCATAGCCCAGCTTAGCCAGCGCCAAACCACATGCTTTCCAAGTAGCTATCTGGAAGAGTGAAACAGTAGTTTCTCAGAATGGTGACATTTATCAGCATTACAAGTTGTCTTTCCATGTTAATGAGAAAGCAAATTTATGATTCACCAAAAATCTCTTTCAGGGTCATAAAATGGATTGGCAGCCAATCTTAAATCCATACTTGGCTCACTGGGTATTAATTTCTCAAGAAGAATTTATTCTTCTGTCCCATTCATACAGTTGACTTAAAATTTTAGATTTCCTCCAATCCAAATGCCTCTGGACTTTCTAACTATAAAACTGATTGATAATAATGGTACCTGCAAAAATCAAAATGTAGAACTTTAGAATTTTGATGTCAATAACAAAGAACTCCACTAGGATATTGTTTGAGATTGGACTGAATTTATGTATTAAGGGAGATTAATATCTTTAAAATACCGAGTTTTTCTACTACAAATCAAGGTGTGGCAGTTCCTCAAATGGTTAAACATAGAATTACCACATGACCCAGCAATTCTACTCCTAGTGATATACCCAGGAGAAGCTACATCTATACAACAACTTGTATACAGATGTTCAGAGCAGCATTATTCCCAATGGCCAAAAGGTAGAAAAAATCCAAATGCCCATAAAGGCAAGAATGGATTAACAAAGTGTATTCTATATCCATAAAATGGAGTACTGTACATGCTACAACATGGACGAACCTTGAGAAAATTTTGCTAAATGAAGTAAGCCAGACACAAAAGCTCACATATTATATGATCTCACTGATATGAAATGTTTGGAATAGGCAAATCCACAGAGACAGAAAGTAGATCAGTGGTTCCTAGGTGCAGGGTTGGAATGGAGAGTGACTGCTAGTGTGGATGGGGTTTCTTTTTGGGGGGATGGAGATGTTGTAAGATTGAGTGCAATGAAGCTGCCCAATTCTGTTAATATGCTGAAAATCACTGAACTGTACACTTCAGATGGATGGATTATATAGGGAGTTTTATCTCAAAAAAGCTGTTATAAAAAAACCCCAAGGTTTCCCTCTTCATTATTTGTCTTCCATTCATCCAAACACTCTTAAAAATAGTTTTAAAAATAGGCAATTCCTGTAGATAGTACACACAAGTTACGAGAGGATATTGAATGGAAGAGGCCATCTTCCTTCCACTCTACTGTCCCTAGCCACCCAGTTTCCCTCCCCAGAGGTAAGCGGAAATAACGGGTTTGTGCAGTATCTTTTTGGGAATGGTCAATGCACAAAATATTTGGTAAGCATCTTCTATGCATAAGGCATGTGGGCTTCTTTCAATGCTATAATTTTATAAGCATCTTATTGTAGATCTTATACATTTAGGTTCATCTTTTGGTTATTTTAGTTCTTATTGCCATTATAAAAGGGACCATCTCTCCATTTTGTTAATGTAAGAAAGGAATTAAACCTCGTATATCAGTTTTGCTACAAGCTCTCTTACTGGACTCTTCTTTTTATAACCATTTCCATTGATTCTCTTAGATTTTCTAGATATACAACTACCACCTGAAAATGACGACAGGCTTGCCTTTTCTTTGTTAGGACTGAGTCTTTTTATTCTGTTATTTAACCACATTGACTAGCACTTCCAGGATGGGGCTGACTGCCAGATTAATGAGATGCTTTTATTGGTAGGTACCAAGGCGGCTCCAGGTTTAAGATGTCTAGATTGAGAATGGAACTGAAATGATCTCACCAGCCCTATTTTGCCTTACTAAGAGTTTAAAACACAAAAACAAAAATATGAATGAATGAATTTTATGAACTGCTTTTGTTTCTCGTGTATCAAAATGATCATAATTTCTCCCCTCTGGTATTGATGAATCATTGTATTACTAATTTGAACTTCACTGATTCATATACTTGTTAAAATGTACTAAGGGAGTTGAGATTGGTGAATGTTTTTACAATTTTTACATCAATATTCCTAAGTGAGTTTGGTCTGTTGTTTTCCTTTGGGTTAGCATTGCTACATTTTGGCTTCATAGATGAACTGGAGTGATGCTTTTGTCTTTCTCCATTTTTTTTTAGGAAGGTTTGAAATAGCCTAGGTATTACCCATTCCTTGGAGGTTGTAAGTTGGCACTTTGAAAAATTATCTCAATTTTTCTATGGCTGTTGACTACTTAAGTGTCACGTTACCTTTTCTCGTCAGTTTTGATAGTTTACAAATCCCTAAAAAATGGCCCATTTTTTTTACAGGTTTTCATAGTAGCACAGAGTTGTATGGTTTTCTCATAATTCTCTGAATGTTCTCTGTATCTGTGGTTATCTCCTCTGACAACTAATTTTATACACTTATGTTTTTTATCTCCTTCAGTAGGCTAGCTAGTGGATTGTCCATTATATTAGTAATCCAAAGATCCAACTCTAAAGTTTGTGTATTAATGTGACTTCTTGTTTCTTAACTCATTAGTTTTTTATGAACTGGACTGCTGCTTCCTTAGTTTTTTCCTATTCTTAAAAAAAAACAAAAAAACAACCAAACCCTAAAAAATCCCCATAATCCTACTTTTCAGAGATAAACACTACAATCTGGTGTCATTTCTCCCAATATACTTTACAGTGCCTTTTAATAATATATGATGCTGATGGAGGAAAATGGCAGCGTGAGAAGTGAGGCAGAAACCTCCTTGCAAAATCACATAAAAACACGAAAATACAGCAAATACAACTAATCCTGAAAAAGTGACCTGAAGACTGTAGAACAGAATGCTTACATCTGGGGAAAAAGAGAAGACCTCACAGGAAAGGGTAAAGTAGCAAAGCTGTAATCTGGTGTGACCCAAGCCCTTCCCCTACCCCAGCTCATTGGCATGAAATGGTGAAACAGAGCGGGGAGGGAGTAAAAGCCCAGGACTGCTGAACACCCAGCCCTGGAGATCTGCTCAGGGAACACGAACCAACATTACATGGTATTCTGGAGATTAGTGGGGTTGGAAAGCAAAGACAGGAGGAATACTCAGAGAGACTGAGATTCTAGCCACTTGGGTAGAACAGGTATACACTACTGGCCCCCCTGGGACAAAAGAAAGGGGTACAGGTTGAAGGACTTCCCAGAAGCCAAAGGGACACTAAGGGGGCAAAAATTACACAAAGCTCTCTGTTCAGAAGAAAGGGCAGGTGGACAAAATCCTTTCCAGCACACTCAGCCCAGCAGGTTGGGAACTTTCAGGAGCTTCAGATGCTCCATCCCCCTGGCTGTCAATGCAGCCCTGAAGTCCCTCCACTGCATAATGCAGCCTGCTGCTCCTTCCTCCCGGATGACACTGGTCCCACTCACCTGCTGCCCCTGCCACAGCACCAGGCCAGCCAGAGGGTAGCCCCTCCTATGGCAGCTACAGAGGCATAATGCAGAGGCTCCTCACTGCGTGCTCGGCCCATTGGACCCAGCAGTGGAGGCAGGTGTTACAGGCAAGAAGGCAGGAAACCCTCCCAGCAGAGCTCTTTCTTCCTGGCACGTGCTGGTTCTGCTCGCCTGAAACACCTGCCATTGTTGCAGGCACTTGGCAGCACCAGAGAGTAGAGCTTCTGGGCACTAGAAGGTGCCACATATACAAAGTTATTATTCCATAGGAAAAATTTTAAAAATGAAGTGGCAAAGGAATTTGGTCCAAACAAAATTACAAGAAAAAAAAACTGCAAGAAAGAGGGTTCAGTGAAACTGAAATCACTAATCTTCTTGATAATATTTCAAAATAAAAGTCATACACACGCTCCTGGAACTACAGAAAATATTTAAGATCTCAGGGAGGACTTCAACAAAGAGACAGAAGTTTTCAAAAATACATATCTAAAATGAAACATACAATGGAGGGATTTAAAAGTAGATTAGATGAGGTAGAGGAGATGGTAAATGAAATAGAAATTAGAGAACTGGAAAACAAAGAAGCTGAGGCACAGAGAGAAAAAAGAATCTCTAGGAATGAATGAACAATAAGAGAACTGTGCGACCAATCCAAACAGAACATTATTCACATTATAGGGGTTCCAGAAGAAGGGAGAGACACAGGAATAGAAAGTATCTTTGAGGAAATAATTGTTGAAAACTTTCCCAATCTGGGGAAGGAAATAGTCTCTCAGGTCATGGAAGTGCAGAGATCTCCCAACACAAGGAACCCAAGGAAGACAACACCAAGACATATAAAAATTAAAATGGCAAAGATCAAGGACAAGGAGTATTGAAAGCAGCCAGAGAGAGAGAAAAAATAATATATAAAGGAAAGCCCATCAGGCTATCATCAAACTTCTCAGCAAAAACCTTACAGGCCAGAAAGGAGTGGCATGATGTATTTAACTCAATGAAACAGAAGGGCCTCCAACCAAAAATACTCTATCCAGCAAGATTATCATTTAAATTTGAAGCAGGGATTACACAATTTACAGATAACCAAAAGTTGAGGGAATTCACCACCAACAAACCATCTCTACAGTGTGTCTTAAAGGAACTGCTTTAGATGGAAGTGCTTATTTATTTCTTCTTTAATCTTTATTATGCACTCCTTCTACTGACTTTGGGCCTCATTTGTTCTTCCTTTTCTAGTTCCATTAATTGTGAGTTTAGACTGTTCATTTGGGATTGTTCTTTCCTGAGGTAGGCCTGTATTGCAACATATTTCCCTCTTAGCACAGCCTTCGCTGCATCCCACAGATTTTGCAGTGTTGAATTATTGTTGCCATTTGTCTCCATATATTGCTTGATCTGTTTTTATTTGCTCATTGATCTATTGATTATTTAGGAGCATTTTGTTAAGCATCCATGTGTTTGTGGGCTTTTTCATTTTCTTTGAGTTATTTATTTCTAGTTTCATACCTTTGTGATCTGAGAAGCTGGCTGGTACAATTTCAATGTTTTTGAATTTACTAAGGCTCTTTTTGTGGCATAGTATATGATCTATTCTGGAAAACATTCCATGTATACTTGAGAAGAATGTGTATCCTGTTGCTTTTGGAGGGAGTGTTCTGTAGATATCTGTTAGGTCCATTTGTTCTAATATGTTGTTCAGTGCCTCTGTCCCTTTATTTATTTTCTCTCTGGTTGATCTGTCCTTTGGAGTGAGTGGTGTGTTGAAGTCCCCCAAAATGAATGCAGTGGATTCTTTTTCCCCCTTTAATTCTGTTAGTGTTTGTTTCACATATGTAGGTGATCCTGTGTTGAGTGCATAGATATTTATAATAGTTATATCCTCTTGTTCGACTGACCCCTTTATCATTATGTAATGACCTTTGTCTCTTCTGACTTTCTTTGTTTTGAAGTCTATTTTGTCTGATACAAGTACTGCAACTCCTGCTTTTTTCTCCCTATTAGTTGCATGAAATATCTTTTTCCATCCCTTTACTTTCAGTCTGTGTATGTCTTTGGGTTTGAAGTGAGTCTCTTGTAGGCAGCACATAGATGGGTCTTGTTTTTTTATCCATTCAGTGACTCTATGTCTTTGATTGGTGCATTCAGACCATTTACATTTAGGGTGATTATTGTTAGGTATGTACTTATTGCCATTGCAGGCTTTAGATTTGTGGCTACCAAAGGTTCAAGGGTAATTCCCTTACTATCTAACAGTCTAATTTAAGTCGCTCTGAATGCTATTACAAACACAACCTAAAGATTCTTCTTTTTCTTCCTTTTTCTTCCTCCTTCATTCTTTGTATGTTATGAATCATATTCTGTACTGTTTGTCTATCCCTTAGGTGACATCCAGTTAGTCTTAGGAATACTTCCATCTATAGGAGTCCCTCCAAAATGCACTGTAGAGGTGGTTTGTGGGAGGTAAATTCTCTCAGCTTTTGCTTATCTGCAAATTGTTTAATCCCTCCTTCAAATTTAAATAATAACCTTGCCAGGTAGAGTATTATTGGTTCAAGGCCCTTCTGCTTCATTGCATTAAATATATCATGCCACTCCCTTTTGGCCTGTAAGGTTTCTGTTGAGAAATCTGATGATAGCCTGATGGGTTTTCCTCTGTATGTGATCTTTTTTCTCTCTCTAGCTGCTTTTAAAAGTCTGTCTTTATCCTTGATCTTTGTCATTTTAATTATTATATGTCTTGATGTTGTCTTCCTTGGGTCCCTTGTGTTGGGAGATCTATGCATCTCCATGGCTTGAGAGAGTATCTCCTTCCCCAGATTGGGGAAGTTTTCAGCAATTACTTCTTCAATGACACTTTCTATCCCTTTTTCTCTCTCTTCTTCTTCTGCTACCCCTATTATGTGAATATTGTTCCATTTGGATTGGTCACACAGTTCTCTCAATATTCTTTCATTCTTAGAGATTCTTTTTTCTCTCTGTGCCTCAGTTTCTTTGTATTCCTCTTCTCTAATTTCTATTCCATTTACCTTCTCTTCTACTACATCTAATCTGCTTTTAAATCCCTGCATTGTATGTTTCATTTCAGATATGGAATTTCTTAATGAGTGAATATCCATCTTAAATTCGTTCCTGAGTTCTTGAATATTTTTCTCTACCTCCATAAGCATGTTTATGATTTTTATTTTGAACTCTCTTTCAGGAAGATTGGTGAGTTCAGTTTCATTTGGCCCCTTTTCTAGGGTTTGTGAGATTTTGGTCTGAACCATGTTCTTTTTATGTTTCATATTTCTGTGTGGTGCCCTCTATTGCCCAGAAGCTCTAGTTTCTGGAGCTGCTCAACCCCTAGAGTGAGGTTGGGGGTGGTAGGGGAGTGGAACTGATGCCTGGTGGGAGGAAAGATCTGTTTCCTGATTCATGTCTGCCCTGCCTGTCTCCCATATCAGAGCCAGTGGGCCAAGTACACAGGTGCAAGCCTCTGTGCTTGGCCTCCCTCTGGCTGGCCTGATGCTAGAACAGTGACTGCCCATTTGTGAGCTGATGCTGTCATGCCAGGAGGAAGGCTCTGCAGGCTGCGTATCACAGTGGGGGGCCACGGAGATGAGTAGGCAGCCAGGGGGATGGAGCGCCTGAAGCTCCCCAAAGTTCCTAATCTGCTGGGCAGAGTATGCCCAGACAACCTTGTCCCCCATCCCTTCTCCCGCACAGCAAGCTCCGTGCAAACCCTGCCCCTTCAGCAGCTCTCTCACTGCTAGGACGCTTGTCAGACCACCTGCCTTTCCCTTGTTCCAGAGCAGCTGGGTGTGGATCCCGTCCTCCACAAATGGCCGGAATCTGTCTCTCAAGCACTCTGCCTGTCCCAGCTCCCCATCCTCCAGAGCACCACACAATGTAGGTTTCTGCTCACAAAGCAGATCTCCAGGGCTAGTTATTCAGCAGTCCCAGGCTTCCACCCTCTCCCCGGCTCCATTTCTCTTCATCCTGCTGGTGAGCTGGGGTGGGGAAAGAGCTCGGGTCCTGCTGGATCAAGGCTTTCATACGTTATCCTGTTTTGTGAGGTCTGTATGCAGTCTGGTGCAGCCTTATTTCCTGTTGCTGTTTTAGGGTTAGTTGTATTAACTATGTTTTCACACTATCTGTGGTTTTGGGAGGAGTTCTCTGTCTCACCGCTCGTGCCACCATCTTGAATCCCTGTGTTTTCTATGAATTTGATGAGGGCTATAGGAGTGGTTAGAACAACAATGTGGGGGCCAGTGCACTGAGGTTTGAGGGGGTCCCTTTTCCAATCTTTGACCTAGACTGAGTCCCCAGCCTGGAAGGAATATGCTGGGGTCCCGAAGGAGATGGGGGCTTTCTATGGTACATTGCTGCAGCTTATTTAGGGTGGTTCTTAAGGCTTGGAGCTGTATTCTTGCTCCTTCATCTCCTATCTGCCATAGGTTCCCTGGGGGGCTTCCTAGACATGGGGAAGGGCGTCTATACACTAACTCAAAAGGGGAAAAGCCTTGAATCCCAGGTGTGCAGTAAGCACGCAGGAGAGCCAGGGGCAGTAGGTCCGGCCATGGGAGGCCAGTTTCTTGGCAAAACTTAGCCAGGGTTCCCTTGAGGGTGCGATTCATTCGCTTCACTTTCCCTGAACTCTGTGGCCTGTATGCAGTGTGAAGTTTCCAGGTAATGTTGAGAGATTTACGGCATCTGCTACAAAGGCAGTTCCGTTGTCACTGTGAATTGTAGACAGTAGGCTAAACTGGGACACAGTTTTTCTCAGGAGGACTTTGACTACCTCCCAGCTTCATTCTGTCCTGGTTGGGAAGGCTTTGACCCACCCAGAGTATGTACACACTGTTACTAGGAGGTATCTGAGTCCTCTGCTTGGCTGGACATCTGTGAAGTCTATCTCAAGGTCTTCAAAGGGGGCAACTCCTGTTCTTTGGACACCAGGTGGGAGTTGTGGCACAGATCGAGCATTGTTTCTGGCACAAGTTACACACTGCTCACTTACTGCTCAGGATAATGCTGGCAACTGGCTGATGTAGTAGTGCTTTTTGAGGAGGGCTTCCAGTGCAGTTTTTCCCTAGGTGGGTGAGCTGATGGTATTCGCTGACTCCACCATGGTTTTTCAGTTAAGGTGGCTTCTTCAGCCATGGCTCAGTCTTTCTCCTTTTCAGTGTACCTGGGAGGAGTGGCCTCCACCGGGGGTGTCAGGGCCATAGTGAGGGAAGGAGCTCTGCCTGCCTCCTTACTGGCTGCTGCGTTGGCAGCTTCAACTGCCCTCCGATTCCCCTGTGCTATAGGGTTGTTTCCTTTTTGGTGTCCTTTGCAATGCAGAATTGCTACTTCCTTTGGGAACCAGACAGCCTCAGGGAGTTTTAGTGTTTCTTCCTTGTTTTTGATTGCTTTTCCTGCTGCTGTGAGGAGACCTCTTTCTTTGTAGATTGCCCCATGTATGTGCACAGTGGCAAAAGCATATCGAGAGTGTGTAGATGGCTCGCTTGCTCTTGCTGGTGGGGAGGGCTCGGATTAAGGCATGCAGTTCAGCTCGTTGTGCTGACCATCCGGCAGGCAGGGCTTCCGCTTCTAAGACTTCAGTGGCAGTAGTTACTGCATAACCTGCTTTTTGGATACCCTCCTGTAGGTAACTGCTGCCATCACTTAACAGTGTGAGTTCTGGATTTTGTATTGCTTGATCTCACAAATCTGGACGACTTGCATATACTTCATCAGTTACTTCAGAACAGTCATGATCTGGTTTCCCCTCTTCAGTGGGGAGGAAAGTTGCTGGATTCAATGTCCTCACTGTTTCTAGAGTGATTCATGGGTTTTCACAGAGGAGCCCTTGATATTGTGCCAGCCAAGAGTTGGAGAGGAAGCTGCGTGTTCATGAGGGACACGACAGCATTCAGTTCTTGTCCCAAGGTGAGTTTATCTGCCTCCTTAATGAGTAGACCTGTGGCTGCCAGCTCCCTGAGGCAGGGTGGCCATCCTGCTGCAACTGGCTCCAGTTTCTTTGACAGGTATGCAACCGGCTGCTGCCAGGGCCCAACAGTCTGTGTGAGAACCCCGAGGGCCACCTTTTCCTTTTCATATACAAAGAGGTTGAAGAGCTTTTCTATATCTGGCAGGCCTAGGGCTGGTGTCTGTCCTAAAGCAGTCTTTATTTTCAGGAAGGCAGCTCTTGCCTCTTCTGTCCAGACAGGGGCTCTCCGTCTGGCACCCCCAAGAGATTGTAGAGGGTTTTACCATTGCTGAGAATCTGGGAATTCAAATTCTGCAGAACCCCGTGGGCCCCAGGAACTCTCGTATGCCTTTCTTTATCTGGGGCTGAGGTAAGGAGATAATGAACCTTTTCCTCTCTGGCCCTAGTGCCCTTTCTCCCTGGGTGAGGAGGAAACCCAAGTACCGGACTTGCTGCTGGCAGATTCATGCCTTTTTCCATGAGGCTCGGTATCCGGAGCCTGACAGGAGTTGCAGGAGGGCCTTTGGGCCTTTTGCACAATTTTCCAGGGTGTCACTGGCAAGGAGGAGGTCATCTATGTACTGGAGGAGGGTGCAGTGCATGGCTTCCCTCAGAAAGTTGGCAAGGTCTGCAGCCAATGTCTCTCCAAAGAGAGTGGGTGAGTTCTTGAACTCTTGCGGAAGCCACATCCATGTTAACTGCATCTGCAGCCCCGTATCCAGTTTAGTCCATTCAAAGGCAAACAAGAGCTGGCTTTGGGGGGCCAGCAGGAGGCAGAAAAGGCATCTTTATGTCTAGGCAAGTGAACCATTTGGCAGATCCCGGGATCTGGCTGAGGAGGGTGTACGGGTTTGGGACCACCAGGTGTGAAGAAACCGTTACTCTGTTAAGGGCTTGCAGGTCTTGAACAGGCCGGTACCCTCCTCCTGGCTTTTTGACTGGGAGAAGCGGGGTGTTCCAGGGCGCCTGACACTCGGTTAGAATGCCTGCCTCTCTGAGGCTGATCAGGTGCTCCTGGATGCCTGCGCTCGCCTCCTGTGAGAGGGGTACTGCTGCTGTCTCTGTGGCTCTGAGAATAGTTGCAGTCTTTTCACTGAAGGGGGCTACAGGGAGGGTGACCACAGAGTGTTCTGCCCCTGTGTCAGCCATAAAAGTCATGATTTGGACCTCACTTTCATTTTGACCATGGGCTCATGTGGGCCAAGAGTGAGAGAGCCTGGTCCTTGTCAATCTGAGGTGCAAAAGGCCCCGTGAAGGTCTCTGAGGACCCAGATGTGGGTTGATTTGATAAAGGCCGGGCAGGAAAAGAAAAACTCGATGGGCAGCCTAATAGAATATTTTTAGAACTGTGGCACCAATTAAAGTCAGAGCAGCAACTCCAGCCGCTGAAGTCCAGGACACGGAAACCAGTGGCAAGGCCTCATGCCCGGCCTGTGTCCCTGAAAAACTTCATGGGAGACAGTACTCAGGATTCGCTTGGGTTTTCACCCCCACAGGAGGATGATTGGGCACTGTGGTTCGACTGGGGGGGGGTCAAAGTCCCCACCTTGGGGGACATGTTGGGGACCAGAGGCCACATGTAGAATTGGGAATTTATTGGTCTCCTGTGAATGTACAATGTGTCCTGGCGCTGGTGGACACAGGAGCTGAGTGTTCTCTGATTCATGGCAGCCCTGAGTGTTTTCCCGGTACCCCTGCTGTGATAGATGGCTATGGGGGAAGGCAATTAGACTGAAGAAAGCCCAAATCCCATTGGGCATAGGGCGTTTACCTCCAAAGGCGTATACCATGTACATTTCTCCCATCCCTGAATATATTTTGAGGGTAGATATCCTGCAGGGGCTGTGGTTACAGACCACTGCAGGTGAGTTCATGCTGAGGGTACGAGTGGTAAAGGGACTTTTGAGGGGACATGCTAAGCACCCACCTGTATCTCTGCCTGTACCTCGGCGGGTGATAAATATTAAGCAGTATAAATTGCCTGGGGGGCACAAAGAAATTGGAGAAACTCTGCAGGAGTTGGAGAGGGTGGGCATCATAAAGCCCACTCATGGTCCTTTTAATTCCCCAGTGTGGCCAGTGAAGAAGCCAGACGGCTCCTGGTGTATGACTGTGGACTACAGGGAATTGAATAAAGCCACATCCTCTTTGCATGCTGCCGTCCCTTCTATAGCAGACATTCTGGACACCCTCAGCCATGAACTGGGAACGTATCATTATGTAGTAGACCTTGCTAATGCTTTCTTCTCTATTGACATAGCACAGGAAAGCCAGGAACAGTTTGCCTTCATGTGGGAAGGCCGGCAGTGGACATTCACTGTCCTCCCACAGGGATACCTCCACAGCCCCACCATCTGTCATGGACTTGTAGCCCAGGACTTGGCCACATGGAGGAAACTGCAAACAGTGCCATCGCATCACTACATTGATGACATGCTCACATCTGTTTCTCTTTCAGATTTAGAAGGGGCAGTTCCTAGACTGTTGCAACATCTACAGGAAAAAGGATGGGCTGTGAACAGCACCAAGGTTCAGGGACCCGGTTTGTCTGTGAAATTCTTGGGGCTTGTCTGGTCAGGTAAAACTAAAGTTGTTCCTGAAGCAGTTACAGACAAGGTCCAGGCTTTCCCCACCCCTACCACTGTGGCAGTATTACAAGACTTTTTGGGTCTTTTGGGCCAATGAAGAGTGTTTATCCCTCACTTGGCACAAATTCTGAAGCCCTTATACCGGTTGGTACGAAAGGGCGTCAGGTGGGACTGGGATGAGACACATGCAGCTGCTTTTACTGCTGCCAAGTAGACATTCTAGGCCGTACAGGCCTTGAATGTAATGGACTCATCAAGGCCTTGTGCACTAGATGTTCATGTAACCGAAGATGATTATGGATGGGGCCTTTGGCAGCAGCTTGAATGGACACACCAACCTACTGGATTCTGGTCACAACTATGGAAAGGAGCAGAGGTCTGGTCCACCTTGATAGAGAAGCAATTGGTTGCTGTGTACTAGGCCTTGCTGGCTACAGAGCCCATTGCCGGAACAGCTCCGACCAAGGTAATAAACACCTATCCCATCACGGGTGGGTGCGAGACTGGACCCAAAGGCCATGGAGTGGCGTGGCTCAGAAACCTACACTGGCCAAATGAGGTGCATATTTACAGCAGCTCAGCGCCCTCTCTACTAGCCCTTTAAGTGGAGAACTCCAATGCTTGCTGGGGCCAGTGACCTATACCTGTGGGAAGCAGGAAGAACTTGCTTTTCAGCCCTTGGTAGACAAGACTCCTTATCAGGAGGGAAAAGCCCCTATACCTGATGATGCTTGGTACACAGACGGCTCCAGTTGTGGGCAGCCCATGGAGTGGAGGGCTGTGACTTTCCATCCTAAGACTGAGACAATATGGATGGAGGATGGAGAGGGGAAGACCAGTCAATGGGCTGAGTTGCAGGCAGTATGGCTCGTGATCACCCAGGAGCCGTCCCCCATAGTTGTCTGCACTGACACCTGGGCTGTCTATCAGGGCTTGACCCTGTGGCTACCATCATGCCAACTGGATGGTTGGTCACTGGTCCCTTTGGGGGCAAGAGTTGTTGCAAGACCTATGGGCCTCTGGTCAGACTAAGACTGTTACCGGATATCTCGTGACTGGCCATTTGCCTTTGGCATCCCCAGGGAATGATGAAGCAGACACACTGGCCCAGGTGTGCTGGCTACAAGGAAAGCCTGCCTCTGATGTGGCCCAATGGCATTTGTTGCACGTGGGGCAAAAGACAATGTGGGCTGACCTTCAAAAAGGTCAGCAGAGCCCAGAAGGAGTGTCTTGTGTGCTCTAAGAGGGACTTACACTGAGTCCCATAACAACATGGGACAATAGTAAGGGGGCCAATGCCCCTTGTCAGGTGACAAAAAGACTATATTGGGTCTCTGCCCATATCAGAAGGATATTGGTATGCCATGACTTGTATGGACACAGCTACTGGACTATTAGTTGCTTTTCCTGCATGTCGTGCAGATCAGCAAACCATCAAGAGGGGCCTGGAGTGTCTTTTTCAGCCTATGGCCGGCCGCAGGTGATTGAGAGCCATCAAGGCACCCACTTTACTGGACATGCGTTACAAGAATGGGTGCACCAATTAGAAATAAAGGGGAAAATTCATGTACCATATAATCCTACCGGGGCAGGCATGATAGAGAGGTACAGTGGTTTGTTGAAATCTGGCCTGAAGTCGGACACCAATAGTCTACGGGGTTGGTCAGTTCGCCTATGGACGGTGCTGCAGTGTTTGAATGAGAAGCCACGTAACGGAGCTTTGAGCCCTGTGGATATGCTCACACACCTTGCTGCCTCTCCTATACAATTGTACTTCCAAACCAAAGAAGAGTTACTGAAGCCAGGATATGGCCGGCAGAGCAACATCCTGCTGCCAGCCCCTACTGCCTTAAGCCCTGGAGACACTGCTGAATGGACCTGGCCCTGGACATTTCGACACATGGACCAGCGATGGCTGGCCCTTCTGGCACCTTGGGGGAAAGGCCTGGAAGCTGGCCTCCTGTGTATTCCTGGAGTAACAGCTGAATGGCCCCCAAAGGTCATGGTAGTGTACCCCAAACGTCCAGGAGGTAAAAGCATCTTGCAGGGAAGTTTTATCTTTATGGCCAGTGCATGTGATAGGGAAAAACTTACGAGGACAGTAGTGCAATCCAGGTGGCTCCCTTCCCTTGCTCTGCTTAGCAAAGACAACAGAAACTCCCTTAACTTCCCCTCCCCTTCACTCCCCGCTCTGCCAGACACTTATTCCCACAACTCACTCTGCCTTGCCTGCTCCCTTGCTGCGCACGTAGGAATGTTACAGACACAGAAGCAGAAAGATCTATATTGCTCCCCTTGCCTTTGCTCGGGGCTCAGACCTTGGGAGATGACTCCCCTCTGAGCCTGCCGGTGTGAAATAAACCTACACTCCAAGACCTCCGAGTGCCGCTTGGGTCTTCCGTCAGTGATCCAGTCCAGGTTTTTTCGGTATTTTCCATAACATTTGGTTCCCTGACCGGGAAACCCAACCAGGCGGGTGGTGATGGAACAGAACGTCACAATGGAGAAGGCGCGCTCTGCCTGATCTTTTGCCTCTCGCCCGGCCGCCCTGGGCCAGCCCCGCTCCGCTGTTCCCGCCGGACTCAAGGAGGCTTGGCAGGTGAAGACCTGGTTCCGACGTCGAATCCGGTAAGGCCCCGGGGCCCCTGACCCAGCCAGTCCCACCCGTTGGGGTGGAAGGGGAGCCTGATCACCTCCCGGAGACTTCTTAGAAGTCTCACAGGTACACATTCCCGGGGTGGGGGGGGTAATGTTTAAACTCCGGTCTGAGTGTGTGAGTGAGTGTGCAGGGCGGCTGAAGCCATTCAGTCTGCACTGAGTCTGTGATCCCACGGCCTGCGCTACGGAATCTGAGCGGGCCCTTTGCTGCATTCGTGGTCGGCCACCACGACACACTGGTGACTCAGCTTCGGCTGCCCTGGCCCGGGACTTATACGGGTGCCCCTTAGTTAAGGCTGACCAAAGTCTCCGCAAGGAGCGCGAACGGACGGGCATCTGACTGGTCTCCTCTCTAGAGGAGGCGCCCCCTCCCTTGTCTGCTGTCGTGGCACGGTCACACGTACACGTCAGGGGTCATGGGCATAGCAAACCCACAGTTGTTGACACCATGATCAAGAATTTGAGGAAGGGATTTTCAAAAGACTACGGAGTAAAATTAACTCCCAGCAGGCTAAAAACCCTGTGTGACTCTGATGAGCCCACCTTTAGTATGGCCTCTGGAAGGGGCCCTAGACGTCCCCACAGTCTGCAGGTCTGGCGGGTCATCCCTGGAGACCCAGGTCATCCTGGCCAGTTCCCATACTTTAACTCCTGGTTAGGAGTTACCCAGACCCTCCCCCCTTGGGTGCGATTCGCTTGCAACAGGCAGGGACGGGGTGGGGTCTTCGTCGCCTCAACAAAGAAGCCTGCAAAGAATCAGCAGAAGCCTGAGCCTCCGCAAATTCTTGCTGGTGACCCGGAGGAAGAGCTAATACTGCCCCCACCTTATGTGCCCCCAAGGCTGTCAGCACCCAGCTCCCAGCCGCAGACACCCCGCCGCCGTCAGCCTCCCCGCCAACTCCAGAACCAGTGGACCCAGTCTCCCCCGGACCAGCAGCCAGACTGCGCCCTCGGCCGGGAGCAGGCGCCCTTCAGATGCCGGTGCAAGAGATGCGGGAGCCTGAAAGATGTAATAAATATGGGACCATCCAGCCCAGCCAGTCCGTGTTTTACTATCAACCCTTCTCCACAGCTGACACCCCATCAGAAAAGCCACACGCCCTGGTTGATCTCATGGAATCCCTCTTGCAAATCTATCAGCCAACCTAAAAAAAACTGTCAACAGCTTCTCCACACCCTGTTCACAATAGAAGAGAGGAGGCAGCCGGGGTCCTTGACTGGGGAGCATGGGTTGAAATAGCTGTCCCCGAGGAGCGCCCTGAGTGGGACTTCACCACCCCTGAGGGACAGCCCCAGATCCGCCCATATCAGGACACCCTCCTCCAGGGGATCACAGCCGGGTCCCAAAAGCCTATGAACATGACCAAAGTACCTTCAGTCACTCAACAACCAGGAGGGTCTCCGGGACTATTATGAAAAACTGCGAGAAGCTGATCGCATCCACACCCCCTTCAATCCTGAGTCACCAGGGAGCCCACAAATGGTCAGCACCTCATTCATAGCTCAAGCTGCCCCAGACATCAGACAAAAGCTCCAAAACCTTGAAGGCTTTGCCGGGATAAATATCACTCAGCTGATTAAAATTGCCAACAAAGTATATCTCAACAGAGAAGTTCAGGCCCACAGAGAGGCTGAAAGAGAAATGAAGAAAGAGGCCAGCTTCCTGGCAACTGCCCTTAAAAAAAAAAAAGAGAAATGACCAAAAGGCCGAGAAAAGCTGGCTGCCAAGAGGGGGGAAGCCTAGGACGCCCCCAGCCAGGGACCAGCATGCTTACTGTGAAGAGAAGGGGCCCTGGAAGTGATGCCGGGATTCTTGTTCACGAAGCTGAAGAATGAGCTTAGCAAACAGGCAAGGTAGGAGAGCAAGGTACATGGGTCTGCATGCTAAATTAGTTGCCTGGTTTGCAAAACCACCCCATCAGATCTGAAAAAGGAAAGACAGCACGTAGGCCTGGGCCTTTTAGCATGCTACAGTGAATCTTACAAATGATTAGCATAATAAAAACATGGGGTACTCTTCTTTATCTGGGGAACACCTGCTGATCTTACTGAAGAATGACCCTGGAACTTAATGTTTGACACAGAGCTTTGGTAGGGGGTTTCCTTGCATGTAGTTACATTGCTCTGACTGCAAATATTCTGCCTTGCTTTTTCCGGAGGCCCTCCCCCTACTCTGACTACACCCACAGCTCCTGTCTCAGAAGAACAAGTACCCCAACCCAGGCAGAGCCCGGAGGCCCAGCCGCTGCCAGGAGAAGCCCCATAGGGAGAGGCTCATTAGTCTGGCAGGAACAGACTCAGATTGACAGGGGCCGGGCTCTCTCACTCGGCCCCCATGAGCCCACAGTCAAAATAAAAGTGGGGAGACAACACATGACTTTTATGGCTGACACAGGGGCAGAACACTCTGTGGTCATCCTCCCTCCCTGTAACTCCCTTCAGTGAAAAGACTGCAACTATTCTCAGAGCCACAGAGACAGCAGCAGTACCCCCTCTCACAGGAGGCGAGCGCAGGCATCCAGGAGCACCTGATCAGCCTCAGAGAGGCAGGCATTCTAACCAAGCATCAGGCGCCCTGGTGAGACAGGGACTGTGGGTGTAGTCAGAGTAGGGGAAGGACCTCCGGAAAAAGCAAGGCAGAATATTTGCAGTCAGAGCAATGTAACTACATGCAAGGAAACCCCCTTCCAAAACTCTGTGTTAAACATTAAGCTCCAGGGTCATTCTTCAGTAAGATCAGTGGGTGTTCCGCAGATAAAGAAGAGTACCCCATGTTGTTATTATGCTAACCATTTGTAAGATTCACTTTAGCATGCTAAAAGGCCCAGGACACACTGGGCAACTAATTTAGCATGCAGACCCAGCTGTGAACAACATAGTGAAAGGCAGGGAAGATTCCACCTTAAAGATAAGATTGCATTTTAACACCCAGGAAGTTTGGGAAGCAGGATTCTTAACTTACTCTTTTGCAAACAGACAATACCTCAGCCCACCTTGGGGGCTGGGCAGGCCACCTTTTGATATGCCCCTAGACCAAGACGCCAGTATCCCAGAGAGAGATGGGGTGAGAAATTCCTTGTGTTAAGTTAATTCTGGGTGTTCAGACACCACTTAGCAGGTCTGCACCCCTAAACCATTTTTTTCATGTTCTCGAAAAATCCTCATCTGCCTATAAAACCCCTAGACACACCGGACTCTCTCGTCCCCTCCTGGCGTGAGCCGGGAGCTCTGTCCTATCACTTTATTTCTAAATAAAAGCCTGTACCTTGCTCTCCTACCTTGACTGTTTATGAAGCTCATTCTTCGCCTTCATGAACAAGAACCCCGGCATCACTGGAACACCCCGCTTCTACTAGTCAAAAAGCCAGGAGGAGGGTACAAGACCTGCAAGCCCTTAACAGAGTGACTGTTTCTTCACACCTGGTGGTCCCAAACCCGTACACCCTCCTCAGCCAGATCCCGGGGTCTGCCAAATGGTTCACTTGCCTAGACGTAAAGATGCCTTTTTCTGCCTCCCACTGGCCCCCCAAAGCCAGCTCTTGTTTGCCTTTGAGGGACTGAACCAGACACAGGGCGGCAGATACAGTTAACGTGGACGCGGCTCCCACAAGGGTTCAAGGACTCACCCACTCTCCTTGGAGGGGCATTGGCTGCAGACCTTGCCAGCTTTCCGAGGGAAGCTACACGCTGCGCCCTCCTCCAGTACGTAGATGACCTCCTCCTTGCCAGGGACGCCCTGGAACATTGTGTGAAAGGCACAGGGGCCCTCCTGCAACTCCTGCCAGGCTCCGGATACCGAGCCTCATGGAAAAAAAAAATCTACCAGCAGCGAGTCCTATACCTGGGCTTCCTCCTCACCCAGAGAGAAAGGGCACGAGGGCCAGAGAGAAAAAGGTCGGTGACTCCTTGCCCAGCCCCGGACGAAGGGGGGCAGGCGAGAGTTCCTAGAGGCCGCCGGGTTCTGCAACATCTGGATTCCCGGATTCTTGGCAATGGCAAAACCCCTCTACAGCCTCCTGGGGGGCCATACTGAGAACCCCCCATCTAGACAGGAGAGGCAAGAGCCACCTTCCTGGAAATAAAAGCTGCTTCAGAACAGGCACCGGCCCTAGGCCTGCCAGATGCAAAAAGGCCCTTCAATCTCTTCGTACAGAAAAAAAGTAGCAGTTCTACATTGCAAAGAACATCAAAAGGAAAACAACCCTATAACACAGGGGAACCAGCTAGCAGATAAAGCAGCTAAAACAGCAGCTAATAAAAAGACAGATAAAGCTCCTTCCCTCACTATGGCCCGAACACCCCCAGTGGAGGCCCCTCCACCCAAGCACACTAAAAAAAGAAAAGGACAGAGCCATAGCTGAAGGAGACACCCTAACAACAACAACAAAAAAGCTATACTACATCAACCAGTTGCCAGCATTCTGTTGAGCAGTAAGTGAGTAGTGCATGATTTGTGCCAGAAATAACACTCCATCTGCACCACGACCCCCACCTGGTGTCCAAAGAGCAGGAGTTGCCCCTTTGAAGACCTTGAGATAGACTTCACAGATGTCCAGCCAAGCAGAGGACTCAGATACCTCCTAGTAACAGTGTGTACATACTCTGGGTGGGCTGGAGCCTTCCCAATCAGGACAGAATGAAGCCGGGAGGTAGCCAAAGTCCTCCTGAGAAAAACTGTGTCCCAGTTTAGCCTACCGTCTACAATTCACAGTGACAATGGACCTGCCTTTGTAGTAGATACAGTAAATATTTCAACATTACCTGAAAACTCCACACTGCACACAGGCCACAAAGTTCAGGGAAAGTGAAGCGAATGAATCGCACCCTCAAAGGAACCCCTAGTTAAGTTTTGCCAAGAAACTGGCCTCCCGTGTCCAGACCTACTGCCCCTGGCTCACCTGCATGCTCACTGCACACCTGGGATTCAAGGCTTTTCCCCTTTTGAATTAGTGTATAGATGCCCTTCCCCTGTGTCTAGGAAGCCTCCCAGGGAACCTACACCAGATAGGGGAGGAAGAGAACAGCTCCAAGCCTTAAGAGCCCCCCTAAATAAGCTGCAGCAATATACCATAGGAAGCCCCAATCTCCTTAGGGACCCCAGCATATTCCTTCCAGGCTGGGGACTCAGTCTGGGTCAAAGATTAAAAAAGGGACCCTCTCAAACCTCAGTGGAGTGGCCCTCACATTGTTGTTCTAACCACTCTTACTGCCCTCAAAGTTGCAGGCATCACTCCGTGGGTCCATCATTCCAGAGTGAAAAAGGCCCATAATCCAGATGAAAAAAATACGTCAGTGGAAGGCCTAGCCAGACCTCCAGAATCCTCTCTGCCTCCACATCCAACGATTACCCTCTGAGTCATAAACACCTGTGCGCTGTGGCTCCTGGCCCTCGCTGGAGTGGTATCTTTCATTCTGGGCATTGAACTGTCTGCTGTTACCCCCACCCCACCAGACCAGACTATTCCTCAAAAGTTGCCCTTTTTATTGTCTATTGGGTAATCGTAGGTTGTTTTGCTGTGCTTACCTGTTTCTCCTAACTACACTCAAGCTTCAGCCGGCATCTCCCCACTACCACTCTGTAATGTTATTTTTATACCTTCTTTCCCCTCCCTTCCTCCCCCTCACTCCTGGGGAACCTCAGTGTGGTTGCATAAAGTTTGACAAATAGGGGACCGGGTTCAGTGCCTACACCTACATGCCTGCTAAATGTTATGATAAGAACAGCACCCCTTTGCCTTAAAGACGGGAAAGGTACTGAACTAAAACAATAAATAAATGAGATTCAGACTGTGCAAATAGGGGAAGAAAGAGATCCACTGTCTGCTGGACCTCCCTCACCACATTGGAATGTCTGACGGGGGGAGTCCAGAACCAAGCACGAAGGGACAGGGATGAAAAGGTCAAGCAAACCCTAGAGGCACTGACTAAAGCACCAGTTTACAGCAATATTGACCTCTCAAGTTTTTCCGTAACAGATTAAGCAGTTTAGTATTACTACTACGGGGTCTGCCTTCAGTCCCTCAAGTGTCCTCAGCTCCCACTGCACAATCAGCAGTTGAAAAAGTGCCCATCCCCTCCAACTGTGCAACACCCCTTCTGACATTTGCGCCTTCTGAGATGCAAATGCTAAAATAGAATCCAGGGCTAACAACTCTTTTTATTTATTTATTTATTTATTTATTTATTTTTATTTTTTTTACAATTTATTTTATTTTAGTATCATTAACCTACAATTACATGAGCAATATTGTGATGATTAAACTACCCCCTTCATCAGGTCCCCCCCACCAACCCTATTACAGTCACTGTCCATCAGCGTAGTGAGATGAGAATCACTACTTGTCTTCTCTGAGCTGTACAGTCCCCCCCGTGCCCCCCCACCCTATGTCTGCCAATTGTAATGCAGGGCTAACAACTCTTAACTGGCCTTGCTGGGCCACTGCTTCTGTTGCTCCTTGAACTATTAGTGGGACCCTGCATCTTTAACTAGCTCATTAACTTGGTCAGGGAACGTGTTTCCTCCATACAGCTCATGTACATGCAGAGCCATTATGACCCTGTCATAAACCAAAGAGATGATGCCCCTAAAACGAAGTGTTTAAAGGGGCATCGGAGGGGGGAGTGATAGGGAAAATTTTACAAGGACAGCAATGTAGTCCAGGTGGCTCCCTTCTGCTGCTCTTAGCAAAGACAACAGAAACTCCCTTAACTTCCCCTCCCCTTCACTCCCCGCTCTGCCAGGCGCTCAATCCCTAAACTCACTCCGCCTTGCCTGCTGGCTTGCTGCGCACGTAGGAATATTACAGACACAGAAGCAGAAAGATCTATATTGCTCCCCTTGCCTTAGTTCGGGGCTCAGACCTTGGGAGGTTACGCCCCTCTGAGCCCGCCGGTGTGAAATAAACCTCCACACTCCAAGACCTCCGAGTGCCGCTTGCTTCTTCCGTCAGTGATCCACTCCAGGTTTTTCCAGTACTTTCCATAACACAGGTACCTCCTGCAGCCCTATATATCGACCCATCTGTAACTCCCACAGGGAGGGGGGTGAAAGTCAGGTATACTAGACCAGGACGAGACCCCATTCCTGCCACTGTTCTATCACAAGACCACTCTCTTGCATGTATCCTACCTCAGGGACAAGATGTGCCTATGCTGGTGTCATTAAAACATGTATCTTATCGCCCTTAAGGTTATTTTCTCCTACAGTCCTTGTGGCCTGAATGCGCCCCCTGGCTGCAGCTGCCATGTGATGATTGCCCTGAACCCTCAGCTACTGCCTGCCTATGGAATGGACCAGCTATGGACTTAATGTGCATAAGACTGTGAACCTCGCTGAATCCTCTGGCTTGAGGACTGTCGTGATTTTATTGCTGTTGCTATTGCTATGTCATTAGTCTGGTCACAATGCTACAGCTTTCTCGCCCAGGGACCACTGCGGAAGAAGGGGAACAAGTAGATTGTAAGGCGGGATTTCTGGAGGGGTGGCCTGTGGGTAAAAGTGTAACATTTGTAGAATATGTCGCCTGGCTTTAGTGCATTTGTATATCCTTAGGGGTGGAGAGAAGTTCATCTCCATGTCAATGGGTAATTACCTGGGCAACCTAGGGCATGTCTGAACCTGGGAGGTTAAGGGGAAGGGGCTGGCTGGCTGGCTGGCTTCTTCCAGAGCAGATGAGAAAGACAGCCCTGGACTGCAGTTTGTGAGCAATAAATGGGTTTTAAACTTTATTTCTCCCTTTGACTGATTTCGGTTTTTAGAGGCATTTTGCCCCGGGATTTCCTCTCCCCAGGCTTACAGTACAATATGGGAGAATATATTTGTAAGTGACTTATCCGACAAGGGGTTAAGATCCAAAATATATGAAGAACTCACACACCTCAACACCCAAAAACAAATAACCCAATTAATAAATGGGCAGAGGATCTGGACAGACACTTCTCCAAAGAAGAAATTCAGATGGCCAACAGGCACATGAAAATATGCTCTGAAAGGGGGGTTCTTCAGCTACCCGATTCACTCATTCAGGAAAGGAGGACACGAGAACTCCAGCAGCAAAGTTTATTGCCTGAAAGACAGAATGATGTCTCTAAAGGAGAGAGCAGCAGGGGCAGCAAATTGAGCGGGAAGTTGGTCCAGTGACTTCTATGCATTATGAGGTTCAGGAAGAGGGGGTGCTGATTGGATGGTTTAAAACAAGTATGTCTTGTACATTTTCCATAGGTTGAGCGCAGCTGGCGTCGAGTTGCCAGCTGATGTAACATATAAGGTATGGAGGTAAAGGGATGTAGGTACCTTTTATGGTAAAGGTAGGTTACCTTTGCCCTTTATGTTCGGGTGGTCGGTCGTTGCTAGGGGAACTATCTAGGGTGCGGGTCACTGGAACAATGGGTGGGTTTTCCAGTAACCAGAACACAGTTCTCTTAGAACTAGGTTGGGGGTGAGGCCTTCGATTCAAGGCTGGGGTGCAGCTGCTGCAGGTGATAAAGGGGGGGCTTACTATGCCCGGAGGCAGTTCTGGGTTCTAACATGCTCCACATCGCTAATCATCAGGGAAATGCAAATTAAAACCACAATGAGATATCACCTCACACCAGTTAGGACAGCCAACATCCAAAACACAAACAACAACAAATGTTGGTGAGGATGCAGAGAAAGAGGAACCCCCCTACACTGCTGGTGGGAATGTAAATTAGTTCAACCATTGTGGAAAGCAGTATGGAGGTTCCTCAAAAAACTCAAAATAGAAATACCATTTGATCCAGGAATTCCACTCCTAGGAATTTACCCTAAGAATGCAGGAGCCCAGTTTGAAAAAGACATATGCACCCCTATGTTTATCGCAGCACTATTTACAATAGCCAAGAAAAGGAAGCAACCTAAGTGTCCATCAGTAGATGAATGGATAAAGAAGAAGTGGTACATATACACAATGGAATATTACTCAGCCATAAGAAGAAAACAAATCCTACCATTTGCAACATGGATGGAGCTAGAGGGTATTATGCTCAGTGAAATAAGCCAGGTGGAGAAAGACAAGTATCCAATGATTTCCCTCATTTGCGGAGTAAAACAATGAAGCAAAACTGAAGGAACCAAACAGCAACAGACTCACAGACTCCAAGGAGAGTCTAGCGGTTACCAAAGGGAAGGGGTTGGGGAGGGCATGGAGGGAGGGAGAAGGGGATTAAGGCCACTATAATTCAGAATCCCAATATAGGTAGGTCACAGGGAAGGCAGGCAGCATGGAGAAGACAATGACTATATAGCATCTCACTACACTGACAGAGACTGCAATGGGGTGGTGGGGGGGAGGACTTGATAATAGGGGTGAGTGTTGAAACCACAATGTTGCTCATGTGAAGCCTTCTTTTGGGTGAGCTCTTACTGAACATGTTGTGTTGTTCCCAACTTGTCCTCATAACCAATGCTGCAATCAACATTCATTCTAAGAGATGTATCTGCACACTTGCACAGATATTTCTGTATGATAAATTCCTGTGAGTAGGACTTCCGGGAAGATGGCGACGTGAACAGACCGGCAGAAAAATTCCTCCCAACATTATATTTATTCACGAAAACACAGCAAATACAACTATCCCTAAAAGAGAGACCCGAATACACAGGAAAGTGCACAGTGTACAGGTACACCTGAGAGAACTCGGCAGCCAGTGAGGCGGATAAGATACGGAGCTGCGACCCGGCGGGACCGAGCGCACTACCCCCCCAGAGCTCTGGCGGTCAGACTTCGGAGAGAGGACTTGGCACCCGTCGAGGCGGGTAAGATACGGAGCTGCGACTCAGCGAGACCTGAGCACTCCTCCACCCCAGCACTCCGGCGGGAGTCCCGGCGAGGCGGTCATAAACAGCCCAGCTTAAGAGAGAAGAAAGAAAGAAAAGGGGGAAAAAAAGGAGAAAAGAGCGCGCTTTGTTTCTCAGTGGTCTTAAAGAAACAGGAGTCCAGCAGACAACCTCATCACAGTGGCACACTCAACCCAGCAGGCTGGGAGTCCTGGGGAGCCTCGGACCCCATAGCGGGCGACTGGGAAAGGGTAGCCATATTTAGGATTCCCACAGAGCTCAACAGCCTCCCATTCATTCTCACTCCGGCCACAGATTTAAAGTGCTGTGTGGAGCGATGTGGCCACGGCGCTGGAATAGGGGAGTAATAGCGCCACCTACAGCATTCACACAGAAACCACCCTCAGTGGGCGTTTTTTTGTTTGTTTGTTTTTTTAGGTGTTACTGCTTTTTCTTTTTCTTTCTTTTCTTTTCCTTTTTCTCTCTCTTTTTACTTTTTTTTATTAGTAGTAGCATTTTTTTCTCTTTGTTTTCTTTTTTTCTTTTCTCTCCTTTCTTCTCTTTCCTTTTTAAAGTCATAAAGAGCCCAGCAGACATACGTGACAACTACCAACAACTAATTCTGTAGTCATGAGAAGACAGAAGAATATGATACAGACAAAGCTTCAGACAAACACCACACCAGAGAAAGAATCTGAAGGAATCGACATGCATAGTCTTCCAGAAAAAGAATTCAGAATAAAAGTCATAGCCATGCTGACGGATCTACAGAAAAATGTGCAAGAGCTGAGGGAGGAAGTGAGGGAAGTGAGGAAAGACAATGCAGAAATGAGACAAGCCATCGACGGGCTCAACAGCAGATTGAATCAGGTTCAAGACACGATCAAGGAATTGCAAGACAGGGACCAGGAATACAAAGAAGCGGAGGCAGAGAGAGATAAAAGGATCTCTAAGAATGAAAGAATATTAAGAGAACTGTGTGACCAATCGAAACGGAGCAATATTCGCATTATAGGAGTACCAGAGGAAGAAGAGAGAGAAAAAGGGATAGAAAGTGTCTTTGAAGAAATAATTGCTGAAAACTTCCCCACGCTGGGGAAGGAAATAGTCTGGCAGTCCACGGAAGCCCACAGATCGTCCAACACAAGGGACCCAAGGAAGACAACACCAAGACACATAATAATCAAGATGGCAAAGATCAAAGATAAGGACAGAGTATTAAAGGCAGCTAGAGAGAGAAAAAAGATCATCTACAAAGGAAAACCCATCAGACTGTAATCAGACTTCTCAACAGAAACCTTACAGGCCAGAAGAGAATGGCATGATATATTTAACGTAATGAAACAGAAGGGCCTCGAACCAAGAATATTGTATCCAGCACGATTATCATTTAAATATGACAGAGGGATTAAACAATTTCAAGACAAAAGAAAGTTGAGAGAGTTGGCCTCCCATGAACCACCACTACAGGATATCTTAAACGGACTGCTCTAGAGGGAAATACCCCTAAGGCTAAAAAGATGTCACCAGAGAAAATAAAATCATAGCAAAGAAAGCAGACCATCCAAATACCAACTAAAGGCAAAGAATAAAATACCTAATATATAAAGAAAGGAGGAGGAAGAATAGGAAGGGAGAGATAAAGAAACATCAGATGGCATTCACAATAACTTAACAAGAAAGTTAAGTTAGATTCTCAGAGAGTAAAGAAGCAACCCTTGAACCTTTGGTAACCACGAATCTAAAGCCAGCAATGGCAATAAGTACATATCTATCAATAATCACCCTAAATGTAAACGGACTGAATGCACCAATCAAAAGACACAGAGTAACAGAGAGGATAAAAAAGCAATACCCATCTATATGCTGCTTACAAGAGACTCACCTCAAACCCAAAGATATACACAGACTAAAAGTGAAGGGATGGAAAAAAATATTTCAAGCAAACAACAAAGAGAAAAAAGCAGGTGTTGCAGTACTTGTATCAGATAAAATAGACTTCAAGACGAAGAAAGTAGCAAGAGATAAAGACGGACATTACATAATGATAAAGGGGTCAGTCCAACAAGAAGATATAACCATTATAAATATATATGCACCCAACACAGGAGCATCAGCATATGTGAAACAAATACTAACAGAAGTGAAGGAGGAAATAGACAGCAAT
>JAQQAC010016209.1:122388529-122407084 GCA_029783875.1 Phataginus tricuspis | reverse complement strand
GCAATTATTTCTTCAAAGACACTTTCTATCCCTTTTTCTCTCTCTTCTTCCTCTGGTACTCCTATAATGCGAATATTGCTCCGTTTCGATTTGTCACACAGTTCTCTTAATATTCTTTCATTCTTAGAGATCCTTTTATCTCTCTCTGCCTCAGCTTCTTTGTATTCCTGGTCCCTGTCTTGTAATTCCTTGATCGTGTCTTGAACCTGATTCAATCTGCTGTTGAGCCCGTCAATGGCTTGTCTCATTTCTGCATTATCTTTCCTCACTTCCCTCACTTCCTCCCTCAGCTCTTGCACATCTTCCTGTAGATCCGTCAGCATGGCTATGACTTTTATTCTGAATTCTTTTTCTGGAAGACTGTGTATGTCTATTCCTTCAGCTTCTTTTTCTGGGGTGGTGTTTGTCTGAAGCTTTGTCTGTATTATATTCTTCTGTCTTCTCATCACTTACCCGCCTTGCCAGGACTCCCGCTGGAGTGCTGGGGTGGAGGGGCGCTCTGGTCTGGCTGGATCGCGTTTCTGTCCCGCCTCGCCAGGTGCCGAGTCCTCTGTCCGGAGTGTCTGGCCGCCGGAGCTCTGGGGAGGGGGAGCGCTCGGTCCCACCGGGTCGCCGCTCCGTAGCCCGTCTGCCTCACTGGCTGCCAAGTTCTCACTGGTGTAGCTGTACGCTGTGCACTTTCCTGTGTATTCTGGTCTCTCTTTTAGGGATAGTTGTATTTGCTGTATTTTCGTGAATAAATATAATGTTGGGAGGAATTTTTCTGCTGGTCCGTTCACGACGCCATATTCCCGGAAGTCTCCTGGAGCCTTTTGACTTGCCCTGAAGGCCCACTGCCCAGCCACCACCCTGGGCTCCTCTTCCAGCCTTCTAGAGACCCAATTTGCCTCTCCTTTGGCTTGGGGTCCTGTTTCATAGATCCCATTTCTGTCTCTTTCTTAGTCTCTTTGGCTTGGTGGCACACCTTCTCTAGTAGCCTCCAGAGAAAGAATGCAGAGGGGGTAAATTATTTGAGTTCTTTCATGTCTTTAACCTCACAATTGACAGTTGGGGCATAGAATTCTAGGGTGGAAAAACTGTTCCCCTCCCAAATTTGGAAGGCATTAATTACTTCATTGTTTTCTAGTTTCCAGGGCTTTGCTGAAAAGTCTGAAGGAACTCTGACTTCTGATCTTTGAGTGTGACCTTTTTTTTCCTCTCTGACAGTTATTTTCTCAGCATATCAAAGATGTTTTCCAACTCTCTTCTGGATTTAATTGATGCCATTGGGAAGTCAGGTTTCAATCTAAAAGCCATGGCTTTAAAGGTAATCATCTTTTACAATTTGGCCGTTTTTAAGACCTTGTATCTAGGTGTAGATCTGTTTTTCCTGTTTGAGATTTCTTACGCTTCTTGAATTTGTGGATTGTGTCTTTCATCAATTCTGGAAAGTTTGTAGTGGCTCTCTCTTAAAATTTTGCCACTGCCTCATTCTCTCTTCTCCCTGTGGCATAAAATTAGTTTTTTGCCAGACTTTCTCACTCTATCTTCCATGTCTTCTGTTTGTCAGTTTTTTCAAGTTTTCTCCTTCTTTGTGCCTCTGTGCTGCATTCTGGAAGCTTTCTTTAGCCATGTTTTACAATTTGCTAATTATTTTTCCATCCATTTCTAATCTATTAAATCCATCTACTGAACATTTAAAAAACTTTAAAAAGTTGTGAAATCTGGCATATGCACATAAAGTGCAGTAAGCAACATCATACAGATTGGGAAATAATGATAAGGTGAACACATATTTGCTATTCATGTCGAGTCCCCTGGCCTCCACCTGTCTCTCTCAGTCACAATCCCCTTTACCTACCCTAGTGGGAACCACTATCCTGACATTCATATACCAACACCAATGCTTTTCTTTCTAGTCTTACTGCCTGTGTATGCATCCCTCAAAATGAAAACAACTTCATTTTGTTTGGCCTGCTTTTTAACTTTATTTGAATTGAACCACCTATAGTATGGATTCTTCTGTGAACTCTTTTGTTCAACATTATGCTTGTTCATTCATATTTTCAAGGCTGTAGTCCATTTTCATTGCCATATAGTAGCATGTTGTTGAATATATTACAGTTCACTAACACTCTACCATAGATGGGCAGGTGGGTTGTTTCTAGCAGCTGGTTATTGGAAACAATAGCATACCTGTCTCCCAAGCATATACCTAGGGATGCAATTTCTGAATGATTCAATATGAATTTATTCAACTTTACGATATTACCAAATGCTTTTCCAAAGTGCTTATACCAATTATTCTCCCACCAAGAGTGACTGAGAGCCCCTGTTGCTCCATATCTTTGTCAGCATTTATTATTGTTAGTCTAAATTTTGTCAATCTGCTAGGGGCATAGTGGTATCACATTGTTTTTTTTTAATCAAAGTATAATTTGCATACAATGAAATATACAGAACCAGGCTATCTATTACCACATGATCATTCCTGAGTTGCCACCAGGAGAGCATTTTCAGATTGAAAATAGTCACAAAGGTGCTATTTTTAGTTAAAAGGTAGAAATAGAACAGGGGCTCCACCTGTTCTGACCCACTTTCCTCTCCTAGCTCATCACCATCTACTCTTCCCTGATCCACTGTGCTCCAGCTACACTGCTTTGGCCATCTTTATTGCAGAGATAAGAAAACTGACCCTCTGAGCTGTTTATTAACTTGTCCAAAGTCCCAGATTGGTAGAGTTCAGGATTTGAACTGAGCTCTGGCTCAAAGGCAGTGTTCTGCCACGTGAGAGACTCAATTTTTTTGTGGTAACAATAGAATTTTCCACCCTGGACTGTCAGCTCTATGAGAACAAGGAATGTTTCTATCTTGTGTATCACATGATAGGCACTCAAGAAATATGTGTTGAGTGAATAATTGGATGAAGGAATGAACCTGTTAGGACATATATTTCTCAGTCTACCTCTTATTTCTGCCTGGCAGTTGCAATACAGAAAGCTGTAGGAGTTACTGGGAATGAGTTTATTCCATACTTTACAAGAACAGTTCTTTATAAAATGAGACCCACAGTTGGTAATTCTTGGAAGAGAAGAAGTCCAAAAACAGACGGGGCAGGTGTGGAGGGGAGATTCTCACCAGCTGGGGGGTCCTAGTGAGGTACATCCATAAAGTAGGAGGGAGTCAGGGGCTGAAAAGGAGGGGAGGGGGCCCAGAAAATGAACTTGACTCTTCCAGTCATGTTGGACCCATCTTGAATGCACAAATCTTGCATATTTAAGTGTCTGCACATACCTACAAGTATTTATATAGAGGGAAGCCATGTGTCCAATTCTCCTACCATTTTAAGTTCACAGAAATACCTGTTTTGTGTTTTCTTGTTCCCAGTGCTTAGGCAGAATACACCAGAAGCCCAAGTGCAACCCTCTACTCCCGTGTTCCCTCTTGCAGGTCCCTATCATCCAGTAAGGATGGTCCTAGTTGCCACTCCGGCCTCTCAGATGGGGAGCTGACCCAGAGCTGGTGTCCAAAGCTGACCAGCACCAGGCCTTCCACATTTGGCAGGCAAACCAGCACGTCTTTGCCACCATTGCCCAGACTGAGTGAAGGCTCCGCCATTGTCACCAGCAGGTGCAGGAGCTAGAGGAACGCTTCAGGTCCAACGGCTTAGTGTCGAAGGCAGAAAGCAGCCTGAACAACTGTGAGCAGCCTGGAGAGAAGGCCTTGTTTTCAGAGCCCCCCCCCAGCTGGGTGGGAAAGACTGCCCGTCCACCAACCGTCTCATGTCAGCAGGCACTTCCCTCTGCAGAGTCGTTTCCCAGCCTTGCAGCAAGGGAAGTCCTCAGAGACAAAGCCTGTGACCCAGAAGCAAAAACAGCTGTTGCAGAAGATGAAAGAAGAGCTGAAAGAACTCAAGAAGTTCTACCTCAGCCTTCAGGTGTCCTGTCAGAGCCTAAAGGAAAGGTATCTGCTGGACCTGCAGGCGTCACTGGAATCCCTTCAGGAAGAGAAGTGCAGGTGAGGTGGAGCGCCCTCTGGGGAGAGGGCCCAGGACAGTCTGTAGGAAGGTGAAGGGGAGAGGTGGGGAGGAGCAGGTCACTCTTCCTCTTGGCAACCGGGTCCTGCAGTGGAGAAGGCTTGTTCCCCGCCTGCTGTTGCATACCTGCCCTGCCCTCTGCTGGCAAACAAGGCTCCAGCCTTGGTCTTGTCAGGTGGTCCCAGCAGCTGTGGCTCTGACTGGGTAGGTGGTGGTGAGCCCTGCAGACACCTATCATCAGTCAAGGGGGTGTCCTGCTGGTCCCCGTCTGCTCAGGTGGTGTGTTAGACAGGGTGCCTCACCAGCCCTGGCCCCTCACCTGTGCTCATGGCTGAGCTGGGGCAGAAGGCCCCGTATGGGATATTTGTTCTGAAAATAACTGCCTTTGGGGAATGCATTTTCCCCACTGTGTGGTGGGTCCATTTCATTTCCACCTAAGACAAGACTAAAGCCCAGTGGAAAAAAAGGCAAACCCAGTCTCTCAAAGGACCTTCTCTATTCCTATTTGGACCCTTCTTGAGGTCCCACCAGCTCTCAGGGGTGCCATACTCCCTGCCCTGATCTCCCACAGTCTGTCACATCAGGTACTTGTATTAACTAATCCTTCAGACAGCCTGGCCAGGAAGTGACAGATTCGCTAATATGACCCAAGATTCTCAGCAGGTTCATGTAAGCAAGACCTCTGTGGTGGTGGGGAAAAGTGCATGTGGGGAAAGAGGTGTGTGGTCATCAGTCCTCCTCTGTTTTCACAGGAAAATCTTACCTGCATTTACACTGCTTGAAAAATCCATGAAGGCCAATTAAAGAGGAATACAGGGCAACCCATTGTCAGGTAACATAACCAGGCAGAATTATAGGTGATTTTCGCAGGACACGGCAACCAAATCTAAAAGCTTGGACTCTTGAAGCCCACTTTGTCAAAACATTTCCAACGTCAGATTTATATAAAGTAAGACCACAGCCCGGTGGTGTTTATCTATATACTGCGCAGGCCAATGGGACAGTTGGGCTTAGGTAAGCTCTCAGCCCCTGAGCAAACCAGAGTCTGCCTGCAGTGCAGGGGGGCGGGGTGACCTCTGCACGCCCCACCTCTGACTCTGTATGAATTTTATCAGCTTGCAATTATGGGCCACTCCCACGGCTGCCACTGGACTATGACAGGAGTGTGAAGTTTTGGGTTTTTTTGAGAAAATTTAAAAATTTTATTGAAGGACATAAATATAATGAATATATTAAAAGAATACAGTATTTCACAGATGAGGAGACTCCATGGAAAATATATCAGTTTCCCCTTAATTAATCTATAAACTCAAATCAATTCCAATTATGATCCCAGCAGTGTTAACTTTTTTTTGTTAAGATATCATTGATATACACTCTTATTAAGGTTTCACATGAAAAACACTGTGGTTACTACATTCACCCATATTATCAAATCCCCCCACACACTCCATTAAAGTCACTGTCTATCAACATAGTAAGATGCCACAGAGTCACTGCTTCTCTGTGCTACACTGTCTTCCCCATGAAACCCCCACATCATATGTACTAAACATAATACCCCTCAATCCCCTTCCCCTTCCTCCCCAGCCCCCCCCACCCCTCCCCTTTGGTAACCACTAGTCCCTTCTTGGAGTCTGTGAGTCTGTTGCTGTTTGGTTCCTTAAGTTTTGCTTTGTTGTTATACTCCACAAATGAGGGAAATCATTTGGTACTTGTCTTTCTCCACCTGGCTTATTTCACTGAGCATAATCCCCTCCAGCTCCATCCATGTTGTTGTAAATGGTAGGATTTGTTTCTTTCTTACGACTGAATAGTATTCCATTGTGTATATATGCCACTTCTTCTTTATCCATTCATCTACTGATGGACACTTAGGCTGCTTCCATATCTTGGCTTTTGTTAATAGTGCTGCAATAAACATAGGGGTGCATATGTCTTTTTGAATCTGGGATCTTGTTTTCTTTGGGTAAATTCCTAGGAGTGGAATTCCTGGGTCAAATGGTATTTCTATTTTGAGTTTTTTGGGGAACCTCCATACTGCTTTCCACAATGGTTGAACTAGTTTACATTCTGACCAGCAGTATAGGAGGGTTCCCCTTTCTCCACATCCTTGCCAACATTTGTTGTTGTCTTTTGGATGTTGGCCATCCTCACTGGTATGAGGTGATATCTCATTGTAGTTTTTACTTGCATTTCCCTGATGATTAGCGATGTGGAGCATCTTTTCATGTGCCTGTTGGCCATCTGAATTTCTTCTTTGGAGAACTGTCTGCTCAGATCCTCCACCCATTTTTTAATAGGGTTATTTGCTTTGTGGGTGTTGAGGCATGTGAGTTCTTTATATATTTTGGATGTTAACCCCTTGTCAGATATGTTGTTTACAAATATATTCTCCCATACTGTAGGATGCCTCTTTGTTCTACTGATGGTGTCCTTTGCTGTATAGAAGCTTTTTAGCTTGATGCAGTCATTCCTATTTGTTCATTTTTGCTTTTGTTTCCCTTGCCCATGGAGATGTGTTCAGTAAAATGTTGTTCATGTTTATATTCAAGAGATTTTTGTCTATGTTTTCTTCTAAGAGTTTTACGGTTTCATGACTGACATTTAGGTCTTTGATCCATTTCGAGTTTACTTTTGTGTATGAAGTTAGACAATAATCCAGTCTCATTCTCTTACACGTAGCTGTCCAGTTTGGCCAACATCAGCTGTTGAAGAGGCTGTCATCTCCCCATTGTATATCCATGCCTCCTTTATCATATATTAATTGACCATATATACTTGGGTTTATATCTGGGCTCTCTATTCTGTTCCATTGATCTAAGGTTCAGTTCTTGTGCCAGTACCAAATTGTCTTGATTACTGTGGCTTTGTAGTAGAGCTTGAAGTTGGGGAACATAATCATCCCAGATTTATTCTTCCTTCTCAGGATTGCTTTGGCTATTCGGGGTCTTTTGTGGTTTCATATGAATTTTAGAACTATTTGCTCTACTTCATTGAAGAATGCCTTTGGTATTTTGATAGGGATTGCATTGAATCTGTAGATTCATGAGCATGGGATGTATTTCCATTTTTTGGTGTCTTCTTTAATTTCTCTCATGAACATCTTGTAGTTTCCAGGGTATAGGTCTTTCACCTCCTTGGTTAGGTTTATTCGTAGGTATTTTATTCTTTTGGATGCAATTGTGAATGAAATTTTTTTCCTGATTTCTCTTTCTGCTAGTTCATTGTTAGTATATAAGAATGCAACCAATTACTGTGTATTGATTTTGTATCCTGCAACTTCACTGAATTCAGTTATTAGTTCTCATAGTTTTTGGGGTGGTTTCTTTAGGGTTTTTAATGTACAATATCATGTCATCTTCAAACAGGGACAGTTTGACTTCTTTCTTACCAATCTGGATGCCTTTTATTTCTTTGTGTTGTCTGATGGCTGTGGCTAGGACCTCCAGTACTATGTTGAATAAAAGTGGGGAGAGTGGGCATCCTTGTCTTATTCCTGATCTTAGAGAAAAAGCTTTCCACTTCTCGCTGTTAAGTATGATGTTGGCTGTAGGTTTGTGATATATGGCCTTTATTATGTTGAGGTACTTGCCCTCTATACCCATTTTATTGAGAATTTTTATCATGAATGGATGTTGAATTTTGTCAAATGCTTTTTCAGCATCTATGGAGATGATCACGTGGTTTTTGTTCTTCTTTTTGTTGATGTGGTGGATGATGTTGATGGATTTTCGAATGTTGTGCCATCCTTGCATCCCTGGGATGAATCCCACTTGATCATGATGGATGATCTTTTTTATGTATTTTTGAATTTGATTTGCTAATATTTTGTTGAGTATTTTTGCATCTATGTTCGTCAGGGCTATTGGTCTGTAATTTTCTTTTTTTGTGGTGTCTTTGCCTCATTTTGGTATTAGAGTGATCTTGGCCTTGTAGAATGAGTTTGGGAGTATTCCCTCCTCTTCTACTTTTTGGAAAACTTTAAGGAGGATGGGTATTAGGTCTTCACTAAATGTTTGATAAAATTCAGCAGTGAAACTGTCTGGACAAGGAGTTTTGTTCTTAGGTAGTTTTCTGATTACCAATTCAATTTCTTTGCTGGTAGTTGGTCTATTCAGATTTTCTGTTTCTTCCTGAGTCAGCCTTGGTAGGTTGTATTTTTCTAGAAAGTTGTCCATTTCTTCTAGGTTATCCAGTTTGTTAGCATGTAATTTTTCATAGTATTCTCTCATAATTCTTTGTATTTCTGTGGTGTCCATAGTGATTTTTCCTTTCTCATTCCTGATTCTGTTTATGTGTGTAGATTCTCTTTTTTTCTTGATAAGTCTGGCTAAGGGTTTATGTATTTTGTTTATTTTCTCGAAGAACCAGCTCTTGCTTTCATTGATTCTTTCTATTGTCTTCTTCTTCTCAATTTTATTTATTTCTACTTTAATCTTTATTATGTCCCTCCTTCTACTGACTTTGGGCCACATTTGTTCTTCCTTTTCTAGTTTCATTAATTGTGAGTTTAGACTGTTCATTTGAGATTGTTTTTCTTTCCTGAGGTAGGCCTGTATTGCAATATATTTCCCTCTTAACATAGCCTTCACTGCATCCCACAGATTTTGGGGTGTTGAATTATTATTGTCATTTGTCTCCATATATTGCTTGATCTCTGTTTTTATTTGGTCATTGATCCATTGATGATTTATGAGCATGTTATTAAGCCTCCATGTGTTTGAGGGCTTTTTAATTTTCTTTGAGTTATTTATTTCTAGTTTCATACCATTGTGATCTGAGAAGCTGGTTCATACAATTTCAATCTTTCTGAATTTACTGAGTTTCTTTTTGTGGCCTAGTATATGATCTATTCTGGAAAATGTTCCCTGTGCACTTGAGAAGAATGTGTATCCTGTTGCTTTTGGGTGGAGTGCTCTGTAGATGTCTGTTAGGTCCATCTGTTCTAATATGTTGTTCAGTGCCTCTATCCCTTTATTTATTTTCTGTCTGGTTACTCTGTCCTTTGGAGTGAGTGGCGTGTTGAAGTCCCCCAAAATGACTGCATTGCATTCTATTTCCCCCTTTAATTCTGTTAGTATTTGTTTCACATATGTAGGTGATCCTGCGTTGGGTGCATAGATATTTATAATAGTTATATCCTCCTGTTGGACTGACCCCTTTATCATTATGTAATGTCCTTCTTTGTCTCTTGTTACTTTCATTGTTTTGTCTGATACAAGAACTGCAACTCCTGCTTTTTTCTCCCTATTAGTTGCATGAAAAATATTTTTCCATCCCTTTACTTTCAGTCTGTGTATGTCTTTGGGTTTGAGGTGAGTCTCTTGTAGGAAGCATATAGATGGGTCCTATTTTTAATCCATTCAGTGACTCTGTGTTTTGATTGGTGCATTTAGTCCAATTGATTGGTACATTTCAGGTGATTTTCAATAGGTATGTACTTATTGCCATTGCAGGCTTTGGATTCGTGCTTACCAAAGGTTCAAGGTTAACTTCCTTACTATCTAAGAGTCTAACTGAACTCAGTTAATATGCTACTACAAACACAATCTAAAGGTTCTTTTTTTCTCCTCCTTTTTCTTCCTCCATTCTTTATATATTAGGTATCATATTCTGCACTCTTTGTCTATGTCTTGATTGGCTTAAGGAATAGTTGATGTAATTTTGCATTTGCTTAGTAATGAACTATTCTACCTTCTTTACTGCCATTTTATTACCTCTGGTGACAGCTATTAAACCTTAGGAACACTTCCATATATAGCAGTCCCTCCAAAATACACTGTAGAGATGGTTGGCTGGTCATCATTTGCCTTTGTTAGAGCATTTTCCAGAGTAGTCCATTGGCTCCTGTGACTATAGGAGCTAGACAGAGAATGGTCCTTGACCAAGGGAAGTACAAGGAGGAGACTCAGCCATGTCACAGTGAGGATGCTTCCAGAGGGTGAGACTAAGAGAATATCCTTAGGAATTAACATCTTATTCAATAATCTATTCAAGAATACATTTAAGAATACATTAAGTGTATTAATGAAGAATATACTTGAACATAGTTAATATCTTGAATGTTCTTGTGGCTAGATACTGTGTGTAACTGGAAAGCTAGTCATGGAGAATCTACCTTTGGGGTGGACACCCTGTTATCTACCCCGTCTATGGACAGTAGCCTCAGCTATGTCAGCCCCCTTTCTTCTCAGCAGTGAGCAGGGCAGAGACTAATTGCGTATTCCTTGAAAGACTATTATGAACTGGCTCTTGATGAATTGGCTTTTGATAAATGTATGTTCAGCTTATTTGCAGCCTGGGGGACATCTCCATGTGGTGTCAGTCAAGTCCTGGAAGCAGGACCACACTGGCCTTGCCTCACATTCCCAGTCTTCCTTGGCTCTTCCCTCAGTGATAGTGCTAGAAGCCTCCTGGCCTCTGTCCTTTCTGCAGCCCAAATGAGGAACCTCACAGTATTTTTTTAAATTATGAAATACTCTAAACCCAGGGAAATGTAGAGAATAACACAATCAACACTGTACACCCACCCCTAGCTTTCTGATTGTAACATTTACTGTGTTCACTTCAAATCTTGTTTTTTGAAGAAATAAAATTTTTAAAGATCCACTTGAAGATCTCATTACCCCTTCCCAATTCCATCCCCCTTCTTCCCACCTCATTATCCTCACTGGGCCCTTACCTTTTCCATGAGGCTTTTATACTTTTACTGCTTATATACATAGCCTTAAATAACAGGTAGTGATGGTATGTTTGTGTTTTTTAACAGCTCTGCTGAGATATAATTTACATGCCATAAAATACACCATTTTAACTGTATGTTTATGATATTTACTAAACTTACTGAGTTGTGCAACCATTGCCACAGTCCAATCTTTTGTTTTTATTTTAATAATAGCTTTATTGAGATATAATTCACATCCTATAAAATGTATCCATTTAAAATGTACAATTCAGTGGTTTTTAGTATATTCAGAGTTATGCAACCATCACAACTATCTCATTCCAGAACGTTGTCATCACCCCAAGAAGAAATCCCACCCTGTTATCAGTCGCTCCTCCCCTCCCTCTAACCCAAGCCCCCAGCAACCACTTCTCTGTTTCCGTCTTTATGGATTGCCCTATTCTAGATGTGTCATCTAAATGGAATCATATAGTATGTGGTTTTTTGTGACCGTCCCATTCCTAAAATCAACAGATTTTTATAGAATAACCTCTTCATGCCAAACTAGTGCTGGAAATATGTATGGAATTTAATGGCATACATGGAAAACTTAGATTTTTATTTCTACAATTTCTGGTCTATGAATGGTAAATCTGTTATAAGAGTAACTATAATATACAAGATGTATGACTATCAGGGTGTTTGTGGCTGATGTGCAATTTGGGTGGTCCGAGGCTGGTCTGGAGGAGGAGACAGGCTTCGATGGAGCTTGGGGGGAGAGGAGGAAGGCAGAGCCTGAACCCAAGCCTAGTCTTAGTGTAGGACTGCTCACCACCAGCACGAGTTTTGGACAGGGTGCTCAGGGATGTTACTTCCTCTTTTGCTTCCAAGACAAGCGCTGATGGAAGAACAGGTGAATGACCACCTGCGGGGGACACCTGGATGAAATTAACCACCTCAGACAGAACCTGGCTTGCACTGAAGAGAAAGTGGCCCATCTGTCCTATGAGAGAGGCAAGGAAATATGGGTGGGACCCTCACAGGGGAGCTTTTGAGAAAAGGCCAGTGGAGAAAGATGTGGGGATGGGAGAGGCAAAAGGAGAGCGAATCCATTTTGATATCTCCCAGACCAAGGAAACAGATGGCTCCTCAAGCCCTTCCCCTGTGCAGGGTTCCCTGACAACACACGTTTGTTTTAGAGCCAGCAGGGTGCGATCTTTATGTTCGTGCTGCACTTCCCCTGATCCACCTTAGCTGATCTGGGGCGGGGGAGAGGGGCAGCTGAGGAGTCCCCAGGAGCTGCTGCTCATTTGGGGAGCACCATCTGGAAACCCCAGCTTTTGACTCTAGGTTAGCAAGCTCAGGGGAGGATTTCCCGCCCCCGTGACAGCCGCACTCTTCCACACCCTCAGCCCCTACTCCTGTGCTTGGTCAGCTCTCTCACCGCCCAGTTCTCTGGGTCAGGCCACGTGGCTGAGGGAGTGTAGCCGGGTCAGATGACCTTGGCTGTCACTGGGAAACACAGAGTCCCGGGGACAGGGCACTCAGCATGTATGTGCCTAGGTTCTCAACTGCCTCCGTAAATCTTCAGCGCACCAACAATTGCTGTGCACTCCTAAGGAACTCAGGCAAATGTCTACACCTCCCTTCTAACCACTGGTGAGGGTATGTGTTTTTGCCACCTACAGGATGTCATAGACTGTCAAGAGCCATATAGCCAAGTTTGAAAGGCTACAGCAATTGACCCAACTGGAGATGATGAAAAACCTCAAGAGCTGTCCCCAAGACTTTATGTTCCAATTCGTGAGCCTGCTCCTCACACTGGCCGCCAGCCTCTTGGTCTTTGTCACCACTGTGTGTGCCTACCCTTTGCTGCTGGTGAATTCACGCCTGTGTGTGTGCACCATGGTCATGCTGATCGGGCTTGGGACCTTGGCCTGGCAGAAGCAGTACTCCATCCATGCCAGGGACTGGCATGCCTGGGCCCCCTTCAGATGGAGACTGTATTCCAAAGACTCCAAGCCTCTATCGGATGGGCCTTAAAGTGCCTGGGTTTGCTAGCCACTTCTGCTTCGGGGATGTTAAGGGCATCCAGCCAGCCCTCCCCAGACAGCCACTTCTCAGGTGTCCCTTTCTGATTCCATCATCACCAGCCTGCCTTGCATCCCCCTTTCTCGCGATCCTTCCATATCATCTGCAGACACGAGGCTAAAGTCTCCGAAGTGCTGTGCTGCTCTCCTGTCTACCCCCTCACACCCTCTCAAGACCCAGTGACCGAACACTCAGAGGCCCAGGCCCCCACAAACTGCTGTGGCAGCCTCTGTGACTTTGTTGTTTTTTGGCAAAGAGAAACTACATTTATTTCACAGCGATGGAGAAGGGGCAGTGGTGGGGGTGGGTATGGGGTGGCCAAAGACCTGGAGAGTGGGAGAGGTGACAGGGTCATGTTTTCCAGTAGGAGGCCAATCTTTTTTTTGTCAGGGCTGGAAGAGATTCATGCAGGTGACACTGAAGACACAGAAGAGGCCTCCGTTTTGGAGGTACTGGATAATTCAGAGCTATCATCCACCTTCTTCCCGAAAAGCTGCAAGAGGCAGTTTCGAAACTGGCAGGACAGAAAATGTTATTCAACCGAGGGGGAAGGGCCAAGGTGTTATGCTAAAGGAATGCTTGGGGCATTCTGAGGAAGATATTCATTAAGTGTCACCTTGGTGACTTAACACCTTCTCTTCTCCCATTCAAAATTGTACAGGGAGAATAGAAGAAGGCTCAGGTTATTCCTTACACATGGGGATGGTCTATTCCTGACTGTTTGCTCACCTGAGTCATCTAATGTCTCAGTTGACAGTGACTACTATAGGTCATTTGTGTTCCCCCAGAAGCTATGCTCAAGTCCTAAGCCCTGGAGCCAGTAATTGCAGATGGTATTGAGGTATGCATTGCCATGAAGTCATGCTGGGGCGGCACCCTTGCCCAGCAACTACTGTCCTCACAGGCAAAATGGAATTGGGACACACACAGACACAGAGGGAAGAAGGCCACATAAAGGTGAGGACAGAGATCAGGGTGACTCATCTACAAGCCAAGGAACACAAAGAATGGCTAGTACCCACCAGAAGCTGGGAGAGAGGCTGGAGCAGATTCTCCCTCCAAGCCTCCAGAAAGAACCAGCCCTGCCCACACCTGGGTCTCAACCTTATGGCCTCCAGAACTAAGAGAGAATAGATTTTTCTTGTTTTAAGCCACCAAGTTTGTAGTAGTTTGTTATGGCAGCCCCAGGACACTCACACTGTGGCCAAAGATGATGCCAGCTAAGGAGGCCTGTGCACAGAGTGACCCATCTCCAAAATGTCTGGGAAAAGACTCAGAGGCATTTTGGTGAGAAACAATATGATAGTCATCTTGTTTCTATTCCATCAATTTTGGGACTAGGCAGGGACTAAGTAGACAACAGTCCAGCCACCACCTTCTCTCTTCAGCCAAGAGAGACTTCCAGCACTAGAGGGCCATTCCCTTTGCTTCTAGGCCCTTAAAGAGATGGGGGCTATATTCACTTCTCAAGTTATATCTCATAGCATGACTGAGCTAACAATAGTGCTTTGAGAATGCAGACCAGAGACGCCTTTTATATATCTTAGGCCTGTTCTTGACTATATCCAGCTCCTTCCAACATCAAAACTCTCAAAAAAAATTGTTGAAACCAGGACTTCCGGGAATATGGCGACGTGAACGGACCAGCAGAAAAAATTCCTCCCAACATTATATTTATTCACGAAAATACAGCAAATACAACTATCCCTAAAAGAGAGACCAGAATACACAGGAAAGTGCACAGCGTACAGCTACACCTGTGAGAACTTGGCAGCCGGTGAGGTGGACGGGGACGGGATACGGAGCGGCGACCAGTGGGACCGAGCGCTCCCCTCACCCCCCCAGAGCTCCGGCGGCCAGACACTCCGGACAGAGGACTCGGCACCCGGCGAGGCAGGACGGAAATGCGATCCAGCGAGACCAGAGCACCCCTCCACCCCAGCACTCCGGCGGGAGTCCCGGCAAGGCGGGTAAGGTACGGAGCTGCGACCCCGGAGGGACCGAGCGCTCCTCTCCCCCAGCGCTCCAGCGGGAGGAGAGGATTCAGAGCCGGGAGGGAGTGGAAGTCTGCGCCGGGAGCGCCGACACACAGCCTGCGGTGTAGCAGAGATAGGAGAGACAGAGGGCACAGGGTCCCAGCCCGGAACGTGCAAGTTGCCCACAGCAGGCTCCGGGAAGGAAAAAGAAAGGAGAAAAAAGGGAAGAAAAGCACGCGCTCTACCTCAGCAGTCTTAAAGAGACAGGAGCTCAGTAGAGGGGCCGGATAGCCCCGCAAACTGAGCCCAGCACGCTGGGAGTCCTGGGGAGCTTTGGACCCCTTGGCTGGCGACTGGGAAAGGGTGCCAGCCATTGGGACCCCCATGGAGATCAACAGCTTCCCATTGTTCCCAACCCAGCCAGAACTATAGAGTGGCGCTGGGAGAGTGGAGTAACAGCGCCACCTACAGCACTCGCGCGGAACCCACTCTCACTGGCTTTTTTTGTTGTTGTTGTTTGTTATTGTTTTTTCTCCCCTTTCTTTTCCTTTTTTTCATTCCCTCTCTTTCAACAGCCTCCCATTCATTCTCACCCTGGCCACAGCTTTAAAGGGCCGTGTGGAGCAACCTGGCCACGTCTCTGGAATAGTGGAGCAATAGCGCCACCTACAGCATTCACACAGAAACAACCCCCGGTGGGCGTTTTGGTGTTTTATTTGGTTTTTTTTTGGTTGTTGTTGTTGTTGTTGCTGTTTTCTTTTACGTGTTGCTGCTTTTTCTTTTTCTTCCTTTTCTTTTCCTTTCTCTCTCTCTCCTTTTACTTTTTTATTATTAGTAGAAATTTCTTTTTTTTCCTTTCTCTCCTTTCTTATCTCTCCTTGCTACCAACAACCAATTCTATAGTCATGAGAAGACAGAAGAATATGATACAGACAAAGCTTCAGACAAACACCACCCCAGAGAAACAATCTGAAGAAATGGACATGCACAGTCTTCCAGAAAAAGAATTCAGAATAAAAGTCATAGCCATGCTGACGGATCTACAGAAAAACGTGCAAGAACTGAGGGAGGAAGTGAGGGAAGTGAGGAAAGACAATGCAGAAATGAGACAAGCCATCGACGGGCTCAACAGCAGATTGAATCAGGTTCAAGACACGATCAAGGAATTGCAAGACAGGGACGAGGAATACAAAGAAGCGGAGGCAGAGAGAGATAAAAGGATCTCTAAGAATGAAAGAATATTAAGAGAACTGTGTGACCAATCGAAACGGAGCAATATTCGCATTATAGGAGTACCAGAGGAAATAGAGAGAGAAAAAGGGATAGAAAGTGTCTTTGAAGAAATAATTGCTGAAAACTTCCCCACGCTGGGGAAGGAAATAGTCTCACAATCCACGGAAGCCCACAGATCTCCCAACACAAGGGACCAAAAGAAGAAAACACCAAGACACATAATAATCAAGATGGAAAAGATCAAAGACAAAGACAGAGTACTAAAGGCAGCTAGAGAGAGAAAAAAGATCATCTACAAAGGAAAACCCATCAGACTGTCATCAGACTTCTCAACAGAAACCTTACAGGCCAGAAGAGAATGGCATGATATATTTAACGTAATGAAACAGAAGGGCCTCGAACCAAGAATATTGTATCCAGCACGATTATCATTTAAATATGATGGATGGATTAAACAATTTCAAGACAAAAGAAAGTTGAGAGAGTTTGCCTCCCATAAACCACCACTACAGGATATCTTAAATGGACTGCTCCAGAGGGAAACACCCCTAAGTCTAAAAAGATGTCACCAGAGAAAATAAAATCATAGCAAAGAAAGCAGACCATCCAAATACAAACTAAAGGCAAAGAATAAAACACCTAATATATAAAGAAAGGAGGAGGAAGAATAGGAAGGGAGAGATAAAGAAACATCAAATGGCGTTCACAATAACTTAACAAGAAAGTTAAGTTAGATTTTCAGATAGTAAAGAAGCAACCCTTGAACCTTTGGTAACCACGAATCTAAAGCCTGCAATGGCAATAAGTACATATCTATCAATAATCACCCTAAATGTAAATGGACTGAATGCACCAATCAAAAGACACAGAGTAACAAAGTGGATAAAAAAGCAAGACCCATCTATATGCTGCTTACAAGAGACTCACCACAAACCCAAAGATATACACAGACTAAAAGTGAAGGGATGGAAAAAGATATTTCAAGCAAACAACAAAGAGAAAAAAGCAGGTGTTGCAGTACTTGTATCAGATAAAATAGACTTCAAAACGAAGAAAGTAGCAAGAGATAAAGACGGACATTACATAATGATAAAGGGGTCAGTCCAACAAGAAGATATAACCATTATAAATATATATGCACCCAACACAGGAGCATCAGCATATGTGAAACAAATACTAACAGAAGTGAAAGAGGAAATAGACAGCAATTCAATTATTCTAGGAGACTTTAACACGCCACTCACTCCAAAGGATAGATCAACCAGACAGAGGATAAGTAAAGACACAGAGGCACTGAACAACACACTAGAACAGATGGACCTAACAGATATCTACAGAACTCTGCACCCAAAAGCAGCAGGATACACATTCTTCTCAAGTGCACATGGAACATTTTCCAGAATAGACCACATTCTAGGCCACAAAAAGAACCTCAGTAAATTCAAAAATATTGAAATCTTCCCAACCAACTTCTCTAATCACAAAGGTATAAAACTAGAAATAAATTTCAGAAAGAAATCAAAAAGGCTCACAAATACATGGAGACTTAACAACATTCTCCTAATGAATCAATGGGTTAACGACCAAATCAAAACAGAAATCAAAGAATATATGGAGACTAATGACAACAACAACACAAAGCCACAACTTCTGTGGGACGCAGCGAAGGCAGTCTTAAGAGGAAAGTACATTGCAATCCAGGCCCATTTAAAGAAGGAAGAACATTCCCAAATGAACAGTCTAAGGACACAATTATTGAAATTGGAAAAAGAAGAACAAATGAGGCCCAAAGTTACCAGAAGGAGAGACATAATAAAGATCAGAGAAGAAATAAATAAAATTGAGAAGAATAAAACAACAGAAAAAATCAATGAAACCAAAAGCTGGTTCTTTGAAAAAATAAATAAAATAGATAAACCCCTAGCCAGGCTCATTAAGAGAAAAAGAGAATCTACACACATAAACAGAATCACAAATGAGAAAGGAAAAATAACGACGGACCCCACAGAAATACAAAGAATTATAAGAGAATATTACGAGCATCTATATGCCAACAAGCTGCAAAACCTAGAAGAAATGGACAACTTCTTAGAAAAATACAGCCTTCCAAGACTCACCAAGCAGGAAACAGAAAAACTAAACAGACCAATCACCAGCAACGAAATTGAATCGGTAATCAAAAAACTACCCAAGAACAAAAGCCCTGGACCTGATGGATTCACCTCTGAATTCTACCAGACATATAGAGAAGAAATAACACCCATTTTCCTTAAAGTTTTTCAAAAAATAGAAGAGGAGGGAATACTTCCAAACTCTTCCTATGAAGCCAGCATCACTCAAATACCAAAACCGGGCAAAGACCTCACTAAAAAAGAAAATTACAGACCAATATCCATGATGAACGTAGATGCAAAAATACTCAACAAAATATTAGCAAACCGAATTCAAAAATACATCAAGAGGATCATACACCATGATCAAGTGGGATTCATCCCAGGGATGCAAGGATGGTACAACATCAGAAAATCCATCAACATCATCCATCACATCAATAAAAAGAAGAACAAAAACCA
>JAQQAC010016209.1:122368651-122388129 GCA_029783875.1 Phataginus tricuspis | reverse complement strand
GGGCAAGGGAAACAAAAGCAAAAATGAACAAATGGGACTATATCAAGTTGAAAAGTTTCTGTACAGCAAAGGACACCATTAGTAGAACAAAAAGACATCCTACAATATGGGAAAATATATTCATAAATGATGTATCTGATAAGGGGTTGACATCCAAAATATACAAAGAACTCACGCACCTTAACAAACAAAAAGCAAATAACCCAATTAAGAAATGAGCACAGGACATGAATATTCATAAATGACATATCTGATAAGGGGTTGACATCCAAATTATATAAATTATACAAAAAAAAAGCAAACAGGCCAATTAAAAAATGGGCATTGGAGCTGACCAGACACTTCTCCAAAGAAGAAATTCAGATGGCCAACAGAGACATGAAAAGATGCTCCACATCGCTAATCATCAGGGAAATGCAAATTAAAACCACAATGAGATATCACCTTACAACAGTTAGGATGGCCACCATCCAAAAGACAAAAAACAACAAATGTTGGCAAGGATGTGGAGAAAGGGGAACCTTCTTACACTGCTGGTGGGAATGTAAATTAATTTAACTGTTGTGGAAAGCAGTATGGAGGTTCCTCAAAAAACTCAAAATAGAAATACCATTTGACCCAGGAGTCCCACTCCTAGGAATTTACCCTAAGAATGCATTAGCTCAGTTTGAAAAAGACATATGCACCCCTATGTTTATCGCAGCACTATTTACAATAGCCAAGAAATGGAAGCAACCCAAGTGTCCATCAGTAGATGAATGGATTAAGATGTGGTACATATACACAATGGAATATTATTCAGCCATTAGAAGAAAACAAATCCTACAATTTGCAACAACATGGATGGAGCTAGAGGGTATTATGCTCCGTGAATTAAGCCAGGCAGAGAAAGACAAGTATCAAATGATTTCACTCATCTGTGGAGTATAAGAACAACAACAAAAAAAAAAACTGAAGGAACAGAACAGCATCAGACTCACAGAACCCAAGAATGGACCAACAGTTACCAAAGGGAAAATGACTGGGGAGGATGGGTAGGAAGAGAGGGGTAAGGGGGGAAAGTGGTATTTAGGTTAGCACACATAATCTAGCATGGGGGGGATAAGGGGAAGGCAGTGTAACACAGAGAAGACAAGTAGTGATTCTATAGCATCTTACTATGCTGATGGACAGTAACTATAATGGGGTATGTGGTGGGGACTTGATGATGTGAGGAGTCTAGTAACCATAATGGTGCTCATGTAATTGTATATTAATGATACAAAAGTAAAAAAAAAAATACATAGAAAAGATCATCCATCATGATCAAGTAGGATTTACTCCAGGAATGCATGGATGGTACAGTATTCAAAAATCCATCGACATCATCCACTACATCAACAAAAAGGACAAAAAACAGATGATCATCTCTATAGATGCTAAAAAAGCATTTGACAAAATTCAACATTCATTCATGATAAAAACTCTCAACAAAATGTGTATAGAGGGCAAGTACCTTAACATAATAAAGGCCATATATGACAAACCCATAGCCAACATTATACTTAACAGTGAGAAGCTGAAAGCTTTTCCTTTAAGATCAGGAACAAGACAAGGATGCCCACTCTCCCCACTGTTATTCAACATAGTACTGGAGGTCCTAGCCACGGCAATCAGACAACACAAAGAAATAAAAGGCATCCAGATTGGCAAGGAAGAAGTTAATCTCTCCCTGTTTGCAGATGACATGATATTGTACATAAAAAAACCTAAAGAATCCACTCCAAAACTACTAGATCTAATATCTGAATTCAGCAAAGTGGTGGGATACAAAATTAATACGCAGAAATCTGTAGCATTCCTATACACTAACAATGAACTAGCAGAGAGAGAAATCAGGAAAACAATTCCATTCACAGTTAATTCAAAAAGATTGAAATACCTAGGAATAAACATAACCAAAGAAGTGAAAGACCTATACTCTGAAAAGTACAAGACAGTCATGAGAGAAATGAAAGAAGATACCAATAAATGGAAACACATCCCGTGCTCATGGATAGGAAGAATTAATATTGTCAAAATGGCCATCCTGCCTAAAGCAATCTAGATTCAATGGAATTCCTATTAAAATACCAACAGCATTCTTCAACGAACTAGAGCAAATCATTCCAAAATTCACATGGAACCACAAAAGACCCCGAATAGCCAAAGCAATCCTGAGGAGGAAGAATAAAGCTGGGGGGATTATGCTCCCCGACTGCAAGCTCTACTACAAAGCCACAGTAATTAAGACAATTTGATACTGGCACAAGAACATAGATCAATGGAACAGAATAGAGAGCCCAGATATAAACCAAAGCATATATGGTCAATTAATATATGATAAAGGAGGCATGGATATTCAATGAGGAAATGAAGCCTCTTCAACAGTTGGTGTCAGCCAAAGTGGACAGCTACATGTAAGAGGATGAGACTGGATTATTGTCTAACTTCATATGCAAAAGTAAACTCGAAATGGATCAAAGACCCGAACGTAAGTCATGAAACCATAAAACTGTTAGAAGAAAACATAGGCAAAAATCTCTTGAATATAAACATGAGCAACATTTTCCTGAACACATCTCCTTGAGCAAGGGAAACAAAAGCAAAAACGAACAAATGGGACTGGCTGCATAAAGCTAAAAAAGCTTATGTACAGCAAAGGACACCATCAGTAGAACAAAAAGGCATCCTACAGTATGGGAGAATATATTTGTAAACAACATATCCGACAAGGGGTTAACATCCAAAATATATAAAGAACTAACATGCCTCAACACCCAAAAAGCAAATTAACCCTATTAAAAATGGGTGGAGGATCTGAGCAGCCAGTTCTCCAAAGAAGAAATTCATATGATGGCCAACAGGCACATGAAAAGATGCTCCACATCGCTAATCATCAGGGAAATGCAAATTAAAACCACAATGAGATATCATGTCACACCAGCTAGGATAGCCAACATCCAAAAGACAAACAACAACAAATGCTGGTGAGGATGTGGAGAAAGGGGAACCCTCCTACACTGCTGGTTGGAATGTAAACTATCTCAACCATTGTGGAAAGCAGTATGGAGGTTCCTCAAAAAACTCAAAATAGAAATACCATTTGACCCAGAACTTCCACTCCTAGGAATTTACCCTAAGAATGCAGCAGTCCAGTTTCAAAAAGACAGATGCACCCCTATGTTTATTGCAGCACTATTTACAATAGCCGAGAAATGGAAGCAACGTAAGTGTCCATCAGTAGATGAATGGATAAAGAAGAGGTGGTACATATACACAATGGAATATTATTCAGCCATAAAAAGAAAAGAAATCCTGCCATTTCCAACAACATGGATGGAGCTAGAGGGTATTATGCTTAGTGAAATAAGTCAAGTGTAGAAAGACAAGTAGCAAATGATTTCCCTCATTTGTGGAGTAAACAACAAAGCAAAACTGAAGGAACAAAACAGCAGCAGACTCACAGAACCCAAAAAGGGATTAGCAGTTAGCAAAGGGGAGGGGTGTGGGAGGGCGGGTGGGGAGGGTGGGAGAAGGGGATTGTGGGGTATTATGTTTAGTACACATGGTGTGGGGGATCACGGGGAAAACAGTGTAGCACAGAGAAGGCAAACAGTGACTCTGTGGCATCTTACTACACTGATGGACAGTGACTGCACTGGGGTGTGGGGGGGACTTGATAATATGGGTGAATGTAGTAACCACAATATTTTTCATGTGAAACCTTCATAAGAGTGTATATCAATGATGCCTTAATTTAAAAAAAATAATAAAATATTGGTCTAGTTACATTTAAATAAGTTGGCTTGAAGACCTGGCTTTACTAATAAAAATTATTTACTTAAAAAAAAACAGGGATGGGCTGAATAGCAGGACTGACTCCGTTAAAGAGCTGGCAGATAAGGCTGAGGAATCCATCTGACACCTACCTCCTCAGCACCCACTCTGTGCCAGACTGTGTCCTAGGGCCATCAGCCATGAGCAAAAAGAGCAAAATTTCTTGTTCTTATGGAGTTTCATTCCAGAAAATTATGTCCAAGTGCAACGGGAAGGGATAAGAATATGGACAACAATGCTGAAAGGCTGGAGAAGTCCAGCAGTGCAGACATCTGTCTATGAGGGGGAGTTCCAGAAGGCAAGAATGGCAAGACTCAGGTGAAGACTGTGCTTGGCAAGATAGCCTAGGGTTCCTCAAACAAAAGCAGAGCCAAAAAGAGACACGTGTGAAAGGGATCAGGGGCGTGGAATGGAAACACACTCCAGGTACTGAGGTGTCAATATGGCCTTCCGGGGAGTCGGTTGTGCTGCTGGTCCTACTTAAACATCACCAAAAGAATGTGTGCTTAATGGACTCAGCAGAGGGTCGGAGCCGGGCTGCAGGGGGCGGGGCCATGGGGCAACTGCAAAATGGAGGCACAGAGAAGAGCGGATTGGAAGGAATGGACTGGGTCTGGTGAAAGGGGTGGTCCCTGCGGGGGCAGTGAACCTGACCCACAGACCTCTCTGGTTGCCGTCAAGTCACATTGCAGCTCTGCCTAAGGAAGTGGACTTTATGACGTCAAGGAAGAGTAAGGCAAATTGCGCTTGGGAGGTGGTGAGCCTTGGCGGCCACGTGTGGCCTACTAAGAGATTGAGGAGCTGTGGGCACTGTGCTGCTGAGGCCCGGTATGTCAGCCCATGGTGGTCAGCAACGGGCACGTCTTTGGACAGGACCACAACATGTCTCCATGAACTAACCCATAGAGTCACAAAAGCCACAGGTCAGTGCAGCCAAGAAGGGCCTCTTTGTGTCCTTGTTGGAATGAGGGTTTGGAGATGGAAAGACAAGGCTGAGAGGAGAATTGAGCACACCTGGGGCAAATGTAGGCTTGTTTGGAGCTCCAGGCTAACCCTGAGGCCAACAGAAGGGAATTGTGTGGCACCCAGCATAGGTCCTGCTGAACCGCCCGCTCTGGCTGAGAGACCCCCAAGGGGTCCAGAGGGAGGTGGCTCAAGCTTGGTCACGTGCTGAGTTGTCTCTGGGCCTTGCTCCAGAGGTCATATCAAGCTCCCCTCTGACACAGTCCCAGGGGGCAGCCATCACCTGGCTCTTCTGGGGTCAATTTCTACTTTGCAAACTGCATGACTTACCTGCCGGTTCATAAAGACATAGATAATGGGGTTGTAGATAGTGGCACTTTTGGCAAAGTAGGCTGGAAGGGCGGCCATCAGAGGGTGGAAAGCATAGCCAGGATGGGCAGCGGCAAAGCAGGCAAAGAGGGTGTAAGGCCCCCAGCAGAGGCAGTATGCGAAGATCATCACCACCACCATGCGCGTCACCTCCTTCTCCGCCTTCTGGGTGGACTCGGATTCTTTCTGCTGTTTCGCCACCTGGGGGAGGCCAGGGACAGTGAGCGGCAGAGGCCCTTGGGGCCCTGTGTCGGGGGGACTCTGTTGCTATGGCTTGAGCAGTGAGCTGGGGAAGCGATGAGAGGCGGAGAGCCTGAGGATGGGGAGTGGTGGGGAGGAGTTGGGCCCCCCTGCTGCCCTCTGCCCCCTGCCCCCAGACCAGACAGCAGCCTACTCCCACCTGCGCGAGTGCGGGACCCTGGGTGCGCTTTGAGGTAGCACACAGCTGGGCTTGACTAAGATGGTCCTGACTGAGGCCTCCCAAGCTCTTGGCTTAGCTTGGCTCCTGGTAGGAGTTTGGGAAGGCACTAAGGAGAATGGCTATTCCTAGCCTTACCTGGTCCCTTCTCAGAGCGTCCCCTATGATGCTCAGGTCTGAGGACTAGGTGGGAGAAGACATAGAGGCTGGCCACCACCTGCTGTGGGCAGGGGCACAGGCCAGAGCTAGCACGGTCCAAGCTCTGGTTGGAAACCTGTGGGAGCCAGCTAAGTTGGTTCTGATCCTCCATGAACAGGCTGGGGGAGGAGGACGGGAGTACAAGTCGTGGGTTGAAGGCAGCGGGGTGAGGGGAGCTTATCTCAAGCCCATAGCCTGCACTCTAGAAAGCTTGTAAGCCCATGCTGATCTGACTTGGGACGCAAGCATCTTCTTATAGGAAAGGCGCTGCCCCAGAGGACCTTCCACCACCTGGGCCAAGCAGGATCACAACAGGAACAGATGGCACATCCAGATCAAGCTGGTTGTAAGCAAGTTGATTGACAAAGGGACAGCTTCTGTATGATGTTCAGGGTGAGACTCAGTCTCACTCTCCTTTGATTTCTTGCAGGGGCATCCAGGGGTAGCCCAGCCTTTTAAAACCACCCTTTGATTTGCAGGTTTCACTTGTGGGCCTGGCCAGCTGCACTCCACTCCATAGGAAAAGCAGGCTTTCTATGCCAGGGAGAACTGTCCTGGCTCAGGAGGAAATGTAGCTCTGCTCCCTTACTGGGCCCCTCCATGAAGGGTGGGGAGCGGTCCCCTCCCATCCATAGGGACAGGACAAAGCAATCCTTAGTTACCCCTGGCCTCTCGATTCTACCAGCCAGGGGTGAAGCCAGGAGGGCACCAGGGACTTACCGCTCGGATGGCCATCCACACGTGGAGGTAGCAGAGCACGATGATGCTGAGCGGCATGATGCAGCACGTGCTCATGAGGACGACCATGTAGGACTGCACCCCAGGGTACGAGCTGCCGCTGAATACGTCAGGGCCGCAGGAAGTCTTCAGGCCATGGGGCCAGTACCTTGGGAGAAGGGCCAACACCCTGTCCTGATGCAGGTGGGGCAACCCAGGACCCTCCAGCCCGGGCATGCCACTGACTTGGGTGGGGTTGTTGGCTTTTTTTATTGAGGTGAAAATTCACGTCCCATGAATTGACCATTTTTGAAGTGAACAATTCAGTGGCATTTGGTACATTTCAGTTTTGTGCAACTGCCACCTCCACCTCTAAAATCTTTTCATTGCCCCCAAAGGAAACCCTTGGGTAAGATTTTGGTAAATCTTTGTCCATTTTCAAGTCCCTTGGCCCCCTCTTTTTTTATTGTGGTAAAATACACATAACATAATTAGGAGGTTTGGTGCAGTCCCAGTGTTGTACACCAATCACCACTATCTGGTTCCAGAACATTGTCATTCCCCCAATGTCATCCCCCTCTTACAAAGGGGGGGGTGAGGTGCCCTCTGGTGTTCTAAGAACACATAAATCCCCAAATCATTTGTCTAGGGTTAACAAGGCAGCCACTGTAATAAAGGGACTTCCTCACAGGATGGCTGTGAGGATTAAATGAGAGTCTACGGCAGCTGCTCCACCACAGGTAGAACGTGGCACACGTTTGCCTATCCACACTCATTGTTGGCATGGTGGTACAAGGAGGGCAGGAGACAAAAACAAGCTTTCAGAAGTTTGGTTTCCCAAAGTGAAGGAAGCTCCCGGAAGAAAGAGCATTCTATCTCCAAACACCGTTAAGAACTTACTCATGAGTGTGCAGCGGAAGACAGAAACCCTGCATCCTTGTCCTGTCCCTCCTGCTCAAACGTCAGAGCCACTTACTCGAAATCTGGGTGTTCCCCCAAAGAAGGGGCCTGGCCAGGACGTGTGACCTACATGCCCAGGTGTACTTACAACTCAAGTAGCCTCTGACGGGGTGCGGAGCCTCAGATGTGCAAGCACGAGGCCTTGGGCAGAGCGGGCTTGCACTTACAGCCGCGCCCACGGTCTGAGCTCACCGGCATGTCTCATGTCTCTGTGTGCTCCTTGGAGCTGCTCGGGAGAAACAGACCTCTCCAGAGGTTCGGAGACCATGGGGCCCATTTCCATGCTACAGCCAGGCAGATGCATACATTCGGCAGCACTGCATGCTCAAACCCATCTCAGGGGGAGTTAGGTCCACTCTTGCTCTACTTATGGAGCCACGGAAGCCCAGAGACAGGATACAATTTGCCCCTATTTCACAAAGGGGATCGTGAGCCTGACCCTGCCCTGTCCTAAATGAGCCACCTCCCTGGCACCCTGGTGTCCTTACCTGCTCCAACCAAAGATGGGTGGGGCTGTCCACACAGCAGCCCACACCCAGGAAAAGGTGATGCCTGCGATGGCCAGCTTGGCATCAAATCTCATGTTGCCAAAGGGCTTGCAGACTACCAGCCACCTCTCCCAGGAAATGATGGCCAGAGACCAGAGACCTGTGATGCCTGAGGGAAAGAACAGCAGACGAGGGCAGTGAACCTCCAGCATCACTTCTTCCACTTGGACCAGCCGACTATTCTCAAGGGCAAGAAGCACCCCCACCCACCGGTAAAACCTGATTCCCCCAAAGTGTTTTCAGGTCCAGGAGGCAGGGGGGCTCTTGGTCAGTCTCTTCCTCTAACACTGCTTTCCCTGTTCCTTCCCCTTGGGACTATACCACTTTGCTGGGCCACAAGCCTTTTGTCTGATGCCGTCCACACAACTTCTGACAGCCACACACATAGCAGCAGGACCACACTGAGGTATGGTGGTCCCAGCTGAGAACAAGGAAACCAGATGTGTCCAGTGACCTGTGCCCTTTCCGCCAGCACACTCCTTTCTGTTCCCAGATTTCCCACCACCCCACCTCATCAGGCAGGTGGAGACAGCATGTCCCTCTCCTGCTTTGATCTGGAAGACCATGCTCAGAATTCAGGGCTCCATGAACTGGGGTGTGACAAATGACAGCTTTCTTCCACCCGCTTCTAACAGACACTTGGCATTCTCTCCCATATCACCACAAGCACTGCCATGTAGACACTGCACTGGTTCTCAGGCCTGATCCAGTTATCTGATACTTCAATAAAGAATGGTGTCATTAATACTTCCAAAAATACTTTTAATACTAATACTTTTAATGAAGGACTGTGTTGCTAATTAAGGTTGGATACTTTGATAACTGTATTTCAGTATTACCAGCTTTCTTTGTAATCCTAGGGATCTTATGATGTGTGTTGGCAAGCATTCTTCTGCAAAGGGATCTACAGGCTTCCCCAGAGGGCCGAGGGTGTCCATTGCACCAAAACTGCTTAGCACCTAGGCGGCTTAAGAACAGACCGCAAGCAAACGCAAAGGTGAGTGGGGAGTCCTGGCAAAACCAGGGACAGATGTGAGTGAGGATTCAGGAGCCACTCGGCTGGCCTGACCACTGAGGCCCTGGAGAGGGACTGCACAGTGCTGGGCTGCCTGTCTTCTTGGGTGGACACCCAGCTGCAGCCCCATGGCCCTCTGTTCCCTCACGGAGCCTCAGCAGGGCTGCCTGTCCTCCTCTTCTTCGTGGATCCTGGAGAAAGAAGTCTGGCCTTCTGGCAACCCCCACCTCCCTGCACCTGGTGCCCAGTGTGTGACTGAGCCCACTCCTGCTCCAGCCTCCTCGCCCCTCCTGCTAGTGTTGCCTTCACCCTCTTCCTCAGCATCCCTGCCATACTCCACCTTCTCCCGGGTGTCTCCCTCCAGTCTCCTCTACCTGAAGTTCAGTCCCCGCTCCTGAGCATGTCATCCCAGGTCTGCCACCTCTTGCTGTCTGCTGCTCACCCAGGCATTGGCTGCACCCAGCTCTCGGTTGCCTTGCCCCAGACCCCTTCTTGTCCTGCTGACTCAATATTTATCTCCTCCGTTGCCTCCTCCAGGACACAGTACTCTAGTACTCTGAGAGGGCTGCGGGTACCGTGTGCTCTCCGTCTGAGATGCAGCCCCCAGTCAGCAGGGCTCAGGACCAGGATCCTGTACATTTGCCACCAGCACATAGCCTGGCACATCGGTGCCTCTCGGCCTGAATGGAGCTAAGGCCACAGAGGTATTAGTGATGGGGATATGGAAGGGATCTGGGATCTAGTTTCAATATCCCAAAAGCTCTCGTGGGAATTGGTTCTTCCCCTGGGAAAAGCTGGCACAGATGAGCGGCCAAGCACGTGTCCACCATCTAGGGAGGTTCCTAGAGGCCTCCCCTCCCACGCTGTCCCAGGATGATCTCCATCTGTCTCCTCCCATGTCAGCTGCATGGCTCCGGACTAGCTACCTTTTGGGTAGGCACTCAGGATCTGTTGGCCTGCAAGCCCTTCACCTCCACAATGACCCCGGCCCAGCTCCCCCTGCAGATCTGTCTCCCTTCAAAGGTGTGCCCAAGCTGTGTGAGTGTTCCCTTCATGCACAGCAGGCTGGGTCTCTCCCAGGCCTGGAACCCCCAACTGGCTTACCACACAAAGAGACGGTGTAGCCCTCCACAACGCACAGAGGGTGGCCTAGCACGAAGTAGCCATAGATCTGGTTCACAACGCTGATGGTGCTGGCAATGAGGGTCTCTGCCAGGTCAGCGACAGCCAAGTTCACCAGGATCCAGTTCAGAGGGTGGCGCAGCTTCTTGAATCTCATGGTGGCCACCAGCACAAGCCCATTAGTGAAGACAGAAGCAATGGTCACAAAGACCATCCAGGCGCTGGTGAGGAGGTACACCCATCTGGGGGCGATGTGGTAATTGGGGCCTTCAAAAGGGCCTGGAGGCAAGAGAGTGGGGAGAGGAGCCGGGCACCAGCATCACCCCACCACATCAGAGCCTCCCCTCAGCCCTCCTACCCTTCTGCCTCCTGCCCGTGCCTTTGTGACCAGCTCTTTCCCCCTAGCTTTGTCCATCTGCACACACCTTCCCTCCATCCTGTCTCCCAGGCCAGAGGCCAGAGCTCATCCTCACTGATGCCAGGTATCACTTCTGCATCTGGCTCAGTACCCCCAGCCACTGGGGCCAGCCCTCCGGGCTGCTTTTGGTGGGTTCCTGCCCCTCTGAGCCCCCTGCACTGCTCCCCATGTGTACTCTGTGTCTTTCTGTTGTCAGATCTTCACTCCCTATCTCCTCTGCACCTGGGTCCTTTTCCCTTCCATACCATAAAGCCTGGATTAGATGCCCTTGCCTTCCAGAAGCCTTTCCAGATTCTCTAGCTGAGAGTTCACTAACTCGGGCCTCATGCATTTCTAGGACGTTCTAACACATATTGGAGTTACCTGTGTCCTCACCAGAAACCGTGTCTTATTCATCTCACATGTGTTGTGGGTTAAGTTTTGTTTCCCCAAAAAGATATACTGGAGTCATAGCCCCTGGGACCTCAGAATGTGACCTTATTTGGAGGACAGGGTTTGTACAAAGTGAGCAAATTATCATGAGGTCATTATGGTGGGCCCTGATCAGTGGGACTTGTGTCCTCATAAAAAGGGGAAATTGGTGCACAGACATGCACACATATAGTGTGAACACAATGTAAAGACAGAAGCAGATACTGGAGTAATGTGTCTACAAGCCAAGGAACGCCAAGAATTGGCGACCACCACCAGAAACTAGGAGAGAGTCTGGGCTGGATTCACCTTCACAGCTCCCAGAATGTTCCAGACCCACCCACACCTTGACCTCTGACTTCTGGCCCCCAGGACTGGGAGATGATGAATTTCTGTTGTTTAAACTAAGATTTGTGCATTTTATTCGATGCACCTCAGTAAATAAAAAATCTTGTTCAAGCTACTCTGTGTGGTAGTGTGTCACGGCAGCCCTAGGAAAGGCCCACAGAGTGAGAGGAGGGGTGACCCCCCTTTATCAGAGCCCACTGGCTGCCCTTCTCTGCACTGGAAGGATCTTCTTCACTCCCGTCCCTCTTGGCAGACTACTTGAAGGGGATACCAGCCACAGTGCCCACTGCCATATAAGGCCTCATGGCATGTAGGCAAGCACCTGTGCAGGGTGCCCAGATTCACCAGGATGATCGAAGTTGTGTGTCCAAAAAAGTCAACTCAAACTACTTTAAGAGAAACAGGGTTGTCTTGGGTCCCATGGCTGGAGGGGTGGGGTTAGTTTCACCCCAGCACCCACAACACCCCAGCACTCTGTCTCCTCTGCTCTACCCTGTCCCTCCCTGTGCATGGGTCTCACTTTTCCCTACCACGGGGAGCTCCCAGAAACCCATCAACAACATCTGCAACCATGCTAGATGGCACAGGCTCCCCAGAAACAGACCTCTCAGGACCTACGTGGTACCAGTTTCTGTGCAGAAGGGAGCAGAGGGAAGCAGCAGGGCTGCTGACGGACCCGAGAATACATAGCAAGTTAGTTTGAGAATAGAGCTGGAACTGGGAGGTGTTTGAATGAGACACTCTAGCTTTCAGACAAGTGCAAGGGGCTGGAACTGTTTCGAAATGAGCCAGCTGGAGCATCCTTCCCAGACAACCCACAGAGTCCAAATCAGGCAGGGCAGAGGCAAGAGAGACAGGGCAGGAACAAGGGCCATGCACAGCGGGGGAGGGGACCGGGGTGCTCCAAATGCAGGAGGCCACAGAGAAGGGGCTTTTAGCAGTGCAACCGGAGCAGGTGTCCTGGCCTGGCCTCTCTCTGGAAAGTTCTGGGACCCGTTTTGTGAAGAAATGAGCCCGAGAAGGGTATTACAATCAACTCCCAGGCAAAGGTATTTTAAAAAATACAGGGAAGGAGGGAATCAGGTATGTGGGTAGGTAGAGAAGCAAGATTTCTTCAGCTGTACCTTGTTTTCTAAATTTTAATTCAACACCTTTTAAATATTTTATTGTATAGTTATACAAAACATTAAATTTTATAAAGTGGTCCCTGAAAATTAGAAAATAAAACATATGGACCTAAATGCGTATCCACTTGGTGGCATAATCAGATAGAGAGGGGCTAGTGGACTTGAAAAGATGCTAGTTTGACTACGTGGACCTAGTAGCATGCGAAGGATAAAAAGACCTATCTATGTGTTAAGCTTTTGCTAGTCATGTTGTTGGGGTAGTGTTGGTGTTATCAGAGGCCACGGTGAGTGTGTGTAAGATAAACCAACTGAATAACTAAGTTATAACCTAATTCTAATTCCACCCAAAGTGCTTCAAAACAGGATTCTTAATGGGAGAGAAAGGAGACGCAGAGTTCAAACCTAGTTGGCTCCACTGGGGAATCAAGCCATTATTTTGAAATGGGAGAAAGACTCAACAATTTTCCCTGCCTCCCCTGTACACAACGAAGCCAGGGATACTCCACAGTAGATGGCGGCATGCTTCTCTTTATTGAAGTAGTCCAGCTAATAATAGATGAAGACAAGGAAAGAGAGTCAGAATATCGCCAGTTTGTAATCCCCAGTAGTTTAATGGGTTCACGCATAGAGATTCAGCTCCTGCCAACACCCCAGAGAAAGGGACACCCTCCAAATGGAGCGGTCTTGCCAAAACACCTGGCAAATCCAACCAGCGTACCGGCGGACTTTCAGATCAACTGCCAGAAACATAATGAACGACGTGGGAGGGGCTGCCCCCACACGGGAAGCCATTGGCAAAGTCTGAAGTAGGTGAGTCCAGCGACAAACAGCGCATTTTCTCCAAGAAATCAATTGCAAGGAGGTAGAGGGGGAAACTTTCAATTCAAAGAGGATGAAAAGACACAGCAATCAATCCGAACATGTGGACCTTATTTGAGCCCTGATTCAAGCAAGATGAAAAAGTGTGACTTTTTTAAACACTGACTAAGAGATTCAATGATATCAAGGCAGTGTTACCTTTCAGGTGTGATAACGGCATTGTGGTTGTGTTTTTTAAAGAGTCCTTTCTTCTTAGAAGTGCACACTGAAGATTTACAGAGAAAATTATGTGATATCTTAGATCTGCTTCCAGAAATCAGAAAGAGGGTTAAGTGGAGGGGATTACAGATGAAATAAGACAAGTGATAGATACCCAGAGGTTCATTATACTTTTCCCTCTACTTTGGCAGATATTTGAATTTTTGAAAAAAAAAATTACAGAAAGGAATTTCAGGCATCCAGTGAAGCCCCATGGGCCTCCAGAGAGAGCACAGGTGCATCTCCGTGAAGGACATTGTGGAATGCAATCAAGTGGAGGTGAACTTGAGGGTTCTCATCCAGTCTGGCCCAGGAACCCTGTTGCTGGTCGCTGCCCTGGCTGTCAGGGAGCTGCTGCGGCTCCTGGAAACCATGGCACCTGAGACATTCTTGAAGGAACTGATGGGTTTTGGTTTGGAGGAGGGACCTAGAGAGGGGGCTGCGGCTGGGGGTCACTAGTGCCCTCTGCTCTTTGCAGAGCTCACATGCAAAGCTTTTTGACTGGGCTCCTCCTCCCAGGGCAAAACTCAGGCTGCCTGAAGAGTTTTCAGCTTGCTGTTGGCCCTAAGCCCTTTTTCCTGGGACATATGGCAGCAGAAAGGCTTCCCTGGGACCTGAGCAAGGCTCTCCCCGCAGAATGTGCAGCCAAAGGCTGCAGGGCCTGGGTGCACAGTGGCCATGTGGACGTCTATACCCTCTCAGGATCCTAAGGTTCTAGGAGTCACTCGCCCTCCTCTGGGGTATGCTCCCAGCCTCCCGCTACTGGCATTTGCCTCCTTTCGGCTTTGGAAGATGCAAAGATCAGTCAGACCCAGCTCCTTCCTGAGGAAGCTCAGGGCAGCACAGCTGGATAGATGCACCAGAATTGAGTGTGATGGGTGCTCAGTAGCAGTGTGGGCCACAAGGAAAGTGTTAATGAACTTGCCTGGGACAGGGAATCTCAAAGGGTCTGGAAAGCCGATGTGGTTTGATAATGCCTATTTGATATGGTAGTGGCCTTTTACATTCGGAGAGGGACCCCCCCGGCACACTCATGTCATCACAAAAGCTAATGGAGAAAACTACCTTGGCTACTGAGGAAGTACAGAAGAGAGGCTCTCTGGGGGGGGGGGGGTGGCCAGCAACCTCCCTGTGTGGCTACTCAGGCCTGGTGTCCCTGGGGGGGCCACTCCAGCCAAGGTGACCCGGTCACCTGTTTGCTCACCTCTGGTGGCGTTGCTGTTGGTGTAGGTGAAGATGCTTGCTCGGGTGCTGTCTTCAAAGCTGGCCTGCGGCTGTCCACCTGTGAGTCCTTGGGGGCCCCCCTGGTGGGCCATGGCTCCAGAAAGCCCTGAGCCTGATGCCTGCCAGTCTTGGTGCTGCCTGGGGCTCATGGCCCTTTATACCAGTCCTGGGATCAGCACAGTCCTCCTCACCTTAAAAGCTCTGAAAGCTTTCACCATCTGATCTCTTAATTGGGCCTGGGACTTAGAACTCATCCTCCCCCACCCCTTGCCTTCTAGCCAGGCAAGCCCTCCAGGACAGCTCAGAGGGATGTTCTAGGCACTTAGCTCGGAGCCTGCAGCTCACCCAGGTAGCTGTGTGAGCTGCTGTGCTCAAGCTTACATGTCCTCTGTTCTCTTCTACCCTGTACATTGGGGTGAGTGGGAGGAAGCAGCCCAAATCCCAGATCGGCCTTTCCCATCTGGTTTTCCCCACAGTCCTGGGAGGTGTGGGGCCAGGAGACTTTGCAGGACTCAGGCCTGGAACTGGAGCTTCCTTCGGGGCCAGGCCACCTCAGTGGGTCCAAATGGGTGCAACGTGTGCCAGTGTGGGGGTCTCTTCCCTGGGGTGGGAGGGACGGGCCTGGGGAGGCTCCACCATTCATCTTGCTTTCACTCCACCTCCACGTGGCTCTTCATGGCTTCAGCTGCCTGGGTCCCCAGGGTGCCCATCCAGGCCTGCAGGAGCCATAAGCACTCACACGCTACCTGCCCAAGTCTCCCTCCACTGAGTTCTTCCCTTTCCTTGGACTGCCCCTCACTACAGCCTCGCTCTCAACTTACCTTCCGAAGCAAACCTTTGACAGAGCGTTCCTGTTTGCCCGTTGCAGTCTGGCTGCTGCAGCTCTGTGCTTGGCAGGGTACCAACGACCTGTTTATTGCCCAACCCCACAGCCTTATCTGTTTCCGACTGAGAGACCCTGTCCCCTCCACAGGGCCCCCTTCAGGAGCACATCCTCTCTTGTGGCTCCTTCCAGCTCCTCTCTACTCAGCCCCCAAATAAGCTGCCTTCAAGCCCTCCCTTTGGGTTGGTCTTAAGCTTAGTAAAGCCTAGACGTGGGTTTGTGGCCTCACTTCCCTGTTCTCAGTGCCACGAGTCCTCAATACTCCACTCGAAGGCCACTTCTGCAGCTGGAGGGGAAGCCTTGGCTGCTGAGCTGAGGGCTGGAGCTGTGTGGAGCCCCCAGCTTGGCTAGTCTTAGCAAGAGTGGCTCCTAGCATCGCTCAGTGCCTGCCATGTGCCAGGTGCAGGGCTCTGGGCTGTGCATAGAATCGAAGCCACAATCTTGCCAGGGCCCATCAGCAGCCTGGAAAGCGGTGTTCACCGCCCAAGGGCACCTAGAAAGCTGTGTTTTTCCTAACTGCAAGAGCAAGTGCACCCGGTGCTCTCCCCCACCCCCCAGTTGTCTACCCGGGAGAAATGAAAACATGTGTCCACACAGAGACTTGTACGGGGATGCTCATAGCAACACCATTCACACAAGGTTAAAAGGTAGAAACCGTCCACAAGTGAGTCAGCACATGAATGAATAAAGAAAATGCAGTCCATTATTCACCCCTAACAAGGAGTGCAGTCTGACACATACATAACATGAATGAACCTTGGGAACATTACGCTGAGAGAAAAAGGAACACATACCATATGATTCTACTGCTGTGGAATGCCCAGAACAGGCAGATACAGAGACAGAAGACAGATCAGTGGGTACCAGGGCCTGCAGTGGGAGGAATGGGGAGTGACTGATAATGGGGGCAGGAAGCCCTCTGGGGCGCGGAAAACATTCTAAAATTAGATTGTGATGATGCAGCCCTGTGGATGATGGTTTGACAACTCCTCAAAAATTTAAAAATAGCATGACCATATGATCCAGCAATTCCGGGTCTGGGTAGACACCCAAAAGGATTGAAAAGGCTCTGAGCATGAACACTGTACAGCAAGCCACACTGTGAGGCCAGATCCCTAGAACTCAGCCCTCAGGTCATTGTGACTTCCAAGTCCACGCTTTTCCCTCCTCCTGGGTCCCAGTGAGATTTCTCTGCTTGTCTTCCCCACCAGGGTAAAAAAATCAGAGCATCTGAGAATGGGAGAGCTGGAAGCAGGCCTCCCCTGAGATCGCCTACTGAACCCAGTCCTTTCCAAGCCCTGGACATGGGACTGCCTCGTCCTACCACCATCACAAACTGGCTGGGTGGTCTTGGATGGGGGAACCCCTCCTCTCAGCCCTGTTTCCCCTTCTCTGTCAAGGGAAAGAACCAATCCAGCCTGCCCACTCTCCCACACAAGGCTGCCATAGGTGTCCAGGGCCACCATGCTGTTTGGAAGCCCTTTCTGAACGTGAAATGCAGTCTCAGTGGAGGATTGACAGAGGAGGCGCAGGACATCTGGGGGAAGCCTCCAGCAAGAGCCCAGTACTTGCCTGGCCCACCCTTGTCCAGCACTACGCTAACGACTGAGCTCAGTCATGGGTCTGCCCCAAGACCCTGGGGAAGGGGAGGGGATGTAGCCTGGGTTGGGGGAGGTGGGGATGGCTGTGAGTCCTAGACTATTTCGGTCTCTGCAGAGTGGGGTGCTAATTGATGATTAGGGCTAACAGAAGATCAAGTCCCATTTTAGCCAAAAGAAGATTACTGCCCTGGAAAGTCATCCGGCACATGGGCACACATGTGTGCTCCCTGAGGCCCAGTGACAGCTCACCCTGTGCTCTGCAAAGCGTGAATGAAAGGGGAGGCACTGAAGAGGGAGATGAAGAACCAGTGGAGGGGTGAGAATGTGGGTGAAGAGGAGCAGGAGAAACACGAGGGGCAGGACAAAGGGCTATGGGCTCATCCTTCTCCACCCTCAGCCAATGGCTGGGCAGCCCACCTTGCCAGGCTCTCCACTCTACCCTGGGTCTCCTGCCCTCGTGGCCAGCCAGAGCCACCTGGCCAGGCTGGAGGACGAGATGCCAGACTTGTCTCTAATCTGACTACTCCTAAGTGACTTGGCACAAGGATGCTGATTAGAAGCCCTGAGAGCTGACTGTCACCCTGATTCAACTCTCTGCTCGGCTCAGCAGGCCACAGGTTTTGTCATTAACAGCCAGTGGCTGCTACAGCTACAGGGCAAGGGACCATTTGGCCTTTTTAGCATTTTTGTTGTTATAAAATATACATAACATCACATTTACCATCTATTCCATTTTTAAGTGTCCAGTTCAGTGGTGTCACGCGCATTCACACTGCTGTGCAGCGTCCCCACCCTTCACGGCAGAACTCCTTTCTCCTCAAGCTGAAACTCTGTCCCCGTTAGACCCCAGCTCCCACTCCCTCCCCCAGGCCCCGGCCCCACCATCGGACTACTGCTCTATGTACCTCGGAGAAGTGGAATCAGACGGTATTTGTGTCTGGCTTATTTCTCTTAGCATAGTATCCTCAATGTTCATCCATTGCTTTTGACTCTGTATTTGAAATAAATTAACACACATCAAATTTTAATCTTTATGTGGTCAAATATGATTCCACTTCTTTTTTTTGGTATCATTAATATACAATCACATGAGCAACACTGTGGTTACTAGACTCTCCCTATTATCAAGTCCCCACCACATACCCTATTACAGTCACTGTCCATCAGCATAGTAAGATGCTATGGAGTCACTACTTGTCTTCTCTGTGTTATACAGCCCTCCCCGTGCCCTCCCCCACTATGTTATGTGTGCTAATCGTAATGCCCCTTTTACCCCTTATCCCTCCCTTCCCACACACCCTACCCAGTCCCTTTCCCTTTGGTAACTATTAGTACGTTCTTGGGTTCTGTGAGTCTGCTGCTGTTTTGTTCCTTCAGTTTTTGCTTTGTTCTTATACTCCACAGATGAGTGAAATCATTTGGTACTTGTCTTTCTCTGCCTGGCTTATTTCACTGAGCATAATACCCTCTAGCTCCACCCATGTTGTTGCAAATGGTAGGATTTGTTTTCTTCTAATGGCTGAATAATATTACATTGTGTATATGTACCACATCTTCTTTATCCATTTATCTACTGATGGGCACTTAGGTTGTTTCCATTTCTCGGCTACTGTAAATAGTGCTGTGATAAACATAGGGGTGCATCTGTCTTTTTCAAATTGGGCTGCTGCATTCTTATGGTAAATTCCTAGGAGTGGAATTTCTGGGTCAAATGGTATTTCTATTTTGAGTTTTTTGAGGAACCTCCATACTGCTTTCCACAATGGTTGAACTAATTTGCATTCCCACCAGCAATGTAGGAGGGTTCCCCTCTCTCCACATCCTCGCCAACATTTGTTGTTGTTTGTGTTTTGGATGTTGGCCATCCTCACTGGTGTGAGGTGATATCTCATTGTGGTTTTAATCTGCATTTGTCTGATGATTAGTGATGCGGAGCATCTTTTCATGTGCCTGTTGGCCATCTCAATTTCTTCTTTGGAGAACTGTCTGCTCAGATCCTCCACCCATTTTTTAATAAAGTTATTTGCTTTTTGGGTGTTAACGCATGTGAGCTCTTTATATATTTTGGATATTAACCCCTTGTCAGATATGTAATTTACAAATATATTCTCCCATACTGTAGGATGCCTTTTTGTTCTGCTGATGGTGTCCTTTGCTGTACAGAAGCTTTTTAGCTTGATATAGTCCCATTTGTTCATTTTTGCTTTTGTTTCCCTTGCCC
>JAQQAC010016209.1:122228946-122356318 GCA_029783875.1 Phataginus tricuspis | reverse complement strand
CAATGGGGAGATGACAGCCTCTTCAGCAGCTGGTGTTGGAAAAACTGGACAGCTACATGTAAGAGAATGAAACTGGACTACTGTCTAACCCCATACACAAAGCTAAAGTCAAGGTGGATCAAAGACCTGAATGTAAGTCATGAAACCATAAAACTCTTAGAAAAAAACATAGGCAAAAATCCTTGGACATAAACATGAGCGACTTCTTCATGAACATATCTACCTGGGCAAGGGAAACAAAAGTAAAAATGAACAAGTGGGACTATATCAAGCTGAAAAGCTTCTGTACAGCAAAGGACACCATCAGTAGAACAAAAAGACATCCTACAATATGGGAGAATATATTCATAAATGACGTATCCAATAAAGGGTTGACATCTAAAATATATAAAGAACTCACGCACCTTAACAAACAAAAAGCAAATAATCCAATTAAGAAATGGGCACAGGACATGAATAGACACTTCTCTAAAGAAGAAATTCAGATGGCCAACAGGCACATGAAAAGATGCTCCACATCGCTGGTCATCAGAGAAATGCAGATTAAAACCACAATGAGATATCACCTCACACCAGTGAGGATGGCCAACATCCAAAACACAAACAACAACAAATGTTGGCGAGGATGTGGAGAGAGGGGAACCCTCCTACATTGCTGGTGGGAATGCAAATTAGTTCAACCATTGTGGAAAGCAGTATGGAGGTTCCTAAAAAACTCAAAATAGAAATACCATTTGACCCAAGAATTCCACTCCTAGGAATTTACCCTAAGAATGCAGCAGCCCAATTTCAAAAAGAAAGATGCACCCCTATGTTTATCACAGCACTATTTACAATAGCCAAGAAATGGAAGCAACCTAAGTGTCCATCAGTACATGAATGGATAAAGAAGAGGTGGTACATATACACAATGGAATATTATTCAGTCATAAGAAGAAAACAAGTCCTACCATTTGCAACAACATGGATGGAGCTAGAGGGTATTATGCTCAGTGAAATAAGCCAAGCAGAAAAAGACAAGTATCAAATGATTTCACTCACATGTGGAGTATAAGAACAAAGAAAAAAACTGAAGGAACCAAACAGCAGCAGACTCACAGAACCCAAGAACGGACTAACAGTTACCAAAGGGAAAGGGACTGGGGAAGAAGGGTGGGAAGGGAGGGATAAGAGGGTAAAAGGGGCATTACGATTAGCAGACGTAAGGTGGGGGGGCACGGGGAGGGCTGTACAGCTCAGAGAAGTCAAGTAGTGAGTCTATAGCATCTCACTACGCTGATGGACAGTGAGTGTAATGGGGTTGGTGGGGGGGACCTGATGAAGGGAGTAGTTTAATAACCATAATATTGCACATGTAATTGTAGATTAATGATACCAAAATAAAGTATAAATAAATAAATATATATATATATATTCTCCATTACACTATTAACTATGTCACAGCCCATGGTGAATATGTTTGGGCATGACAAATTGAAAATGGTTAAATCATCTGGAAACAGTGTACCCTACAAAGGGCAAACACTCACCCAGTCGCTATGTCTAAGAGAGCACAAAGAAGTTGTTAAACAGCTTGCATTGAAGTCTTCTAATAGGGGACATGAGGGTAAATGCCAGCAGTACTGCCACTTCCCAAGTACTGGGGTCTGCATTCTCTCCACTCCAAACAGGGCAAGCATGCATTTGGTTTTGCGCTTGCAGCTGGGTTGGGCCACAAGCAGTCACTTCCTAACTACCTGGGGTTTGTTGGAGCAGCCCCTGCCCACGTGAGGCCTAGCTGGAATGCTCGTGGCCCCCCCACAGAACCGCTGGCAGAGGAGTCCCGCTGCCTGCAGGGTAGGGTGGGGCGCTCAGGCCCTGCTCTGGAGGCTGCCGCCTTGCTCTGGATCAACACAGGCTTCTCTTTTCACATTAGTGTTGTTAGGTCCCAACTGGCTTGTTTATGTCTTAGGATAACGAAAATTAGAAATTCGCTCCACAAACCCTGATCTTCAGTGTAAGAGGAAGGAGTGATGTAATGTTGCACGTTCATTGTAAATCTCAATCTGAACTCAATGGTTTTAAATACACGAGTATAGATTCATATATTGTATACATATTTTCCAGTACTGTTTATCAAAAGAAGGACGAGATGAGCTTGTCGCATCTCTGTTGTGTCAGAAACGGTAGGGAGCATCAAACACACACAGCTGCCAGCTCCAGGTGGTTCCCCCTGGTCAAACCTGTGACGAATTGAACATCAAAAAGAATTTCTGGCAAAAACCTGTGACGAATTGAACATCAAAAAGAATTTCTGGCAAGGATGGAAGCCGTTAACTCTATATTGGCGGGCAAAACATTTCACTGTGTTTGATAGACTTCGGTTTTCCTAAGTGCCCGCTTCTGGCGCAGGACCCTTGTGGGCGGGAGCGGACGGCCACTTGGCCGGCGCCTGGCTCTCGGGCGCCCTCTTCTGGCGTTGTGGTGCCACTGGCCCGGGCAGCTGACGCTTGCGTCGCCTGGGTCCTCCACCTTCCCGGAGCTGCTCACACCTGTCCCCACGCAGGATCGGGCCGTTTTCCAAGGGGGCAGATCCTGGTCGGTGCGTCCTGGGGACCACGGGGACCCTTTGTACCGCCGCGCTGCCCTGCCGCACCCTGGCAGTTTCTGGTCCTAAAGCTTCCTCGGGATGCGCAGCCGTCCGAGCTTCCCGGTTTCGCGGAATCTGTAGATGTCTGTGTGCCCGCGGGAGGCGGTGTTCATTCGTTGTCTTTGTGTGTGCGTGCTTTCGGAAGTGGGGGAATTAGAGGTTTGCGGCCTTCCTGCCCCTCGTTGAACCCAGAAATATGTCATTAACTTTTTTTTTCTTTAAAAAAACTGGTTGTTAAATTGTGGTAAAGTACACGTGGCAAAATTTACCATCGTGACCATTTTTAGGTGTGCCGTCCAGCCGCATCAGTACTTCTGCAATATATTGTCATTTTTGTATTAAGATCATTAATTCAACGTGTGGTCCAGTTCGTTGTTCTTTTCACTTTCGCTCTCACAGACAAAAGCTCACGCAATATATATGCAATTAAAATGATCAACAAGACGAGCACATGCAATATATGGTTGTCTTTAACTTTCCTCCCACTCCCCCGGGGCAGGGAAGAAATTTAGAACAGAAGCCCAGGGCAAATCTGTTTTAACAGTAGTGTTTCCTCTAGTTCAGGCCCCTGTATTTTTATCGTGTGTATTCCCCTAATCTGTCCAGCCCTTCTAACGCAGGGCAACAGAAGATAAACTTTGTTTCCATTGTTCTAGAAATGTTTTTACTGCCTTTGATTCAGGAAGCTAAGGACAGAAAGCTTGTCCCCCCTGGGACCCACTGCAGGACCCCCCTCCTCTGGGGGAGAGACTTGCCTCTCAATGGGAGGGCCCAGGCCATTTCCCGGGCGGTCCATCCTCATGGAGTTCTGTTAAGTCTGAGTGTCTCAATCTGACTAGTTGAGCTTTCCCTTTACAAGTGACATTTCTGATTGACGTTGTGATTACAAATTTGACTTATCCATTACAGTCTGGGAGGAGAGAGGATGGGCTCTGATGGATGCAAATAACTGCTTTGCTCTGAAGTCCAGGGGTCCAAGGAAGAGAGAGACACAGCACATTGCAGGCACCACAATGCTTAGGGGCAAGGCTACTGCCTTCAGTCATGTTCTCTGTTGACTTGTAAACTGTACCGTAGGTGAGGTATAAATGTATTGTAATTTTGCCATGAACATTCATGTCCCCCCAAATTTATACATTGAAATCCTCATGTTGAATATGCTGGTATTAGGAGGTGAGGCCTTTGGGGAGTGATTGGCAGAGCCCTCATAAATGTAAGCCTTAATGAAAGAGGCCTGAGAGAGACCCTGCCCCCTTGTGCCATGTGAGGACACAAGAAGCCTGCGACCCAGAAGAGGGCCCTCATCAGACCATGTTGCCCCTCATCTCTGACTCCCACCCTCTAGAAGTGTGAAAAATCCATGTGTGTTGTTTATAAGCCGCCTCAGTCTATGGTATTTGTAATAGCAGCCCTAATGAACTGAGACAGGAAATTAGTACCAAATAGTGGGGTGCTGCTGTAACTAATCCTTTCAACTGTGGAAGCGCCTTTGGAACTGAGTAACTGGGAGACGCTAAGAGTTTGGAGGCAAGCGCTGCAAAAGGCCTACATTGCCACGAGTAGACCTTTAAAGTCAATTCTGATGAGGTCCCAGAAGTCCAGAAGGAGAGCTGGAGAGAGAGCCCCGTCTTCTTAGAGAATATCTAAGGGGTCGTCAGCAGAATGATGGTAGAAATATGGACACTAAAGGCTTCTCTGATGGAAATAAGGACATGTTATCGGAAATTGGAGGAAAAGCCATCCTTGTTATAAAGTGGAAATGAACTTGGCTGAATTGTGTTTGTGTCCTAGTGTTTTGCAGAGCTGAAATTAGGTATTTGGTTGAGGAAATATTCAAGCAAAGTGGTGGAGGCACAGCTTACCTTCTCTTGAATAAAATTCAAGAAGAAAGAAATGACATAAAGATGTGATGGTTAATCAAAAGGGAAGCAGAACTAAAAACCCTGGGAAATCCTCAGCCTATCCATACTGCAAAAATGAGAAAACATCTTTGGAAGAGAACACTGAAGGTGTGGACAAACACACTTTGATAAGGAGACCAGTGTAGATGTAAGCCATGTACTTCATCAGCCACCCCAGCCAAAAAACTGCCAATTTGAACTGAAGGGGAAAGAGGAAAGAATGAAAGAAGGCTGCAGGATTTTACAGGATGAAATCGTACAGCTATTCATCAAGACAAGGGAAGGACCCCAAAGACTACTCAGAGGTCACCAGCACCACCTCCCCAGTTTCAAGGAGGTGGCAATTGCCTGGTTTCATCAGGCTAGATGACCCCTGCCCAAAGCCGTGGGGACAGTGTCTCCCAAAGCCCCAGGGATGATGCTGCCCAAAGCTTGGGGGCCCGGCCCCTGCCCAGCAGAACTCCAGGGGCATGGCTCCCTCTACCTGGATTTCAAAGGATGGAGCCACCTGGAGCTGCAGGCATGCAGCCCAGGCAGAGGACAGAGGCTAGGGCAGCTGTGGAGAAAGGGAAGGTGCCTGTGGCCAGGATTCTCACCTGGCTCCGGTCAGCTAGCTCACTGCAGACATGTGGGCAATACTTTGCCATTGACTCTATATAAAGAGCTCCACCCAGTGCTCTGGGCAACATGGTGTTGGTGGCACAGCTGCAGGAGAGCAGAGACGAGACTGGAGTGGTGGCAGTACTGAGGGCAGAGGCCCAGACGATGGCTGTGCAGGCAGAGAGGCCCAGAGACAGAGACCGGCTTGCTGCATGTGGACTCGCTCTGAGTGAATGGGATTCTACTGATTGACCTGTCACCGTGGGAATAAAGTTGGGTATAACCCTTTCACCCCAAGAATGTTCTACTGTCATTTCTTTGGTCTCACTGAATCCATAGTGAACTTGCCCGGGGCTGAAACCCTTTGGCAAGACAGCAATACCCAGTCTAGCCATGAGGTCGGGGCCAGAATTCAGGCAACACATGAGCTCACAAGAAATAATGAATCATTGTTGTTTTAGGTCACTAAGTTTGGGGTGGCTTGTTATGCAGCACTAGATAGCAGATACACTTCAGATCCAGACTGGTAGACCCACCAGCCTGGGAGAGCTGAAGGCATGCAACTCCAGCCTGTGAGAGCTGTGGCATGGGCTGTCCCAGCAAAGCCATGGGGACAGGGACAGGGACAGGGACAGGGATACCTCAACCTGTCCGGAATGCAGGGCCACCCCCTGCCCCCAGTGAGCCTAGTGGGCAGAGCATCGGATTCAAGAAGACGATTCTCAAGCCTTCAGATTTGCTGTGGGGCTTTCTCCTTGCCTGGGAACCTGTCAGCCCTTTCTTCCCGATTTCTCCCTTTTGGAATGGGAGTGTTTACCCTCTCTGCCTGACCTGTCATTGTAGTTTGGAAGCACAGAACTTGTTTGATTTACAGGTTCACAGCTGAGGAAGAATTTGCCTCAAGATGAGACAGGCCTTAAGTGTCACCATTATCTGATTTAGATGATATTTAAATGCGATTTTGGACTATAAACTTCTGAGTCAATTCTGGAACTTAGGTTAAGCCTTTGGGGGCCATTGGCATGGAAGGAATGTATCCTGCATGCAAGAATAACGTGAATTTGGCAAGGCCAGGGGCAGAATGCAAAGACAAATTGGAATGAATGAAAGTCAAGGTTAATATACTCTCAACCCAAATTTGTCTATCAAAATACAGTTGTGTGAACTCCAAGAAAGGACTAGCATTTACCAAAGGAGAGGGGTGGGGGAGGGCAGGTGGGGAAGGAGGGAGAAGGGGACTGAGGGGTATTATTATTAGTACACATGGTGTGGGGGTGTGGATAAAATGAGAGTTCCTGTGGCCAGGATTCTCACCTGGCCCTGGTTGACTAGTTACTGCACACCTGTGGGCAATACATGGCTGTTGACTCTATATAAAGAGCTCCACCCAGTGCTCTGAGCATGACACGGCACAGCTGCAAGGCTGCAGGAGAGCAGAGGCTAGAGTGGTGGCAGTGCCGAGGACAGAGGCCCAGAGGACAGCTGGGTGGGATAACTCTGCAGAGAGGCCCAGAGGACGGCTGTGCGGACAGAGGGGCCCAGAGGCAGAGTCTGGTTTGCTGCATGCAGACTCGCTCTGAGTGAATGGGATTTTAGTGACTGACCTGCCACGCTGGAAATAAAGTTGGGTATAACCGTTTCACCCCAAGGACGTTTTGCTGTCAATTTCTTTGGTCACATTGAATCCATAGCAAACTTGCCCAGGGCTGAAACCCATTGTCAAGACAGGGGGGTTCATGGGAAAGACAGTGTAGCACAGAGAAGAGAAGCAGTGACTCTGTGGCATCTTACTATGCTGATGGACAGTGACTTCAAAGGGATATGTGGGAGGACTTGATAATATGTAGTAACCACAATGCTGCTCATGTGAAACCTTCATAAGAGTGTATAGCAATGATACCTTAAAAAAAAAAGATAGTTGTGGGTTTTCGAATCCATTGGTTATACAAACACCTGAATTTCTATGTGCAGGTGATGTCTTCAAGGTGTTCTTGAATGTTCTCTACATTGCAGTATTTTCCTTTCCCATGGAGGCAACTAGGAAACCTAATGGGACTCCACTCAGCTGGGAGCACAGCTGAGGAGGCTGAAGCACCCAGGCCGCCTCAGTCCCATATCCAGCTGTCGCTGCCGTTAGCTGGGTTGTTTTGTTCCCTCTCACATGGCCTCTCATCCTCCAGGGCCTCTCTCTGTACATGGACTCTCAAGCAGGTGGTCAGTCCAACTTCCTTCCATGGTACTGGCTTCCAAGAGGGCAAATATGGAAACTTAGGCCTGGAAGTCACCCAGTGTCACTTCTGCCATTTTTCATTAGTCAGAGCAAATCACAGGGCCAGCCCTGGTCAAGAGAAGGGGAAATAGACTCCACTTCTTGTTGGGAGGAGGAGTGGCCAAGTCAAAATGCAAAAGGCCATGTGATATGGGAGTGGTTGCAGTGGCCCTCTTTATACATGGTGAGAAGTGCCCTGTTAACCCCACATCTGAGAGAAGCCCCGAGGGATGGGAAGAAGGAGTTGGGCAGTTGGCACCGACACATCTGAGGGGAACGTGTGAACCTCTGACAGCAGCACTGCCCCTTCCCAGGTGCTGGTGTCAGTGTTGTCCCCACTCGATCAGCCTAGGTGTGGCTGGGGTGGCCAAGCCGTAACCATGGCACTGTCCTGCTGGCTCACTTGTTTCTAGCCACCTGCAGCCTGATAATCTGCCCATTTTGTGTGTCACCACAGCTGTTAATAAACAAGCAGATTTTAAAACTTGGAATATGATCTTTCTGAAGGTGTAAAAGCCACTGTGCAATAGCCCTTGCGTTTGCTCTTGCATAAAAAGATGAGGGTTTTTTAATTCATCCTCAGAAATTATGCAACTACCAAAACATATTCAAGTTGTTTTTTACTGAAGCAAAATTCATATAACGTAAAATCAACCATCTTGAAGTGCACAATTCCGTGGCATTTAGTACATTCACAATATTGTACGACTATCACCACTAAGTCCAGAACATTTTCTTCAACTCAAATGGAAACTCTGTACCCATTAGCAGTCACTCGCCACTCCTTGTTCCCCCAGCCCCTGGCAGCCCCAATGGGCCATCTCTGGGTTTATGTGTCCTGGACACTTCATGTAAGTGGAATCATGCAATATGTGACCTTCTGTGTCTGGCTTTCACTGAGCATAATGTTTTTGAGATATCCATCCACAATGTATCAGTACTTCATCCCTTTTTACCAAAGCATATTTAAATTAATGACATTTTAATAAATTTACAGAGTAACTTTTATAATCCCACAGAATTGTTTTTAATAACTGTAATGCGTTCTGACCATGCCTTATTATTCCTAACACCCCCACCCCCTTTTTTAATTAAAGTATCATTGATACACAGTCTTATAAAGGTTTCACATGAACAACAGTCACCTTTTATTCACATACAGTGGGTCACTCAAGCCAGGTGAAAGGGCAAACCTTGGCGCTACCGAGCAGCCACCTAGCAAGGACAGTGATGTGGAGAAGACCCTCATCAGCTTGTTATGAACGCGAGGACTGATCTTGGAGAAGGCCAGTATCAAAGAGAATTGTGAGAGGAAACTGGTCAGTTGCCTGATAAGAGCACAGGTGCCCTAGAACCAGAAATGCCCAGGGCCTTAACAGTGTAACCAGAGTCACAATATTTGATGTCTTGCCAATGGGTTTCAGCCCTGGGCAAGTTCACTATGGATTCAGTGTGACCAAAGAAAATGACAGTAAAACGTTCTTGGGGTGAAAGGGTTATACTCAACTTTATTTCCACGGTGGCAGGTCAATCACTAGAATCCTGTTCACTCAGAGCGAGTCTGCATGCAGCAAGCCGGTCCCTGCCTCTCGGCCCTCACAGCCGTCCTGCACAGCCGTCCTCTGGGCCTCTCTGCCTGTACAGTCGTCCTGCACTGCCATCCTCTAGGCCTCTGTCCTCGGCACTGCCACCAATCCAGCCTCTGCTCTCCTGCAGCCTTGCAGCCATACCACCTTGTCACAAGCAGAGCACTGGACGGAGCTCTTTATATAGAGTCAACAGCCATGTATTGCCCACAGGTGTGTAGTGAGCTAGCCGACCAGGGCCAGGTGAGAATCCTGGCCACAGGAACCTTCACTTTATCCGCATTGATAACAACCCACAGGAGAAAGTAACATGATAACCACTAGGAGTTTTGGCTCTGCCACTGAGGAAGAACATTTGCTCCTTGTTTGTTGTTTCTTTTCTTATAATTGGCCTCAGTTGTGAAATAACCATTCTGGGGGTGGCAGAAAAGCACCTGTTACCAGAATTTTGCACTGTCAGTTCCTACTACAGTGAGAAAAACCTCTGCCCTCTGTACGGAACACCTGTTCTCAAAAGCTACTGACTACTTAAAGACCCAGGCCATTTTATTATGCATAAGCTTTTAAGACATTTACTGACTTGATATACCTTTATATATACTATACAAATTTACACTTATCTGTGGTCACAGTAAAAGATGTTCAGATGGCAATATTATTTAAAGCTTTAAGACTTTAGGTTTTAAAATATGATTAAAACATGCAGGCAGAGCTCAAAACAATGATTATATTACACTGATTTTCTGAATTTAATTTGAATTTTATGAGGAGCAATTGTATTTATACACAGACAAAAATATGTAAGTAAAAAGTAACTATGTACTTTTGCCTTCTCTGTCTCTATTTGGAGATTGTCCAGGTAGAGATTACCTGCTAATTTCCTCAATTTATTATTCACCCAAGGACTCAAAGTCAATGGATTAAGGAATCTTAGAAATTATAATAGGTTGACATTGAAGAACAGTACAATCACAGTTGATGAACTAAGAATTACTCACTTCACAAAATGGAGTAGCTTTGTAGGGCTACATAATTACTGCTACTGCTGGAAATTTAAAAGGATCAATTTTTAAAATAAAGACTAATTATTTTAACTCAATTTCATTCAATTCATGTATTTACATTACATAATAACAGATATTTAGTGTAAGAAACGGTAATGTGTCTGATCTATAGGATAAATTTCATGAGCTTAGCAAGTTCCCTTTAATAAAGTTTCCTATAAGAAATGGAATATTATTCAGCCATAAAAAGAAAACAAATCCTACCATTTGCAACAACATGGATGGAGCTGGAGAGTATTATGCTCAGTGAAATAAGCCAGGCAGAGAAAGACAAGTACCAAATGATTTCCCTCATTTGTGGAGTATAACAACGAAGCAAAACTTAAGGAACAAAACAGCAGCAGACTCACAGACTCCAAGAAGGAACTAGCAGTTACCAAAGAGGAGGGGTGGGGGAGGGTAGGGGGGAGGGAGGGAGAAGGGGATTTAAGGGGTATTATGATTAGCACTCACAATATACGTAGCTTATGGGGAACGCAGTACAGCACGGAGAAGACAAGTAGTGACTCTATAGCATCTTACTATGCTGATAGACAGTGATTGCAATGGGGTGGGGGGTACTTGATTACATGGGTGAATATTGAAATCACAATGTTGCACATGTGGAACCTTCATAAGATTGTATATCAATGATACCTTAATTTAAAAAAAGTTTCTTGTAAGAAATTAATAATTAAAAATATCTGACATCAAAACATGACAACTGGATTGGATTAAAGATGGTGGCATGAGAGGTGAGATAGAGATGTCCTTCTAAAACCACATATACTATGAAAATATAATTAATACAACTAATCCTGAAAGAGCAACAGGAAAGAAGGCTGCACCAGACTGCATACACCTGGAGAAAAGAGCAGACCTCATGGAACAGGGTAACATACCAAAGCTGTGACCCTGTGGGGCCCAAGCCCTTCCCCCACCCCAGCTCACTGGCGAGAGGAAGAGAAACAGAGCAGAGGGTAGGGGGGAGTGGAGGCCTGGGACTGCTGAACACCTAGCCCTGGAAATCTGCTCTGGGAGCATGAACCTACATTGCATGGTGCTCTGATGATTTAGTGGAGTTGGAAAGCTAAGCCAGGCAGAATACCTGGAGAGATAGAGATTCCAGCTGCTTGTGGGAAACAGGGATTCATATCCGGCTGATCTGGGTGGGCAGTCTGAGAGACTTCCTAAAAGCGAGAGGGCTGCTAAAGGGGCAAGGATTGCACAGAGATTACTGCTCAAGAGAAAGGACAGGTAGACAAAATTGTCCGGGTGCACTCTGCCCAGCAAGTTGGGAGCTTAAACAATCTTCAGGTGCTCCATCCCCCTGGCTGGCTATGCAGCTCCAAGACCCCCCCACCATGATACACAGCCTTCTGTGTCTTCCTCCTGGCTAGCCTGCACCTGGCTCAGACTCACAAACCAGCAACCCCTGCCCTAGCATCAGACCAGCCAAAGGGAAGCCCTGCCTACGGCAGCTACAAACACAAAACGTAGAGGCTTAACACCTGTGTGTTCAGCCCACTGGTTCTGGCAGTGAAGACAAGCATAGCAGCCGCAGCCGGGAAGCAGGAAACAGCTCTTTCCTCCCCCCAGGCACCAATACCACTCCCCTGCAACCCCCAACATTGCTTCAGGGGCTGAGCAGCTCCAGGGAGTAGAGTTTCTTGGCACTAGAGGGCACCACAGACAAATTATGAAACATCAAAGCAAAATTATGAATACACCAGAGAAAGATTCAAATGAAATCGACCTCATGAATCCTCCTGAAAGAGATTTCAAAATAAAAATCATTAACATGCTTATGGAGGTACAGAACAATATTCAAGAACTCAGGAACAAATTTAGGATGGAGATCCAATCACTGAACACAATGGAGGGTATTAAAAGCAGATTAGATATGGTGGAGGAGACAATAAATGAAATAGAAATTAGGGAAGAGGAATACAAAGAAGCTGAGGCACAGAGAGAAAAAAGGATCTCTAAGAATGAAAGAATACTGAGACAACTGTGTGACCAATCCAAACGGAGCAATATTCATATTCTAGGGGTAACAGAAAAAGAAGACAGAGAAAAAGAGATAGAAAGTGTCTTTAAGGAATTCATTGCTGAAAACTTCCCCAATCTGGGGAAGGAGATAGTCTCAGGCCATGGAGGTGCACAGATCTCCCAACACAAGGGACCCAAGGAGGACAACACCAAGACATATAATAACTAAAATGGTAAAGATAAAGAATAAGGACAGACTATTAAAAGAAGCCAGAGAGAGAAATAAGATCACATACAAAGGAAAAACCATCAGGCTATCATCAGACTCCTCAGCAGAAACCTTACAGGCCAGAAGGGAGTAGCATGATATATTTAATGCAATGAAGCAGAAGGGCCTCAAACCAAGAATACTTTATCTGGCAAGATTATCATTTAAATTTGAAGGAGGGATTAAACAATTTTCAGATAAGCATAAGCTGAGAGAATTTAGCTCCCACAAACCATCTCTACACTATTCTGGAGGGACTGCTAAAGATGGAAGTGTTCCTAAGGTTAAACAGCTATCACGAGAGGTAATAAAAAGGGGTAGACAAAGAGTACAGAATATGATACCTAATACATAAAGAATGGAGGAGGAAGAAAAGGAGGGGAAAAACAGAACCTTTAGATTGTGTTTGCAATCACATAGTAAGTGAGTTAAGTTAGACTGTTAGATAGTAAGGAAGTTACCCTTGAACCTTTGGTAACCACAAATCTAAAGCCTGCAATGGCAATAAGTACATACCTATCGATACTCACCCTAAATGTAAATGGTCTGAATGCACCATCAAAAGACATAGATTCACTGAATGGATAAAAAAACAACACCCAACTATATGCTGCCTACAAGAGAGTCACTTCAAACCCAAAGACATAAACAGACTAAAAGTGAAGGGATTGAAAAAGATATTTCATGCAACTAATAGGGAGAAAAAGCAGGAGTTGCAGTACTTGTATCAGACAAAATAGACCACAAAACAAAGAAAGTCAAAAGAGACAAAGAAGGAAATTACATAATAATAAAGGGATCCATCCAACAAGAGGCTATAATCATTATAAATATCTGTGCACCCAACACAGGAGCACCTACATATGTGAAACAAATACTAACAGAGTTAAAAGGGGAAATAGAATGTAATGCATTCATTCTAGGAGACTTCAACACTCCATTCACTCCAAAGGACAGATCAACTAGGCAGAAAATAAGTAAGGAGAGAGAGGCATTGAACAACACATTAGAACAGATGGACCTAACAGATATCTACAGAACTCTACACCCAAAAGCAGCAGAATACACATTCTTCTCAAGTGCACATGGAACATTTTCCAGAATATACCACATACTAGGCCACAAAAAGAGCCTCAGTAAATGAAAAAAGACTGAAATTGTACCAACCAGGTTCTCACACCACAAAGGTATGAAACTAGAAATAAATTATGCAAAGAAAATGAAAAAGCCCACAAACACATGGAGACTTCACAACATGCTCCTAAATAACAAATGGATCAATGATCAAATGAAAACAGAGATCAAGCAATATATGGAGACAAATGACAACAATAATTCAACACCGCAAAATCTGTGGGATGCAGCAAAGGCTGTGCTAAGAGGAAAGTATATTGCAATACAGGCCTACCTCAGGAAATAAGAACAATCCCGTATGAGCAGTCTAACTCACAATTAATGAAACTAGAAAAAGAAGAACAAATTAAGGCCAAAGTCAGTAGGAGGGACATAATAAAGATCAGAGCAGAAATAAATGAAATCAAGAAGAATAAAACACTAGAAAGAATCAATGAAAGCAAGAGCTGGTTCTCTGAGAAAACAAACAAAATAGATAAACCCCCAGCCAGACTTATCAAGAAAAAAAGAGAGTCTACACAAATAAACAGAATCAGAAATGAGAAAGGAAAAATCACTACAGACACCACAGAAATACAAAGAATTATTAGAAAATACTATGAAAAATTATATGCCAACAAACTGGATAACCTAGAAGAAATGGACAACTCCCTAGAAAAATACAACCTTCTAAGACTGACCCACAAAGAAACAGAAAATCTGAACAGACCAATTAACAGCAATGAAATTGAATTGGTAATCAAAAACCTACCTAAGAACAAACCCCCTGGACCAGATGGTCTCACTGCTGAATTTTATCAAATATTTGGTGAAGACCTAATACCCATCCTCCTTAAAGTTTTCCAAAAAGTAGAAGAGGAGGGAATACTCCCAAACTCATTCAACGAGGCCAACATCACTCTAATACCAAAGATCCCACAAAAAAAGAAAATTACGGAACAATATCCCTGATGAACATAGATGCAAAAATACTCAACAAAATATTAGCAAACCGAATTCAAAAATACATCAAAAAGATCATCCATCATGATCAAGTAGGATTTATTCCAGGGATGCAAGGATGGTACAACATTCGAAAATCCATCAACATCATCCACCACATCAACAAAAAGAAGGACAAAAACCACACAATCATCTCCATAGATGCTGAAAAAACATTTGACAAAATTCAACATCCATTCATGATAAAAATTCTCAATAAAATGGATACAGAGGGCAAGTACCTCAACATCATAAAGTCCATCTATGACAAACCCATAGCCAACATTATACTTAACAGTGAGAAGCTGAAAGCTTTTCCTTTAAGATCGGGAACAAGACAAGGATGCGCACTCTCCCCACTTCTATTCAACATAGTACTGGAGGTCCTAGCCATGGCAATCAGACAACACAAAGAAATAAAAGGCATACAGATTGACAAGGAAGAAGTTAAACTGTCCCTGTTTGCAGATGACATGATATTGTACATAAAAAACCCTAAAGAATCACTCCAAAACTACTAGATCTAATATCTGAATTCAGCAAAGTTGCAGGATATAAAATTAATACACAGAAATCTGTGGCATTCCTATACACTAACAATGAACTAACAGAGAGAGAAATCAGGAAAACTATTCCATTCACAGGTGCATCAAAAAGAATAAAATACCTAGGACTAAACCTAACCAAGGAAGTGAAAGACCTATACCCTGAAAACTACAAGACACTCCAAGAAAAATTAAATAGGACACTAATAAATTGAAATTGATCCCATGCTCTTGGGTAGGAAGAATTAATATTGTTAAAATGGCCATCCTGCCTAAAGCAATCTACAGATTCAATGCAATCCCTATCAAAATACCTAATGCATTCTTCAACGAACTGAAACAAATAGTTCTAAAATTCATATGGAACCCCAAAAGATCCCGAATAGCCAAAGCAATCCTGAGAAGGAAGAATAAAGCAGGGGGGATCTTGCTTCCCAACTACAAGCTCTACTACAAAGCCACAGTAATCAAGACAATTTGGTACTGGCACAAGAACAGACCCATAGACCAGTGGAACAGAATAGAGAGTCCAGATACAAACCCAAGCATATATAGTCAATTAATATACAATAAGGGAGCCATGGATATACAATGGGGAAATGACAGCCTCTTCAACAGCTGGTGTTGGCAAAACTGGACAGCTCCATGTAAGAGAATGAAAATGGATTACTGTCTAACCCCATACACAAAAGTAAACTCGAAATGGATCAAAGACCTGAATGTAAGTCATGAAACTATAAAACTCTTAGAAGAAAATATAGGCAAAATTCTCTTGAATATAAACATGACCAACTTCATCATGACCATATCTCCATGGGCAAGGGAAACAAAAGCAAAAATGAACAAGTGGGACTATATCAAACTAAAAAGCTTCTGTACACTAAAGGACACCATCAGTAGAACAAAAAGACACCCTACAGTATGGGAGAATATATTCATAAATGACATATCCAATCAGGGGTTGACATCCAAAATATACAAAGAGCTCATGGACCCCAAGAAACAAAAAGCAAATAAGCCAATTAAAAAATGGGCAGAGGAGCTGAACAGACACTTCTCCAAAGAAGAAATTCAGATGGCCAACAGGCACATGAAAAGATGCACCACATCCCTAATCATCAGAGAAATGCAAATTAAAACCACAATGAGATATCACCTCACACCAGTGAGAATGGCCAACATCCAAAAGACAAACAACAACAAATGTTGGCGAGGATGTGGAGAAAAGGGAACCCTCCTACACTGCTGGTGGGAATGCAAATTAGTTCAACCATTGTGGAAAGCAGTATGGAGGTTCCTCAAAAAACTCAAAATAGAAATACCATTTGACCCAGGAATTCCACTCCTAGGAATTTACCCTAAGAATGCAGCAGCCCAGTTTGAAAAAGACAGATGCATCCTTATGTTTATTGCAGCACTATTTACAATAGCCATGAAATGGAAGCAACCTAAGTGTCCATCAGTAGATGAATGGATAAAGAAGAGGTGGTACATATACACAATGGAATATTATTCAGCCATAAGAAGAAAACAAATCCTACCATTTGCAACAACATGGATGGAGCTAGAGGGTATTATGCTCAGTGAAATAAGCCAGGCCGAAAAAGACAAGTATCAAATGATTTCACTCATATGTAGCGTATAAGAACAAAGAAAAAAACTGAAGGAACAAAACAGCAGCAGACTCACAGAACCCAAGAATGGAATAACAGTTACCAAAGGGAAAGGGACTGGGGAGGGTGGGTGGGAAGGGAGGGATAATAGTGGAAAAGGGGCATTACGATTTGCATATATAATGTAGAGGGTGGGGCACAGGGAAGGCTGTACAGCACAGAGAAGACAAGTAGTGATTCTATAGCATCTTACTCTTCTGATGGACAGTGACTGTAATGGGATATGTGGTGGGGACTTGATAATGGGGGGAATCTACTGATTACAATGTTTTTCATGTAAGTGTATATTAATGATACCAAAAAATATAAAAATGAAAAAAAATCTCACATCTTGCAAAAACCCAAATGTAGTGTTTGCATGATATTTTATACGGTGATAAAACTGGAGAGAAGACAAAATTAACACAACAACTTAACTTATTCAAGGGTTTACCTTGCATAGAGATATTGAAGGAACTTGGAGCTTTATTTTCTCAGTTTTATTTTACCAAATGGTGTGCAACTAAGGCCGCAACTTGATATCATCACAAGAAATGAGGGGTTGTGTTATTTGGAGGTAAACGGAATGACCAGGGCCTTTGCAGCCCAAGGCCACCCTGTCCCCAGCCTAAATGGCTATAGGTAGAGTCCCATGGCTGGCGGGGACTTGGGGAGTCTTCCAACTATTGGCCTCAGTCTGCCACCCTGTGGAGGCATGTGGGGCAGGGCAAACCTCAGGGGTCAGGGACTTCCTCTCAGCTTTCCCATTCCCATCAGGCTCGAAGGCCACTTCACCATTTCTCTGTCTCACATCGTTAAAACCCTTGAAATATTGGTAAGAGTATTTAATTCAGAAGGAGTTCCTGAAGCTTTCTCATAACTGTTAATATTTGGCCTGATAGCAATGTGCGTTTCCTTGTTCCTTATCCTGTAACTTAGCAACCAGGACGTTGTGGCAATAAAGAAAAAAATCCAGTTTTCCATTTTCTCTCATCCAAAAACTTTTTTAGAGAGAGAAGAGTGTATCAAGGAGACAGGACTGCTCTTTAGACTTTTATTAATGGCCTAGTTAGTTTTATATGGTTATTTATGCATATCTTATTTTTACTTATTAGAGTGTGATAGCCAAAAACTCTATGATTTTATTTATTAACTTTTCTGTTTTCCTTTTTGAGCATTTAAAAACTACTTTTGTGCACAGAAAAAAACATGAAATGATATTGTCCCCACAAGATCAATTTCTTTGCTTTATTGAAATATCTGAACAGGTCCCAGAGGGCAGATCCATATTATATGGGGATTGAAGTTTATACAATTTGGGTCCTTCCTTAAGAAAAAGAATACGAAGTTAGTTTCCAAAAACGTGTATTTATTTAGAAAAAGGAACAGTATCACAGCAAATTACCAAGTTTTAAAAACTGGCAAATACCACAAAAAATAAAACCCAGCAAAATACTTTTATTGTTGTGATGATTATTATATTTATATTCTACATAACCTATCTGTGTTATCTTTTTCTCTCTACATTTTGGCTGCATATTCTCTCATATGACAATGCTTTTGAAACAGAATTTTCTATGGAAGGAACAGAACAATAAAGTCTTTCTCCCAGTGTGCTTCATCGAAATGCCTTATCACTGATGGCTTAGAACAGTCTCTTTCTGTTGCACAAGTCCTTATCAGGAAAGCCACCTCAGGAACTTCCTCTGCTCCCTGTTCTGGGACCAGCCCTTTGGGTGTGGCCTGGGATGTGGGCTCAGACAACCCATCTACCTCCCTGTGATGGCTGGGTCACTGTCATGGCAGCAGCTGGCTCAGCCTGGCCACTTCCTCGACGTCCTAGCTCCCTCTACCCCAGGACCATCCTGAGGACCTTGAAGTTGCACCTGCCCTACCACCTGTCCTCAACTCAGCCTCAATGGCGCCCTCTCCTCAAGGTCAAAGGGAACTCACGCTACTTGATGATGTCCTCCAGCGCTGGGACCACCCTCCACCAGGGTGTGAGGGTGGCCTGGGCCTCTGGTGCCTACTCCCTGAGCTGGGGAGATCCTTTCCCCAGGATAGCCCTCTGAGCTGGGAGGGGAGTGGCAGTGAGGGCTTCCCGGGCTCTAACGTAGCCTGTGGTTTCTTCGTTTCCCAGCCTTGAGACTTTGACAATATCAGTGGTGTGTGCTTGAATTTTACAATGTTTTCCTCCTGGGAGACTTTGAAAGCAATTGAAATCAGAGTTCCTGAGGGCCTCTGAGTCCTCTTACTTCATTTCCTCCAGCAGTGGGCAAAGGTAACTCCTCCCAGAGAGAAAAGCCTCCCCCTCACACAGCAGAAGAATCTTCTCAAACTCTCCAGCATACTGGAGACTGTCAAGGAGGCCTCCTGTAAGGACAGAAGTCCCCCCACTGCAACTGTGCCCAAACTGGGGGTCTTCGTTGGGTGTGGACCTTCAAGGTCTCCCTGGAGCACAGAGTTGTGAAGCTGGGACTGACAGACGAAGCTGCTGCCCCCTTTTCATGTGGTGCTACAGAAATTGGTCCTGAGGGCAAGTGAGGACTCAGTGTGGAGCTTCCAACCGCATGCTGCCACCTTGCCTTAGCCTAAGTGTGTATTTTCCCAGGACCCCTCTGGTTCTTTGGAGGGAAGAAAAAAAGAACACGTGGTTAGAACTGGCCTCAAGGAGCTCAGGTAGAGGTTGTGCTCAGGAGCCACCTGGGACTCCCCCCACTTCCCTCCCTCCCCATGTAAGACTCAGAGCCCTCTAGCTGGGCTCCAGGTGTCACAGGTGACCTGGACTTCCCCAGGAGCCAGGCTCCTTTCCAAGAAGCCATTCTCACGGGGCAGCTCTCTTGTGAACCTGTCCTATGTCCACAGCTACTTGGATGTATCTTTCCTTGGAGGACACAGACTTGCAGCCTGCCCTGGTCCCCTTGGGTGATGACTCCATAGAAAATGGGCAGAACCAGCTCTGCAACTAGAGCTGTAAGCCCAGTGTAAGCAGACCCCCAGGTCTGCAGGGAGGGCTGCCATGGGCTGGGGCTGGCCCAGGCAGAGAGCACTGGCCCTTGGGTACTTTTACTATGGCCTCAGACTAGAAGCACAGAGAGAACAACCAGGGGTATCGCTTCACTCTGGGAGACAGGACACCTCACCCAGGCTTGCCGTTTTGAAACTGGAAGACTAACATGCTAAAGGGGAACTAACCAGGGGGCCAGAAAGCTCTAAACTGTGAAGGCAACAGTCTCAGCCAGAGGGATCAGCACTTGTCAAAGGGCAGCAAGGTGACCAGCTGGAGAGGCTGCAGACGTGGAGCATTCACATGAGCTGCTTCGATAGGAGCAAAGCAGGTTAGTTTCCCAAGAGCTCAACATCTGCCATGTCTTTATGAGTTGCTTGGTTTAAACACCAGATAGGGCAATATTAATCAGAAATAACAAGAAATATGGTTGTGAGCTTCAATCAGAAATAACAGTACAAGAAAGCCCAGTTTTTTCTCATGACGAAGTCCTGCTTAAGTTTGGGGAATATCTGCTTTTCCTTAAGCTTAGAATAAAGTTTACTCACTTGTGGGTGGGGCCTTTCTGTCATTCTCACCTCAGACACCAGCCTAGACTGTTGTCACAAGGATGTTGACATAATTGATAGAGGACGGGACAAAGCAGAGCTGCCTGGCTGAAATGGAAGCTTCTCTGGCAGGACCATAACATTCACAAACTTTATCAAGACGAACAAGAACAAAGGCACCAGTGAACCATATCATGAATGGAAATTGGCACATAACCACAGATGCAATAAGGTTTTAAGCTAATGGATATGGTGAATAACTGTATGCCAATATATTTGATAATGCAGTTGAAATGAACAAATTCCTACAAAAAGAAATGACTGGTATTGATGCAAGAAGACAGAAACTCTAAATAGTCATATCATCATAAATTATTTTTTATCAGTAATTGAATACATTCCCCCTACAGCAAATTCCAGGCTCAGATGACTTCCTCAGCAAGATCTCCTAAATATTCAAGAATAAAATAGTTCTAATTTTATACACATTCTTCCAGAGAATATAAGATGAGGATACATTCTTAGTAGAAGGCAAATATAACCTTGACACCAAAACCTGTCAAGGACATTATAAGAAAGAGAAGTATAGGCAAGCTCACTCATGAGCATAGATGCAAAAATCTCAAATGTGATACTAGCAATATACAAAAGTGATTAATACTTGGCGGCCAAGTTGTGTTTATGTCAGGAGTACAAAGTTGGTTTCACAATAGAAAATCATTCATTGTAATTAATCACACTAATACGTTACAGAAGAAAAATTACATGACCATCAAAATACGTACAGAGAAAGCATTTGATAAAATTCAATGGTCCTTCATAATTAAAAAGAAAACTCTTGGAACTAGGAATTAAAATGAACTTCCCTAACAAAACCCTGCAAAAATAATGACAGCAGCCATCATATTTAGTGGTATCATCATCACTTTTGTCAAAGTTGTACTGTTGGTACTTGCTAGTAGGGTAAGAAAAATAAATAAAAGAGAAGACAAGAAAAGATTACCTTTATTCACAGGTGATTTGATGTGAATTTTAAAATGCCAAAAAATCTAGAGATAAGTTATTACAGTTACTGAAAGAGTTTCAGAAGGTCATTGGATGCAAAAATCCATGTAGAAAAATCATTTCTATTTCTATCTACCAGCAGCAAACAGTTCAAAAATTAATATGCCATTTTCAGTATCATCTTAAAAAACACAAAGTACCTAGGAATAAATTTACAAAGGATTTGCAAGCCCTTTGTGAGGTAATTGTAAAATCTTAATGTGCGACATCAAGGAAGACTGAAACAAATGAGATACACATATGTTCATGGATTGGAAAACTCAAAATTGTAAAGGTGTTAATTTTTCCCAAATTGATTTATAGATTCAACACAATACCCATCAAATCATAACACAACAAGCCAATTCTAAAACTTGTATGGAAATGCACAGCTGCCAAATAGAAGAGGCACTCTTTTGAAAATGAAGGATAAGGGGGTAGACTTGCTCTCCCAGATAGGGAGCATATTCTAGAGCTGTGGCAGATACTACAGTATAGTTTGAGGGCAGGGATAGACAAATAGACCGGTGGGGCTGAGCAGAGAGCCTAGAACTAGCCCCCTTGCTTATGTAAAATTTTGATATATGACAGAGGCAGTATAAGCAAAGGATGAACCTTTTAATAAATTGTGCCAGGATGGAAGAAAGACAAGTGCCAAATGATTTCCCTCATTTGTGGAGTATAACAACGAAGCAAAACTGAAGGAACAAAACAGCAGCAGACTCAGAGACTCCAAGAAGAAACTAGTGGTTACCAAAGGGGAGGGGTGTGGGAGGGCGGGTCGGGAGGGAGGGAAAAAGGGATGGAGGGGTATTATGTTTAGTACACGTGATGTGGGGGGTCATGGGGAAAACCGTGTAGCACAGAGAAGGCAAACAGTGAATCTGTGGCATCTTACTACACTGATGGACAGTGACTGCACTGGGGTATGGGTGGGGACTTGATAATATGGGTAAATGTAGTAACCACACTGTTTTTTCATGTGAAACCTTCATAAGAGTGTATATCAATAATACCTTAATAAAAAAGCATCACACACAAAAAATAAATAAAAATAAACAATAAATTGTGCCAGGATAACTGCATTCATATGCATATAAAAATGAAACTTAAAAGAAAAAGAAAGAAAAGAAACTACCTCACACCAGATACAAAAATCAATTTTGTGTAGGTTAGAAACTTAAATATGAAGGGCAATCTATAATTCTCTTAGAAAAAATTATGAGAATATCTTCATTACTAGGAGTAAGCAAGGGTTTTTATACCAGATAAAAGAAGCAGTAACCACAAAGGAAAAGACTGAGAACAGGCATACAATAAAATCAAGTCTTTGGATTCATCAAAACATCATAAAGAAAATGAAAAAACAATGGATGTGGTAAATAACTTTATGCCAATATATTTGAAAATGCAGTTGAAATGAACAGGGAGTCAAATTATCACTGATATCCAAAAGCAGAATAAAGGTTTTGTCAGACATGCAAGTTCTCAAAAGTTTCTGTCCTGCGTGCTGTTTCTTGGGGAACTCTGGAGTGTATGCCTCTCCCCTCCAAACTGCAGGGTAAACACAGCAGAGGAAGATGAGGGCCACAGGGACACAAGCTCCAACAGAGGAGAGAGGGGAAGGAGCCCCAGGAGAAGGGTCTAGCCTGGCTCCAAGTCCCAGGCTTGGGGGCAGCCAGTCTGGATCAGAAAAGTTGGACACAAAAGACAGACATATGCAGTCCCTGGTCCCCATCCCAGCCCTGCCAGATGTTCAACTGGGGAGCCCTGTTTCCCAGCAGTGTCATGACCATGCCCACGAGCCTCGCCAGAAGGGAACTCCCAGGGAAGCTGAGGCCAGGCCATGACCCAGCAATTCTGTCCAGCTTCTCTTCTCCAGGAAGCCTGGACCCTAGAGGGACTAGGTTGCCCTCTCCTTACCCACTGCTTGGGTTTATATTCACCTTTCTCATGCATATGAAATGAACCTTCCCTGTCACCCTGTCCGCACTTGCAACCCTCCCACTGCCCATCATTCTAGACTGCAGCTAGACGAGTGAAGAAATCCGACAAAGATGCTATTTCCTTCTTGGCACTGATAACAAAGATGATAGAGGTGCAAGTGTGTTTGCGAATTTCTCTGTTAGGCCAACTGCCATCTGAGTGCTAACAATGGGCCAGATGCTTTTCAGGCACTGGAGAGAGCAGAGAACCAGGAGGAGCCCTGCCCTCGCCGCGCGCAGCTTCCATGGGAGGCGGCCACAGCTAGCCTGCTTGCGAATCTGCAACTCTGGGGAGAGAGAGGCGCCCAGAAGGGAGGCAGAGCCAAGGTGTAGAGTGGGCCAGCGCAGTGGGGCAGCTGCCATTTTAGGTGGAGTGGATGGGGAGGGTTTCTCTGAGCCTGGGACACTTGACTGATTGATTCAGATTTCCTTTGCAGCATAACCTATTGTCGTTTTTTGTAAATTTTCTCAGTGGAACTAGAAAACAGGTATTCTCGTTAGTGTATATAGTTTAATACGTAGTTAGAAAACCACTGTCATGAACTATAATTTTAGCCAACTGTATTGTAAATATTTTTAAATTGTATATTACAATGTTTGACATCCTGAAAAAACCTTTCTGGCTGGGGCGAGACTGCCCTTCCCAGGGCTAGCCAATTCTTAGAGATAGCAGCGGGCCCAGCCCAGAGCATGTCTTTGATAAGCAAACTAACCAGTCCAAGGCCAGACCTCCCCTGGCCGGCCTCTCCAGCCCAGGGTATTCCTCTGCCTTAATCACCCCAGGACCAGGTGCCAGGCAGCTAGAGCCACCCCCTAGCCCACAGCTCACTGCCATTATTCAAACTAGCCAGCCAGGCACTGTTCACCCTGGCCGGCCTTGCCTTTCCGGTGGAAACCTCAACAAAGGCTACTGCCTAAATAGTCCCTCCTGTCACCTCCTGTGGCTTCTGTCCTGTGCCCCGTAGGGCGTGCCTGCCCTCTCCAGGACATGAGCCTCTTCCTTCATCTGCTCTTGTGGCCATGCCTGACTGATCATCCCATAAAAGAACACCGAACACCGACTTGTATCCTTCTCTTTGTTTTGCCCCAAGAATAAGACTATTCTATTTCCACCCATTTCTTCACGTATTTCCAGCAAATTGTGCTTTCTCTTCAGTGAAATGCCGCTCTGTTCATTACAGTGACCTCTTTATTGTAAGGGCACTCCTTATTGACATAAAGTGATACTTTTTGGGTGCCATTTGATATTCGTTGAGTTCTCCTTTGTCAGACACTAGTGTTGCTTTTCCCATTCATTTACAAAGGAGGCTGCTGAGAGCAGACGGGTCTCTGGGGAGTTCCACTGGTGCGCAGGCTGCTCAGACTAACTGGTACATCTAAGGGGCAAACCAGTGAGCCTTGGCTTGGAGTGGTCGGCCCACAGGGCATAGGTAGGCCGGGATAGGAACTGGTTCGTTCTGAAGCCTATGCCAAAATGTTTGATGACGAAGCCTAGCAACCCCAGATGCATGGGCAATAGCATTCTGAAGCCTGACAGTGAGTGTTAAGTCCATGAAGATTGAGAACTGTGAGAAATCCAATCATCTGTAAAGCCCCTGTTCTAAAACAGAACTGTGAGGATACAGAAATCATAATTCAGAGAATGAAACCAGGGATGGAGGGAGAAGAGGTGGGAGAAAGTTCAAGTGGGCTGCTTTCCTTATCTTTCAATCAATAAAAATTGCTCTTATCAAACAGATATTGTCCAGTGTTGATCAATCCAGTAGTAAAGGTCTGAATATATTATTTAAAGGCATAAACAAAACCACTAGAAGATCTGAGAATAATAATATAAACAAAACCTTCGGGAACAGAGGGCAGGGAAGGAGGGCAGATGGCAAGGAGGATGGGCATGCTGATTCCCTAGTCTTTCCAAGTAGGGAATTCCTACTTGAATTCCTGCTTTGCTGTCTGCCTTGCCCAGGCCCCAGGCTCCGCTGGTTTCCTGCAGAGACTGGCTGTGGGAGGCATGAGCAACAGCCTAGAGGGCAGGAATGGAGCAACTGGGGTATTGCCTCTCTACTTCTCTGTCCCAGGAGCAGCAGCTGCGGCTCCTACTGCGAGGCCCTCCACGATTCCAGGTCTTCTCCCTGGGCCCCTCCAGCCTAGGCGCCGCAGTGACACCAGCCTGTGCGGATCTCCAGGCTGCCTCACTGCCCCCCACGCCCCCATCTGCCTCCCAGTACTGTTAGGCGCTCCTTTCCAGGAATTCAGTGCCCTCAGTCAAAGTAGTTTCTGTTGTCCTGGGAGGACCCTAATGGATAAAATAGCCATTTTGAGACCACAATAAAGAACAGCCCACGCTGCGCATCACGGCAGAGGGGAGTGACAGATGAACCACTGACCAAATATTAAGCTGGAAAGGGTCCTCAAGAAATTTCAAAAAATAGGAAAGAAAATAATACAGAATACATTCTTGGAATAGATGCTAACAATAAAAATGGAAAAGAAAACAAAATTCTACCTTTAGAATTTAGAACTCCCTTAAAAAAATCTTTGGTTAAGATAAAAAGTCAAAGAAAAAACTGCAGGATATCTAGGGAACAGGAATGATGAGAACTGAAAGTACCGAGCAGGGACACAAAGAAACCAGAGAGCTCATCAGTCAATCCTGAAACTGCTTCGCTGAGAACCCAAAAACAAGACAAAAAGATCAAATAGTAGCCAGCTCAAGCAAGGGCAAAAACAAAATTAAAAACCCAAATCGGGAAGTAACCACAGATACCGATGAAGTCTCTAATTTCCCAAGACCTCAGAGAAGTGGCCATAGCCCTCTGGGGTCACAAGCAACTTGTGATCATGGCAACAGAAAAAGCACTTAGAACCCTTAAGCACAGGGAAAGTTCTCATAGAGAGACCCCACGCCTGACTGAGCTACTGTCACAGATTCAGTCGTCACCTTCAGGCCCAACCCAGTCCAGAAAGAGCAGAAGGGCTGCGGCTTCCCAGGAGCCCTGGAAGGACTGGCCTGAACTTCTCATTGGCCAGAATTAGGTCACAGACCGCCAGTCTGCCACAGCAGGATTTCTTCCTGAGTCACACACGAAAAGAGTGGGAGACGGATATAACCAGGGCTCTGCCAGCAAGGCAGAAGGGGGACCTGCCCTGACTGTGGGTGCATCTCTTCAGGGCTCTATTCAGTGCCGTTTGATCACTTGTCTCTTGGTACCAAAGCTGCACTGTTTTCATCAGTGTCATTTCAGAGTGTGTTCAAATATCTGGTGAGGCAAGTCTTCCCCTGAGTCAACATTTTCTTGACCTGTCCTGTCCATTTGCTCTGATGAACCTTAGAATCATATTGTCAAGTTCCATGACATTCAGGCAGGGAAAACATGGGTGTCATTTGTTGGGCCCCTTGAAAGCCTAGCATGCATTTGTTCCCCCTTCCTCCACTCTCCCACCTCTCCCTTAGTGATTATCTTTTCATCTTTATCAGGACGGGATATAAATGTTAACTCCGACATTGTACAAGTAAAGCGTAGTTGATATCAAGTGGCCAAAGATACATTGTTATTGAAAGTGAATAGAACAAGAGGTTTCCGTGTATTACTTAAACTTACAAAGAATTAAAGATAACAGTATGAATATCAAAGATGGTTTGTCAGGGGTCCCCAAGCCCACGCTCAGGAACATCCAGGCCTGCTGAGTTAACCCTATGCTTCACATAAGGGGAAGAGGGCTGTGTCCCAACCTACAACAAAAACCTATCCCTCCATGTTTTCTGCATAGGTTGACTCCAAAAGTTGAAAACCAAAGACAAAAAAAAAAATTCACATTCTGATACTTACATAAATATTTTTAAATGCCAGATCAAGAAGAGATGTGCTAGGATTACATTTCCTTCTTGTAAGTCTAATTTGATGGCCCCTGGGCCATTTGAAAAGAGAATTTTCTAAGCATCAAGGTCTAATGGATTCTTTTCTTGTACACCATCAATCAGCAAAAGTATAATGTATTTACTTTGCTTCTCATTTTGCTTCTTACTTTCTTGCACAGTTCTTTTTTCCCCCTACTGTTTCTAATTGCTTTTCCTTATTTTCTTGTACTAATTACCATCATCATATTCGATTTCCTTCAAACTCCCAATCACACCATCTAATACGTTGAATTCACATGCACACACTTCTACTTATTTTTTAATTCTTGGACTCCTCCCTGCCATTCTCCTACTCCAATCTGGACTGACTGGCAATGAGGCCTTCTGCCCAGTTGGCATCCCTGGTATTTCTGATCTCTACTCCTTTTACATAATATTCTGTTCTTGTTTTGTGGATATGATACTGTCCCTTAGTTCTCTGAATATGCTAACTAAATTAAAACATTTTTTCCCATATGTAACCTGAATTTTCTGGGATTCCTCCAAGTTCATTTTTTCCCTATAGGTTATACTTGGCTATTTTAATGTTGAAGACCTTCAAGTTTCTGATAATCCTTAGTGGTTGGTTTATATTTAATAAAGGGCTGGATAGCTACTGTGGATTTAATCTCATTTAGGGCGAATAGGTCCATTTTCCTGCTGTAACTTCTCTGTATAGGGCAGGAAGCTGAGGAACACAGTGCGCATCCTTCAAATGCTAGAATGAGGAGAAAATTGTTCAGGGATTGCCAACATCCATGCTGGAAGTCCTAGCTCTCTACAGACATTTCATTCCATTTCTTTCGAGAACTGTCAGGTGTTTTCCCTGCAGGCCTGTCCCAGCTGCCATATCAGTTGCCTGGTGGAGGAGAGTAGATTCCAACTGGTGCATTCTATTGCCTTCCACCGTATGTCTGCTGATTCTGTGCCTGCTCTCTGACAAACTGGCTCCCACCTCCTCTGATGTTTCTTTGTTGAATATTCTAGGCTGATTTTTCCTGCCTATTTTAATAATCAACTAGTTTCCATCTGTGTTCCAAACAATTGGTGAAATTTGTCCATTAAGAATAATCTCCCATCCTCACCAAATTCTCTTCACTTTGATGGGTTTATTCCTTTCTGTTCCTCGATACTTTTCTTGTAGTGAGCTTCTAAGGGTAAAGAAGGAGAACTCTGTGCATATGAGTGTGTGTGAGCATGTGTCAGAATCAACTCATTTCTTGTCTATTTTCCTATTTTCTAATAAACATAATTAAGGTTATTAATTTTTCTAAATGACCACTTTAGCCACACAGCATAGGTTTTAATATGTAGGGTTCTCATTGTTGGTCATTTCTGAAGAGTTTATAATTTTAGTTTTTGTTTCCTCTTTAACCAAAGACTTACTTTGAAGCCTGTTTTAAAATTTCCAAGTGGTAAGTGGTTTTTTTGTTTTACTTTTCCCCATTTTTTTGTCCCTTAGTTTTAATTTTATTGTATTGTTACCAGAGAATGAACTGCATGATTTGTACATTTTGGAATTTACTGAGATTGCATTTTCTTTCTTTGAGGGGTCTTATTCATAAGCAACTTTAGGCAACGTTCCATAGTGTTTGAAACAAATTTGTGGTTTTTAACATTTTTCTGTGGTGTCATCTAGGATGTCAGCTCCAAAATTCTGGACTGTTTTACCCTTCTCATTTTCCATTGTCATGTTGGAATTTCTCTTCTAAAAAAATATTTTTTTTCTATTAGTTCAAGAGATTTTTAGAATGGATGGAGCAGAAGTTTGCACTGTCTGCCATATTGATAAAATCCTTCTGGCTGTTGGTCTTCTGTCAGTTGCTATCTATACTGTATTTTCCTGGTTTTTATAACATATTCTATAGTTGCATTTTTGAGGGGATGCATTTAAAAATATGTTACATTCCCATTTTTTTAAATGGCCCATTTTTAATTCTACTAGTATACACTTTAAACTCTAGTATACTTTTCTACTTTTCAATGGCAAGAGTAAACTTGTATCATTCAAGTCATGTTTATTCAAACTAAGGAATTTAGCAAGACCCTCTTCATTGGTTTTCTCTTTTGAAAATGTGTTGACTTTTAGTCTTGTATACTTAATTCTTCCCGATCTAGAATTAACTTGTTACAGTCTACAAGTACTCCTAGATTTTGACTCAGGTAAAGAATTTCCAGGTTAATTTATGAAGAATTGACCTTTACTATGTCAACTCTTCCCTTCCAGAATATGGTAGTACTTTTTAAAATATACATATTTTTATATAAAAGGTGTCTTTTATGTTTTTCAGTAAAGTTTTATAGTTTTTAATATAGGTTTTTGGCATTTCTTTTTAAGTTTATTCCCAGATAGTCTATAATTTTTATAGCTAGAGTGTGTTGAATCTGTTTTTTCCCCATTACTTTTTCCAGATTTTTATTAATGACTGGATCTGTATACAGGATCTACATCTTAACAACCAGGGAACCGATAGAATTAATGGGTCTTTTTACTCATGGTGAAACTCTAAGGATGAGGTTTAAAAGAGAAAGGGAGGAGAAGGATACATGTGTTTTATTTTACATGAATGATGTAGATCTTGTTCTGTTTCTCACTTTGTTCTCACATAATATCATTCAATATGATGTTTGTTTTTAAGTTTTTTATAGATATCTTTGATCAGATTATGGAAGCTCCCTTCTATTCATAGTTCTCAAAGTTTAAAAAAAATCAGAAGTAGGTGAATTTTATCAAACACTTTTCCTACATTTTTGAAATAGTGATATAATTGGTTTCCCTTTGAATCTGTTAAGGTTGATTTTCTAATTTTATTATTTTTTATTTATTTTTTTTTCTCCACCTCAATTTTCTAATTTTAAACCATAGTTATATTCTTAGGACAAAACTCAACTTGGTTATATTATATCATATACTGCTGGATTCGGTTTAGTTGCCTAGAATTTGCACATTTATTTCCACATACTTTGTCATACTTTCGTTGGTTCAGTATAGTAGTAATACTAGTCTTGTAAAATAAGTTTGGAGAGATTTCTTTCTTTTTTGTTTATGATTGGAATTAATGATTGAAGATTTGGTAGAATTCATCTGTAAAGCTCTCAGGGCTCATTTTTTTTGGAGAGGAAGGGACAGATTTTTAAAATAAATAGTCAATTTCTTTGTGGTTATAGAGGGTCTATCCAGATTTTCTGTTTCTAGAGTCAGTTTTGATAAGCTGTGCTTTTCTAGGAATTTATTAATTTTCTTATGCTTTCTAACTTACTGACATATGGTTGTTCATAATATCCTTTTAAAAGGTTTATCTGTCATATCTATTATCTATTGTATAATCTATTGTATCTGTCATTACATCTTTTCATTTGATATAATTTACTCATTTCTTTTCTCTTTATATCTAACTTGTTAAAGGCTGGCTTTTTCTGAGCTTTTCAAATAGGCTTTTGATGTTCTCAATCCTACCATTTGCTTCTGCTTCATCAATTTCTGCTTATCCTTATTTTTCTTCCTTCTGTTTTCCCCAGGTTTACTTTGCTGCTCCTTTTATAGCTTCTTGAGTTGGATTTTTGGCTTGTTGACCCAACCACCTACTCAACATTCCCACTTGCACATCTAATAGGCACCCCAACTTTAACATAGCCAAAACAGAATTCTTGGTCTGTACCTCCAAAAATGTGCTTTTCTTACAGTTTTCCCCATCATGGTGAAAGGCACATATTCACTCAGTTGTTCAGATCAAAAATTCAGGACTCATCCTTGTTTCTTCTCTTTCTCTATACCCTATATCCAATCCTTTCTGCTCAGTCTTGAAAGTACAGCCTGAATCTTACAGCTTCTCAGAACCTCCATTGCTACCACCCCAAAGCCACTAATCACCTCTCCTACCTAGACTGTTGTCAGGGCTTCCTAACTGGGCTCTTGCTCCTAGTTTTACACCACCACGGACAGTTCTCCACATTGCACCTATGCCTTCTCATCTCAGAAGAAGCTCCCAGTTTCCATGGCGGTTCCAACTGCCTCCCTGGCCACACGACTTCCTTGTTAGTCCCCAACATGCCAGGCATAGTCTCTCTTCAGGGTCTTTGAACTTGCCTGGAATGTTCTCTCCCGTGATATCCATGTGCGAGAATAAAATGAGGGCAAAAGCCTGTAAATATCTAAACAGCACCCACTTCACCCTTGCTTTATCTATCTCAAAGCCCTTATCACTATGTGACATTACATTATATACTTATTTGCATGTTTAGATTGAATCTTTCCCACAAAAATGTTTGCTGTCTTGTTCAGTCCTGAGCATCCAGAGCCTGGAACAGCACCTGGCACAAAGCAGCTATTTGACAACTGAATGGGGTGGGAGGTGGGGCGGCACGGGGCCGAGGGAAGCCAAATCATTAGCAGAAGTTTCCATGTTAGGCACAGAACTAGCACAAGGAGAATCGAATGAATTGGATGATGGCTGGAATCAGTAAAGTCGCCTTGACAAATAGTCCTGTCCTGAACACTCCATTAAGCTAAAACTTTTCCCATTGTCTTAAATATTTTTCTGAAGCAGGATTGCTGGATCTTATCTCCCAAATGACCTCTTCTAGGAAGTCTTCCTCTCCCTGAAAGGCAGAGCTAAGTGCCGCTTTCCCTGTGCTCCCACTGCTGCTTCTCCACACCTCCACCAATCCATCTGATCCAACAATGACAGGTCTTGTGCAGCCTTGGTATGCACCCTCTTCCCCCACCAGAGTTTCACGAAGCCCAGGGCTGTGGTTTTATTTTATTCCCTGCCCCTATAAGAATGCAGCACACAGCAGGCTCAGATGAAAGAATGCAAGGGGTAGGCCTCTTAAACCAAGGTCCCAGGGCTGGAACATCAGGTTCCAGGGCAGGCAACTTTGCTGTTTCTACTAAATGTGGTGATATTGACAAAATGCGGGCCCAGTGAAACACTTATGCGCAGCATACTTTGTGCGTTTGTGGACAGATATCAACGGCCCAGAACCGCCAATCGAACAGGCTTCCCTAACCTAGGCCTTCTCTTGCCCCGCCAGCCGCAAGGGCCCATTAATCCTTAATATTCAAATTCCGCCCACTAAACCAACCCCTCCGCGCCCAAGCCGCCTCATGCCCCCAAATGACGGCCAACGGCAGCCAATCGGCAGCTGGACGGGGAGCCCGCCCCCTTTTCCCTGGCCGGAATGGACACGAACTCCTGCCAACTGGCGGCGTTGCCGCCGAGGCCCCGCCCAGCCCCGGCCTCTGCACCCAATGGCGGGCGGTCTCGCGGTGGCGTCGGGGGCGGGACTCGGGTGCGCAGGTGCAGCAGCGCGCAGGCTGACCGGGAGGGCGGGGCGCGACGTCGGCCGTGCGGGGTCTCGGCGTCGGCGGCGCGCGCGCTCCCTCCTCTCGGAGAGAGGGCTGTGGTAAAAGCCGTCCGGAAAATGGCCGCCGCCGCCGCTGCCGCGCCGAGCGGAGGAGGAGGAGGAGGCGAGGAGGAGAGACTGTGAGTGGGACCGCCGCGGCTGCGGGCGGGGACCCTTGCCGGGAGGCGGAGGGTAGGGGCGGGACGTGGCGCGGGAGGGGCCCGCGGGGTCGGGCGACACGGCTGGCGGATGGCGTCCCTCCTCTCTACCCTCCCCCTCCCGCTGCCGCCAGTGACGGCTCCCCCCTCGGCCCGTCACCCGCACTCGCGAGTGGCCGTCCTCGGAGCGGACTCCCAGGACCGCCTTCGCCTGGCGCCCCCCTCCTCCCGCCTTCGGCGCGCATCTCGGCCCCCGGGCCCACGGGCGCCCCTGTCGCCCGGGCTTCGCCTGTCGGGGCTGCGCGCGCGTCGTGCCCTTCTCGGGGCTTCGGGCCCGCGGCTCCGTCGCGCGCCCGCGGCTCTGGCCTCTCCCTGGATCGCGCTCTCCCCTCTCCCTCCCTCGCGCGCCCCCTCTCCCGTTACACGGCCCCCCCAGCTATCGCGCGTGCGCAGTCTGCCTCCCGTCGGGAGAGTGCGCCACAAGGGCTCCTGCGCTCTCACCCCCATATCCAGGCTTTGCCTCCCCCTCCTTCTCGCCCATTCCATGACTTTCTGCCCCCCACGGCGAACGAGTCGGTCCACCATCTCCTTTTCCTTTTAGCAGGAACAAGTGGGTGGGAATTACTGTCCACCCACAAAAGGGACTAGACATTGTGTTCCTGGTTCCACAACTCATCATAAAGAGGTGGTTATAGTTCCCACAGGAGCCGTGGGTAGAGGACTGTGTATCTGGAATCACCTGAGGCTCTTCGGTAAGAACTCACTCTCAGAGCCTGGGGGTGCTGTGGCCTCAGAATATGAGGCCCCTCCACTTCGCCGATGATCTTGTAGTTACATAAGTGGAGTGGGACATAGTATGTAACGGACTCCTCAACAGTCCAGGAGCGCGCTCTGCTTAACATCACCAGTACCAGATGGGGCAAGTGCATTGCATCGCTGTGGTTCCTGTCAATTGTCCCTGAAAGTTTACTTTCTTTTCAGTTTGGTTACGACTGAATCACCCAAACTGAAACTCAGGTGACTTTTACATGTCATGGCAATGTTTCTGTGGTTTTGCACTGAAGACTTAAGGTCATTATGAAGAGTCTAAAAACACTGCTCTCCCAGAGGAGAGTGTTTATGACATTGCTAAATGTGAATCCGAGGCAGGAAAACTTGCTTTGGAATACCTCTGTAGGGGTCACTTCTTTTGTGTGTTTAGTGTGGATTGGTCATGGCAGAAATGGACTCCACCACAAAAGTGATATTCCTGACTCATGGTCAGGCAGATATGTGCTTCTGGTTATTTTTCCAGGAACAGGAATGGACTTTGCAGTGCCATTCACACGCTATCTGCTGTGCCACATCAGTACCCAGATGGTAGGATGGAACTCAGGGGGTGGTTGGTGATCATGGAACCGTATCTACCCGCATGTGATGCTAAGTGGCTTAGACTCTGTGGGACGCTCACAAGTTTTAGGCATTTTGTTCTACTAGAATAATGAAGTATATTCGGGCCTTGATAGTAAAACTGACCGTTAATAGGCAAGTATTCTAGAAGAGAAATTGGGGGTTTGTGGCTGGGATTTTCATCTGGATTTTAGCAATTTCAGTTAACAGTGAGACTAAGCTGACCTCTTAAGTCTTTTGAAACGTACTGGATCCTTATAAAAAGCAAAACAAAACAGGGTCTGAGATTTGTAGGTCTTTTGGGAATTTCCACCAGGGATTTAGGAAAGTAGGCTTATTTATGGGCTTTTTAGGGAAGGCCTAGGAAACACTTGCTTTTGTTTTCTTATTGGACATGTCAGAACCTTAAAGGGTACAATCAATCTAGTAAGAGTACAGCTGATTAAATAAGTCACCAGATCACCCATTTGTGGCATGTCAGCTAGGTGGCCGATCACTGAAGTACATTCCCGTCCACACCCACAGACACACGATCCTCACTTGATGAAGTTTCCGAGGTTTGTACATCTGAGCCTGAGGTGTGACAGGATGAGGACTGGTTTGTTTGCATCGTTGGCAGTACATTTGTCCTCTTGGGTGTCCCTCCACTTAGTTGTTCCTCATGCCCCTAGCCCTTTAACAGCACAGGCAACTTGCAGAAAACAGTTTCTCCGCAAAGTGCCTGGTGGCATCTGATCCTAACAGCTTGAAGAAACCCTCTGTGGCTTTCTTGCCTGTCTAGCTTATCACATTGTCTTATTTCTCATTATAGATTTGCTTGGCATGCATTAAACCGAGAGTACAGGTCTTTATTTCACTTGATACAGAGCAAGATGCAGTCAAACCCTGCTGGACTTTGGTTGTTTGTGTGTTGGGAGGGTTAGAATGCAATGTTGCATTCTATTTGCAATTTCCAGCCGGAGTCATTGTTTCCTTGCCTGCTCTGCCTCTGTGTGACTGAATCTAGTGGTATGGGGAGGCAAACTGTAGAGTTTGGCAGAAAACTGGCCAGATGAGGCCAACATGATGTTGCTCCCACCTCAGTACTCCTTCCCCCATGTGGAGATGGAATGAGAAGCTCACTTCTTTAACCTAGGATAAAGAAGAGTAGAGGTAAAACTGCTCCTTACTCAAGTTGGGTTTCCACTGCTAAAGTACCTTCCCAGGACTGTTTGCTGATAAATGATTTGCCCTGGAACCTGCAATCTTTTATAGAGGTGACTATCAGTTGAAATCTTTTAATTGGCTAAGAGCCGGATGTCGCCAGGCTGCCTGAGTTATCTATGAAGAGGAGAGAATCACAGAAAATGTTTGACATTCATAGTAACTAGTGTTTTAAGCACGGGGGGGAAAGCACAGCCCTAGGCTGGCAGTGAGTTCCAGGGAGTGTGGCAGGACACCTGCTTATGTTTTCTCCACGCTCTGCTGTGGTAACATGCATGCAGACCACCCTTACGTGGCCGGCCAACACAGCCTTTTCTTTTCTTGAGTAGAGCGTTATTGCTGCTCTGAAGGAAGGACTTTGTCCTCAGTGCTTCTGTAACAGCCCTCTCCAGTCAAACTGCGGTTGTCACCACTGGGCCTTTACCTTGTTTGGGGTAGAACAGATGTAAATGGATTCTCCTTCCTTGGGCTTGCTTCCACAAAAGTTGTGCTCTTCTGCCTTTCTCTTGCAAGGAACCTTTTCCTATTGAAAGTTTGACTTCCATGCCATCGCTTAAATACTTGGTTCCACTACTTTGATGGTAGGTATGGTGTTGGGGGACACTGAGTGGGAATGAGAATTTGGGGGCATGTGAGGCATCCCCCCTCCCATGTCAAAGGGTGAAGGTGGCCATTTCATTAGAGAAGAAAGCCTTGGCCTTCATAGCTTCTTAAAGGCACACTTCTGTTGGGCCTGCTTACACACAGATGTGTCCTCACTATAGCTGCTGTGCAGTTACTGCAGAAGTCTGGGCTCTCAGGAGCAAGTCTCAGGAAGGGGTCACTTGTCTTCCTTACCTAAGAATTGGGGATGTTCCATATATGAACCTGCAAATCACTGCCTTATTGGGTTTTCACCTACCTGTTCTAATTTGCTGGTAGAGTTTTTTTTTTTCTCTCCATGAAATCTTGAATAACTCAAAGATTTTAAACTCTCAGAGCCGGAAGGAACAAACCTTAGTCTAGATCCCTCAGTTTACAAATAATACAAAAAATTGTGGTGGCTTTTCCAGGGCCCCCCAGCTAGGATACCAGTTTGATTTTTATTACACTAACTAGGTAATACTGTTACCTTGACTTCTGGAATTTCAAAGCTTTCTATGACTCCATTGTTAAGGGAATTACAAGGCTTCACTGCACCTCAATAGATAATTATAGGTTTCTAGGTACCATCCTGCTAGTTACAGACCAGCTCTAAAAGACTTGGTTGGTGTTGCCCTTCCTCTTGGTTTGGTTACTCGAGTAATTGTGTGACTAGTCTCTAGGTTGTATACTCTAGGCTTTTTTAGTCTAAAGATAAAAGTGCTACTCTTGGGCCAGCAAGTATCAGAGACGAGCTAATGTGGAGCAGTTATAAGTTTTAACAAGGAAATGATGGTGGTTATCTTAATAATGAAAAATGTAATGACAAAAGCCCTTTTCTAAACATGTGTTGAAAAGTAAATGAAAAACTATGAAACAGAGCTCAAGTTTGTTGGACATTGCCTTTTGCTCACCTGAGAGGCTTACAAGTGATTGCCCTGAAGCAAGCTTGCAAATTTTGGAGGGTGACTTTGGCTCTCCCAGGGTGCTTGGTTGGTTCTGCTTTTTTTCTCTCTGGGTTAAAGCTCCTTTACATGATATTACAGCAGCTTGTTGCAACTTCAGCTGCTTGAAGAAGGGAGACTTTCTTTGCCTCTGGATTTCACGTGTTCTTTTTGGTATGACATTTTGATGTTGCATGTCTCTTGAACATGTATTCTCTCCCTGAGTATTCTGTATGACATGGTACGAGAGATACTTAGCAGGGATTACCTCTCATGGTGTGCTTTATAGTATCACCGTTCCCCTCAGACGTGATGACACCTGTGATACTTTCAATTCTAACAGACATGGATCTTTATTTTAGCGCTGTGTGTTATGTGCCAGTAATTTTGCAGTTTATCTTTTTTTTCTAGCTAGGTAAGCCGGGAAATAGCATAGTACTTTGTCTGTATGTTATCTTCAAAATGTCCCAAGTAGCCCTGGGAAAAAGGTCGTGCAGCACAATGGGGGCTTTCAACTTACAATTTTCTTTGTTTTAGGCTCCATAAAAATACAGACTCACCAGTTCCTGCTTTGATGTGACATGTGACTCCCCAGAATACATCTTGCTTCTGTAGACCAGCTCCAACAGGATTCCATGGTAGCTGGAATGTTAGGGCTCAGGTAAGTAACCTTCCTTTTTTTTTTTTTAGTATATGTCCTGGTTTGGCCATCTTTTTTTACAAAAAAAAAAAAAAGGAAAAAAAAAAGATATACTGGACAGTATAAAAGTACCCCAAAGACTAAAGACATAACTGTGCCAAACTGTGCCATATAATAAAAAAAAGTCACTTCCCTGAGCCCTGAAAAGTCAGTTTGGGTAGGGTTACTTGGTAGCCACAGCGTGATCTGGGGGCGGGCGTCAGATTAGAGCCGGAACTGGTGATCTGCAACTTCAGTTCACCTTGAAGCAGGTCAGCTGAGCTGAGAGTGCTTTGATTGAGGTCTTGACCAGCCACTGCTGTTGTTGCCTAGTGGCCTTCAGCAGGGTTTGCTTTGGTTTTGGGTAAATGACTTCCTAGTCAACATTAGTGAGCGGTGGTAATGCACTGTCAGGTATGGGAACTGGTGTGTGGTTAGTACCCTAGAAGGATGGCCACCTGAAAGCTGTCACAGAACAGTGGAGCCCATGGCTAATGGCGTGTGCTTGCTGCACTCCTCCTGCAAGAGCTAAAGAAAACATCCAGACACACGGTTGGCTCTTCAGACTGTAGAGCAAAATGAATTCCTTTGAAAAGCTAGGGGTCCAAGCCATTCAAGGTCTGACACTCAGGTGCTCTCTCAGCCTCCCTTTTGGCTACTTTGGTGCCATTGTGTAGACTTTAATTTTGTAAAAATGAGTGGTTCCTTAATTTCTCAACTGTCAGGCTCGATACCTCAAGCTTTTTAAAAATCTATGATCGCTTCACATTTGATGTTTTTGACAACTGGAATTCAAACATTCCATGTAGTAAGGCAGAATGTTCTAATTGAATTTTCCTGTTTCTTTCCCTAAGAAAAAAATGTAGTTTACATATACGCTGCCTTTGTGATTCCAGCTGAGACCCCCAAGTAGGACTTTGTTGTGTCTCTGCAGTGGATTTCTGACACCTCAGTCTAAAGCTATGTGGACTTTATTATAACAGCCCATTTAGGGACGATGTGAGGGACAGGATTTGGGCAGAGGAGCATAGAAGGTAGGGAAGGAAGTGGAGAGCATCACACTGCCTCAAACTCCCAAATTTGGTTCCACTCCTGATCCTGTGACTCAAATTGTCATTCCCCTTTACTGCGGAGGGGTGTGCTCTGGGCCCTGCTGACAGGACGTTCTTTGTATGCCACGTATTTATACTGGTGGGAGTCGTGGGGCTGGTGCTTTGTGCATTGTCTTAGAAAACTGTGGACTAAATGTAGTATGGACAGTGAATGGGTTTCTTCTGGTAGATGTTAAACCTTGGGTGGGTGGTGTGTGTTTTTAATAGTCTTTTCCTCAGGTTACAGATAGATTTTATAAAATAGCAGTGGTGACTCTATACAGTTTTTTTCTAAGAAATGTAGAAAGGAAGAGATGTTTTTAAAAAATACCTATTATTTATGAATGGAAAAGACACGGCCATTTGAGCTTCAAGGAACTTTGAAGGGAATTCTTTAAAGTACAGAATCTGTTGTAGTAGCTAAGTGCTTGGTATCATTATTTTGCTTCTTTTCCTTTTAAAAAATTATAAAAATAATACTTTTGTAGATTATTCATACCATTTTAAAGTATATCAAGTAAAAAAGTGAAAGCTCCCCATTACTCTCCATGCCAACTACCCAGAGTAACCACTGTTATTAGCTTACCACAGACCCTTCTGAGTTTTCTTCTCGGCTATACAAATACGCGCCTTTGGTATTTGTGACAAGATGAGGGTGACAGTATATATATTCTGCATCTGTCCCTGTGATAATATTTCTCTCTGCCTCATTTCTGTTAAAGAGAGCAGCATGGTATGGTGCCTACTTAGTGTAATGCAGTGTCCCATTATTGGTTTCCCCAGTGGTTTCACTATGAAAGATATTACTAGACTGAACTTCCTCATGTACCAGTCTTTTTGAAGAATGGCTGCCTAGACTTGGAGTTGCTGGTGGGTACCACCATATCACCTTCCCAAATGGCTATCCCAGGTCCTGTGACAGTCTGAGAAAGTGCCACTTCCCAGAATTTGATATTCACTTTTTAAGCTTGTGCTCCTTGGGTTATTACTGAGGCTGAAGCTCAGCAGTCTTTGACCATTTGTATTCAGTCTTTGTGAATTGCCTGTTCATGTTCCTCATTCATTCTTCCATCAAGATATTTCTTTTTAGGTATATGTTTTCTACTTTGTCATACAGCTTTTGATTCTGCTAGGCTTTTTTGATATATAAAACTTGTTACGATTTCTTCTCTTTATACTTAGAAAGTCATTTCCTACTCTGAGAACACGTGAACATTTCATCTGTGTTTTCTTTCTTCCTGAAAAACCTGATGATGTACTATGTTAATACATACATATTTGATGCATATAAAAGAACCTTATAGGTAAGTTGTGCTATGTTTTTTGTATGGTTTTGACAGTACCTGTTTTCTGTTTAACTTTGGGATGAGATGAGGTCTAGAGCCCACTTAGCCAGTTGTGTGGTAGCCATTTTGTGAACCAATCATCTGGTCTTCTCCTTTGTCGTATGCTGACTTGAAAGGAACAAAGCACCTCATACTTTTTTCTTTGTGAGGCTTGATGGCAAGCCTGTCAGCAGATAATCATTTATTCATTCACCCAACAAATATTTGAGCCACTGCTTCAAACTGCGGGTGGGACCACAGATGTTGAAAGTCCAGCAGCACAGCTATAGTCCTCATTCTGAAGACTCAAGAAAATAGTGAATCTTCACAAAAGGAGGTTTTAGATAAATTCAGAGGAATCCAGAGTGAGTGAGTGAGTGTGTGTATGTGTATTTTAAATTCTGACATGTAAGTTAGGGCTTTAGGGCAGACTGCAACATAAGTAAGCACAGTTTGTTTTCTAACTCATGTAATTGCAGGCCAATTTTTGTCTTGAATTATGATGAGGGCTTTTTGCTGTTGAAACAGTTCTATATTCAGCAAGCTTGGTTGTGATGGAATACAAGTTGTGTACTGATAAAAATGGTAATCTAGATGATTTTGAAGCTTTCTGTAATAGCTGATAAAAATAAAGACAGGCTCTCGGTGAATATATTCTTAGGGGAACAAGTGTGATTTTTTGCAACTTGCATCATTTAAATCTAATAAATACCCTCAAAATTGAATTGGAATGCTGATTTGGATTGAAAATATTTTTTACTTAAAGAAGGGATATAAATGATTTGTGATTGAGGAAAAGCCTCATATAAGGCTGGGTTTTTTTCTTTAATATCTTTGAATACTTAGGTATACATATAATATAGAATGAAAAAGGCAGCATAAATGGTTATATGGTAAATGATCTTGCCACCCTGTCCCGACATCTATATCTTTCCCTGGAGGCAGCCATCATTACCACTTTCTTATTAATCTGTGTGTGTGTGTGTGCACATGCACACACGCACATGCACCTACGTGTAATTTTTAAAGTGTGGTAAATACGTACATATAATTTACTATTTTAGCCATTTTTAAGTATACAGTTTAGTGAGATTAAGTACATTCTCATTGTGCAGCCATCACCACTATGCATCTCCAGAATCCTTTTCACCTTGCACAACTGAAACTGTCCCCATTAAACCCTGACTCCCCATTCATTACCTCTTCCCCCAGCCCCTGGCAGTTACCCTTCTACTTCTGTCTCTATGAAATTGACTGGTCTAGATACCTCGTATTATTATATATTTTTATATGTGTTTATATATACATTTTGTGTGTGTGTGCACATGCACAAACAGGTTATGTGTATATTTACACAAAAAGATACTGTGCACATTTGTGGTGTTTGCATTTTTTAGTCAGTGTATCTTGGAGGTTGTTCGGTATCAGTTCTTACAGAGACATACCATTCTTTTTAAGGATTGGGTTAGCTGTTCATTATGTGGATGCGCTGTAATTTATTTAACAGGTTTCCGTTGATGGATATATTTATTTTCCAATGTTTTTTATTTCATTAGTGCTGTAGTGAATAGTCTTTTACATATTCAATTTGTTCGTGGCCAAGTTTATATGTTGGGGAAATTCCTCGAGATGGGACTTGCTGGCTCAAAGGGTATATGCATTTTAAACTTGGATAGATAGTGCTAAATCAAGGGTGGTCTTTTAATTGCAGTTTTTTAAAGATATCATTGATATACAAGCTTATAAAGGTTTCACATGAGCAACAATGTGATTACAACATTCACCCATGTTACCAACACACACCCCATTGCAGTCACTTAATTGCACAGTTTTAAAGAGAATGTTACGTATGAGTAGATAAGTGCACAAATTTATGACTGCAGTGGTATTTGTAGAGATTAGAGAGCTGTTAGTTAGGCTAAGAAGTAGTTTTTAGCAGTTAGCAGTAGAAAGCAAAACTTTGGAAGCTTCCATTTCATCAGATGTAACCTCCTGTGATTAGACCCTGTGAGGCAGGACCCTTTACTTGGCAAGGGGAACTTCAGCCAGTTCTCATTTGTGAATCTTGAAGAAAATGGAGCGTTTTTATTTTGGTGTACTGTTCTAAGTTGGGACTTACGGTTGAAGAGTCTCCCACAGCTGCTGGACCTTCTGTCTCATTTGTATCATAATATGCATAAAGAATATCCTGGAGGTATTCAGGACCGGATTGCTGTTGCTTCATTTCTCTTTGACTGCTGTACTTTTTATATCACAATAGTTCTCATTTACCCTATACTGACTGAGCATCTACTGTGTGTCAGTTACTGTACTATATGCTGGGAACTGTCCCTACTCAGCCATCTCCTGGTCTAAAGGAAGATACAGGTAAATGGGCCATCACTTTACAAAGGGTTAGAAGCTACAGTGGACAGGTACTGGCCACTAAGGGCACACAGAAACATTAGAGGGATCTCCCTTAGACTTGGGCGTGGGGAATTTTTTTTTATTCCTTATATTTATTTATTATTAATAAGGGAAGTGACTTATTTGAAAAGTGGCCCCCAAGACCTGAACTGTGAGACAACATTAACTAGTTTGGGAGAAAGTATGAATGGAGGAGAGATGAGCATGTATGAAAGCTTGGACAAGAGAGAGATGTTTGGCCAGGTCCGAGGAGTTCAAAGTGGCAGAGATGAGACAGGTGGAACAAGCCAGGCCAGGGGGAGCCAGGAGCAACCTGTTGGCAGTGTGTGCTGGTAGGAAATCAGACACAGTCGCTCCAGCTGTGCCATATAAGTTTGCTTTCCTTCCAGGCTGCTCACACTAAATTATTCCCAAGCTCCAGAAGGCAGTACGAGGAGCTCTGTCCATCCATCCTGTCCCCTTTACACTCTGCATTGCTCTGGAGGCCATCTGCCCTAAGCTGACCTCCCACCCACCCATCAGGCCTCCAGGGCTCCCTCTGCAGGTCTTTTCATGGAACCTTCCTTCCCTCCACTTCTGCCCCAGAAGACCTGGGGGACCCATGAGGAGAGGGCTTCCCCTTCTCCAGCATCTTAATTGTCTGATAATACCAAGAGGAGGGCAGGAGCATGCATGGCATCATGTAAATCAGCTATGGTACCAAACACAAGCACTGCTTAGTTCTTCTGAGTTTTGTTTATTATTTTTTTACCAAGACTTTCATGATGAAGGAAGCAGTGCATAAACAAGCCCACTCCCGTCTTGTCAAGGACCAGGTCCACTCTGATGATCCACTGTGGATGGCACCACTGCAATCCCCACAAGTCTGGGCTTGGAAGGTGGGATCAGAGCCCTCCTCACCTACCCCTCCGTGCACCTGCTCCTCTGCCCTCCCTCAGGCCATCCCAACCCTTCTGCCTTTGAGGTCCTTCCTTCCCACAGTCCTGCTGGCCCTCTTCCTCCCTAGCCGCTGCACTCTGGTCACGTGGTAGCTACTCGGGTACTTTCCACTCAAAACTTTCAGAAATGTTAGCCGTTTGCCCTATTCTCATCAGCCTCCTCTTACAGAACTCAGAAATGACAGCTCCAGTGAAATCCCAACCATGGTTGCACTTCCTTGCCCTGCCTCCCTGAGGCAGTCTGTCCCTCAAAGGTGATGCAAGCTTATATTGTTACATATGACAGTATATAAGTTCAAAAGCGTTTTGCAGACTTCCAGGATGGTATTCTACTCTATGTAACATTCTGCAACTTACTCTTTGGCTTTTGAGCCTGGTCCGTGTTCCTCTTTGTAGACCTTCACTCATTTAACATCCCTCCCTGTGCTGTAGAAACATCTTTGCAGCAGAAGCCCCACAAGAGCCCTGAGGGTGGAATCATAGAGAAATGAGGATTGACATCTGGTTTATGTTTATATCCTTTGGTCCAATTAACCAACAAGATATTTTTATTTCAGTGTTTGTGAATGCTTTCCACAAAAAAGCATCCATTTTCTAGACTTATTAATAGGGCCGTCCAAAGGTTTTATTTTTAGATTTGAAAGAGCAAAGCAGGCTTATGAGATAATGCACATTTCCCTTCATTCCCATCTCCTTTGCAACTTTCCCATTGCTGCTAAAACACGAACTTGAGCACTTTTAAGCATGAGCTTTCTGTGTGTGAATTATTTCCTAAAAATACTAAAGCATTTTGGTTTTGGGGGGGCTTCTAGTAATACTTAAGTTTTGACATTACTTTTGATAAGTTGTATTTTAAATTTGTCTACACACATTTAGTAACTTTTAAAATACAAATTCCTGTGTGTTTCTCGTTATTGTAAACAGCAGAAGGTATTGGTCCATATTAAGTGCTAATTTGCTCTGATATTTTCAGCTGTTTTTGGAATTGCACTTGGCAAAAAAAATAGACAAACGTCTGCAGTTGTGACAGTTTGTCTTTTTGTTCTTTTTAACTCCAGGATAAATAAATCTAGTGAATATTTTTCTAAGCTTGTGAGACTGTGGGAGTGATTAAAGTCTTCGTAATGCTTAAGTAGTTAGGGCAGGCTGAAAGTCCTTAAGTGGTATCATCTTGTAAAATGTGATGTAGCTTGTAAGCAACTGTCTGAAATTTCTTAGCCACTCTTCCAGGTTAAGACAAAACAAACAATAGTATTTTAAACGGTTTTTTTAAATGACACACGTAAAGCAACATTGTAGAAAATGTAGAAAAGCATATGGAAATCATTCTGGAAATTCACCATGCAGAGAAAACTGCTGTTACTATTTGGTGTGCATCTTCTTAGACCAAGGGATCTGACTCAGGGTTGAGAATTCAGAGGTTCTGTGACCTTGGATGGGAAGAACACTGTCTTTATTTTCACTGTCACTGACAATTCAGATTTCCTTCAGTAATGAATGTAGGCAACGGACCATGTTAATACTAGGCGTACCTGTGACTTTGTCACCAATAGAGATCAAATATGCTTTCATGTCATTTTATAGTTACAGATATTTTGAAATACCATTTGTGCTCATCACACTTCAAATTTAGTGTAGTTATTAGATCTACCTCTAAATCTGATTATATGTAGAAGCACATATCACTCTAGCACCAATTCTCAAAGTATGTGTTAATCAATTTCTGTGCATTTTATTTTATGCATTTCAAAACATTCTTCTGAGGAGGGGTCCAAAGGGTCTATGGCAGAAAAAGGTTAAGAATGCTGTTCTATACATTATACCTTGTAACTACAAATGTAAGAACAGCCAGCACTTGAGTAGTCAGTATGTGGGAGAAAGGGACCAAGGAAAGTCCTAAAGGACAGGTGCAATAAAGGGAGACAAAATGACCTTTAAATCTTAGTTAAAATTATTATATTAAATATTTTTATGAACGTGCTGTTTTACAGATACTGTGCAAAGTGTGAGACAACTAAAGCTGTTTAAGAACACTTAATACCACATAAATTGCTCGTAAATAACAGCCTAAAAGTTACCTTTGCTGTTGTCATTTTAAACATCCTTCTAGAGTCTTCCTTAGGTACCCATGTACATGGCATACATTATTGTTTTAGATGAATGGGATCATATAATATGTGCCATTGTAGTTTCCTCAGTGACATGTTACAGATAATCTCCCCATGTCAATAAAAATAGATTTATATCATCACTTTTCCCTAAAATGAAAATAACTTACATTTTCTAATTACAAAAGTATTATCTATTCAATGAAAAAAAATTTTTAGAAACTTTAGAAAGGGAAAGTAAGAATTGCCCATAAAGCTGCCATCTACAGATATATAGTCTGGATAATATCTTTACACCATCATTTTTAGTGATCACATGACATTTCATTGATGGCTGTGTCTTGATTTAATTAGGGGCATTTCTATTTCTGTGTTTTAATCTCTCTGAGTGGTGAGGACAGCTATGTGCTGATGATTCCACTTTGTGCCTGCGTTTCTAACCTGTGTCTCTCACCTCTCTCTGGAGTCCCACATTGGATCGCCTCTCAGTATTTCCACCTGTGTTGCTCACAGACATTTCAGACTTAACAAGTACCAAACAGAACTCTTGCTTTTTTCCCCCTTCAAATCTGCATCTCCTCCTGTCTTTTGTATATCAGTAAATAACATCAACATCCACCCAGTTAGCAGTCCAAAATTCTAGGAGTTGCCCTTGATTCTGCCCTTCCCTCACTTTCTTCTGATTTACCAGCAAGTCCTTTGTGGCTCTGTGTTTAAAATATACCCCAGAACCAACTGCTTCTCACCATCTCCACTAATAAGACTTCAGTCCAAGCCACAAGTCACCTTTCAGATGGATGCAGCAGGACTTTGGGTAACATACTGAAGATCTTCCTCACCGACAGTCATGAAACACTACATATTTCATAGGACTATTTGTTAGAAATGACACGTAATTCTATATGATGGGATTGTTCCACATTTAGTAACTTTCATCTGGCCAGTATAGTTCATTTTAACTACTGACTTCTTGTGCTCCATGCTGAAGGATCTGCAGTTCATCAGGTTGTCACCTAGCCATTCATTCCATGATGTAGTCAGCGTCTACAGTACTCCAGGCACTGTCGTATGCAGGCTGTAGGGTGACTGGGACAGATTGGTACCTTTCCTTATGGAGCTTAAGTTTGGCGGAAGAGACAGACTTTAATTCACAAGTAATTATTTATAGTGGGTTAAGTGCTCTGAAAGACAATTATGGGGGTGCTCACTGTGATCCTGTGTAATGGGGGAACAGCCTAGCTTTGGAAGGGATAAAGAGGCCTGCCCTAAGGAGGCCATGCTAAAGCTGGGCACAAAGAGGTAAAGAGAAGTGGGCAAGGCAGAGTGGTGGAGGGCTTTCCTAATGGAAAAGGGCCCATATGGAGGTCCATGTCTGGCAAGAGCTTAGCTGTCTGGGGCACTTAAGAAGCCCTGTGTGTGAATCACTATATTGTGCACTTGAAATCAGTATTACATTGTATATCAACTATACTTCAATTAAAAAAAAATCACCCCTGTGTGACTGGAGCAGAGCAGAGGTGGTGACAAGGGTACAGAGATGCAGGCAGAGGGATTGATGTGCTGGGTGCAGGATTTTTGATGTTAGTGTCAGAGCAGCAAGAAACTTGAAGGGTTAGGTTCTTTGGATTTTGAGTTTTTATCAAAATATTATAGCCGCTCGATAACATAACCTCTCAAAAGAGGTTATGGTGAAAACAACTGTCTACCCCTTCAGCCCTTCCTGTTCCACGACCTACAAATGACAGCTTTTTAACCATTTCTGCATTTAGTTTCTTTGATGGTTACCTTCAAAACTAAATCATACACTTATGCATCTTTCTTGATTTGCCATCTTTGGAGAATTACATTAACTCCCTGCAATGAAAGAGGACAACTTAGCTTACATCACTTCCCATGTTGAGGTTCATATTCACATTTTGTCTGTAGTTTTAAACACTGGATCCTGTTCCATCAACTTTAGTCTACATGGCATTTCCACTCTGTATAAGATGAGGATATTAATGACCCTGCTTTTCTTTTCACCTCCTCCTCCCCCAACTTCTGCCTCCTAAAAGCTGTATTTGACCATATCCATCCTTACAATTACTGTTTATGCCCTGCCCTGCAACCACATCCAAGTGGTCATAGGTTAATTCTAAAGTTGAAAAACAGTCAACATTATTGATGTCATTACACGTATGTAAATATTGTTCACTGTGAGGCCAAGTAACAAATACTAGGATTACATTTCCTTCTTTATAGGTCTAGAGTCACAATCCCTGAACCACTCAAAGGACAATGACCAGTCAAGGTCAAATGGACTCTCCTTTTTTAGATTCCGTCTCTTACTTAAAATGCTTACCAGAATTTAACCTGTTTGATATTCGGACCTTGGCATTCTTGTACAGCTCTTTGCTTTTCCCATTGTTTCTGATTCCTTTCACTTTTTTAAATAGCATTCCCTGATCTTGGTGTAGAATCTTAGCTATGCTATTTATTTCATGCGACCCTGTCTCTCTTCTCTTCCTCTTGGAGCTCTCTGTCCTCCTCCTACAATCTCGATAAGTACTTCACTCTAAGGTTGTAGACAGCTGCCACCTGGATCCCCTTCACTGAGCTCTTTGGTTGAAGCCACTATTTCCCAGAACCCTTGTCTTTATTTGATTTGTTCCTTGTTTTCTAGAATACATCTTTAAATAATTTGCTAAGATAGGGTGTGTGGGTTGTGAACTATAGGGGACACCATTGTTGCTTACCCATATCCATTCCCTCTTTCCCCATTCCTAACAGAACTCTAGTAATATACACCTTTCTCTACCTTATTCCCAACTCCAGCAAGGATCCTCAAGTCATTTCACAAATTGCTTTCTCTTGGCAACTGTTATAGATCAAGGCTGGGTCTATGATCTCAGTTGGTCCACTCAAACTTAAAAGGAAGTGCCTCGATAGCATGTTCAGGGAAGACTGTCTTTTCCTTGCTGGATGTAAATACGGAAGATGCTGCTGGCAACTCTTGTGTAACCTCAGACTGGGGACCAAGCCTGAGGACAATGCTGCCTCACCAAGGATGAAGGAGCAGAGAGGCGGAGGGAACCTGGGGCCTGCCCAGCTCTGAGCTTGCAGTTATGTGAAACGGTACATTTTCTTACTGTGCAAGCCAGTTTAAGTTGGCTTTTCTGTTACTTGCAACCAAAAGCATTATAACAAACGTGTCTTCTGAGTCACTGCATGTCAAAAATGCCTTTCTTCTACTCTTCTACTTGATTGGCTGAGCATAGGATCCCAAGTTGAAATCATTTTCCCTCCTAACTTCAGCGGCATCATTCTCTTTGTCTTCTAGCATGCAAAGTTACTAATGTAACAAATGCCTGATGCCAGTATGATTGTGGTACTTTTGTAGATGGCCTTCTTTTCTGTCTTCTTCTCTGGGAAAATTTTAAGGTATTTTTTTCTTTAGTGTCCTGAAATTTCATGAGAATGTGTCTAGAGGTATCATTTTCATTCAGTGTGCTGGGGTCATTCAATCAGAATACTTTTGTCTCCTGTCAACTCTGTCTTCTTTTTTTTAATATGTTAGCTTCCATTCTTCCATTTTCTTTCTTATGGAGACTCCTGTTAGCTTAATTTTGAACTTCTTATATGGGTCCTCTGTCTCAGTCTTCTCTTGTGTTTTCCTTTGAATTTTGGAAGATCTCCTAGACTTCATTTTCTGTCCCTTCTGTTAAATTCTTTATTTCGGCCAAATCTTTTTTTTCTAACATACCGTGAAGCCTGTGTGCCCACTGCCTAAACTCAACAGTTGCTAATGTTTAACATATTTGCTTGTATAGGTTTGTGCATTTTTTATACCTTTTTGCTGACCATTTGAAAAGAATTCACAGACATCATGACATTTCATCCCTAAGTACTTTAACGTACACCTCTAAAAATAAGGACATTTTCCAGTGCACATAAGCACAATGCCCTGAGCACATTAAAAAAAAAAACAGTAATTCTGTAATATCAAACAGCCGTTCCAAATTATGATTGCCCTCAAATGCCTCTTAGAGCTATTTGCAGGAGGCGGGAAGCTAGTAAGCAATTAAGGTTTATACCCTGCATTTGAGTATACTTCCTTTGTCCCTTTTAACAAGAACAGCCTCCCCACCCCCAGTCCACCTTGTCATGTTGACTTTTTGAAGCAGCCAGACCACTGGTCTTATAGAAGGCCCACGTGCTAGATGTCTTTTTTCTTGTTATCTCTCATATTAATTGTAAGCAAGAGGTTAGATCTGTGGGGCTGGTTTAGGTAAACATTTTGGATATGTCGTCATATTAGCATCAGATCAGGGGGCATATCCTGGCTGGTTCTCCTATGGTTCCTGATGCTACATTTTGCCACTTGGTTGAAGAGGAGGTGACTGCCCAATCTCTGTTGCAGATGTGTGATTGTCCTCTTGTAATTGATAAGTAATCTGTGATGTGATGCTTTGGCACCATATGAAGATGCTGTTGCCCAACACCATTACCTTATAGTTTCAGTATTCATTGATGATCCTTGCCTGGATCTATAATTACATTGGATGTTACAAAAATTCTGTCATCTCTTCTACATTTAATATTGGCATTCTTCTGTAAATAACTTTCCCTTATCAAATAAGGAGGAACCATATTTCCTCCTAAAAAGATAGTATAAGTGCTAAATCTTTGCCTTTAATTATTAAATTAATTACTAAATTCCAGAGTTAGGAGGAGTTGGTGTAATAGTCACCTGAAGTGGTGGCAAAATATTTGCTGTTGTTTTCTCTTTTATGTCAGTATGGACTCAAGGACTTTTTAAATGTTGTTTACAATTCAGCTAATGTCACTATTCTTTTTTTTTTCTTCATAATGTCATTTTTAATGTCAGTGCCTTTGTATCTATCTTTTTTTTATTGAGGTATCATTGATATACAATCACATGAGCAACATTGTGGTTACTGGATTCCCCCCATTATCAAGTCTCCACCACATACCCCATTACACTCACTGTCCATTAGCATAGTAAGATGCTATAGAATCACTACTTGTCTTCTCTGTGTTGTACTGCCTTCCCTGTATCCCCCCTACATTATGTGTGCTAATCGTAATGCCCCTTAATCCCTTTATCCCTCCCTCCCCCCCCCACCCTCCCCAGTCCCTTTCCCTTTGTTAACTGCTAGTCCATTCTTGGGTTCTGTGAGTCTGCTGCTGTTTTGTTCCTTCAGTTTTTGCTTTGTTGTTATACTCCACAAATGAGTGAAATCATTTGATACTTGTCTTTCTCTCCCTGGCTTGTTTACTATTTTTTGATCAAACTTCCAAATGTGGTCAGTGAGAGTCCCTTCATGTTGGTGGTGTCTCTAGGCATACCCTAGTTAATTAGTCTTTGAGTCATTCTTTGCTTTCTGGCACAAGACATTTCCATCCCAGTGTGTGCTTTTCCTGCCCCAAAACTGGTTCCAAAAGCCCTGATTCCTTTTAGTGAGAAATGGTGTATTTAGAATCCAAGATTTGGGTGCTAGATGTGCTCCTTCTTACTGGGGCAACATTCTGTGTAGGCCCTTACAGTGGACAAAGCTAGAAAATATATTGAAAAAAAATTTTTTTCACTCATGAATGCATAATGATGTCTTCAGTGGAAATTTAACATTACAGGGTTTGTCTTAATAACTTCTGCTTTATCCTTATGTGTCTTTTTTCTTCACTGAAAGCATTGGTTCCCAATTAATAATCAACATATTTGCTTTATCTTATGCATAAAAACCTATATTACTACTAACAATAAAAATATCAAATGAAGTTTAAGATTTCTTTTTGTCCTTAGACTTAACTCAGTATGTAAAATCAAAATTATCATGTTCAAAGTCACCTGGGAGATTTGCTTCCAGTAGTAGTTAAGTAGCTCATTTTTGTCTCTCCTTCTTGCAGATAACAGAAAAAACTCTGTACAAAAACAAAACACAACTATTTAAAGGCACTAAAGAATAACTAAAAGCAGACAGAAACTGGAGGGAAGTTGATAATTGCAAGAGGGGAACTGCATTAGGTGAATTTCCTATTTGGAATGGATTTTGCCAGAGGGCAGTCCTAATCAGTGCCGAAGACTGACAGTGTATTATTATTCACAATGTTTAGACATTTGAAGAAATTAGAAAATGTGACCCTTACTCAAGAGCAGGAGTAAGCATTTTTTCTGTAGATAGTAACTACGTAGTTAGGCTTTGCAAACCATACTCTGTCACAGCTCTCATTGTGGCGTGAAAGCAGCCGTAGATAGTACATAGGTGAATGGGCATGGCTGCATTCCAATAAAACTTTATTTACAAAACTAGGCAGTGGTGTCAGATTAGGTCAGCAGGTCATACTTTGCCCACCCCCATTCAAGAGAAGATCAATGGCAGCCTACTCCAAGATGACCCAGATGTTGGAATTAGAGGAGGATTTTAAAGCAGCTATTGTAACTATGCTCAAGAACAGGAAAGAAAATATGCTCATAATAAAAGAACAAATCAGGAGTCCTAAATTCAGTTATATCACTAATTATATTAAATGTAAATGAATTAAACCGTTCAGTTTGAGATTGCAGACATTGTACGCTGAATTAAAAAGCAAGACCCAACTACGTGTTGTTTATAAGATAAGCAGTTTCAATATAAAAACACAGCTAGGTTGAAAATAAAAGGATAGAAAAAGATATACCATGCAAACAGCATAGGAAGGCTGGCATAGCAATACTAATATCAAAGTAGACATCAGAACAAAGGATATTACCAGAAATAAAGAAACACATTTCATAATGATAAAAGGGTCAGTTCATCAGGAAGACATCAACAGTCATAAATGTATAGTGCCTAATTAACAGAGCTGCAAAATACATGAAAATTTGGCAAAATTAAAGAGAGAAATAAATCCATAATTATAGTTGGTAGTTTTAATACCCTTCCCTCAGTAACTGATAGAACTAGACAGAAAATTCAGTAAGGATGTATAAGATCTGGCTATTACCAGCCATCTTGACCTAATTGACATTTATAGAATAATATACTCAACAACTGCAGAACACACATTCTTTTCAAGTGTATATGACAGAGTTCAACAAAGTTATCATTTTTGAACCATAAAACAAATCTCAATAAATTTCAGAAGCTTGAAATCCTACAGTGTTTTTTGATCAGAATGGAATTAGATTAGAGATAACAATAAGATCTAGAAAAAAGCCCCAAATACTTGAAAATTAAACTACATATCTCAAAACCCATGGGTCAAAGAAGAAATCAGAAGAAAAATTAGAAAATATTTCAAGCAATAATGACTTATAATGAATGTTCAACATATTAAGATTTATAGGATGTAACTAAAGGAGTACTTGGACAGAAATTTATAGCTTTAAATGCATTTATTGGGAAAGAAGACAGGTATAAAATTAGTGATCTAAGATCCCACCTTAGGAAGCTAGAAAAAAAAAAGAGCAAAGTAAACCCAAAGTAGGTAGAGGGAAGGGAGTGATAAAGGTAAGAACAGAAATTTATGGGAGCCATTGAAGACAAAGAATAGAAAAAAAGTAACAAAGCCAGAAGTTGGTTTATTGAGTATATCAACAGAGTTGACTAATCAAGATGAAAAAAGAACCACATCTTACAATATCAGGTGTAAAAGAGGTTACTACTAAAGGTTCTTCGGACATTAAAAGAATAATAAAGGATAATTATGAACATCTAAAGTCGACAGCTTGAGTAAAATGGGCATAGTCCTTGAAAAACAGGGTGTATCAAAACTGACATGAAATAGAAAATATTAATAGTCCTTCATTTAGTAAAAAGATTTATTTAATTCATTATTGAAAAAATTTTCCCACAAAGAAAACTCTAGGTCCAGATGGTTTCACTGGTGAATTTTGTCAAACATTTAAGAAGTAACACCAATCTTAACATAAACATAAGTTTTTGGAAAATAGAGGAGGAAGAAGAAACACTCCATAGCTTCTTTTATGAGTTGAGCATAACCCTGACACCAAATCTTGCAAAGACATTACACAAAAAGAAAATTACACACTGGTATCCCTTGTGAATATAAATGTGAAAATCTTAATAAAATGTTAGAAAATAAAATCCAACAACATATAGAAAATATAATGCACCACAACCAAGTGAGGCTTATCCCAGGAATACAAATGTGGCTTAACATTAAAAAACCAGTCTGTAATTCACCACATTAAGAGAATAAAGGAGAAAAACCATGTAATTATCTCTAAATTTAAAAAGCATTTAAATCTAAATTTAAAAGCAAATTCATTAGCCATTCATAAAAGAAACAGCAGATTAGGAATAGAAGGGAACTTCCTCATCTGATAAAATGCATTTATGAAAGAGGTATACAGATAAATTGTGTTTAATAGTAAAATATTGAACATGTTACCCCTAAAGTCAGGAAAAAGGCAAAGATGTCCACTCTTAATACTTCTGTTCAACATTGTACTAGATGTTCTACCCAGTATGATAAGGCAAGAAAAAAGATAAAAGGCATTAATATTAAAAGGAAGTAAAACTTTGTTTTTGGAGGCAATGTAAAAAATTTGAAAGACTGTAAAAAAACAAAAAGAATATAAACCTAAAATTAAAAAGTAAATTCAGCAAGGTCTCAGGATAGAAGGCCAATTACATAGAAATTAATTGGAAAATGAAATTTATAATGCAATACCATTTGGAGTAATTTAAGAAAAAATGTACAAGGTCTGTACACTAAGACTGAAAAAAATTAAAGGCCTAAATAGATAAAATAGATATACCATGTTCATGGATTGAAAAGCTAAATATCTACAATATCAGTTTCCCCTGTATTGATCTGTAGATTAAGCATAGTCCCATAACTACAGGCTTTTTTTGTAGAAATTGAGAAGCTGATTCTAAAATGTATGTGGAAATGCAAAGTGCCTAGAATATCCACAGCAATCTTGAAAAAGAACAAAATTGGAACACTTAAACTTCCTTTGGCTTACTGTAAATCTGCAGCAATAAAACAGCCTGGTACTCACATGATTTCACTATCTGTAGAGTATAACAACAAAGCAAAAACCGAAGGAACAGAACAGCAGCAGACGCACAGAACCAAAGAATGGACTAACAGTTACCAAAGGGAAAGGGACTGGGGAGGGTGGGTGGGAAGGGAGGGATAAGGGGATTAAGGGGTATTACAACTAGCACACATAACGTAGAGGGGGCACAGGGAAGAAGTATAGCACAGAGAAGACAAGTAGTGACTCCATAGCATCTTACTATGCTGTTGGACAGTGACTGTAATGGGGTATGTGGTGGGGACTTGATAATGGGGGGAATCTAGTAACCACAGTGTTGCTCATGTGATTGTATATTAATGATAACATAATAAAAAAAACTGCCTGGTATTTATATAAGGATAAACACATAGTTCAGTAGAATAGAATGGAAAGGCCAGAAATCAACCAAACTTTATAATCATTTGATTTTTTTTTTTACAATTTATTTTATTTTAGTATCATTAACCTACAATTACATGAGCAATATTGTGATGATTAAACTACCCCCTTCATCAGGTCCCCCCCACCAACCCTATTACAGTCACTGTCCATCAGTGTAGTGAGATGAGAATCACTACTTGTCTTCTCTGAGCTGTACAGTCCCCCCCGGGCCCCCCCCCCCTATGTCTGCCAATCGTAATGCCCCTGTTACCCTCTTATCCCTCCCTTCCCACCCATCTCCCCAGTCCCTTTCCATTTGGTAACTGTTAGTAATCATTTGATTTTTAACAGAGGTGCCAGAGCAATTCAGTGGGAGAAAAGGCCATCAGCAGGTGGTTCTGGATGATAGCCGGTGATGTCCACATGAGACAAAAGTGAACCTTGACCCTACTTGTATTAGTTTCCTATAGTTGCTGTAACAAAGTTACGCGAACTGGGTGGCTTAAACCTCAAGGCGTCAGCAGGGCCACGCTCCCTCTGAAACCTGTAGAGAAATCCTTCCTTGCTTCTTCCTAGCTTCTGGTGGTTTGCTGGCAGTATTTGGTGTTCCTTAACTTGCAACTGCAGTAACTCCAGTATTTGCCTTTCTTGTCATGTGGCATTCTCCATGTGTGTCTGTCTTCACATGGCTGTCTTCTTACAAAGACAACAGTCATACTGGATTAGGTACCTACCCTACTCTAATATGACCTCATCTTTAATTACATTTGTGATCCCCTTATTTCCAAATAAGGTCACATTCTTAGGTACTGGGGGTTAGAAAATTTCGACATGCCTTTTTGAGGAGGATACAACTTAACCCCTAACATTACATCACACCATACATAAAAATTAATTCACGGGGGATTATAGGCCTAAATGTTTTAAAATCTAAAAATATAAAGCTTTTAGAAGAAAACATAGAATATCTTCACAATCTGAAGATAAGGGTTTTTTAGGATACATAAAGCAATAACTATTAAAAGAGAAAATAAATTAGACTTCATTAAAATGTAAAACTTTTGCTCTTCAACAGAAACTAGTAAGAAAATGAAAAGGCAAGTCACTGGGGAAATAGTTAAGACCCAAGTCATAGAGAAAATAGCCATATATCTGACAAAAGACTTATATCTAGAATATATAGACTCCTACAATTTAGTAATAAAAAGAAAACCTACTTTTAAAAGGGGAAAGGATTTTAGTAGACACTTAACAATGGAAGGAACCTGAATGATGACCAGTATACCCATGAGAAAGTGCTCAACATTAGTCATCAGAGAAATGCAATTTAAAACCACAATGAAATACCACTACACACCCACCAGAATGGCCAAAACTGAAAACTGAGAATACGAAATGTTGCTGAGGATGTGGGGTGAAAAAGTGGTGCCAGGAAACTTTTTCTGTGGCCATAGTGATGTTTTCTGTCTTGGTAAGTTTGGCTTATACAGGTGCTTGCACTTGGCAGATCGTTAACACTTAAGATTTGTCATTTCACTGGATTACATGAAAATGAATTTTCAACTCTCGTTAAAGATATGCACACCTAAGTGTTTGGGAATGAAGTGTGCTGGTGTGTAAACTTGGAAATGCATCAAAAATAAGGTGGATTGATGGATGGATGGATGATGTGAACAGCAGTGAAGTCTAGGTAATGAGTATGTTAGTGTTCTTTGTACATTGTGTCAATTTTTCTGTATGTTTGAATATTTTATTTATATGTTGGAAAAAGTCCCTTGGAATCAGTCTTTTCTGTGTGGTTATGTTATTGATTTGATACACAAGGTTATTTTCAGTTTTGTGGTTTGCTTTTTTCTTTATTTTTATAATATGTAAGGTATAATGCCTCAAAAGTTAAGCCTATTTAAATTAATATGGGGAATTGCTTTTTCACTGAACTTTGTTTAGTTGAGATTGAATAATAACAAAAAGTTATGATTGTAATAGTGATTCTTTATTTAATGGCCTGTATGCACATTTTGTGTACACATAAATGTGTATGGTTTTTGTAATTCTCTTTTGATATATTTATTCTGATTATGTTTATTGATAAGCAATTTGATGTCTGTTGAATCTAGTATAATAGGCTTGAATTTTTTTGTTAAAAAAAGCCTAGACTATATAGAAAGGTATACTCAGAAGTCACATTTCCGTCTGTCACCTCTTGCTCCCCTGATAGGTGGCCATTTTTATTAGTTTCTTGCTCATCCTTGCAGCATTTCTTCTTGTGGAGATAAGCCAGTAAATGTGTGTGTTCTTATTTCTCTTCCTTTCTTACACAGAAACTTAGCGTCCTTGTTATGCTGTTTTGCATCTTGTTTTTAGTTTGTTTTCACTTGTCTATCCTGGAGATCACTTCCTATCAGCATAGATTCTCTTCTTTTTTATGGCAGTGTGGAGCTTTCCCTTCCTCATTATTTTTGTTCCCGCTGCACAGACTCTGTTGTATAGATGAACCATGCTTTTAGTTGAGCAGCTCCCTGTGGATGGACATTTGTGTCCTTTTCAGTCTTTTCCTATTTTAAACAGTGCCACACTGTTGTTTTGTATTTATAGCTAATCCATTTTTAATCTCTGAACTCTTTCTTTCTTGTTTGTAGACGTTTCTGATCTGGCATTGTGGCTGTATTATCTTCTAGAATTTCTCCGGCAATATTATTTGTTTCCTCTAGGGACAGAATTGGTCTCTTCTGTGTCAGTGAGTATTTTTCCCTGACCTTGGAGAGCTGTTCAGGTTGGGGACAAGAGGCCTGGGTAGCTTGTGCACTCTCCCTGCTCTGGTGGAGTTGCCCACCTACTGCAGGGTCTTCCTGGAGTAGGAGTTCTGTGGGGGACAGGGTGGGGCGGGTTGACCAATAGACTTGGCTTTGGGGAGAAGCAGACAGGGATCAACCCTCACACCATGGACCCTCAGATGCCAGAGGGAGATGGGCTTCACTTGGGTTAGTGCTAGCCACACTAGGAGTCTTGGGGAGGAAAGGAGGGTTCCAGCCATTGATTTAGAAAAGACCCTTTGATTTCTTACGCATGGAAAGAAGTGGCACCTTGCCACTCAAGTTGTGCTCCACTGACCAGCCCCAGTATCATCAGCCTCACCCGGGAGCTTACTGGAAGTGCCCTGTCCTAAACTTTCTGGATCAGAATCTGATGGTCAACAAGCTCTCCCAGGTGACTCGCATGTACATGAGAGTTTGAGGGGCACTGCTTGCCCATGGTCTGGTCTGGTCCCTTCTGCTCTGAGAGCCCCTTTGGAGCTCTTACAGATACTTTGGAGTTCTGACAGGTACACGGGCTCCCATCTGCTCTGTAGCTCCCTTGTAGTACATTCTGCTCTATTCTGCTAGTCAACATGTTCCTCCTGCTTCCAGCATCTAAAAATTTGTGAAACGTATCTCACCTGTTCAGAATTCTGGTCTCCCTCCTGCTTTCGTCTCTTTTAGAGGTTTCTTCCTCTTTATACATCTTACTGTGTTTCTTTGAGGTTTGAAGGGCTAGGTGACAAATGCATGTATATAGTTGGTCATCCTCTAGTGAAGGATTTTAAGCAGGGAGCTAACTATAATGTGAAATTATCAGAGGTGATGAGGACAGATGCTAGGTTGAAGTGGGTGAATAAGAGGTGAGGGAGTGGAGAGTAGGTGTAGACAGTTCTTTTTGAGATGTTTTGCTATTATAGGGCCCAGAGAAATGGGAGTAAACTGAAAGAAACCAGGGACAGGGGCAGTGTGGGGTTTCAGAGGGTCTCTCAGGTGGTTGGCTATAAGAGCATGTTTGCAGAAGGAGATAGCACACTAGAGGAGCAGTCCTTGCATGGAGAACATCCAGCAGAGGGTGGGCCTTGGGCAGGCACTTCTTTAGTAAAGATAGGGAGGGTAGTAGGTGCATAGATCTTTTGTTAAAGCTCGGGAGTCTGGTGAGAATTGAGCTCAAGGAGAAGCTGGTGAGTTTATGGCACAGCTGCAATAAAATACCCCAGACTGAGTGGCTTATACTGATAGCCACATAGTCTTGCACAGTGCTGGAGGCCAGAGGTCCAAAATCAAGGGATCACAGGGCCCCACTCCCTCTGGAGGCAATAATGGAGGATCCTTCCTTGCCTCTTTCAGCTACAGGCAGCTGGCTGGCAATCCTAGACATTCGTTGGCTCATGGTTGCATCACTCCAATCTGTGCTTCTATCTTCACTTGGCTTCTCTTCTCACCTTAATCCAGGAGGATCTTATCTCAGGATCCTTTACTTCATCACATCTGCAAAGATCCATTTGCCAAATAAGGTCATGTTTACAGGGTCCAGGGGCTGAAGATGTTTGTGTACCTTTTTGGGGCCACCACTGAACCCACTGTAGAAGGCTGTCCATCTCCAGGATAGAAAGGCCTGGGGAAGGCCAGGAGTCATCACAGAACAGTTGTTTTCACTGGAATCCATGCTGTAAGCAGATGAGCAATGGTGATTCATTCCTGTTCCATGTAGCATGAACACAGTAGTTTAGCTAAAGAAGTTCATGACCAACTTAATGAGATGTTCATCTTGTCCTAAGTAGTCTTCACGTAGCACCCATGTAACCGCTGTCTGGTTGCCACAGTTGGCAGCTATAACAGGACAACCCTCGCCCTCGTTACTCACTGCAAATTTTGTATAGTTAAAATCCAGTGTTCTCTTAAATCCATTTTCAGACCCCTGTACCGTGTTCTGTGACTAGACATGGAAATGAAACAGTAGAAAGTGAAAGTACTGGAAGCAGGGCGGAAAGAACGGAGCCGAGGAGAGGCGCCTACACAGCACAACATGATGCGGAATTGTGCCGTGAGCATGCTGGATCCGGGAAGCTCCTTTCTGTTCCAAGCGCCATCTGGGGCAGTTTCAGGCAGGACTTCTGGGAAGATGGCGGCGTGAGCAGGGCGGCAGAAATCTCCTCCCAAAACCATATATATTTGTGAAAATACAACAAATACAACTCTTCCTAAAAGGGAGACCAGAAGATACAGAACAACAACCAGGCTACAGCTACACCTGCGAGAACGCAGTGCCTCATGAAGCAGGTGCCCAGCTAAGCAGGAAAGACCCCAGAACCCACATCAAGGACTGGAAAGCACCAAGGGGACCAGAAGGTACCCAGCGGGACTTCAAACCCCCACAGTGCTATAGGCTAGGCTGAGGGTGACCCCGCACACAGGCAGCTCTAGGGATTATCCCAGAGACTGCCTCCCAGTGTGCGAGAAACCAGTTCAAGCCCCAGAGAAGGTCAAGGAGAACAAGAAGCAAGAAGCGACTTTGTTCTCCCAGCTGACACACGTGGCACCTACCAGGGACCACTTCTATCACCATGAAAAGACAGAAAAATATGGCACAGACAAAGATTACCCAAGACAACCCCAGAGAGAGGGCCTGATGGGATAGAAGTACACAATCTTCCTGAAAAAGAATTCAAAATAAAAGTCATAACCATGCTGATGGATCTACAGAGAAATACGCAAGAGCTAAGGGAGGAAGTGTGGAAAGACAATGCAGAAATCAGACAAGCGATCGACAGGTTTAAGAGCAGAATGGACGAGGTGCAAGAGACTGTTGATGGAGTAGAAATCAAAGAACAGGAATAGAGAGACGCTGAGGCAGAGAAAGATAAAAGGATCTCTAAGAATGAAAGAATATTAAGAGAGCTGTGTGACCCATCCAAACGAAACAATATTCACATTATTGGAGTACCAGAAGAAGAAGAGAGAGTAAAAGGGATAGAAAGTGTCTTTGAGGAGGTAATTGCTGAAAACCTCCCCATGCTGGGGAAGGAAATAGTTTCTCAGTCCATGGAAACCCATAGATCTCCCAACACTAGGGACCCAAGGAAGACAACACCAAGACACATAATAATTAAAATGGCAAAGATCAAAGATAAGGACAGAGTATTAAAGGCAGCTAGAGAGAGAAAAAAGATCACCTACAAAGGAAAACCCATCAGACTATCATCAGACTTCTCAACAGAAACCATACAGACCATAAGAGAATTGCACGATATATTTAACGTAATGAAACAGAAGGGGCTTGAACCAAGAATACTGTATCCAGCACAATTATCATTTAAATTTGAGGGAGGGATTAAACAATTCCCAGACAAGCGAAAGCTGAGGGAATTTGCCTCCCACAAACCACCTCTACAAGAAATCTTAAAGGGACTGCTCTAGATGGAAGCACTCCTAAGGCTAAAAAGATGTCACCAGAGAAAATAAAATCATAGCAAAGAAAGCAGACCATCCAAATACTAACTAAAGGCAAAAAGGAAAATCAACTATCCACAAAAACAGTCAAAGGAAATGTAAAAGAGTACAGAATAAAATACCTAGTATATAAAGAATGGAGGAGGAATAAGAAGAAGAGAGAAATAAAGAACCATCAGACTGTGTTTATAATAGCTTAACACGAGAGTTAAGTTAGACTGTTAGATAGTAAAGAAGCTACCCTTGAACCTTTGGTAACCACGAATCTAAAGCCAGCAATGGCAATAAGTACTTATCTGTCAATAATAACACTAAATATAAATGGACTAAATGCACCAATCAAAAGACACAGAATTACTAAATGGATAAAAAAGCAAGACCCATCTATATGCTGCTTACAAGAGACTCACCTCAAACCCAAAGATATACACAGGCTAAATGTGAAGGGATGGAAAAAGATATTTCATGCATACAACAAGGAGAAAAAAACAGGTGTTGCAGTACTTGTATCAGACAAAATAGACTTCAAAACGAAGAAAGTAGCAAGAGATAAAGAAGGACATTATATAATGATAAAGGGGTCAGTCCAACAAGAGGATATAACCACTATAAATATATATGCACCCAACAGAGGAGCGCCGACATATGTGAAACAAATACTAACAGAATTAAAGGAGGAAATAGGAAGCAATGCATTCATTTTAGGAGACGTCAGTAACACAACACTCACTCCAAAGGACAGATCAACGAGACAAAAAATAAGTAAAGACACACAGGCACTGAACAACACACTAGAACAGATGGACCTAACAGACATCTACAGAACTCTACACCCAAAAGCAGCAGGATACACATTCTTCTCAAGTGCACATGGAACATTTTCCAGAATACACCACATACTAGTCCACAAAAAGAACCTCAGTAAATTCAAAAATACTGAAATTCTACCAACCAACTTCTCAGATCACAAAGGTATAAAACTAGAAATAAATTTCAGAAAGAAAACAAAAAGGCTCGCAAATACATGGAGACTTAACAACATTCTCCTAATTAATCAATGGGTTAAAAAAAAAATCAAAACAGAAATCAAAGATTATGTGGAGACTAATAACAACAACAACACAAAGCCACAACTGTGGGACGCAGCAAAGGCAGTTCTAACAGGAAAGTATATTTCAATCCAGGCCTATTTAAAGAAGGAAGAACAATCCCAAATTAATAGTCTAAAGACATAATTATTGAAATTGGAAAAAGACGAACAAATGAGGCTCAAAGTCACCAGAAGGAGGGAAATAATAAAGATCAGAGAAGAAATAAATAAAATTGAGAAGAATAAAACAATAGAAAAAATCAATGAAACCAAGACCTGGTTCTTTGAAATAATAAAATGGATAAACCCCTAGCCAGACTTATTAAGAGAAAAAGAGAATCTACACACATAAACAGAATCAGAAATGAGAAAGGAAAAATCATGACAGACCTCACAGAAATACAAAGAATTATAAGAGAATACTATGAAAATCTATATGCTAACAAGCTGGAAAACCTAGAAGAAATGGACAACTTCTTAGAAAAATACAACCTTCCAAAACTGACCAAACAAGAAACAGAAAACCTAAACAGACCAATCACCAGCAATGAAATTGAATCGGGAATCAAAAAACTCCCCAAAAACAAACCCCCTGGGCCAGATGGATTCACCTCTGAATTTTACCAGACATAAAGAGAAGAAATAATACCCATTCTCCTTAAGCTTTTCTAAAAAATAGAAGAGGAGGGAATACTTCCAAACTCATTCTATGAAGCCAACATCACTTTAATACCAAAACCTGGCAAAGACCTCACCAAAAAAGAAAATTACAGACCAGTATCCCCGATGAACATAGATGCAATAATACTCAACAAAATATTAGCAAACTGAATTCAAAAGTACATCAAGAGGATCATACACCATGATCAAGTGGGATTCATCCCAGGGATGCAAGGATGGTACAACATTCGAAAATCCATGAACATCATCCACCACATCAACAAAAAGAAGAACAAAAACCACATGATCATCTCCATAGATGCTGAAAAAGCGTTTGACAAAATTCAGCATCCATTCATTAAAACTCTCAACAAAATGGGTATAGAGGGCAAGTACCTCAACATCATAAAGGCCATATATGGCAAACCCACAGCTAACATCATACTTAACAGCAAGAAGCTGAAAGGTTTTCATCTAAGATCGGGAACAAGACAGGGATGCCCACTCTCTCCACTGTTATTCAACATAGTACTGGAGGTCCTAGCCATGGCAATCAGACAAAACAAAGAAATACAAGGCATCCAGATTGGTAAAGAAGAAGTCAAATTGTCACTATTTGCAGATGACATGATGACATGATACTGTACATAAAAAATGCTAAAGACTCCACTCCAAAACTACTAGAACTAATATATGAATTCAGCAAAGTTGGAGGATACAAAATTAACAGAGAAATCTGTTGCTTTCCTATACACTAAGGATGAACTAACAGAAAGAGAAATCAGGAAAACAATTCCATTCCATTCACAATTGCGTCAAAAAGAATAAAATACCTAGGAATAAACCTAACGAAGGACGTGAAAGACCTATACCCTGAAAACTACAAGACACTCCTAGAAGAAATTAAGGAAGACACTAACAAATGGAAATGCATCCCATGCTCTTGGCTAGGAAGAATAAATATTGTCAAAATGGCTATACTACCTAAAGCAATCTACAGATTCAACGCGATCCCTATCAAACTACCAACAGCTTTCTTCAATGAACTGGAACAAATAATTCTAAAATTCATATGGAACCAGGAAAGACCCCGAATAGCCAAAGCAATCCTGAGAAGGAGGAATCAAACAGGGGAATTACGCTCCCTGACTTCAAGCTCTACTACAAAGCCACAGTAATCAAGACAGTTTGGTATTTGCACAAAAACAGACCCACAGACCAGTGGAACAGAATAGAAAATCCAAACATTAACCCAAACATATATGGTCAATTAACATATGATAAAGGATCCTTGGATATACAATGGGGAGATGACAGCCTCTTCAGCAGCTGGTGTTGGAAAAACTGGACAGCTACATGTAAGAGAATGAAACTGGACTACTGTCTAACCCCATACACAAAAGTAAACTCAAAATGGATCAAAAACCTGAATGTAAGTCATGAAACCATAAAACTCTTAGAAAAAAACATAGGCAAAAACCTCTTGCATGTAAATATTAGCGACTTCCTCATGAACATATCTCCCCGGGCAAGGGAAACAAAAGCAAAAATGAGCAAGTGGGACTATATCAAGCTGAAAAGCTTCTGTACAGCAAAGGACACCATCAGTAGAACAAAAAGACATCCTACAGTTTGGGAGAATATATTCATAAATGATATATCCGATAAGGGGTTGACATCCAAAATATATAAAGAACTCACGCACCTTAACAAACAAAAAGCAAATAATCCAATTAAGAAATGGGCAGAGGACATGAATAGACACTTCTCCAAAGAAGAAATTCAAATGGCCAACAGGCACATGAAAAGATGCTCCACATCACTAGCCATTAGAGAAATGCAGATTAAAACCACAATGAGATATCACCTCACACAAGTGAGGATGGCCAACATTCAAAACACAAACAACAACAAACATTGGTGAGGATGTGGAGAAAAGGGAACCCTCCTACACTGCTGGTGGGAATGCAAATTAGTTCAACCATTGTGGAAAGCAGTATAGAGGTTCCTCAAAAAACTCAAAACAGAAATACCATTTGACCCACGAATCCCACTCCTAGGAATTTACCCTAAGAATGCAGCAGCCCAGTTTCAAAAAGACAGATGCCCCCCTATGTTTATTGCAGCACTATTTACAATAGCCATGAAATGGAAGCAACCTAAGTGTCCATCAGTAAATGAATGGATTAAGAAGAGGTGGTACATATACACAATGGAATATTATTCAGCCATAAGAAGAAAACAAATCCTACCATTTGCAACAACATGGATGGAGCTAGAGGGTATTATGCTCAGTGAAATAAGCCAAGCCGAAAAAGACAATGATTTCACTCATATGTGGAGTATAAGAACAAAGAAAAAAACTGAAGGAACAAAACAGCAGCAGACTCACAGAACCCAAGAACGGACTAATAGTTACCAAAGGGAAAGGGTCTGGGGAAGATGGGTGGGAAGGGAGGGAGAAGAGGGTAAAAGGGGTATTACAATTAGCAGACGTAAGGTAGCGGGGGCACGGGGAGGGCTGTACAACTCAGAGAAGACAAGTAGTGACTCTATAGCATCTCACTACGCTGATGGACAGTGACTGTAAGGGGGTTGGTCGGGGGGACCTGATGAAGGGGGTAGTTCAATCACCATAATATTGCACACGTAATTGTAGGTTAATGATACCAAAATAAATTGTAAATTAAAAAAAAAAAACGAACCTTCCTTCACCAGGCATTAAGCTATCTCTGTTGAGCATTTTGTGTCTTGAGGAGCACAGCTCCCCTCGCGCCCCCCTACTGGGTGTGGGAACCCTGATTCCTGTGGCCAGCCATTGCCTGCCACCATCTATGACTCAGCCAAAATTCTTAAAGCAAGTAATAAATGCATGGTGTATGGTTTTAACCTGGAAAAAAAAAAAAGATGCTCCACATTGCTAATCATCAGAGAAATGCAAATTAAAACCTCAATGAGATATCACTTCACACCAGTAAGGATGGCCAACATCCAAAACACAAACAACAACAAATGTTGGTGAGGATATGGAGAAAAGGGAACACTCCTACACTGCTGGAGGGAATGCAAATTAGTTCAACCATTGTGGAAAGCAGTATGGAGGTTCCTCAAGAAGCTCAAAATAGAAATACCATTTGACCCAGGATTCCACTCTTACGAATTTACCCTAAGAATGCAGCAGCCCAGTTTCAAAAAGACAGAAGCATCCCTATGTTTATTGCAGCACTATTTACAATAGCCAAGAAATGGAAGCAACCTAAGTGTCCATCAGTAGATGAATGGATAAAGAAGATTTGGTACATATACACAATGGAATATTATTCACCCATAAGAAGAAAACACATCCTACCATTTGCAACAACATGGATTTAGCTAGAGGGTGTTATGCTCAGTGAAATAAGCCAAGTGGAAAAAGACAAGTATCAAATGATTTCACTCATATGAGGAGCGTAAGAGTAAAGAAAAAAACTGAAAGAAAAAAACAACAGCAGACTCACAGAACCCAAGAATGGACTAATAGTTATTACCAAGGGGAAAGGGACTGGGGAGGATGGGCGGGAAGGGAGGGACAAGGGAAAAGGGGCATCACGATTAGCAGACGTAACATTGGGGGGGCACGTGAGGGCTGTACAACTCAGAGAAGACAAGTAGTGACTCTATAGCATCTCACTACGCTTATGGACAGTGACTGTAATGGGGTTGGTGGGGGGGACCTGATCAAGGGGGTAGTTTAATCACCATAATATTGCATATGTAATTGTAGATTAATGATACCAAAATAAATTTTAAAAATGCACATACAAAAAAAAAAGAATGCAGCAGCCCAGTTTCAAAAAGACAGTTGCACCCCTATATTTATCACAGCACTATTTACTGTAGCCAAGAAATGGAAGCAACCTAAGTGCCCATCAGTAGATGAATGGATAAAGAAGATTTGGTACATATACACAATGGAATATTATTCAGCCATAAGAAGAAAACAAATCCTACCATTTGCAACAACATGGACGGAGCTAGAGAGTATTATGCTCAGTGAAATAAGCCAAGCGGAAGAAGACCAGAATCAAATGATTTCACTCATATGAGGAGCATAAGAGCAAAGAAAAAAACTGAAAGAAAAAAACAGCAGCAGACTCACAGAACCCAAGAATGGAGTAACAAGTACCAACGGGAAAGGGACTGGGAGGATGGGTGGGACGGGATGGATAAGGGGGAAAGGGGGCATTACAGTTAGCAGACGTAATGTTGGGGGGGCCCAGAGAGGGCTGTACAACTCAGAGAAAACAAGTAGTGATTCTATAGCGTCTCACTACGCTGATGGACAGTGACTGTAGTGGGGTAGGTGGGGGGGACCTGATGATGTGGGGAGTTTAGTGACCATAATGTTGCACATGTAACTGTAGATTAATGATACCAAAAAAAAAAGTGGAAGTACTTACAATTATGTTCTTCAAGACAACTTTTTAAAGATGTGCATACTCTGAAGGATAACCACATCTTTTTATTCTTTCTTAAAGTCGGACACCTTTAAAGTGCCTGATGCTGGTGCCAGAACACTTAGCCCCAGTCATTTCCGTCATCTGCAAAAGCAGAGATCCTCCTCTATGTCTAGCTCACTGCCTCTGTACCCAACTCCAATAATCCTTTGCCCTCGCAGGCATTCAGCACCACTGATGGTTCCATCTGTTTGCTCCCTCATTTCCTCACTCATCTCTTCCCAGGGTAAATGGTATGGGCAGTCATGATTACTCCCTGGCATACCACCTCCACAGCCTCACCACTTTCTTGCTTCATCATACCTGCTCTGCCACGAAGCTGAATGTAGCCTCCTGACTGCTCCTGTTTCAAGTTCATGTCCATGCCACAAAAACTGCATGCTGCCTGGCTTGTATACTGCAGATGCCCCAGTCTCCTGCTTCTCCCACCCTCTTCATCAGCTGTCACACCATCTCACAGTTCCTGGAGAATTTCTTTGTTCCTGGACACAGCAGGGAAGCAATCAGAAGAGAATGTCCACAGGCCCTGTGTCTCCTCGGCAACATCTGCCCCGGCTCCATACTCCTCACTCCTCTTCTGGGTCCTTGCTACTGCTCTTGTTCCCAGCCGTTGCTCCACTTTGTCAGAGATTCCTCCCTCGATGCTGGGTCCTTCTCATCCTCCTTGAAGCCTGTTGCTATTTATCCCCCCATGACAAAGGCTGCTCTTGACCTCACTACACTTCCAGCTTCTCTGCTTCCCTTTACCAGCAAGGCTCCACTCTGTCCATATGCTCTCTTGAGCCCTCTCCAGTTGGTCCTTTGCTGACATGAAGGATGAATGCCCTTCCTATTGTTAAATCTTAGGGTCAGTTGTCGCTCTTCCCCAGCCTGTCAGCATCAGTGACCCCAATATCCGCGTGAGTCAGTCCCTTCCCTGCCTTGAGGCTTTGCACCACTGTGCACCTTATCAGTAGGGCATGCACTGACTGCCCTGTTTTTTCCAAACCACAGCTTTGGTCCCTAACAGAACGGGTGACTATGTTTATCTTAGCTGTCTGTCATCTCTGCTTGGGCAGAACTCTACAGGGCACGGTTGTCCACACTGTGTTCACAAAGGTAGCTCAGACAGCTAGAATGGTGCCTGACATCCATGGGTCCTTGAGAGGTCATTGGCAAGCATATGCTAGGTCTTCCTTTGTTCCCACATGGTGTTGGAGGGCCTCTGCTTCAGAGTTCTGTTCTCCACCCTCACTCCCGAGGTGATCTTACCCAGCCTGTGGCTCTGTATTCCATCTGCAAACCACTAGATGCTAAATTTATGTCTCCAGGTCCCCTGACTCCATGCCCATGCTCCCAGTGCTGACTGGATGTTTCTCCTCAGCTTCTAACAGGCTTCTCCAGCTGTACCTGTTGAAACCTGAGCTCCTGACCTCCTACAACTCTTTCCATGGTTGTCCCCTTCCCAGTAAACAGCAACTGAAGCTTCCTGCTCCCCAGGCCAGAAACCCGGCGCTAGTTATCTGCAGTGCTTTCTCACCCCACATCGTGTTCATCCACAAATGCTGTTCATTCCTCACAAGTTCTCCCCATCTCCACTGCTCCCATTCTGGTCTGAGCTCCCAGCCTGACTGCCTGCTGCCGCCTCTGCCCTTTACCCCGGTGTCTCTGTCCAGTCCTACAATATGTGGGCCGGAGCATGGCGCCCTTCTGTTCAGGGATGCTCCACTGGGCTCCCCTCTCACTCAGAGTCAAAGCCAAAGTCCTTACAGTGGCTTACAAGGGCCAGTGTGGTCACCTTTCCTGCCACTCTCCCATCATTCATCCACTGTGGCTTCCCTGGCGTCTGTGCTCCGCCCTGGACCCAACAGGTACACCCCTGCCTCAGGACCTTGGCCCCTGCCCTTTTGTCTTTTGGGAACATTCTTCCCCCAGGTATCGCATGGCTCCCTTTTTGGTCTCCTTCGAGTCTGCTCAAGTGTCACCTTCCTGGTGTGGCCCTCCCTGAAAGTTGATGCCTGCCTCTACCCGACCACTTCCCCCTCCCTAGCCTAGCTCTGGTCATCATCTGCTATACACTGTTTCACTCATTGGTTTTATTTGTGTTCTCTCTCCCCCTTTTCTCCTTTCCCTCTCCCTTCCACTAGAATCTAAGCCACACGAAGGCAGAGATTTTTTTTGCATCTTCCTTGCTGTATCTCCAGTGCCTAGAATCATGCATGCTTACTGATTGGATGGGTGGATGAATTCTGTAGTGGGACCTTTCCCTAAGATTTTGTCTTATGCTAAGAAGGGCAGAATAGAATGCAACCCGCTCCACTATTGACTCATTAGCTTCTGTGTGGCCAAAAGGAACAGTACTGTTTATGGGTTAATCAACCCTGGAGTCAGAAAGTGCACATAAAGGACACATAGGTGGAGTTAAAGTTTGCATTACTTTTGGGGGATTTGCAGTTACCCAAAAACAGGGAATAAATTGATAAAAGTCTAAATAGCACTCACACAGTTCCCCCACTTTTAAAATATACATCCTTTATGGGTGTATAATTTAAGAGCATGAATTCCCAGTGCAGCTTTACAAACAGGAGAAACGAATTTTAAAGGCTGCCTTAACAATCTGTGGCTTCATATTTGTGTAACAACATTTGTGTTTTGCCAACAGATGTGCTGCTTAAAGTACCCATGAGAATGGCTTTTGGGGTTTTCCACCTGACTGGATGGGACCTCAGGAACTGATTCCTGAGAAAAGGTTGGCGCTGCCCACCCCAGCTCTTGGGCCTGAGGAGCCTGACCACTTGCCCCTTGAGCCCTTAGTGATCCCTACAGACACCTGCTGCAGCCCCTGTAGCCAGAAAGGACAATGGTTTTCTGGCATGTTACTCTTTCCCTAGTGGGTTATAAATTTCTGGAGCAGAGACCCCATGCGATTTCTCAGGGCCTTCCCCTGCAGTACAGTGCCCAGCATGAGCGGCTGATGGTGTCCCTCCTGGGTCTCCCAGAAGCAGGAAGGGGCATGGTTTCTGGCTCACTCCACAGCCTCCAGGCACGTGTGTGTGTGCCCACTACCTGGACCTGGTGTCCAGGCTCACTTAGCGGGTTGGGCCATTCATTTCCCTGCTCAATGGCTATAGTTTGGGATAGCAGAATGCTCTGGCTAATTGAAAGATTCTGAGTCTCAGCAATTTGAACAATGTTTTGTCTTTGTTCTGGTCAGGTTATGACACCCACTACTATGAGGGAAGGCAAGGAATCTGGTGGTGTGGGAGGTGGTGTGTTATGTCATGAATTGTTTTATTTTAATTTTTTTATATTTTTGTTATGACCCAAGTTCTCTTTAAATAAGTAATCTAGGAGCTTATCACATAGAAGGTATATGTGCTGTCCTCAGTATATTCTGAATTATCTGGGCTTATTTCTGCCTCATGAATTCACTTAAAAACAATTCAAAGGCTGCATTTTTAGCTAACAGAAATAGGAAGAAAGAATCTCAAGAATTTATTTTACTTTTTGATAGTTGAGTTATAGTGATTGTGATAACTTGGTGAAAAAAAAAGCTGTGTAGCAAATAGACCTCACATGTGGTTTATCATGAACATTTTGTTAACAGTTTTGTTTTTTGTGTGTTTTTGTTGTTTGGTTTGGTTGGGTTTCCAAGCACCTTGATACCTTTTTTGTGTTAAAAGAATCTCCCATTGTGTGGGTCTTGGATAGGAGGCAGGTGGATCCTAACTTCTTCTTAAGAAAGACTAAAGATGGAGTTGGAGGCTTGTAGTATCCTCTTCTTTCAGGTGTCCAGAATTCTAGAGGCAGGCTGTCCATGGCCACTGCAGTGGCACCATAATTATCTGGGATGATCCAGGGCCTTTCAGTCTTTCTCTTTCATTACCCTGAGCAGGTGACTTCCATCCTCAAGGTTGCCTATGGTCACAGGATGGCAGTTGCAGCTCTAGCTATTGAATCCTCCTCTCCAGGTAGAAAGAAGGAGGATGTGGGGAAAAGGCAAAAGGGTATTGGCTCACCCTCCAGTCCCATTCAATAATTTCCACATCCATCTTTTTTTTACTGAGAAACAGTAGCTACAACAGCAACAATCACTTATTTCTCACTTACGGGTCTGGGTCAACTGCAAAATGGGGTTCAGATCTGTTCTCAAACCTGTCATTCCAGGACCCAGGAGGGAGAAGCAATTGCCAGCAACAATTTCTTCTTAGGTGGATGTCAAGAGCCCAAGAGGAGTGGGCAGAGACACAGAGGCCTCTTTAAGTCTCTTCCTTCTCAGTTTCACCAGTGGAAGCCAGATGCATGAGCAGGTGCACAGCCAGCAGGCAGGGAGGTGTGCTCTGCCCACAGTCCACGGGCAAGAGCAGAGCAGGCATGGAGAACAGGCAGTGCACTCTACCACTGTCTCACTGGCCATAACATTGTCCTAGCTGTGCTGGGAAGCTGGGAAGTATTTTCCCTTAACTGAGTACAGGGTCCTCTTAGGAAAGCTGATGGAAAACCTAGGTGTTGGGGGGACAGCTGTCAGTGCCTGCCACAGGACAGATATTCCCTCCCCTTGCTTCCTGGAAACCAGGGAATGGCAATGTGACCTAGGCTTGGCCAAATCCATTCTGCCCTTAGGGATTTTGACTCTTGAGGGACAGTGAGAGATAAGTCATGGTAGTGGCACATGCATCAGGAAGCCAGTAGTAGTGGCTAATATCCAATGATGAGGTAGCCGTGGTACTCAGGGTGGGTGTCCCAACCAGATGGGCCCTTTAGTACAACCTTGGCTGTTTTCAGTTGTGCAGCTGCTTTTCTGGGCTTAGTTCACTAGTCTTCTCTCCATTTCCAGATATGTCAAATAACTTCTTTGTGACTGAAATTAGCTAGACTTGGTTTCTGTTGCTTGCAACCCAGGACCTTGGATGCAATGCATGGGATCTAGGCAAGGTAAAAACATGCTCTCACAATTTTATCTTGAGTATTGTGGACAAGCATAGGCTTTTTGAGCCACGTTGCCTTCAAATTAAATCCTGGCTCTTTCACCTACTAGCGGCAAGTCACTTTTTCCTCCTTGAGCTTCAGTGTTGCCTTCAATAATGTGCTGTGGAGTGCTGCTGAGAGTTCAGTGCAATTTTATGTAATGTGATGATTATGAAAGTATTAGGAAAATGTCCTGGTTGGAACTTTTTGATTGATTTTAATATTATTTGGGTAATGGACTGGTAAGGACAACTGATAACAGCTCAAAAGGCCTTTCTGGAAAAGTGGGTGAGGAAGGGTAGGAAGCACCACTGGTGCCCACTGTGAGCATGGTTCATGGCAGACCCCGGCTTCCATCAAAGCCCAGTGCTTGACAAACTGAGGCTGTTCAGTGAATGGATGAATGAATGCATGCTCAGGTGCAATTTCATGGGATTTGGGCAAGTCTGAAGTATTTGGATTGGGAAAAGTAGTTCAGCTGCAGATCACCATCCAGTGAATCATCCTATAGGCTTAATGTCTCCCACTGGGCAGTGGGAATAATTATCTTGAGCTATGCCACAGTCACTTACTGTGATATTGTCAGAGAGCTTAGGCAGATTTTTAAATTTCCTTTTCAGTCTAGACTTGAATGCAACAGTTCCTGTGGCTAACTTAACTACTAAGTTCACCACTAATGAACAAAGAATATGAATAGGAAATTCATAAAATAAGAGATACAGGCAGCCAGTGAAGATAGGAAAAGTTCTGCCTCAGTGATGATCAAAAAGATACAAATGAAAACAAAAAGATGCCATTTTCACCTACCAAATTTGTAAAGATTAAAAGGAGAAAAAGAAAGAATGAGAATATCAAATGCCAGCTAATATTGGGATCTGCTTGTGCTTCACAACTCACTACCCCTTTCCTTGTCTGTGGGCATATTCAGATCTGCTATTGAGCAGGTGACCCACACATGTGGTCCACAGCTCAGGAAGTGTGAACTCCAGAGTGACAGTCTGTGAGTGTTGCTGCTGACACACAGTCCCCTTTGCAGGGAACAGCTGTTTACAGGGTCTTGTATGGGTCTGAGGGTTCTGTGCACATATATACTCTTTGAAATCTATTTTTAATTTCCCTATGCCTGCTTGGGTCAATGTGGTGAAGGTAATATTTTCGTCAATTTTGTCTGCATGACTAAATTTATTAGCATGAAGTTGTGTATAACTTTTTGTATGCCTCTGTACGCAACATCTGTATCTATGTCTCCATTTTCATTCTGGTATTTACTTGTACCTTCTTCTCCCTTTTTTCCTTGTCTTGGTAGAATTTTGTTGGTTTTATTCATCTTTCACAGAGTGAACTTTGTGGGTATTATGGTCCTTTGTTACTGTGTTTCCACTTTCCAGTTCATTAAGTTCTGCTTTCATCTTCAGTATATCTTCTACTCTCTTGGTGTACATTCTCTGGTTTTCTTCTCACTTCTTAAATTGCAAACTTAGCTCACTGATCTCCAACCTTCTTTTTCAAATGAAAGCATTTAAAGTTGACCTTCAAACTATTTCAGCTGCATCCAACTTGATTGCCCCACTGCTGGGGAACATGTGTCTCAGTCTCCTGTCATGCTAATAGACCCATCAGTTTCTCCATGAACTTTGTTAATTTGGGCGTTATTACAAGGACAGGTTTTCAGTTTTCAGGACAGTTTTATTTTCCTGGTGACTGAAACCCTGGGCATTGTGAAGTGACCCTCCTTCTGGCACACCTGGTAGTGATACTGCTGTGCGGCCTGTGTTGGGTCAGCACTGCCACTTTTCACTTTCCTCCCTTCTGTGTCTTTATGGGTTAGATGTGGCTCTTAAAAATGGAAAATAGCTGGACTTCTTAAAAATCCACTCTGTTTCATCCATTAACATCTCCTTAAATTGCTGATGCATTTAGATTTGTTGGTACTGTTTTATTTTGTGTGTTCTGTTTTTTCCACATTTTCTGTTATTTTTTTCTCCCTTCTTGCCTTCTCTTGGAATGAAGTTTTTGTTTTTATATTGTAGTAAGATACACCTAAAGTTTACCATCTTAACCATTTTTAAGTGTGTAGTTCAGTGTCATTAAATACATTCACTTTGTGCTACATTCTCTTGGAATGAATTTTAATTGGCACCCACACACTACAGGTGAAAACTTAACAGACTCAAAGCATTTTTCTTGGTGGCTTCTCAGAGGCATGTGAAAATGTTCATTTCCTTTTTGCAGCTCTTTACTGGCAGAAATGAGAGTTAAGTTGGACCAGGTCATGCCCTTTGACCCTCATCTCTTTGTCTCCTCCCCTGCACTGGGCCCTGTGGCACTTGTTACACTCCTCATTCAGTGGATAACATTCGTAGGTGTATCAGAACTATGGGATAAAGTCAGTTAACAGCAAAGGATGGAGGTCCTTGTTTTACCCCCAGAGCTAAGACTTTTTAATAGGAGACTTTTTTTTTTTTGCATTCCTGAATTTATGAAGTAAGTCCACCTAAACCTAGAGGTGTCATGTTAAACAGTGGAACCAAAAACTGAGCTCAGCTAGCTCAGGTGCCACAGAATTTTTGTCCCACCAAATAATAGTTTCATGGATATCTACACAAATGCCTCAGCATGCCTCATTTTGATAGTTGATCCTAGGAGTACAGAGAAAGTCTAGGTCAAAGGGCATCAGCAGAAAAGGATCTTAAGTTGAATGAGGTATTATTAAGCAGTGAATGTCTCTGTTGGCTCCAGAAACCTCTGATCTTCCAGGAGATGGTTCTGTGGACCCTAGAGGTGTTGGAAGACATCTAAAATTAACCAGGCAGGTCCTCTGCCACCCAGGCACTGTCCCATCCTACTCTACCAGGGTGGCTGCTGTCTCAGGAGCCTCCTGTCTCCCATGGTCAGTACAATCAGTCCTTAGGTGAGTCTTTGGGTTTCAGCTGACATCTCATAGGTGGCGACAGAGAGCACTAAGAAGTGTGAAGGAAATAAAACTTACTTTGCTTCATGTTAGAAAAAGGCCCAGGGGTATATGTGCACGGTAGTTAAATTTTAACCACACAAGGCATTTGAAGGTATTTTTGGTTTTTTTTTCCCTCCCATTCTCCTCAACCCACTGCCTTCCCTACCACCCCCTGAATCCTCCAGAATAAGGTGGATAGGTCAGAAGACCAAACAGCCAAACCCTGGGTCCTTAGGTCTCCATCGCAGTCACACCAGGTGGAACCTGAGAGTTGCCCGCCCTGCATGTCACTGCCCCTATCCAAGGACCCAGCCATCCCTGCCCGCTGTTCCTTTATTTCTCCCACCTCTCTTCAGCCCTTCCTCCCCCAAACCTGGTTCAAGCACTCACCCCTCTCTAGGACTCCTACAGTACTCGCCAACTCTCCTACATGTTCTGTCTTCCACACAGTCCCTAGAGTCAAATTTTACTCCCCTGCTTTAAACCTGAAAGTGGTACCCCTGACTTCAAATGGCATAAGGCCCCTAATGTGACCCCTGCCTCTTTCTGGCCTCTTTTCTACACATACCCCGCAGCAATACAGGACTGCTTTCATACTCCTGGCTGTGTCCATGGTTCCCCCATGGCATTTCCTCCTGTTTATTCTTGAAGACAGCTCAGATAGTTCTTACTACAGAGCACTTTCAAAAGCCACCTGGAAGGTGCCCCATCCAGGTTAGATCCTCCTCTTGTGCCGCCGGTATGCTGTGGATACCCCCATACCGAGAGCAGCCTGTTGATTGTCATGGTCCACATACCCTGGGGAGGAGGAGGAGCTGTGTCCTCTGTGTTCATGATCCATGCTCTCATAAGAAGCGTGATGTGACACTCCTACTGCTCAGCTTTCCAGGGCCACACACTCCCTGTCATGGGCCTGCTTGCCACCATGGGCAGTCTCCCTCCACTGAGCTTTCAGTGCCAGCCAGGCCTACAGTCTTTGTTTGTCTTTCTGTCCCAGTCCCTTCCATCCTTTAGGTAACTTAAGTGTGCATGTAGATGGCCCTCCTAGCACCTGGCTCCCTCTTTTCCTGAATCACCTCCGCTCCAGTGACTTCAGCCACCCACTGCCTTGGTCACAGCTTGGACTTTGTCATCACTGGAAACTGCTCCACACACAGAACTCTGACAGACAGCTATGCTGCTGATGAAGACTTTCTGTGCTCCTAGCTCTCAGGTTCCATGCTCCCCAGGACTCTCCTCATAACTGACACTGTCAGTTTTCCCTCCCCTCATGAATCATGCCCATCACCATACAAACATTTTAGAATTTCCCATCTTCCCTCAGTGCTCCCTCTCCAGCTCCTGCCTTGCTGTGTTGCCCCTTTGGCCAAGCTCTTTAAGAACTTGGCTACTCTCTTCAAGACTTGGCTACTTCCTGTCACTCCTCTTCACCTCCCACTCTGTTCAGCCCACTCCACGGTGGCCTTCTTCCCCATATTCCAGGGAGTAGTCTTGTCAGCCCTCAACAGATATCCATGCTTCCACGGCCAGTAGCAAGTCTCCCTCTTGACATGGGTGTTCCCTCCTGAAAACCTTCCTTGTGTCTCTTCAGGGACACCACCCTTTCCTGGTGTAACACACCTGGCTTAGTTGGTTCTATGTTCTTTGCCCACCTTACCGCCCATCTGAGCCCCTCTCTGTGTTTGGAGGAACTCACCCCACTTTATGAGTTTGATGGGAGGCCAGGTGACCTCTGACTGTATTACAGTCACTGAAAATGCCAGATGCTTCTTTTCATAGCTTCCCTTTCAGCCAGGGTAGCAATCAGCAAACTATATCCCAAGGCCAAATCTGGCCCTCTGCCTGTTTTGTTTTGTTTTTTATAATTTATTTTGGTATCATTAATCTACAATTACATGTGCAATATTATGGTTATTAAACTACTCCCTTCATCAGGTCCCCCCCCACCAACCCCATTACAGTCACTGTCCATCACCTCTGCCTGTTTTTTAAGTAAAGTTTTATTACAACCCAGCCCTGCCCCTTCTCTTACACATCTGTGGCTGCTCTCCCACCATACCAGGCAAGTTGAGTGGTTGTGACAGAGACCAGGTGGCCTGCCAAGCAGAAACTATTGATTATCTGGCCCTTTACAGAAAAAATGGCCTGATCCCTGCATAAGGGTATGGGTGTGTGCCCAGAGCTCCACCAGTCAGACACACCAGCCAAGGGGAGTGGGTCAGCAGGAGATGACCTCACTTAGCTTCAGGTCTGCTGGAAAAACAGGCTCCTGGGCCATTGCCACAGTGCGGATGGCCAGTGCTGCCCCCTGCCGGATGGCATAGGCAGTGCTGGCTGCCCTGTGCAAGCCTGACAGCAGGATTTGGAATGTTGTTTCTGGCCAGCTTGACTCAAATCTGTTCCTTCAACCCTCTGGATTCTCTGGCCACCCAATAGCCTTTTTTTCCTCAAGTTTTGTTATTGTGGTAAAATTCACATAACAGAATTTACCACTTGAACCATCTTTAAGTGTACAGTTCCATGGTACCAAGTATAAATATCACCATCTTCCATCTTCTAGTAGCCTATTAATCAGGTCCTTGGCTATGTAGATCAGCTAGAGTTGGTCTCCATTGCTTGCCACTGATAATCTGGACAGATACACCTGATTGTCCTTCTAGTGCCCCACTCCTCTTCCTCTGTCTCCTTTGCTGACTCTCCTCATAACAAGAGCATTGTCCACAGGTCCGAGGTGCCCTCAACTCTCTCGCCTTACTCTTAAGACCTCTGTGCTGAGGGCTCCCAGGTGGATGTCTGTCTAGCCCAAATCTCTCCCCTGAAATCCAGACTCGCATATCCACCTGCCTGTAAGACCTCTAGGTGGCAGAATAACTCGACATGAGAAACAAAAAATATGGAGGTCAGACCCTTAACATCCAATGCTTCCCCTGCCCCTAGCACACACATGCTCCCCACTGACAGCACCCAGACCAGCTACCACATCACCTGCCTAGACTGCGGGAGAGCTGCATGCAGCAGGCACGGAGGTCATCTCATGGGTACCTGGCAGGGAGTGCAGTCAGCAGGCAGCTTCCAGCTGTCTCTTCCTTCAGACTCAGTCTCAGCCTCAAGAGCCCCCATACTGAGGTCATGCAATATCCAGGACAGCACCCAGGTGACTGAGTGAGTTGGGTTACAAAACTACTACCCTGCCGTCTTTGCCCAAGGTAGGCTGGAGCTTTGTTGGGCCTGCATTGCAACTGGCTTCTTCCTCTGCTCAGGTTCTCTTCCGCCTCTTTCTCTCACAGGTGTCAGTCCCTAACAGACATATAGCACCCAAAACCATGAGCCCACCCTGAAACACCTCATGTGTCCCTGCTCCTTTGCCACTGCCCCCCACTCTGCATCTTTTGAGTTTTTAAAACTGATCTGATCATGTTACTCCCCTGAGAAAAACCCTCTGGGGCCTCACATTCCTTCTCAGAATAAAATCCAAAGTCCGTTGCCTGGAAGCAGAGCCAGCTTCCTTGGGCATGCAACTTGTAAAATGCCCAGAGCTTAGAAGAACCACACTTGGTTTCATGCTGTACTGTGGCCATCTCAGAATTCTCCATTTTTAAACATGAAACCCTGTATTTTCACTTTGCACTGTGCCCTGCAAATTATGTAGCCAGCCTTGTCTCATTTTCTCTGCCTTGCTCACTTGGCTCCAGTCCATCACTCTTGCTTTTCCTTAACGTACCAGGTTGTTCCTGGGGTCAGAGCCTTAGCTCTTGTTGCTCCTTATGCCTGGGCCCATTTGCACAACCTATACCTTTATCCCTTATTTCCTTCAGATTTGGATTCAGACTTACCTCAGAGGCCTCTCCTAATGATTGGGCCATCTCTTGGACCTCACCTCTGACCTCTCTGTTCTGTGCATGTGCACACACATGAACAGCTGTGACAGTTTTGAGCTTGTGGCAGCCGGGCTCCCGAGCCTGTGCCCCTTTCCACTGCACTGAACTGCCTTGAAACTGTGTAGATATTACATACACCTGGTCTTCTGATAATTCCCCCTTGGAAGTCGTTTATTTTTTCCCTCTGGGTGCCTGAAGAATTCTTTCTTTATCCTTGAAGTTGAGGAAGTTGGCCAGAGTCTGTCTTGCTGTTGAGTGTTCATCACATTTTCCTAGGAACACGGTGTGTTCATTTCAGGTCAGATCTCTTACAATGTATCTTTAATGGCGTCTTCTATTCCATTTTTCAGGTTCCCTACTATGGGGACACTCAATTACCCTTAGGTTGGATTGTCTTTATCTGTCTTCCAGTGCCTTTGGCTTTGCTGTAATTACTTTAGCTTTTGTCTTTTTCATCTGCATTCGTTGTTTGTCCAGTTTGGTTTTCAGCTATGTATATTCTGTTTCTGGCTGGTTTTAAATGTATTTATTAGTTCCACAATGATGTGCTTTGGTCTGTAGTTTGTTTCTCTAGGTATGGAATTTTCCCTTTCATCTTACTGTGTTTTATCATCTCATCTTTAAACTCTTACTGAGAACATACTCTTATAAAGTTGTGAGGAATTTCCTTCTCTTCCCTGGTGGGAGCCTTTGCCTTTACTGAGCCATCTCCCTCCCTGTCTCTCCTTTTTTTCCTTTTGTCATAATACGTTTGCAGAGTTACCATATCGTTCCTTGTTGTTTTGGCCCAGGCCTGGTTGGCTCCATCCAGTCGTTCTATTTGCTTTGGTACAGCAGGGGAGTCCTTGGCTCTCTCTCTTCCTAGTCTCTTGGCATCCTCTCTCACTGTTTTCACCTCTGGGCTGTTATGAGCTTCTTGTATCACATGGTCAGAGAAAAGTTGCACACTGGGGGAGCTGCAGCCAGGAGTAGTCTTCAGCAGTAGCTAGATTCTTCTCTGTCCTATGAATTATGTTAAATGTCTTACACCAAGGCTCACTCTAGCTGCTTGAGGGACATGTGTGCCATTCCCATAGGGGTGCTGAAAGGGGACACCTTGGGCTCCAAGTAATTCCCTGTATATACCCAAGATCAGTTGCTTCTCACAGAACCAGCCTGGCTTGCTGCTGGGCACTTAACTTGTTCTCCTACACCTCCCAGCAGGAGCTTCCATCGTTCCTGGGCCTAAGTGGAAAAAGTTATGTACTCCCACCCAGTTGCTGCTCTCCAGCTTCTGGTGGAAAGGTCTCAAGGTGCTGTCAGCTTCCCACAGTGTCTTCTGTGGTGGGCAGGGCAGGAGCTCAGTCTTGCTGCTGCTTTGTCCTCTGGACATTTCCTAGGCTTCGGAGTTGTGAAACATGCTGCAGCTCCTTTTATGGGTTCTTCCCTTCACATTCTTCCTCCCACCTTTGTTTCTCATTTTATTAGGGATTGGGAGAGAGCAGTTCTGTGAGAAGTTGGAACCTGCCATTTGAACCTAATTCTGTCATCCATGTGGAATTGGTTCTGTTGTGTGGCTTGTGATGCAGTGGTCTCAAGAGGCAAGTTACAGCCCTGCTCCCCGATCCTTCCTCTGGCTGTTCGCAGATGCTTATTCTAGGTAAAGGTCCAGCTTGGACAGGGATTCTGGTAGGTTCTCACCTAGAAAGATAGTATTCAATCTTCCTATTATGTTTTCTACCTAGTGAGTGTTTGTGCACAGGAAAGTGATTGATTGGCAGACATTTGTCTTGCCACCAGATGTGCTACTTACTTTTTAGCCAGTTTCCAGAGTTGTTTCTGGGATAGAGATTTAGTCCCTGATGCTTCCTGGTGGGTTTGAACCCCTGTCATTAGAAACTGGAGTGAGGTTGGGGGGGTGCCCAGGGTGCTGCAGGGAGGTCTCTGGGACAAGTGGGATCTCCATCCATATCTGGAGTACAGCAGCCCCTCCCTGACCCTTCCCTGCTCTCAACGGTACCCACGGAAACCCCTCAGTCTCCATGTAGGGCACTGGTGGGCTTCCAGGCCATTCCATCTGCTGCTAGCAAACTGCACTTTAGCCAGCCTGGCTCCCAGGTCCTGATGTTCTGACCTTGAAGATTTCCTAGGGCTCTGTTAGGGAATCCTATCCCCAGGCCTCCCTGGCAGGTCTCTCCTTTGCTCACGTGCTTGAGTGTGGCACTTCTATCACATCCACCCCAGCAGGCACAATATTGAAAACACAGGCATTCACTTCAAGTTTATGAGGTATTTAAACAAAGCGAGCTGGTCCTTATGCAGAGTTCTCTCTTCCATTACTAGAGATCTCCTTTACGCTCTTTTTTTCCCAAAAAAATATGTTGCCTCAGTGTTGAAAATTTATTTGGGCAAATATTCTATCTTTGGTAAAAACAGCCAACACTTTGATAAAAGTTTATATAGAATTTAGTTACACAAAGTATACAAAGGTATGAAGAAAATAGTATCCACAGGAAACTAGGGGAAGAAGCAGCCATGGGAATGTCTTGCTAGGGACCAAAAAGCCAGGCATACTATAAACACTTGTGGAGACTGGCTGTTGGGACCTTGCAAATTGGATATTTGTTTGAAGGCTCTGGAGGCCAGTTTTGCCCTGGCAAGTGTCCAACCACCGTGAGCGTTCTGTGGGGTGTAGGAGCAAAGGCACTGTGGAACATTGTGGAAGAGAAGTTGCTAGATGCGGAAGCTAGAGAATGAAGAGCGAATCCTAATAATATAGGCTTTCCAGGGGAAGGGATAAAATACCAAAAACATCAGTAATAAGAATTGGGGTTTTCTCCTGTTCTTACCTTGTTTGGCCAGCTCCCTCTGCATTTGCCTTCATGGGGTCAGTTAGTGGTGAAGCCACTCTGCTTGGGCTCCAGTTGTGGCCCACAGCTTCACCAGCTTTACAACCCCGGGCCCGATCCTTCCCCGACCCCTAGCAACCCCACATCATCCAGTCTCAGTGTCACTGTCACATCCATATTCAGGAGCTCTCCCCTCCTCCTGTTCCTTGATGGGTCTCCCCTAGCTCCCAGTATCTCTCCTTTGACAACATTCATCAGAATTGCTGCTGTTTCATTATTGACTCTGCTTGGAAGACTGTTTGTAGCAGGATAAAGAGAAGAAATGGATGCAGATAAAAAGCATGTCTTCTTCCTGTAGCACTCTTGGCCCTACCACAGCTCGTGCATGATACCTAGAAGGTGCTTGACAAGTGGTAGCTGCTGAATGAGTAGGTGAAATGAAATACCCCCATACGACTCCCAACATTCCTGCTGTGAAGGCTTGTTTAGAGCAAACATTCCAGAGTGGAAGCAGTTTCTACCATCCCACTTTACTACTATCTAGTTCCAGAACATTTTCATCACCCCCAAAAGAAAACCCCATGAAAAACAGCCTGGCATTTCCTCAAAAGGTTAAACATGGAGTTCCCATGTGACCAAGTGGTTACAGTCTAGGTATAGACCCAAGAGAACTGAAAACATAAGTCCTTGTAAAAACTTGTACACAACTGTTCATAGCAGCTAAAAGATGGAACAACCCAGGTGTCCATCAACAGATGAATGGACCAACAAAGTGGTGCTTCCATACAATGGAGTGTTACTAAGTCATAAGAAGGAATGATGTTCAAAAAAAAAGGAATGATGGAATGACGTTCAGATATATACTACAACATGGATGAGCCTTGACAAGGTTATGCTGAGTGAAAGGCCCCAGTTACAAAAGGCCATATAGTGTGTGATTCCATTTATATGAAGTGTCCAGAATAAGCAAATCCATAGTGACAGAAAGCAGATTCGTGGTTGCCAGGGGCTGAGAATAAGGGAGATAAGGGGGAGTGACTGTTTAATGGGCATGGGGTTTCCTCCAGGGGTGATGAAATGTTCTGGAATTATACATAGTGGCTGTGGTTGTACAACATTGTGAATGTACTAGGTGCTGCTAATGATAAATTTTATATGTGTTCTGCCACAATAAAAAAAAATGGCTCAGATGCCCTTAGAGTATTTAGCCAACAGCCTTCAACTTGGCTAAATGCCTAGTCATTAAATTTCTTGAACTAAATTCCTTTCTGACTGTCATGGTTACCATGTCCTGGGCTTCAGAGATGCCATTTCAGGTCAGCTTGGTCCAGTCTAGCATGTATCAGCCTAGCTCCCCACGCTGGCCTCTTTGGGATGGATGGCAGTGCTAATTGCCTGGGCTCTGTGCCTGCAGCCAGACAGGCTTGCTTGGAGACAACTGGGTTGTGAGCAGTGCATAGGCATTGTAAAACCTACCTTTACATTTCGGGTAATTGGTGAAGTCATCTGCCTTTTTAGTGAGGTGTTAGAAAGATTGGAATATGATTCACATACCATGAAATTCACCCATTGAAAGTGTGCAATTCAGTGGCATTTAATAGATTCCCAGTGTTGTGCAACTGTTACCTCTGTTTAGTTCCAGAACATTTTCATCACCCCTTAAAAAACCCTGTACCCGTTAGGAGCCAATCCCTGTTACCCACTACCCCCCAGCCCGTAGCAGTGGCTAATCTGCTTTCTGTCTTTCTGGATTTGCCTATTCTGGACATTTCATATAAATGGAATCATACAGTATATGTCTTTTTGTGACTGGTTTATTTCACTTACCATAGTTTTCTCAAGGTTCATTCATGCTGTAGCATGTGTCAGAATTTCCTTCTCTTTTTAAGGCTGAGTAACATTCCATTGTATGAAGAGACTACGTCTTGTTTCTCCATTCATCTGTCCATGGACACTTGAGTTGCCTTCTGCCTTTTGGCTGCTGTGACTCCATGCTGCCATGAACATGGGTGTGCAAGTATCTGTTGGAGTCCCTGTTTTCGGTTGTCTTGTGTCTACACCTAGGAGTGGAATTGCTGGGTCATATGGGAACTCCATATTTAAACGTTTGAGGAGCTCCCTGACTGTTTCTCCACAGTGGCAGTGTTTGTTTAAACCTGCTTTTCCTTCCCCATGTGTGGTGCACTCATGCTGTAAAGATGAGACTTACTGTATGGCGCTGATTGCCTTCACTTGGGGAAGGAACTACCTTTGGGTGGCAAGTACTGTGTTTTATTTTGCTTTTCAAGACATAGATGGTTTCTTGCATCTTCTAAAGATTGGGGTATTAAAAAGCACATTGAATTCAGAGCAGGGCCTCTTAACTTCAGGTTCTGCCACTGTAGCCTTAAAGCTGAATGCCATCCCCTCTTTTGCTCCCCAGAGACCACTGAGACTCTCTTCTGGTGCCAGTTTGATTTCTCTCAGATCTTTAAAGGGGCTGAAGCTGGTGTCTCAAAGTGCTGCTGCCTTTATTGATTCGTGCAGAGAAACTTTGATTCTGTGATTCTGCAGCTCATACTGGAGGTAGAAAGAATTGGAAGCACTGAGTGAATGACACTTCAGGATGGAAGCAGCTACTGCAAGGAGGCCATTTCTCTCCTCTGGTCCCTGACTGTTCACCCGGGAAAGTAGCTGCCACCCTGCCCTTACAGTTTGTGGACTCATGGGACTTGGGCTCCTGCAGCTCCATGGGATGGATGACTGGCAATGACAGGTGCTGAGAAATGCTGTCTCCCTAACTAACCTGGGAAAGGTCAGGATATTGCTGTGGCTCTGGGTGGTTCCCTGGAGTTCACTCTGGATGGGGCTGGATTCCCATTCAAGGGAAAACACCCTTCAGCTGCTGCTTTCACCTGGTTTTATCCCCTTTTTGTTTTCTTTCTAAATCTGAAAGACTTGGGGATTGAGTAGTCCCTCCTCAGCCACAGTTGTCTGGCCACTTTTATCTGCTAACCGTTGGTTGCTTACTCCCCTGTAATGTACAGGAGCCTTGAGTCAAATGAGTGCCAGATAACAGCCTCCCAGGGCTGCCTTCTGCAGGATATTGCTTTCATTATGAAAATACATGGAGTTCTAGCCATTAGACCCCTCAGAATACAATGATTTGGCCCCAAAATAAAATCCCTGCAACTGTAATTTTCCTTCACTAGATCAAAGGAAGGATTTGATCTAATGTTTGTGTTTGAGCAGCAGAATCACTGGATGATGTTTTATCAGTCCAGAGCCTTCTCTCACGCTTCGTAGGTATTTAAGATTTGTGAATGCCTTACTGCTTCAATGTGACGTGTGCATTCCTGAAAAAAAAATCCTATTCTACAAATAGCACAATAAAAAAATTAAGAGTTTTTATGGGAAAAACTGGGCTGGGGTAGACCACAGCAAACCTATGTGATTTGGTACCTAGAGCTTGCTAACAAAACCGGTGACAATTCTGGTTAAAAGACAAAACACCAGGTCACACTCAAGTCTCCATGGCATCTGCACCCAGCATCACCATCAGCCAGCCCTTTCTTGCATAACTCCCAGATTTGTGCCCAGGTGAGCTGTTCTTTCAGCATTAAAAGTCAGGTCCTGGGCAAGGCTGCCTTCAGCAATTTTTTTTTTAACATGGGAAAATATCCTGACACCTTCATTCACACTCACACCTTCATCATACAGACCATAACATCATAGAAAATACTGTGGTTCTTTGAGCCACTAAGGGAAGGCACTTCTACAAGGCTTCCTGCTTTTTCTCTTTATGTATTCATGTAACATGAAGGTGTTCTCTTCAGTCGTTAGAAAGCTTGCCTGAAACTGCTCCAAAATATTACTGTCAACTAGCACACCTTCTAATGTATTGATGTCATCGCCCCTTTTTAAATATGCTGCCATGCAAGCAGTGCATTTACTATTTGAGGCTTAGTCACAATCGCCGTCACATTGTGCACCTAAGCACTTAAGCATGGCTCTCCTCAGAGCGCATGAGCCAGTTATGACACACGGGGAATTTAGTGTGGCGCTAACATGGAACCCCGTTCACACTCCCCAAGAGCCCCATTGCTGCCCTGTTCCGTGCCTTCAAACCCAGGAGCCAGAGCAGGATTGTGGGTTGCTTTCGGTGGTTATGTCTTCAGTCTCCCTTGACTAGGAGCAGTTACTAGCCCTTGTTTTTCATGCCACAAATCGTTTTGAAGAGTCCAGTCCTGCTGTTGTGTATAATGCCCCTCTCCTTGGACTCTTCTGGTTATCTCCTCATGGCCTCAGTTACCCCTTCCTATAGGATGGGGAACTTCTTGCAGCCCAGCCCTGGTCAGTGGTGCTCAGTTTGATTGCTCGTTAAGGGTCACCTGCCAGATTTCTCTATTGAGCAGGACCCCTTCCTTTCTTCCCTTCCCTTCCCTTCCCTTCCCTTCCCTTCCCTTCCCTTCCATTCCCTTTCCTTCTCTTCCTTCCCTTACTCTTCAGCCCATGTATTCGTTGCTTTCTTGATAGCTTGTGAGTGCAGGTAAGACTTTTTAAACACCATGTTCTATAGCATCTTCTAGAAGATGTTCAATCCAACATTTTCAGTAGTTCCAGCAGGTGGAATATCTGCAGCTCTGACCACCTTATTACTGGAACCCATCCTCCCAGTGTAGCCATCCTCTGTACTGCTGCCCTCTTGACTCCTCCCTCCTTGTCACTGTAGGCATCACTGTGCTTCTGGGAGTGCATGACAGTAATGCTGAGGCCGGCCTTGCCTCCTGCTGACCCTAACCACCAGTGGCCAGCAGGCTGCAGGTAGCACTCAACTCATCATTTATTCACTTACTCAGAGTCTGTTTGCCTTGGGTGCTAAGCTAGCACCTGCTCCTTGAAGCTAATGGCCAGAGGGATACAGCCATCAAAAGAAGCAAAGGTAGTCCAGCATCTGGGTTCTTATCGTCACTTGCACTCGATTATTAAGTGCTGCTCCCATGCCCAGCACTGTACATTGAGCCGGGAGACGAAAGTAAGGAAGGCGCATGCATTGTCTGGCTGGGGGAGAGGTTGACCCGCACGGTGGTGTATTTAAAGTACTCTCGGGACACGGTGCTCCTGCTCACAGGAGGGGAAGGCAGGAGCAGGGAAGGCTTTTCACAAGTGCCGTCTTAACTCCACCCTAATGAAGACTGGAGGGAGGGCCAACACAGAGCTGCTGGTTGCACAGGGTGTTAGTCACCTCTCCCTCTGGGGAGGGGCATCAGAGTGGTGTAGGGATGGGGCTGTTGATGTTGCTGCCTCAACCCTAAAAACCCAGCTCAGGCCTTCTTCCTCCAGGGATTCCCCATCTTGGCTTCCCCTGTGCCCGGAACAAGAGAGGATGTCACTGTTTGTTTGTTAACTGTTTGTGTCCCTGTGTGTCCTGTCTCCATCCCCCCCGACACACACTTAAACTGGAAGCTCTTAAAGCCCAAAGGATGATGGTGACCCTGCCCTGGCGTCTCAGCCCTTAGTAGAGTCTGGCTCATGGCAAGGGCAGTTGATGAACACATGTTGACTCAGCTGTGACCCAACACAAGTTCCCTTGTCTAATTGTACTTCCTTTTCTTTTTATCTGTATGTAGGGAAAATGGAAATTCCATGGCCAGGATTCTCACCTGATCTTAAACTCACCCATTGTATATGTGTGAAGAGGTAATACTTAGCCTGCTGCCCTGGTGCCTACTTGCATACCCATTGGCAGTAAGCTGTTCAAGGCCAATGTTATTTTTTAAGAAGAGTTCCACACTATGCTAAGGGCAGAGGGAAGCAGAAGAGCCCCATGCTAGGAAGAGAAAGGAAGTCTAGAGGAGAGAGCAGGAGGAAGTGCAGAGGACCCACAAGCGGCAGAGGGCAGTGCCTGAGCAGAGGCTGCAGTGGGGAGCAGAGACGGAGATGGGCTTGCTGCATGTAGATAGCCGGGTGACCGCCATGAGAATAAAGCTTGGTATGAGCCCCTTTTTACTCCCAACGTTCTATTGTCATCATGGGTCTCAGTGAATCCAAAGTGACTTGCCTGGAGCTGGGGACCCACTCCACCTGGAGCTACACTGTAACACTGCACATTTTTCTGAGGATATTCCCAACTCTAAAGTTTATGGACTTGTGAACTAGGTGGTCACAAGTGCTCTCCTCATATTCATCTCAAGATGGTGTATGTGTGTGTATCTGTGTTTGCACACACATGTATATATGGTCTGATTCAGAGGAGGATGAAGATAGCTGTTTGGTTTCTTTGAAAAAGTGTGTTTCAGCAAACCCTGTAAACCTCCTGGTCGGTTGAGGGGGTCAGTCTTGGGAAAGTACCTGGCACCCCAACCTGGCCTCCTCCCTTGAGTCACCCTGGGATTGAGCAGGCAGCTGGGCCAACGCTTACCTCATTTGGATTACCTGTTTTGCATCCTTTTTACCTCCAGTACACACACCCAGCAGAATGGCTTCCAGGCTACTTTATGGGCTTTTGTCACTTTTTAAGTAGAGAAGTGGCAGTCAGAAAATTAAGAAACAAAGCGCTGTGTGCTCCTCAATACACAGAATTGAAAACCAGCATATTGTCATAGTTGCTTCAACTAATTTCAGTTTGAAAGCTAGAATATAACAGAGTTAAAGGACCTCTTATTACCCATCTTCGGTGCTGTTAAAAAGTTCATTTAATGTACACTTAGAAATGATTAAAGTAAATTTTGTTATTTTTTTATCACAATAAAAAACTTCAAAAAACACACAATAGTTCATTTAGGCCCAAGTCAGTCTGGGCACAGCTGGACAGCTGGGTCTCCCCTGCTTTGTAGCCAGTAGCCAAAGGACTGTTCTTTCCTTGATCTTCTAACTGTGGCTGAACTTCTAACTTCTAAATGTGGCTGTAATCCCCACCCACCTACTCCTAACCCAGGCTTCCCCATCCTCAGTCAGTGACATCACCATCCTCCCAGACATTGGCCATGGCTCTTAACTTGTCCCTGCCCCTCACCTCCACACTAGTCTGTCAACCAGCTCTGTCATTCCACCTCCTGGTCACGTCCCAGATCCTCCACTGTCCCCACCAGAGCCATGCTGAGACTGCAGTGAGAGGCTTCTCATAGGTCCTTCCTGCTTTCCTCTTCTCCTACACTCTGTGCTCTGAGCAATCCTTTCACAATAAGAACCCTCGTCTCTGTCCACTGCTCAAAACTCTCTGATAATTTCCATCACATTCAGAATAAGACCCAACACAGCCCTCCACATCTCCCACCTTGAGTCGTCTCTGCTGCCTGGAACCTTCTTCCCCCACACGTGGCTTGTCCCTTCACTTCCTTTTGGTCTTTCTCTTTTTTTCCCCCCAATATCACCATGTGGAATTTTCTTCATTGTGTTCTAATAGGCTTATTCTTTTGGGCACTCATCTGGTCACAGTGTTGTCCAATGCAAGGAGCCCTTTCAGCAGGTGCCTGTGTCGTATGACCCTCTAAGTGCCCCCTACCTTGCTTGCTGCCCTCATAGGCCACTGCAGAGCCAGAACCATCTTCTTCTCCCAGGGGTTAGCCTGGTTCCCTTCTGTGGATACTAGGCATATTCCCTGCCCCTGGGATGCCATCATTGGCCTTAGAATATGTCCCCCTAAGGTATACAAAACACTGTGGTCAAGGCATTTGAAATGAACCTTTCCTCTGTGGTATATTATCAATGTGTTTAAAGTAAATTTTGCATTCAATGTAATGGGGTTTTCTTACCTTTTGTTTTTTTTCTTTGTTTGTTTGTTTTTGGTTATGTCAACTTTTGTATGATTCAGAGAGGTCTCGCCCCATGCCTGCACCTCACCTGTACCTGCCTCCTTCATGCCAGGAACCAGTTTGATTCTTTCTGCTACATGCTTCCTAAAGTTCTCTTCTCTCACACAAATGGCAGCCTGTAATCTACACTTTCATGTCACAGTAGATCCTGAGTACACTCTTGCTTATTAGCCCTTCTCCAGCTGAACTGCTGTCCATGCTATGGGCATGTTGTCTCCATTCAGCAGGTCCCTCATCACAGCTGTCTGAGTTGTCCACAGGCTAGTAAAAGTAATGCCAGAAATGCCAAAAACATCTTGTGTCTGTTGTTTTGCATTTCTGCAGATGTCTCTTCAGGGTAGATTTCTAGAAGGGATTGCCTTCAATTGCATTGACACTCTTCATTGTACCTAAGAGGCATTCCTGGGACATGTGGTTTGTATTCATGGTAGTTCAAGTATTTGGGGAATACATGTGAGAGTTGTGAAGAAGCCAGGCCTTTTCCATTGGAGCAGTGTTTTTCTCTGATGATGGGTCAGACCGTTCCAGGGAGTAGCCCTGGCCTTTGGCAGTGCCCCTGTGGACCGGGTGGCACAGGGGGTTCCAGTCTGTCCACTACTCTGCTGCTGGCAAGCTCCCCATCTCCCCTCCGTGACAGTGGGCCACAGGCCACACCAAGCTCCCCAGGGCTCTTGCTTATTTCCCACTGAGAAGCTCAGACTAGGAGAACTGGGAAAGGAAGCTATGCTGGAACAGGTTTGGGACATCCGCTTTACATCAAGGAAAGGTCACCTGCAGGCCATGGACTGAATCTGGGTGACCTGGCAGTCATGTTCTGAGTCCTAAACTGCTGGAGAAAGATCTGTGATAGGGAAGAACTCAGGGTCGAGCCTTGGGGCTAGTATGTGTTCTCACTAGACCTGTCTCTTCATGCGTGACAGTATCTGTTCATAGAAGGCCGTGTGTCCTCACAGCACTGAGTGAATCCTAGTGCTGACCTGCCTTTGGTGACTTACCCTCCTCATTCAAGTCTAGTTCCAGTGCATACTGTGGTGTCTCCAAGGTGTGGACAAGAGGGGGAAGTCCCTTGGGGGTAGTGGCCAGTGCTGATGTGAGCCATGTGGGACAGGGTAGCACAAGGACTGAGGTACAGACGACAGGAGTAGTCTTGTTCTTCTCCAGAATGAACTGCTAACTGAGGGACTAACAACAACTGAACAGAAGCCCACAGTTGTTTCCAAATCTCCCCTGGCCAGGTTGTGTTCTTGCCCTCTTAGCCCAGCCACAAGAGCATCATTGCCAGACTCTGCCAGGGTCCAGGGCCTCACAGTGACCATTTCTGAAGTCCACAAGGAAGGGACTCTACATGGCAGAACCAAAGTATAAGGAAGGAGCCACTCCATCAGCATGAAAGAATGGGGAAGCACCACCCCAAAATGAGGGTGCTTTTTCCTCCCATTGCCCAAGGCTCAAGTGTTGTAAGGGAGTGTCTGATGATAAAGACTCACCTATCCTGGGATCACTCCTCTTCTTACACCAGAAACTCTAGGCAGCAGTTGCTGGTTGTACAAGTTAGTATTACATAGGGCATTTGTGACTCTTCTCCCTCTTAAGGTGTTGGTACCCACTGTTGAGGTGTGGAAACAGGCATGGAATGTTGAGGTCACTTGCTCAGGCCAAACCCGTGTGTTCTTTCCACTCCTGAGGGAGTAGTGTGGGGCTGTGTTCCCATCAGCAGGTTGTGCTCTGACCCATGGCTGTTTTATACTGAGAGCACATCTAAGAAAACCCTATGTACAGAAGCTATAGTAACACCGAGGCCAGACCTTTGTGAAGAGGAGCGCCACCCCATTGTGGGCGGGAGGCTCCCTCTCCAGCAGTTCAGGGCGTCTTGTCAGCTGTGAACCCAAGGCAGTGTGCTCAGAAACTATACCGTGTTTCTACTCATAAAAATGTCACCTGTGCAGGCTTCTTACTCTCCTGCACCCTAGGAATGGGACTCAGGGTGGCCACAGTACAAGTTGGCTGCAGTTGGCCAGCAGCAGCAGCAGCCCAAAGCCCCTGAGGAAATCTGCGAAGGGGAAGGGCATCAAGGTTAAGGCAAGCCCCAGCAGGGAGCCCCTTCTCCCACTGCTCACATTTTCTGCAAACTGGTGTGTTCTCTATGATACTGATGTACTTCTTTAATGCTTCAGGGAAGAAAAGTCAGAAGACCAGGATCTCCAGGGCCTCAAGGACAAACCCCTGAAGTATAAAAAGGTGAAGAAGGATAAGAAAGAAGATAAAGAGGGCAAGCATGAGTCCCTGCAGCCACCAGCCCACCACTCGGCTGAACCAGCAGAGGCAGGCAAAGCAGAGACCTCAGAAGGCTCAGGCTCAGCCCCATCCGCCCCAGAAGCTTCTGCCTCCCCCAAACAGCGGCGCTCCATCATTCGTGACCGGGGACCCATGTATGATGACCCCACTCTGCCTGAAGGTTGGACCCGAAAGCTTAAGCAAAGGAAATCTGGCCGCTCCGCTGGGAAGTATGATGTGTATTTAATCAAGTAAGTAAGGGCAATGCCTATCTTTACAAAGTGCAGAGGGCCAGGTGGACAGAAGGTCGGGCAGGTGCTAAGAAACTGATGGGGATCCCTTGGAGGGGCAGCTCTTTGCTGCCTGTTGATCAGAAACGGGTGAGCGTAACTTCACTTTCCCACCTTGGGTTGCAGCACTTCAGTAATGAACACCGCTTGGAGGTGTGATCAGGTATGTTTGGAACAACTCTGTACAGAGGTCAGTGCCCTGAGTGAGACATGCACAGGGTAGCACAGTGTGACTGCCAGCCCTTGAGGCCTTGTCTGGAGATGGAATGCAGTAGGGCCTATCCAGGGCCGCAGTGAGGATGCCACTAGAGAGGTTACTCAGGAAGCACTGGAAAGGTTACTGCATAAGGCCCTGCACAGGCTGGACCCAGAGCAGAGGCCACAGGGCCTCCATTTGTAGTGCCCTGGGCTCAGGAGGCAAGTGGAGCTCTCAGGGGTTCCTGCCATTTTCCAGCTGGAGAGCATCTAGCCAAGAGGCTCTTCTCAGAACCTGTTAACCACTTCTTTCTGGGAGAGTCATTCTGTAACATTGCTTCATGAGCCAGAAAAAGTAGGAGTTCATAGGGTTCAGTCCAGTCTATGAAATCATGTTGGGAAAGGTGGCTTCTCTGAAAGGGCCTCTGGGGAAAGACACAAATGGGCTCCATGTGCCTTTTCAACTGCCCCTGTCACATCTGTCCAGCTTTGGGCTGGCTGCCAGGCATTTCCTGTTGAAACAGAGTAACTTCCAAGCCAGAGCTTCAGAGGAGCGAATAAGTACCTTTCAGTTCTGCCTCTTAGATGATTCCGAAAAGGTTAGCAGTTTTCAAAGGCTATTTGCAGGCAGCTTCATTTGATCCCAGCAGCTCTGAGCAGATGTTGGAAACCGATCCCCAGAGAGGCTAAGCAGGACAATCTGAGTTCAGGTGGAGGATGCTCTGCTGGAGGATTAGGTCCTGGCACTACCCAGCAGAATGGGCTGGACAGGGTCCCCAGGCCAGACCCCTTTAGGGGCCAGAGGAGGAGCCTTGGTGGCAGGTGGGTCCTTGGGGTCATTAGGCAACAGCTGTGGAGCACCCAGCCCCAAGCTTCTCTGGCATCAGAGTAGGCTGTGCAGGGGCACACTGCTGCTTAGTGACCCAGTTGGTTTATGTATTGTCATGGCTGCACCCCACTAGTATTAGCTTAGCTTTGCTTTTCTTAAATGTGACTCTTGTTCAGTAGTATCATCAGGCATGTCCGTTGCAGAACGTGTTCTTCAGAGAGTTTATTACCACTTTCCATTCTGCCCTGTCTTTGACTTTGCTGCAGAAGCTTCTAATCATCCTTTGTGTTTCTCCACTTCTTCCCACAGTCCCCAGGGAAAAGCCTTTCGCTCTAAAGTGGAATTGATTGCATACTTCGAAAAGGTAGGCGACACCTCCCTGGACCCTAATGATTTTGACTTCACGGTAACTGGGAGAGGGAGCCCCTCCCGGCGAGAGCAGAAACCACCTAAGAAGCCCAAATCTCCCAAAGCTCCAGGAACTGGCAGAGGTCGGGGACGCCCCAAAGGAAGTGGCACTGCAAGACCCAAGGCAGCAGCATCAGAGGGCATGCAGGTGAAAAGGGTCCTGGAGAAAAGTCCTGGAAAGCTGCTCGTCAAAATGCCCTTTCAAGGTTCACCTGGGAGCAAGGCTGAAGGGGGTGGGGCCACCACATCGACCCAGGTCATGGTTATCAAACGTCCAGGCAGGAAGCGAAAAGCTGAGGCTGATCCCCAGGCCATTCCCAAGAAACGGGGCCGGAAGCCTGGCAGCGTGGTGGCGGCTGCTGCCGCTGAAGCCAAGAAGAAAGCCGTGAAGGAGTCTTCCATCCGGTCTGTGCAGGAGACCGTGCTGCCCATCAAGAAGCGCAAGACCCGGGAGACAGTCAGCATCGAAGTGAAGGAGGTGGTGAAGCCCCTACTGGTGTCCACTCTTGGTGAGAAGAGCGGAAAGGGACTGAAGACTTGCAAGAGCCCTGGGCGGAAAAGCAAAGAGAGCAGCCCCAAAGGGCGCAGCAGCAGCAGCACCTCCTCACCCCCCAAGAAGGAGCACCACCACCACCACCACTCGGAGCCCCAGAAGGCACCCGTGCCGCTGCTCCCGCCCCCTCCCCCGCCCCCACCCGGGCCCCAAGGCTCTGAGGACCCCTCCAGCACCCCTGAGCCCCAGGACTTGAGCAGCAGCGTCTGCAAAGAGGAGAAGATGCCGAGAGGAGGCTCGCTGGAGAGTGACGGCTGCCCCAAGGAGCCAGCTAAGACTCAGCCTCCGGTCGCAACCGCCACCACGGCCACAGAAAAGTACAAACACCGAGGGGAGGGAGAGCGCAAAGACATTGTCTCATCCTCCATGCCAAGGCCAAACAGAGAGGAGCCTGTGGACAGCCGGACGCCCGTGACCGAGAGAGTTAGCTGACTTTACACAAAGCGGATTGCAAAGCAAACCAACAAGAATAAAGGCAGCTGTTGTCTCTTCTCCTTATGGGTAGGGCTCTGACAAAGCTTCCCAATTAACTGAAATAAAAAATATTTTTTTTTCTTTCAGTAAACTTAGAGTTTCGTGGCTTCAGGGTGGGAGTAGTTGGAGCATTGGGGATGTTTTTCTTACCGACAAGCACAGTCAGGTTGAAGACCTAACCAGGGCCAGAAGTAGCTTTGCACTTTTCTAAACTAGGCTCCTTCAACAAGGCTTGCTGCAGATACTACTGACCAGACAAGCTGTTGACCAGGCTTCTTAGGGTACGCCTGCACCTCCCCTCCCTCCCACACCTCCCCCCCAGTGTGGTCATGAGGGACAGAGAGCAGTTGAGATGACATGCCCATTTTCGCTGCCATTGGTACCCCAGTCACAGCTCTCCTCTCCCCTCACCCCGCCCTGCCCCCAGCTCCCCCACCCCTACCCATACTGGGACAAGGAGGTGTGAAGCCAGAGAGACAGATTCTTTAGAAAGGTGGAGACGGCCAGTGGCTACAGCCCATGTGATCCCACCCAAAGTGGCACAGATCTGGCCCCATACCAGCCCCAATCCAAAACCAACAAGGACATTTCACAGGACAGGGAAGTAGCACCTGTCCACTCCAGTTCTGGCATGGCTAGGAGGGAGTTGTCCTTTGAGCTGCTGGGTGTAGTTTGGCCTAAGCCACAGAAGAGTATGGCCCACAGCCATCTTCCAGTGGGTGGCGCTAGAGAGAAACCATGGAGGCAGCAGGATGAGCCGGCCCTCCTGTGGGCAGCCAAACACAGAGGGATTCCTAGTCACTCTGAGCAGTCTGTAACTGGTAGTGACAGGCATAGTGAACAGGGCCAGGGGTAGGGGTAAGGGGCCAAGGGGAAAGAGGGAAAAATGTTCTTCCAAAACTTTCCAATTCTACTCCTTTAGGGACAGCTTAGAACTATTTGCACTATTTGAGTCTTCATGTTCCCACTTCAAAACAAACATGCTTTGAGAGCAAACTGGCTTGAATCGGCAACACTTTGTCTCTCAAGGCACCAGACATGACGGTGTTTAGAACTACCTGGAGATGTATATATCTGCGCTTGTTTTAAAGTGGGCTTAGCACATAGGGTTCCCACGAAGCTCCGAAACTCTAAGTGTTTGCTGCAATTTTATAAGGACTTCCTGATTGGTTTCTCTTCTGTCCCATTTCTTCTTCTTTCATTTCATCTTTTCATTTCTCCCTTCTTCCTCCTCGTTCATCCCTTCTGTTCCAGGCAGCCGAAGTGCCCCACTATACCCCAAGCTGATGCTGGTCAGCTCAGGCCCCTAGAACTGGCCCGCCTTTGGCCTCTGGCTGCCAGCCCCACCTCATTCTTAGCCCTGAGGAAGCGCCTGGCTTTGCTGAGTCTGCCCGGCCTTGCCACCTTGGCTTATCTGAAGGGGAAGAGAGCAGCAAGGTCTTCCTCTCCTAGGGAGCCCCTATCCCTGGTCAGACCCCAGATTCTGGGCCTTCCCAACTTTCCACTTGAGAGAAGCAGGTGGGAGAAGTTGGATGGGATTTGGATTTGGGAGCCTAGGGCAGCATAGAGGCCTCTCTGGCCTATCAGAATTATCAAATGACCCAGCCCTGACCTTGGCCTTTGCCAGGCCCCACTAGCACAGTCCATTGAGACAGGGCAGCAGGTAGAACAAATGCAGATGCCCCCAGCCCTAAGCTGGGACCAGCGCCTAGCCCCCCACCCCACCCCTCTGTTCCTCCTCTACCTAGGAGGGGTTCTTTTCTGACAGAAGAGGTTTGGCTTTCCCTTGCTGGAGGCTGGGTGGGGCCAGTACATCACACATCTCCACATCCTCGCCCGCCTGGGAATGTGGGATGGGGGCTTAGAGGCTTGGGCTTCCCGTAGTGTATTAATTGATGAGTTTTCCATCCTCCGTTCAGGAAGTCCTTATCTAGCTGCATACCTTCATCATATTGGTATATCCTTTTCTGTGTTTACAGAGACGTCTCTTATATCTAAATCTGTCCAACTGAGAAGTACCTTATCAAAGTAGCAAATGAGACAGCAGTCTTACGCTTCCAGAAACACCCACAAGCGCACGTCCCATGTGAGCTGCTGCCATGAACTGTCAAGTGTGTGTTGTCTTGTGTATTTCAGTTATTGTCCCCTGGCTTCCTTACTGCGGTGTAACCATGAAGGAGTGAAACATTCTAGAAACTGTCTAGCCCTTCCCTGCCAGTCCTTAGTGATCAGGAACCATAGTTGACAGTTCCAATCAGTAGCTTAAGAAAAAATGTGTCTGTCTCTTCCAGAATGGTTAGAAGCAAGGGAGTTTGCCCCTTTGTTTGCAGTCATAGCTGGCCTTTCTAGCATTTTTGTATCCACTTCCTTATGCTGCACAAGCAAGTCCCACAACCAAACCTGCTGTGCTGTCGACCCTCCAGGCTTCACTTCTGACTTCTCCCCAGAAAGGGAAGGGGGGCTCAGAGGAGGGGGCGAGTCCTTCCAGACCCCTCTTCCTCCAAGGACAAAGGCCCCTGACCCTGCAGTGGCCTCACATTCCTGGCAGCCCCAAAGGATGCTTATCTGTACAAGCATGATGTACAGCCAGTTTGTCATGGAGACGCCGTCCATTTTGGTCGGGTTTTTGTGCACAATGCTTGGCCAGTGAAAGTGGCTCCTGAAACCAGTGGCAGGAGCTGGCCCCTCCATTGGCTCAGTCCCATCTGGTCCTGGGGAGAGGGGTACAGGACCCACCATGCCCCCGCTTCACGCACGACAGTTCATTCAGAGGCTGACTGGGCATTGTGGTCGAGAACACGGCATTTTCAGGTGGTTTTTTCTGGCCCAGCCTGCCATGCAGCCCTGCGGCTCCCCTGCTTCTTCCTCTAGGGTTCCAAAGCTGCAGGCGGTGCCTGAGGCGCCTTACAGTTTCCTTTCTCTCCGGCTCCTTTCTTCCTCATTCCCTCCTCTTTCCCAAATAAAGGCATAACAAGTGAGTCACCTTTAAGCAGGCCGTCTTGGTGATTTGTCGCCCTGGCAGGCAGGTGCCCTGCAGCTCCCCCGCCACCCCTCTCCTGGGGTCAAGTAGACTAGAGGTTGGAGGGAAAGCCTAAGCCACAGGATTCTCACAAGCTGTGTTTGGCCCAGTTTGGGGGTGTGACCTCGATTTTGTGTGTCCTTGAATACCATGAAAATGGGGGGGCATCTTTTAGGGACAGTGAAGAATACAGGAATTGGCCAACAGCTTTCAGATAACCTGTGGGGCTAGGTCACAGTCACATTAAGTCTCCCCAACCCCTGTTCTAGTTGTTAGCTACTACCTCCTCTCCCAATGCAATTCTGTATGTCCTTGAGCTCCCACCACACCTGGCCCAGCTCAGCCCTGCCCATTGGTGGGCTTGTCCCAACCAGTGGAATTGCCCACCTTGACGCTGCAGTGCACTGGGGACACTGGGCCACCACCAGGCTCTAGTACAGCTCCCTTCTGCTGGTGCTGTATTCCCATATCAAAATGCACAAGAGACAACTATAAATGCCATGTCCCCCAGGCCACCAGTGCCAAACCAAGGAGCCCAGCCCCTTAGCTCCCAGGAAGCTGAAAGCCAAGGTGGTAGCCTGGAGGCGCTGGCCCCAGCTGGCACCTGGCTTCTACTCTGGACACCCCATGCAGGTGCAGGTAACAAGTTTGTTCAGTGGCATCATTCCATGCTAGAGGTTACTAACAGTGGCCCTGGGACCCGGAGCAGCCCCAGGTTGTCACATGCTGCCCTGCCCAGCTTGTCATTGCTGTGGCAGAGATTATGAAAGATAATACTAGCAGGAAACAGCGTTTGGTCGGAAAGGAGTTTCCTTAGCTGATGAGACTTCTGGAATTTAAATAACTTACTAAGCAGCTCAAGCCCCAGAGGGAGCAAAGGGTATGAACTGAATCCACCAGGGGAGGCCAGCTGGACCTGGAGGAACCCAAGTGCAGTCTAACAGCTGAGCTCCGTGCCCTTTTTCTGGAGCACAGGGGAGGTCACAGGTACTAGTTCTTGGAGGAGACCTTTGGCACATCCATTCCTAGCCTGTGTCATTGCCCCAAATTGTTTCCTGATGCAAGTTTCACACGCTGATTCTAGGATCTATAGCCCAGACCTCAGGAAGTAAGCTGGACCTAGAGCCCTGTGGGAGTTTGCCTAGCCAGTCCCTGAGTCCACTGAAGACATGGCATAGGTGCCGGTGGGGCAGGCCCCCTGCTCCTGGCCACTGCCGTGCTCAAGGTCCCGCTCTGCACTGCTCTCTGTAAGGGTTCTATCTTTGCTCTTTTTATCAGCAAACTTGTCCACTGTAGCGGGTTTGTTCAGCCTCCATTTTTGCTTTTTTTTCTTTTAGATATTTTATCAATCTTCAGAAAAGGCATAGTCTAATTGTTAACAAATTGCTAGGATACTGCCTCCCCCAGGGTCTAAAGTTACATATTAAAGGGGAAAAAAGTGAATGGCTGAAACTTACTGTGAACAGTTCAGAAGGAAAACCTAGAAAACATTGGGCAGAAAATTACATTTTGCTGTTTCTGAATGAATAAGAGCAAGTTCTTGCAAAAACGCTGATCAAAAAATACCTGGAGCCTGACACACAGTGCTACAGGTGAAGGGAGATCCAGCCTGAAGCCATTGGGTCTGAGACTCGGGGCCATCTTGTCACTGAGCCTGTCGCTCCTTGGGTAGCAGTCCTTGAGGACTTGGCTGCCACCCTGTCCTGTGGGGTGGCCTGGAGGTAACTGGCCTGCCTGGTCCCAAAGCTACACGAGCCCAGCTCTTGGTGTGGGAAGCAGAGTGTCACCAGTGACTCCGGAGGCCTGTGACATTCTCACCACCCAGCACTGCCTGTTTCTGGCTCCTTTCTCTTCTCAACGGAGCCTACTCCAAGTGCTGAATTGTCAGGAAAAACAATTTCTAACTAAGGCCCAGGCACCTAGGGAGAAGAGGGTGATGTCTCCCCTGGAACACTGTGGTTGCAGCCTGTCCCGAGGACACCCCTGCTCTGCTCTACGTGCAGCCTTGGGCCAGGAAAAATGTCACTCCCTCTGAACTCTCGAGGTGGGGGCCGACACCTGAGTGCTGCCTGTGCTGTGAGTCCTGCCTCGCCCTCACCCACCGAGGACAGCCCCTGGGCCAGTGGGAGGATAGTGCGGCCGAGTTGAAGCCCTCATGGAGGGGATCTGGCCTTGGAGTTTTAGAGCACTTGGGGAATTTGCAAATTGCCTTTGCTCCCTTAGCTCCCCCTTTCTATCTTACCTTTTCTCAGGTTGTACTCAGCAGCAAGAGAAAATGAGAGGAAAAGGCCAAGAGCCTGGGCTGCTGCCCACTGGTAGTCCCTATCCCTGCAGTGTTTGTGTGTCAAGTGACAAAGCTGTTCTTCCTGGTGACCCTGATTATATCCAGTATCTTACAGACTATACACATAGGTCTGCTTGGTCTCGTCTATCTGGACTTTTGTTTTGCTTTTTAGTTTTGCTTTTAGTTTTTCTGTCCCTTTTATTTAATGCACTGACTAGACACACAAAGCAGTTGAATTTTTATATATATATATATATATATCTGTATATTGCACAATTATAAACTCATTTTGCTTGTGGCTCCACACACGCAAAAAAAGACCTGTTAAAATTATACCTGTTGCTTAATTACAATATTTCTGATAACCATAGCATAGAACAAGGGAAAATCAAAAAAAAACACACAAAACACACACACACACACACACACACACACAAAAACGACAAATCTGTCTGCTGGTCACTTCTTCTGTCCAAGCAGAACTGTGTTCTTTCCTCGCTTCTTTCAAGGGCTTCCCTGTGCCAAGCAAAGGAGGCTCCAGGTAGCATCCAGGTTTGTAGTTTCTCCTGTGCTGGTGAGAGGTCCCAGGATGCTGGTGCAGAACAGTTCCTGCATCAGTGGGCACAAGAGCACTCCTGTGCCTGGCTAAGTCCACAATGTAGCTGGCACTGCCTGGTCCCCTTGGACCTCTGGGTGGGGCAACTAGAGTCCACGGGGGTGGCCCAACCCAACCGCACCCCCACCCCCTCCAGTGACTCGGGCAGAGTGATCATGTGTGGAGAGTTGGCTCAGCAGACCTCCCTATGGGTAGGGCTCCCACCTCGCTGGGGGCTGGAGGGGAGATGGGAAATCTGTGGCATCTTTGAATGTGTGAGCCACACCAGGTGGGACACCGGGGACCCCAGAACCATGTACAAGAGTCCAGTGGGTCTCCTCCAGGAGTAGTGAAGACTCCAGAAACATCCCTTCTCCCCCATCCTACGAGTAATTGCATTTGCTTTTGTAATTCTTAATGAGCAATATCTGCTAGAGAGTTTAGCTGTAACAGTTCTTTTTGATCTTTTTTTAAGTAATTAAAAACACCAAAAAAAAAATGCAGAAACTTGTTCTTCCAAAGCAGAGAGCATTATAATCACTAGGGCCAAAAGCTCCCCTCCCTGTGTCACTACTGAGGCCTGAACCAAAAGAAAAATGCTTGTAGGCCCGTTGGTGGCCCAGCTACCCGTGGGCCCCTCAGAGGACCTGGGCTGGGGCAGCCTCCAGGCCCACTCCAGCCTGCGTTCAGTATTAGCACTGGGTCTTGACATCCTTGCCCATGCAGCCTGGCACTGAGGCAGTGGAAGCCAGGAGGCTGTTGCTGCTGATGTTTGGCCACTAACAGGTGGGAGTCCGCATGTGTTCACGGGCATGCTGACTGAAATCTGAATCGGCGCCCGAGTTAGCCTCACCTGGGGACCTCTTGCCCTGCCCGGATGGAGCAGGGGCCACCCAGTTCAGTGTTTCTGGGGAGCTGGACGGTGGAATGCAAAAAAAAGGCTTGCTAGAACTTGAAGCCTGCTCCTTCCCTTGCTATCAAGGCCTCCTTTTCCGTTTGATTTGTCACTGCTTCAATCAATAACAGCCGCTCCAGAGTCAGTAGTTGATGAATATATGACCAAATATCACCAGGACTGTTACTCAATGTGTGCCGAGCCCTTTCCTCGCGCCGGGCTCCCATGTACCCTGACACTGTAACGTGTGCTGTGTCTGCTCTCCTCCCCTCCTCCCTCACCCTCCCCTTGTCTTTCTGGGGTTTTTCTGTTTGGATTTGGTTTGGTTTTTACTTCTTTTATGTTCCAAACACGAGGTTCTCTCTACTGGTCCTCTTAACTGTGGTGTTGAAGCTTATATTTGTGTAATTTTTGGTGGGTGAAAGGAAATTTGCTAAGTAAATCTCTTCTGTGTTTGAACTGAAGTCTGTATTGTAACCATGTGTAAAGTAATTGTTCCAGAGACAAATGCTTCTAGACACCTTTTCTTTACAAACAGGAGAATTTGGAGGGAAGGGATGGTGACCAAGATGAGAGGGGCTGTCCTTTTGCCCCAGGAGGGAATCCCCAAAGAGATGACCCCTGTCCAGATCAGCCAGAAGCCACCCAAACAAGTTAAGCCTAAGCCAACGGACTGAATAGCTGATGTGTTGCCATTTTTGAAGTCAGAGCAAAACCAAGTTTTGTTCTACCCAGTAGATTCTTTTGCCTTTTTCCCCACCAAGAATTATTAGCATCATTGTTATTTTAAAGGACAGACAAGGTTGATGTTTCTGTGAGGGGAGCCAGGAGGGGCAAGGGCAGAACTGGCCTTGCCTTGGTGGGAAGGAGATGGGGCAGGCCTGAGTAGCAGGGCTCAGACCTGGGTGGTCATCTCCCTGAACACCTCCACTGTGGCCACAGGTCAGGTCTTTGTGGATAGGGCAGACTGGCCACTCTCAGCCTGACACAGCTCTTCATGGCAGGCCCAGGCGGTGAGCATTACCATTCAGGCCACCTCCACTACATCCCTTCCTGCCCTGCAGTGCACAGCCCGGGAACATGGTGGCAGAGGGGGCTTGGCACTCTCTTTGCTGTATCCAATCCCCAACAAAATTTGGACACAAACCCCTTCCCTTCCCATGACCAAAGCAGATACTTCTCAGAAAAGCCATCACCACACCAGCCATTGGGGCTTATGAAACAGGGACACCTGGTGGCCCCTCCTCTGAAAGGCAAGGACAGTGCTGACTAGTGACTGCACATGGGGTTTAGTAGCAGGAAGAACCAGTTAGGGTGGCTGCCCCTTCCTAAGTCACAGTGACACAGGCCACCCTCTGCAGAGGAAGCTGGCTCCAGCCCAGAAGCCCGGCTAAGGGTAGGGGAGGTGTGTGTGAGGCGTGGGGAGCTGCCCAGGACAGACTTGGCTAGAGATGCCTCGAAAAGCCCTCGATCGCATTCACCTTCAGTTTTTGTGTTTTGGGACAATTACTTTAGAAAATAAGTAGGTCGTTTTAAAAACAAAAAAATACTGATTGCTTTTTTGTAGTGTTCAAAAAAGGTTCTTTGTGTATAGCCAAATGACTGAAAGCACTGATATATTTAAAAACAAAAGGCAATTTATTAAGGAAATTTGTACCATTTCAGTAAACCTGTCTGAATGTACCTGTATACGTTTCAGAAACACCCCCACACTGAATCCCTGTAACCTATTTATTATATAAAGAGTTTGCCTTATAAATTTACATAAAAATGTCCGTTTGTGTCTTTTGTTGTAAACTCAAGTGATTTTTTCATAAGGTTCTTTTACTATTTGAAAAGATGGGCAGCACGCAGTTTTATTTTATTTTTGTAAGTTTTTTAATACGTGTGAAAGCAAGGAGTACTCAGCATGCCTTTCTAAGTGATGCGTTTGCACCTTTTGTTGGGAAGTACTGTACCCTGTGCTATTAGCATTCTCGATAAATCTCTGTGAAAGTGACTCCAGGTCTGGGCTTTCATTGTCAGACAGCTCACCGGACAGCATGGCAGTGTGTTTCCTCATTCCGTCTGGCTGTCCCTGAACACAAATAGCCAGCGGCTTTCAGGACAGCCATGGGAGGAAAGAGCAGCCCACTCCATATACCACCTGTCCTTGGGTGTCCCCAGGCCACACTTTCCAGGTGCTGTGCTCCTGCGCGTGCCAGGAAGCTCTCCGCAGCAGGCTGGGAAGGAACGGCCGGGTGTGAGCCCGCTGTGCCCGAGGTCCAGAGGCAGGTGGGCTACAGGCCCTCTGCATGGCAGCACAACTTCCCTGTTCCTGAGAGGTGCCTTGGTCTGAATGTGCTGAAGCACTTTTGGAAACCCCACCAGCTGCAGCTCCTCCCAGGCCTACCACCTGAGACCCTCCCATGGCCTCTGCTGACCTGGCTCCCTGCCCAAAGGGGGCGCTGTCATCACTTCGGGGTTTGCAGGCCTTGTCATATCCTGCCGGTGCTGCTCCCTGGCTTCCTGTAAGGTTGTGTGGGCTCTCAGGAGCTGCCTGCCCTACCACAGCTGTCCTCACCGGACTGTTGCTGGGCTGGAAGGAATGGCAACTGTTCAATGTCCAGCTGCACATGCAAATGTGGACACACCTACTCGAAGGTGCACTTGGAAGTCCTGGCCTTGAACATTAAAGCAAAGGGTTGAAATTCAACCTGTGTGTATTTGTTGCTGGACAGCTGCATCTGGGGAGGTACACTAGGTGAAACCTCAACCTGGCCAGGGGAGCATTCTTGACTCTGAACAAGAAAATTCTTGAACAGGTCTAACGAGTGTAGGTACAGGAAAGAATTCATTAAAACGAGAGTGGTAGTGAATGGCAGCAGCTGTGCAGGCAGCAGAGGGAGGAAAGGGAAGCTCACTGAATTCCTGCTCAGCATAGGGCAGATCCCTTGCCAACTCCTAAAGACAGTCTCCCCTGGCATCCAGGGCCCACTTGAATCTGCATGGTGTGGGAACTAAGCCCCTACCAGCCCAGGATTTGGGGGACCTGCAGAGCACTGGATGGAGTGAGATTATGTTCTGGGAACTTCCCAGAGGCAAAGAAAGGAGATTTTCAGGCAGGCTTCTAAAGAGCATGATTGTACAGCTGCAGTCCTGTCTGGGTCACCCAGGTGATGGGAACTTGCAAGCCCAAATCAGAGATATCAGCAGCCTCTGCCTCCTTGCCTAGAGTAGGACAGAGAGTGAAGATTTGTACTTAAGTCTGGAAAACAGAATGAAATAGCGAAGTAACAAAGACACTTACCACTGGAACAGTGCAGAGACAAAACGCAGTAAGCTGAGCAGTGAGGTTTTATTTAAAAGTACACACTCGAAGAAAAGGGAGTGCGGGCAACCATAGATATGAGATGCACTTAAGGGCTTAGGATTCTGTCTTTTAAGGATTTCAAGAACGGGGCAAAGGGTCAGGGGTTGTGTAGGCATGACATATCGCATGATGTGTATCTCTGGTGAGAGACATTATGTCACCACCCAGTCAGTCCTCCAGATGTTCTGTAAGATAAACTTAACAGAAGGAATTTCTTGATCCTGTTCTCCAAGATAGTGGTTACCTACAAGCAGTGGGGATATATCATTTAGGACTGCTTACCCTGCCTTAAGATAGGTTGTCGGCCGATTGCTAGAGAGTATGTTAGTTAGGAATCATAACCTCCTAACTCCATGGTTTTTAAAATGAAATCTTAGTTATAAAATGGAGTCCCTCCTGCTCTTACTATACAGTTTATATCTTGGCATTTTTCATCACAGGCAGGATAGGGAGAGCCTTCTGGGGTCCGGATCAAGAGGGCAAGGGGAACTTGCAAGCACATCCCAGCTGGGGAAACAAAAGAGAAAGTCACCCTTGCTGCTTGGGGGAAGTGGGGGGCAGGGGGCCAGATATCTTCTCCCATATAGTGGGGGAGGCAGACAAGTGCAGAGACTCATTGTACCAGAGATGCCAGGCACAGCAGAGGCTGTGGCCAGATCCACCTGAGGGGCCTAGGGAGCTAGGGGACTAGGGTCATCCTGGTAAGAGGAAGCAGTGAGAGCAGTGGGCCTGTGGGGAAGAGATGGACCAGAGATGTTCAGGGAGACGACAGGAAAATAGTGTCTGCTTATGTGTGGTAAGGGAATGGAGGAGTGCCAGAGAATCTAAAGAAATCAATGGCTGCAGAGTATTGTGGGAATGGGCAACAGAAACAAGTGTGGCCAACACATCAACTAGGTTGGGAACTGAGCTTGGTACATGGAAGAGGTCGGACTGTGCCACTCCCGAAGTGCGCCCAGGGAGGACGGGGGCAGGCAAGGTGTGCAAACTGAGCCAGTGGTGGGACAAGATGGAGAAGGGACAGCAGGAACTGAAGGCCTGTTTTACTTGAGACGTAACCACATTTTATGTGCTAGTGGGGAGGAGCCGGCAAAGAAGGAAAAGCAGCCGATACTGCAAAGAACTAACAATTGCTGGAGCAGGTTCCTGAAGGCGCACGTCCAGGGTACAGCAGGTGGGCGGTAGGCGCTGAGCCGGGGCGGCCTGCTGTACAAGTTTTCAGACCGTTCTCTGTGCACCCAGCCTCCCGGCCAGCTGGCTGCAGGGAGTCAGCGGGGGGGCCTTTGTGTGGCCTACATCTGACACTGCCCTGCCTGGATCTCTGACGACTCTCCACTGCCTCCCAAATAAAGCCGAACTTCTTAAGGGGAATTCACAAGAACTCCCCAGGGCCGGGCTCTGGTTCCATCCCGCACGTCCCGTCCCGCGCCTTCGCCATGCCCTTTATCCCCTCAGATGGCCCCTCCTCCTGGAAGCCGCCCTGCCCACCTCCCCCGGCTAAGCGGCGCCCCGTGAGGCGGAGGGCAGCAGGGCTGAGGCGGGCACGTTGGCAGCAGGCCCGGCCCCGCCCCTTCCGCCCCGCCGGGCACCGCACGAGGCCGGCTTAAAGGGGAAGTGAGTCAGTGTCTGCCGACCCGGCCGGCCCAGGCCCGCGCCCGCCGCGGCCCTTAGAGGCCCTGGCCCGGCGGCGGCGGCGGCCATGGCTGGGGGGCCGGGCCCAGAGGACCCCGCGGCCCCCGGAGCCCAGCACTTCTTGTACGAGGTGCCGCCCTGGGTCATGTGCCGCTTCTACAAAGTGATGGACGCTCTGGAGCCCTCCGACTGGTGCCAGTTTGGTGGGTGCCGGCGGGGGCGGGCCGGGGCGCAGCGGGGGGTAGGGTGGTGGGCGCGGGCCCCGGGCACCCAGGCCTGACGCCCCCTGCCCCGCAGCCGCCCTGATCGTTCGCGACCAGACCGAGCTGCGGCTGTGCGAGCGCTCCGGGCAGCGCACGGCTAGCGTCCTGTGGCCCTGGATCAACCGCAACGCCCGCGTGGCCGACCTTGTTCGCATACTCACGCACCTGCAGCTGCTCCGCGCGCGGGACATCATCACAGGCTGTGAGCGCGCGGCCCCGGGGTCCCCGGGACCGCCAGGTTGGGGGCCACCTGGGGCCCCCCCATAGGGATCCCCTCACACCCGGGCCTAACCGTACGTTACTTCCAGGGCACCCTCCCACTCCACTTCCACCCCCCAGCACCACTTCGCCGAGGCCCAGCTGCATCTCTGCAGCCCTTGAGGCCGAGGCCCCCAGCCTCCGGAAGTTGCAGTCGTCAGCCTCCACCCTCCTCTCCCCGGGTAAGATAGCTTGGTGTGGGGCTTGATGGACAGAGAAGGGGCCTTCTTGACTATGGCTGTGGCTGGAGACCCTGGCGCTGGTCCCTGCCGTCCTCTCAAGTGGTATCTTTATGAAGCTTTTCCAGGCTCCCAGACGCATTCCGGGCCTGAGCTCCACCCTGTTCCAAGTCCTGCTGCCCTCCTACCACCACCATCTCCAGTCCCTTCCTTTACCAAGGTAAGTGGGCCCTGCTCGCAGGAAAGGTTCGAGATCAGGAGCAAGAAACCCAGGCTTTGGTACACTGGGGAGCCCCAGCAGGGGCAGCTGGGGTTGGAGGAGGTTGCAGCCCCCAACCCCCACCCCAGAGGGGAGGAGACAGGACCTCGCCTGATCCCAGTTTCTTCCCACAGCCAAGCCCGGAGAGCCGGGTGTCCCTTCTGCAGGGGGCCCATCCTTCTCCATTCTGCTGGCCCCTCCATGAGATTTTCCAAGGCACCCACAACTTCTCAGAGCAACTGAAGATTGGGGAGGGTGGCTTCGGGTGCGTGTACCAGGCTGTGATGAGGAACACGGTGTATGCTGTGAAGAGGCTGAAGGAGGTGGGTGTGGGGTCCCACAAAAGCCCTGGAAGGTCCTCAGCAGGCTCTCACTATTCTGGTCCACCTCCCCTGGAGCTCCTTCAGCCTTCTAATTCCCCAGTTCGAGGTCTCCAGATGCTTGGTTGTTCTGGGCCGAAGACAGGTAGCCATGGGAGTGGCCATCAAGCCTTGCTGCTAGAGCCTTAATGCTGTGTGCCCCCCCAAACCCCCGTTTTCCCTGGGGGCTGCAGGAGGCAGACCTGGAGTGGAGCACAGTGAAGCAGAGCTTCCTGACTGAAGTGGAGCAGCTATCACGGTGAGCCTGGGGTGGCCCCTCTGGCTGTGGACAGAGGGAAAGCCGCACAAGGGCCCCACTGGTCTCCAGGGCCACATACCGTGGTACCTGTTTTCCTTGGGCCCCCAGAGCCTGCCAGGCCCAGCTCACTGAGGGACCAGCAGGGACTGCCCACCCCCACCATGGCCAGATGGAAAGTGTGGTGCTGGCTGGAGTTCAGAGGACTCAGGTCCCACTTTTTCAAGCAGATTTCGTCACCCAAACATCGTGGATTTCGCTGGCTACTGTGCTCAGAGTGGCTTCTACTGCCTCGTCTATGGCTTTCTGCCCAACGGCTCTTTGGAAGATCGCCTCCACTTGCAGGTAGCTTACTTGACCTGGCACACAGGACCCACAGCAGTCTTGACACCAGGGCAAGGTGGGGCATGGGACCTGGGCTCTCCGCTTCCGTGAGTGGGTCCCACCGGCAATCAGGGCCTGGGCTCAGGGTTTGGCATGAGGTGGATTACCATTTTCTCCAGAACTCTTTCCCATGGCTTCTCCCTGACTGCTTCTGGAGCCTGGCCCCTTGGTGCCTTTATAAAGGGCATAATTGACACAGACTAGCCCAACTCAAGTTTCTCTACTTTGCAAGCAGAGTAGCAGAAGGGTCTCGTCAGCATTACCCATGAGGATGGGGGCAGCGGGATGTGCTGTCCAGACCCACAAGTGGGCTTCAGCTAGTGAGGTACCCACAAGATACAAGGGCTAACAGCGCACAGGATAAGAGTGTCCTAGACGTCACCCTTAAGTGCTCAGGATGTCAGGGGAGGTGCAGAGAAAGCCTCCGAGGTCCTAGCTGTCCTGGGAGGAATTAATGAATTCCAAGCACTGAAGACCCCCAGGTTCTGTTGTCAATCCCAGAAGGGATTCCCCAGCCGTCATCCAGTCCTCAGCATGCTTTACAGAGCATTAGAGTAGCTCGGTCTCACTCGACCATCTTGTAAAGCAGCCATGGAGATTTTGCTGTTTGTTCTCCAAAAGGGGAAACTGAGGCCCAGAAGCTTGTCCAGACCTTGCAGTGACAGGTGGAGGGAGGGTTAGGATCAAGGAGCAGTACCGCCCCTTCAGCTTTCCCTGTGCCCCTTTGCTCCCTCTGCCACTCCAGCCCACTCAGGCCTGCACCCCTCTCTCCTGGCCTCAGCGACTGGACATCCTTCTGGGCACAGCCCGGGCAATTCAATTTTTACATCAGGACAGCCCCAGCCTCATCCATGGGGATGTCAAGAGGTGAGGAAGTGACACAGCCAGGCCTGTGGGACCCCTGAGAGGTGCAGGGGTGGAGGCCAGGCCAGGGGAAAATGCTCCTACCCTTCTGTCAGCAGGGAGCAGTGGCTCTTGCTCACTGAGGCCTGGTGTCTGGTCCCAGGGAGCCTTGCCCTGAGTGCCCCCATGAGAATAGGCCTACCCTCCTTTGCTCAAGAGAGGGAGGTGTAGTCCTGAGGCCTGGGACATCAGATCTGGGAGTCCCAGGTGACCGAGTACCTGGCACGGGACAGATGTAGCAGCAGAGGCCAGGCCAAGAACCGGCTTCCGCCGATGAACAGGGGCCACATGTGCAAGGGCGCCCCTGGGGCTGCTTGCTCAGAGCCGCTCAGATAGCTAGAGTGCTCAGGGAGCATCAGCCACTTTTTGTGGGCAACATGTGGGTTGGCGGCCCCAAGTCCAATTTTGTAAGGGCCAGCAGGCAGGTATGGGGGCAGAGCCGGCCAGGGCCAGGCTGACACTGCTCCCTTCCCTCCCCAAGTTCCAATGTCCTTCTGGATGAGAGACTGATGCCCAAACTGGGGGACTTTGGCCTGGCCCGTCTCAGCCGTTTCGTAGGGGCCAATCCTGGCCAGAGCAGCGCTGTGGCTTGGACTCGGACTGTGCGTGGCACCCTGGCCTACCTGCCCGAGGAGTACGTCAAGACAGGGAGGCTGGCTGTCGACACCGATACCTTCAGCTTCGGTGTGGTGAGCTGCTGGGCGGTCCACTGGCTTGGGGTAGGGGTGGGGGACTTGGGGGAATACTGGGAGAACTGAGGCCTGGCAAAGGCAGCAGGGTCTGGAGAATTCCATGTGGGGCCAGAGGCCAACCCGGTAGGAAGCTAACAGAGCTTTAGCTCCAGGGCTCCTCTCTCCCTGGCAGTCCCTTTCCTTAGCCTTTCTCTTCACTTCATATGTGTGATTTCGCACTCTGTTTCTTCACGTGGCCCTCCCAGTTGCCCAGGCTGTGGTCCCATGACAGGTGGCTGTGTCCTTGCTCGGGGGCAGGCTTCATCTGCCCATCCAAGGGCCATGCCCCTGTCAGCCCCAGTCCATGCCTTCACAGCCTCATTGGGTTGGGCTGCCCCGGCCACCACATAAGCTCCTGTGCTCCACCCAAGGCTTAGGGCAGTGCCATCCCAGAAGCCACCACTAGGCTTTCCATCCTCCCTCTCTCCAGGTAGTGCTGGAGACCCTGGTTGGCCAGAGGGCTGTGAGGACACATGGTACCCAGACCAAGTATCTGGTGAGCCTCCTGAAGTGGGGCAGGGAGGGAGGGAGGGAGGAAGAGAGGCACTGCCCCGGCACCCAACAGGTGCAGCCCTGGAGGGTGGAATGACCCAGAATGCAGTGCCCCACAGAAGCCAGCCTCTGCTGCTGCTGACTCATCTTTGAAAGTAGGCAGGGCCCCAGAGAGCTTCCTTTACCTTGCCGAGGAGAAACCTGTCTTTCTTCTGTCGATGCTATGGGCCTCTCTAGACCCCACCTGGGTTAAGGGCCGGGGAGGGGGCATCTCAGCAGGGCAGTCCCAGTGCCCTGGGACCAGTAGCTTCAGTGGGAAACAGCATAGGGCCTGGGCAAGGCTGTGGTGGAGAACCAAGCAGGCAGGCTGTAGGTCTGAGCTGCCACATCCCCTTACCCCCTGGCTCCTGTCTGTCTCGCTGTGGACTGAGATGGAGACAGGAGAACTGGGTTCTAGTCACAGCCTGATGGGCCTGTTCCCCCCCCACGGAAACAGACTTAATGCACGAGCAGCACTCCCACAACTCCGGAGCCCAGAATGTGCTTGGTCAACATTTACTGTTCGTGTTTTACAAACACATACCTCTCGCTGCTTCTGCTTCTGGCTCAGACTGTTCTGTCCATTACTGGTTCTCAGTAGGTCAGGGCTGGGACGGGGACGGAGCGCTGGGAGCCCTCCTTCCTTCCCCTTCCACAGCCACCTGCACGGCTCGCTGGCGCCGTTTCCAGAGCCAGTCCCTACTCAGCCGCCCTCCACGTGAGCACTGCCGCCTCGGTGGCACACCAGACTCCCCAGCGGCTCTTCTTTGGTCTTGTCCACACCCCTCCTATTTGTTCTCCATGCCACTGCCAAAGTAATCTTTCAAAAACAGAGAGAGATTGTGAAAGCTCCTTTGCCTTCCTTCCCACTGCATGGAGTGAAGGCCGCATTCTCTCCGTCCTCCAGCCTCTGCTGGCTTCCTGCTGCCTGCCCCAGGGCCTTTGTGCAGTCCTGTCCCTCTGCCTGAAAGCCCAGCCCCACACCCCCAACACCCCCATCCCCATCCTGGCGCTACCTCCTGATCCTTCGCGCTGAGAACTCACGATGACCTCCCCTCCTGCTTCCGCCCAGGGGCCTCTCCTTGGGGCGCTCCCCCGGCTCCGCCCTCCTAGGCTAGTTCAGGCCTTCGGGTCCCAGCTCAAGGGCTGCTTGCCGAGGCCCATGGCCCTCCCATCACAGTTCCCCATAGCATTAGGCTCACGGGCTCTCCCGCACCGGGAAGGCAGCTCTGGGAGGGCAGGCCTGGGGTGTTCTGTTCGTTGCTATATCCCTAGGGCCTGGGGCAGTGCTGGGCACACAGTGGGTGCTTAGTAAATCTGAAGAAGGCCCACAGGAGTCTGAAAGGGCCTGATGAATGTGGCTGAAGGCACAGCCCCCTGGTGGCCACACTCACAGTACCTGTCCCACAGAAAGACCTGGTTGAAGAGGAGGCTGAGGAGGCTGGGATAGCCCTGAAAAGCACCCAGCCCACACTCCCAGCCGGTCTGGCGGCAGGTGCCTGGGCTGCCCCAATCTCCACCCAGATCTATAAGAAACACCTGGACCCCAGGCCTGGGCCGTGCCCACCTGAACTGGGCCTCGCCCTGGGCCAGCTGGCTTGCTGCTGTCTGCACCGCCGGGCCAAGAGGAGACCCCCCATGACCCAGGTAGGCCTGGGGAGACAAGGGGGACCAGAGCAGTTGAGACATCCGCTGCCCAAGGGGGATAGTAGCCTGCAGGGAGTTCCCTATTCCTGGCGCTGCCCTGTAATGAGCCAAACACAGCACCTGCCGGGCTGCTTTGTAGCTAACAGCCTCCAGACATTTCTCACTCGCCCTTCAGTTCTTCGTGGGCAGCCGGAGCCCCACTGAACCCCGCCTGGTATATGAGAGACAAAGGGGTTTTAGCGCCCCCCTTCTGGGTACACTGCATCTGCCTTTGTCTGCTCCCTCCCTGGATGCCACCTCTTCCAGGGCAGTGAGATGTCCTTTCTAGAAAACAGAAGCCATTTCCAATCCTTAGCTCTGGTGGCCACGATTCAGCACTCCTTGTGACAGGGACAAAGGGCTAGGGACAGGGCTTTCCCAGCTGCAGGGTGTGCGACCTTGGTGGTCCCTGCAGCCCCCAGAGCAGCTGCGTGCGGCCTGTGGTGGCAGCCCTGTGGGTGGGCCCCAGCTGTCTCTGCGGGCTGTGACTGGTCGGCATGCCCAAGCCCCGCCTGCCCAGAAGCTGGGAAGAGCCCCACCCGAGCCGCTCACCCTGAGAGCAGCTCTCTCTCCTCGCAGGTATACGAGAGGCTGGAGGAGCTACAGACAGGAGTAGCAGGGCCATTCCTGAGGCCAGAGGCTGCCAGCCGTGGCCCCCCTTCCCCCCAAGAGGACTCCTACATGTCTACCACTGGCAGCCCCCAGCAGCCCCTGACTGTGCCCTCTGGAGCCCCAGCCCAGGCTGCAGATCGGCTCCAGAGGGGCCCCAGCCAGCCCGTGGAGAGTGACGAGAGTGTGTCTGGCCTGTCTGCCGTCCTGCACTCCTGGCACCTGACCCCAAGCTGCCCCCCGGGCCTGGCCTTGCCAGGCAGCCTTGGACGAGCGGCTGCCATGCAGGCCCCAGCACCCCTCAGGCAGGCTGGCTGTATTCAAGAGGGCACCGCCCGAGAGTCAAGCTGGGGGAGCGGCCCGGGCCCCTGGCCCACAGCTGTGGAAGGTAGCTGGAGACAGGTGCCCAGGAGAGGGACTGGGTACTCCACACCCTGGCCTGGGAGGAGAGAACTGGGGCCTGCTATTAAGTTCACTCTGCCCTTAGCAAGCTCCAGGCCACTCTCTTAGGACAGTCAGCTTGCCTAGCTTTGGAAAGGGGTGCACAGAACAGCCCTGTGCTGTGTCTTCTCCCCAGGCTATACCCCCAAGGTGGGTGAGCTCACTTACTGAAAGCTGGGCTCCTGGCCTAGCTGGGAGCTGGGGCCCCTGTGGTGCCCGTTCCAGTCCCTGCCCTCAGAGTAGACACTGAGGACTTCCATCCCAAAGGGGCAGGGAGCTAGGCTGGGGGCCGGGAAGACTTGTGAGACCAGAAGTGGCAGCAAGGAGTTCTTTGCAGCTAAGACGGTGCTGTCTCCACCCAAGGATCGCTCCTGGGCAGCTCTGCATCATCACAGCCTCCACAGATTGTCATCAACCCGGCCCGACAAAAAATGGTGCAGAAGCTGGCCTTGTATGAGGATGGGGTCCTGGACAGCCTGCAGCTGCTGTCCTCAAGCTCTCTCCCAGGTACCCCCGGACTGGCTCCTGCCACTGCATGCACTCTGCAGCTAGAGGGCTGGCCTCCAGGGCCTCGGGCAGGCTCTTCATGCCGGCCCCAAGCAACAGCATCACTTCTGATGCTACCTGGACAAGGCACCTGCTCCCCAAGAGGTGGGACGGCACAAGGGCAGGCCACCCCCTCTAATGATGGCTCCCTGTCCCAGCGCCCTCTCTTTCCCCTCCCAGCGGGGCACCCACCTACCCCACCTCCACCTATGCTTTCAGAACATGCAGAGCCCCAGCAGTCATTTTCCACTTGAAGAATAGTAGCGCTTAGGAATAGAAACCCCTAACTCCAGAGAGCGCTCTGGGGGCCGAGGAGGAAGCACAGCCTGGCCTTGCCCGGGGCTTTGGGCCGCTGTGGAGCCTCCCGGGTTTGCTGACCGGCATTTCCTCCTCCCGCAGGCTTGGGCCTGGCGCACCAGAACAGGCAGGGCCCTGAAGAGAGTGATGAATATCAGAGCTGAACTGTTCACCTGGCAGATTCCCCCAAACCTGGAAGTCAAAGTTCTCATGGTCGGAAGTTCTCAAGGCGCAGGAACCCTCGGCAGCCTGCAGGGGGTGGGGGTGGGCCCCTCCTCGCAGGGAAGAGCAGTGGTGGCCCCTGCTGCTGTAGGGATGTGGGCACAGGACTGGGAGCCCCCTGTGCCAGCTGCTGGGAGCCATCGGGGCGGGGCATCTCAAAGTCCTGCCTCTGAGAGCTGAGGTTGTAGGAGGGGTGGGGGGAGCGCCTGTCTGGAGGCAGAGTGGGAACAGTGGGATAGAGCAGGGGACTGGCTCCCCTGAGAGCTGGGCGGGACAGCCCTTAGCCTTTCTCTTTGGACTTGGCTGAAGCCCTAGGGGAAAGCAGCCACTCTGTAGAACAGAGCCAGGGTGCTCCCAGCCAGTTGTGATTTGGAAAGATGAGGTGTGGCTGTCCTATGGTTCAGTCCATGAGCTGGAAGTGAGAGTTCTGAGGCACCCCAAAGGGTCCAGCAGTGTCCCCATCAAGCCAGTGTCTGCAGATTCCACGGGGGTCTGGGAGCTAGCCTCACATAACTGCCTGCTGGCTAGGCTACCCCCTAGGGGCTACAAACGGGCACCAAGTCAGGTCAGGCTCCAGAGATGACAGGTTCAGCCTCAGGCCCAGTCCCTGATTATGACAGAGGGACTGCTACCCAAGGTTCGGCTAGGTCTGAGCCCCATATTACCAGATAGTGAGATGCCCCAAGAAGGTGAGAAGTTGGGAGCAAGGCAGAGGAGGAAAAAGAAGATGGAACTCACATTTTTAAAGAACATGTCATGTTTCATGGAGCTGAGTGTCTTCAGAAGTACCCCAGGGCTGTAGCACAGGCTTACAACTGCAATCATGAGTCACACTACATGCCCCACAAATCTAGGCATTGATGAAGTTCAAGTTGTCCTGAAGTAATAAAAGCTTATGTTTTGACCTGTGGCTGTGCTTGTGGAGTTTGTAACACTGAAACCCTTGAGCTTTTCCAATGCTTTTCATCTCAGGGATCTTGACTGTCCTACCCAAAACACCAGACACCAGCCCACCGCTATCCCCACTGCCCGCAGATCCTGTGGAGGCTCCTGTTTCATTCTCAGTAAACGTCTATACTGGTGGCAGATCTACAACAACACTGCTACACAACAGTGCTTTCATGGGTTGGTAAGTTTTCCTTATATACTTAATGGGCTTTGACACTACTGTAAATGGTATCTTTATCTCATTTGCTAATTGATCACTGATAGTGTAGAAATACAATGGACTTTTGTGTATTGGCTTTGCATTCTGTGACCTTGCTTAAATTCATTTATTAGCTCTAGCAGTTTTTCGGCAAATACCTTTGGATAGTCTACCTACACAATCATTTCATCTGCAAATAAAGACCATTTTACCACTTCTTCTCCAATCTGTGCCTTTCAGTTCTTTTTCTTATCTTATTGCCCTGTCTAGGGCCTCTAGTCAGACATTGACTAGAAGTGGTGAAAGTGGACATCCTTGCCGTGTTCTCAATCTTAGATGCAAAGTGTTGTCTTTGAACATAAGTATGATGCTAGCAATAGGATTGTCATAGGCGTAGCTTGGCTTTCTGGTAAGTCGTATCAATTGGTTTTCAAATGTTAAAACCAATTTCTTGTTCCTTAAATAAAAACAGCACTTGGTGAGGATGTGTCATCCTCTTACATGTTGCTGGATTCCACTGCTAATATCTCTAGAGAACTGTTGCATCTCTGTTCATGAAGGATATTGATCTGCAGTTTTCTGGCAGTACCTATCTTTGGTATCTGGACCTCATAAGAAGTTGGAAAGTGTTCCCTTGTGTTATTAAAGGGCTTGTGTATGTTTGGTGTTACCTCTTTAAATAATGGATTCACCAGGCACCTTGAGTTTTCTTCGTGGGAAGGTTTTTACAAATTTAGTGTCTTTGATTAGATATTGGGCCACTCAGATTTTCTGTTTTTTCATGTGTTAGTAATTTGTGTCTTTCAAGGAATTTGCCCACTTCATCTAAGTTGTCATAAGTTAATAATGCCCCTTTATCGCCCTTTTATATCTGTAGGATCTGTAGTGATGTCCCCTCTTTCATTCTTGGTTTCATTGATTTCTCTATTGTTTGTCCACTTTCTATTTTGTTGATATCCACTTTCTCTTACTTATTTTGGAGTAATAACACTTTTTGGGGTTTAACTTGCTCATCTTATCCCAGCTTCATAAAGTATAACCTTAAATCATTGATTTTCAACCTTTCTTTTTCTAACATAAGCACTTAAAGCTATAAATTCCCTCTGGAAACATTTTTAGCTGCATTCTCCTCGTTTAGATATGTTCTGTTTGCATTATCAGTCAGTTCATAGTTTTCTAATTTCCCTTGTGATTTCTTCTTTAGCCAATGACTTAACTTCGAAGTGTATTTGGTCCAAATACTTGGAGATTTTGCAGGTATCGTTTTGTTATGTGTTTTCAATTCCATTATGGTCTGAGAATTTATGTGATTTCATTTCTTTTAAGATAATTGAGACTTGTTTTATGGCTTAGCATATGATTAAGCTTGGTGAATGTTCCATGTGTAGTTAAAAAGAGTGTGTGTATTTCTGCAGTTGAGTGGTGTGTTCTAGAAATGTCATTTAGGTCAAAGTGCTTGTGTTGTCACGTCTTCAGTGTCCTTGCTGATTCTCTGTCTGCTAGTTCTCTCTGGCAGACTGAGAGAAAAATATTGCAGTCTCCAACTGTAATTGTAGATTTGTCTTTCTCCTTTCAGTTCTGTCAGATTTTGCTGCATCTATTTTGAAGGTCTCGGGTGCATACGCATTTAGGACTGTTACATGTTTTTTGATAAGTTGACCCTTTTATTATGAAATGCCTATCTTTATCCCTGGTAATATTCCTTCTTCAGATGTCTGCTTTGTATAGTATGAGTATAGCCACCCCAACTTCCTTATCTTACTTTGTTTCATAGTATAAACTTTCTGTTCCTTTCTTTAACCTATCTATGTCTTTATATTTAAAGTGCACTTACAGCATATGGGTCTCTTACTTTTGTAACCCAGTCTGATAATCTCTGCCTTTTAGTTGACCTGTTTAATCACAGTCCTGGTCTTCCTGTTGTCCAATATCTGAAAATAGTTGTTTCCAATATTTTGCCTGGCTTTCCAGTTTACAACCAGAGGGCTATTCTGGTATTGATTATTCTATCATGGCCAGAATCGAACTTTCCCTTCTATTTATGAGGAGTTCTTCACTCCTAAGTTCACCCCACCTTTCTCCTACATGATCAGTCTCTTTACTCACTCCTGGACGTCCTGCCATCAGATGTGTCCTTGAAGAACTCCTCTGACCCAACCCCTCTCTTGTCATGACCCTGATTCTGTTCCTCTTTATAGCCAAACTTGTCAAAAACAGTTGTCTGTTTTCTCACTTCATCCCATTCTCTCTTCAGCTAATCTGGCTCCTACCCCACTGCTCCACCAAAGTGATCATGTCGCCCATCTGGTGGCCCACATCCCCTCTGACTTACCTCCTCCAGTGACCTCTCCGATACTGCCCTCTGTCTCCTACCCAGCCTGCACAAGGTACGAGTCCCTCGGGGTGCACCCTGGCGTCCATTCAGTCCTGTGGCGGCCTCATTCTTTCTTAGGCTCTAAGGACCAGCTAACTGTTGATCATTCCCAACAATTGAGCTCTCCTCTGAGTTTGTCACCTATACTTCCATCAGCTACCCGGCATGGCCTCTTTGATGTCCCCCGTAAATGACAAAAAGGAACTTTGAATTCCCAGTCACCAGAAGCCTCCCATCTCAATGTGTGGCACTACCACCACTTCCTACCCAGTTAGTTGTCCAAGCCAGACCCTCAGAAGTTAGGCTTTGTAAATAGACTTCATTAGGGAGGCATAACTTAAAGGAAGGAAAGTATGCAAACTGTGTGTGTAGAGCTCGGTAACTTCTTATGCATGTACACAGCCACGTGACAGTTGCCACGTAGACCAAGGGATGTCTGCTCCAGGTATGTATCGCTAGGTACCAAAGCACTCCAAAATTTAAGGGCTGAAAGGAAGACAACATTTATTTTGCCTATGAACCTGCAATGTGGGCAGGGCTCAGACACCTAAATATACCTCTTCCTTACGGGTCTGTGGCTTCTTCCCAGCACAGAGGCTGGCTTCTAAAGGTGAACATCTTGATAGAGAGCCTAGTGGAGACTGTCACCTTTGATGGCCTGGCTCCTGCTGTATTCTCTTAGAAGCCAGTCACTGAAGCCAGCCTGCACTCAAGAAGGAAGGATTTACAGACCAGCTTTTGATGGGAAGAGTACAAAGGAATTCGTGGACATGCTTAAAACCAGCACAAGGGCACTTCTGTCACCCTGGAAAAGTCCCTCATGCAAGAGACCCACACACATAGATTGGTTCTGCATGTTCTTGAACATCACGTAAATGGAATCACATGGCACCGGGTCTCCTGTGTCCAGCTTCTTTCAAAGAGCACACTGTTCTGAGAGGCAGCCATATTGTGGCGAGCAGCAGTACTGCATCAGTTTTCATCCCTTCTGCCCTTTAGTGGACGTCTGGGTCGTTTTCAGTTTGGGGCTGCTTTGAACAAAGTTGCTATTAACATTGCACTGCATGTCTTAGTGATGTGTATCCTCATTTCTCTCGGGTATTGTCTCATTTACGGTTCAGTCTGAGAAGCAGAACCACTAGAGGCGAAAGGATAATTAATACAGATAGGATTAGGCCTGCTCTTGAGCCTCAGGTCAGCAGGGCTGGCCTCTGCAAAGGAGAGACAGCCGCTTGTGAAGGAGCAAAACCAAGCACAGCACGTGTCTATCTCACTGGATCCAAATACTGATGATGCAGGCGCCCTTCACCGCCAAGTCGTACACACATCTGACACAGTACGAAAGCAGCACAGGCATGCATACTGAAGTAGGACCTCGGGGTCATAAGGAATGCATTTTCCCAAATGGCTGTACCAGTTTACCTACCCGACCAGGCAGTGTGTGAGAGTTCCAGTTGCTCTGCAAACACATGGTATAGTGAGCATGTTTTAACTGTAGTCATTCCAACAGGTGTGAGATGGTATCTCATTGTGGTTTTTGAAAGGGTATCTCGCCGCGACCCTCCTTACCCCAGCACGACTCAGGAGACACGGGCCACGCAAGAGATTTTAATGGCTGAAAGAGAGAATGGCTGCCTCTGAGCAGAGAGCAGCAGCTCGTGGGTGAGGAAGCGCGTTTTTAAGGAGTAGGGTGTGTTCCGCTGTGGGGACTTGGGTGATTGGATCTTAAGGGGATGGGGCGAAATGTTTCGAGATAATGTGAGGCAAGTCCAGACATGATTTTCACCCGCCTATGTGCTTGGGACCATGGGGTAAATGGAGGATAAAGTACCATATTCTTACAGTTTTAATTTGCATTTCCCTAATGACTCAAGATGTTGAACATCAGTTCATTTGCTTTGGGGCCCTCTGTATATCCTCTTCTGTGAAAGGTGCATTCAGATCTTTTGCACATTGTGTGCTTAGGCTGTCCTTGTTGATATGCAGGACTTCTGTGTGTATTCAGGATACAGGTCTTGGGTGATACGTGTAGCATAAACATCTGCCACGTTAGAGTTTACCTTCTCACTCTCCTAATGATGTCTTCTGATTAACAGTTCTTAATTTTAGTGACATCCTACGTATCGATCTTTTCTGTTCTGGTTAATACTTGCTGTGCTCTTAAGAGGTTTTTGCCAACCCCAAGGTCATGAAGTTACTCTTCTTTGGCTTGTAGACACTTCATTGATTTATCTTCCATACTTAGGTCTATGCTACATGTCAAACTGATTTTTGTTTCTGGTGGTGGATAGGCACCAAGATGTCCTTCAGGATTGTCGTAGTTGTTCTAGGCCCTTTGCATTTCCATATAAACTGTAGAGCAATTGGAACTGTCCTCCATTGCTGATGGGAATAGAAAATGATTTGGCCACTGCGAAATGGCTTGGCAGTGCCTTAAAAGGCTGTTATCCACTTATAGTGTGATGCAAGTACTCCACTCCTAGGATTTACCCAAGGAAATGAATTCCTATGTCCACAACAGGCGTCAGACAGTTGAATTGAAACAACCAGAATGGTCATCGGGTGACTGGAGAAACAAAGTGTCTCTCAGGACAGAAAGCTGAGCACTGGCTGACCAGGGGCGGCTGCAGAGGAAGGTCCTGGAGGGCGGGGTTCCCAGGGGCACAAGGAAACTTTAGGGGGCGATGGATATGCTCATTCTCTCCATTGTGGTGATGGGTCCACAGATACAGCTTTAAGAGTGTAGGCTTTACATATGTGTACTTTACTTTATGTCAATTCTACCTCAATAAAGTTGTTTTTAAAAACATACAATGTTTCTTCTAAGCAGCATAACGCCCAGGGTGTTTCCCCTTTAATAAGCCTGGTAATCACTGTTTATCTGTTGACATTTTAATGGATTAACCAATATGGTTGTGTGTGTGTGCTTTGATTGTGGTAAATATACACGACATAATATTTACCATGTCAACTGTCTGTATAGAATCCCATGGCATAACCCCCACCACTACCTACACCCTCAGACGTTTTCATCCTCTCCAACATACCTACTCTGTGCACCTTAGACAGTACCTGCCTCCTGCCGAGAGTCTCTGCTTTCTGTTGTCTCGTCTGCCTTCCTCTCCCCCCATCCCTCGCCTCTGAGCTGTCACTTGGGGTGACTACTCCAGGCTCACCCTGGCTGGGTCTGCCCTCCTGCCTTCACCCCGCCCCGTTGCCTCGGGCCCTGTAGTTTCCCTTTCTAGAGCTCTCCACGCCTTCCTGCAGGTCTCTTCTTCCATCTTGGTTCCCTCCCTCACTTCCTTTCTTTCTCAAATTACTTCATTTCTTGGCAGAAAATAGGGTCAAGGAAATAATGAGACGGTAACATCACCATACTAGACAATAATGAGTACAAGCCATCCTTTGCTGTTTTCTGGTCTTGACTCCTACAAACATTACCAAAAATCCTCTCAGGTCCCACAACAGAGTCAGTATATTTCTAGTAACACTTTAAATAATAAATATGCTGTGGGTTGTCCTCCACAGTGCAGGGGAAACATGCATCTCTTTCATGTCGTTTATTAAAAGGACCATGGGAAGATACACTGGAGTTTTTTTTCCACTTTTTTTTTTAATAATTTATTTCGGTATCATTAATCTACAAATATATGTGTAATATTATGGTTATTAAGCAACCCCCCTCATCAGGTCCCCCCCACCAACCCCATTGCAGTCACTGTCCATCAGTGTAGTGAGATGCTATAGAATCACTACTTGTCTTCTCTGAGTCCACTTTTATTTTTTATTAAGGTATCACTGATAGTCATATGAAAGTTACACAAGAAACACAATGTGGTTACTACATTCACCCTTATTATCGAGTCCCCCCATACCCCATTGCAGTCTCTGTCCATCTACACTAGGGTTTTAACAGCTTGCTTTATTAAGATGAAACTCACACACCATAAGTTTCACCTGTGCAATTCGGTGGTTTTTCATACATTTACAGAGTTGTGCAACCAACACCATAACCTATTTTACAGCATTTTCATCACTGGAAAAAGAAACACTGTGGCCATGAGAAGCCCTTCCCACCCCACCCCATCCCTGCTCCAGGGCCGTGACTAATGTACTTGCTGTCTCTACGGTTTTACCTCTTCTGGACTTTTCATATAAATGGGATCATACAAATGTGAACTTTTTTGTCTGATTTCTTTCCCTTAGCATGTTTTCCCCATTGCAGCACAGGTCAGCGCTCCTCTGCGCAGCTGAATAATGTACCATTGTGCGGAGAGACCACATCTCACTTAATCACTCATCTGTCCACGAATATCTGGGTCGTTGCCACCTTGGGGCTACTATGAATAAATAGTGCTGCTAGGGACATTTTTGTATGTTTTTGTGTGGCCGTGTTTTAGTTTTCCTAGAAGTGGAATTGCTAGGTCATACGGTAAATTATTGTAACATTTCGAGGATCGGTCACACTGTTTCCACAGCAGCTGCACCATTTTACACCCCCACCAGCAATGTATGAAGGGTCCACTTTGATCATGTCCTCGCCAATGCCTGTTATTGTCCGTCCTTTTCATAGCAGCCATTCTGGTTGGTGTGAAGTTTGGGTTCCTGCTTCCTTAATAACCGATGATGTTGAGCACGTTTTCATGTGCAGAGTCACTTTCCTTCAGCTTGAAGAACCACCTGCGCACGGTGGGCTGACATCCAGCTGCCCAAACCTTTGCCTGAAATCTATTTGTTTTCTGCCTTCCATTTTTAAAGGATGTTTTGCTGAGCATAGAGCTCCAGTTGGTCAGTTTTCTTGTTCAGTGGTTTTAAAGATATCGTCCTGGTACCTTTCATTATTTCCGTTGAAAACCAGTCTTATTATGGTGCTTTTGGGGGCAGGGCGTTGCTTCCCTCTGGCTGCTTTGATTAGTTCTTCTCTGTCTCGAATTTTGAACAGTTTGACTACCATGTGCCTAGCTGTGATTTTCTTTGCATCTATGTTGCTTAATGTTTGTAACCTCCTTGAATCTGGGGTTTGATGTCTTTTTGTCAGGTTTGAAAAATTCTGTCTCTTCAAACATTACTTCCATCCTCTCTCCTCTGTTGTGTGGAACAAGCCAGGGCGACTGTGGTGCTCACCGCCCACATGCACCCTTACCTCAAGTAGTGTAGCGCCTCAAGTGCTGCCTGCTTTCCAAAATATGCATTGCTCAACTTCTGTAGCTGTTCTCAGTGAGAGTGAGTCTGACATTCTCTGTCATGGTGTGGGTAAAATTGTAGTATTTCCAGTATATCTCACCTGGCTTTAGTGCATCTGCATATCAATAGGCGTTCAGAGGTGGAGAGAAGTCTGGCTTTAGTGCATTTGCATCATTCCTCAGGGGTGGAGAGAAGTTTATCTCCGAATCAGTGGGTAATTACCTGGGCAAGGAGGGCTTATCTGTACCTGAGAGGTGAGGGGGAGGGCCGGTTTGCTTCTGATGGAGCAGGAAAGAGAGAAGGGCCCAGACTGTAGTTTGTAAGCAATAAACGGGTTTTAAACTTTATTTCTCCCTTTGACTGATTTTGGTTTTTAGAGGTATTTTGCCCCAGGACTTCCTCTCCCTGGACTTACACCTGGCCAGAAGCTCCTCTCATTCCCTCACACATACCACCAAAGCCAAATAAAAGCACACGACGTATCTTCTTCCAGATCGCATATTTCTCCCATTTGCCTCACACCATCTCTATGGCCCAGGCCACCATCATCTCTGTCATCCTTCTGTGGGTACCTTGGCCCCCCTCCAGCCTCCTCTCCTGCCCCGTCCAGCCTCTCCAATCTCTCAGTTCGGTCAATGGGAACGCAAAACTCAGACGTTAAACTCTGCCCTTGATTCACCCTCATTCAAGACAGATCTGTGGCCAGGCAAGTCAGAATGAAGTTGATGCCGGGGTTCTTGTTTCCGGAGTTGAAGAATGAACTTAGCAAACACCCAAGGTAGGAGAGCCAGGGAGAGGCTTTTATAGAGAGAGACAGTGACAGGACAGAGCTCCTGCATCGTGCCAGGAGGGGACAAGAGAGTCCATAGTGGTGCGTTGTCTAGGGATTTTATAGGCAGTTGAGGATTTTTGGCAATGTGAAAAAAGCTTAGGGGTGTGGACTTGTTAAGTGGTCCCTGAATATTTAGAATTAACAACATAAGCAACTTCCTGCTCTGATGATTTGTCCCTGAGATACCAGTGACTTGATCTGGGAGAAGATCAAACAAGGCCGCCTGCCCTGCCCCCAAGGTGGGCTGAGGTATTGTTTGCTAAAGAGTAAGTTAAGAATCTTCTTAACTTCCTCCGTGTTAAAATGCAACCTTATCTTTAAGGTGGAATCCTTCCTGCCTTTTACTGTGTTGTTTATGGCAGGGCTTACTTGCCATTATTAATTGTCCAGATTGCAAGTCACCTCATCAGGTCTGAAGGAGGAAAGACAGCACATAGGCCTCGGCCTTTTAGCATGCTACAGTGAATCTTACATGATTAGCATACTAAAAACATGTGATCCGATCTCTCTGAAGAATGACTCTAGACCTTAATGTTTAACAGAGTTTTGGTAGGGGGTTTCTTGGCATGTAGTTACATTGCTCTGACTGTAATTATCCGACCTTGCTTTTTCCGGAGGCCCTCCTCCTATTCTATGCCCATTGTCCCTGCCTCAAAGTCACACCAAACCTGTGCCCTTAGCTTTTCTCTTGGTTGGATTAATGAGCCATACTTGGTCCCACCACCTAGTGGTGGATGGAATTTTTTTTTCCTAAAACTCTCCAAGAGCCATTATTGTGGTCTATAGGTGGCCAGTTGCTGTGACAATCTTGACTAAGCCCTTGTGAAAGGAAGCTGGCTTTACACTGTCAGCAGGAGGGGCTAGAATGGAGTGCCATAAGTGGAGGCTACCAGAGGGAAGGGGACCCATGTCTCCTAGACACAGAAGAGTAGAGAGATGACCATCACCTAGTGAGAAACTAGAAGAGAGGTTCAACTTCTCAGCCTCTTCCATTTTTTATCACCTCACCACACTGCAAATGTGACATCAGAAATACTCTATCGCTGTTGGCTGTAGCTTTGCTAGAAAGAATGAAAGTCAGCAGGCAGGGAGCAGTGAATGGAGACCTCCCTCTTGGGTTGGATTTTTTGCTGAGTCACTGCCTTCATGGCTACTGGAGAGAAGGACTGCCCCTCTCTTAGTTTGTTTCTAAGGCAACCAGTGAGCGCTGGGAGTGAAGCCAGCCTGGGATCAGAGGGAGTCCCATTCCTGGCCACCACGTGGCCTTTTATTTTTCCCTAGCCAGATCATTTTTAGAGTCCATCTTTGTTAAAAACAAACTTTGCCTTTTAAAAATACCTGCTCATTAGGATCCCAGTTTGAAAAAGACAGATGCACCCCTATGTTTATTGCAGCACTATTTACAATAGCCAAGAAATGGAAGCAACCTAAGTGCCCATCAGTAGATGAATGGATAAAGAAGATGTGGTACATATACACAATGGAATATTATTCAGCCATAAGAAGAAAACAAGTCCTACCATTTGCAACAACATGGATGGAGCTAGAGGGTATTAAGCTCAGTGAAATAAGCCAGGCAGAAAAAGACAAGTACCAAATGATCTCACTCATATGTGGAGTATAAGAACAAAGGAAAAAAAAACTGAAGGAACAAAACAGCAGCAGACTCACAGAACCCAAGAACGGACTAACAGTTACCAAAGGGAAAGGGACTGGGGAGGATGGGTGGGAAGGGAGGGATAATAAGGAAAAAGGGGCATTACAATTACCAGACATAATGTAGGGTGGACACGGGGAAGGCAGTATAGCACAGAGAAGACAAGTAGTGACTATAGCATCTCACTACGCTGATGGACAGTGACTGTAATGGGGCATGTGGTGGGGACCATAATGTTGCTCATGTAATTGTATATTAATGGTACCAAAATAAAAAATAAATACCTGCTCATTAAAATAAATCCACACAGTGCAGAAATGCAGTGTTCGGAGGAAGAAAAGCCCCTTCTCACTTTCCCAGCCTGGAATCTCCTCCCCAGGAGCAGCCATGCAATCCTCCACGGCCCCCCTCCCGTGCCTCAGAGTGCACGTACGGGCCTGCACCTCGCAGGCTCCAGCACACGGCGCACAGATGAACCGTATGTTTGTTCTGCAGAGCTCGGGAGTAGACGCTGTATGAATATTCTATATATTTATTTAACCAGTCCTCAGGGGAGTTAGGTTGTTTCTAGCCTTTCTGGTTTTGTTCTTGCCGTCTTGAACAATCCCGCATCCATGCACGTGTATTTTTGCACATCTTAGGCCAGGGCATCTGTAGGCGGGACTCCCAGGAGTGAGATTACTAGGTCATTTTGGTAGGTGCTGCCAAAGTGGCCTCCAAAACACTGGGTGTTGGCAAAAGTTTCACCTTTGCAAATCTAATCAGTGAAAAAGCTGCCTTGCTTTTTGTTTGCATTTCTTTCAGTATGAGTAAGGTTTGTCTTCGCCGGCTTTTTGAATTTCACATGAGCTATCCAGTCACATCCGTGGGCAGATTTCCACCAGGTTGTGGGGCTTTTTCTTATTGGTGGCAGGAGTTCTTTCCATAGGCAGGATCATAACGCTTGATCTATCCATATTTGTTGCAAATATTCTGTCCTGGCTTGTGATGTGGCTCTGACTTTGTTCATGGTACGTTCCAAGCAAAAATTTACTAATCTTTTCCTTTATAGCTTCTGACTTGCAGTGTCAGGCTTCAAAAGGCTTTCCCCACTTACAGATCATTTGAAAAGGCCACTCGTGTTTTCTTTTGCTAAAAGCTTATCTTTTTTTTTTTTTTTTTTTTTCAGGAATCAAAAAGGGTTTACTGTAGCTGGAACTTAGGAGGGAGGCCAGGTGTCTGTCACAGTGTTTTCAGCTCTTTTGACAGAAAACCCCAACTCAGCCAGCAGCTGTTAGCTATGTAACAAGAAGGCAGGAGGTTGGGCAGCATAGCAAGGCCGCTGAGGACCCAGGTGCTGTGTGTCTCTTCCATTCTCAGAGTGTCAGCTTGTCCTCAGGTTTCCGCCCCTCGTGGTTGCCAGGCTGTGCCACAGGCAAGGGTGTCCTATGCAGACAAGAGCCAGCAGGAGAGGCTGGCTCTTCCCGTGGGGTCTTTATCCTCTCCTTGGTGAGGAGTGAGTGGCCATGCCCCCCAGGATCCTCACGCATGGGGCCCTGGTGTTGGAGGAAGAGGGGGATGTTGGGCAGGCAACACCGGCATCTGCTCTGGGAGCCACTGAAGGCATAAGCAGGTGACCTCTGGTTTCAGATGGAAGAAGTTCGTGATGGAGCCTATATAAAAGGACCTCTCACGGTCCTTAAACCGATACCTTTGGCATAATTTATATTATTGAATCTGAAACTTTGGGCCCTCTCCTCAAGCCCCTTACTCAAGCCCACTTCCTCAGGCCCTGGCAGACCACTTCCCACCTGCTTCAGAGGTCTCCCCCCTCACCACCTTCTTTTCTTCCTTGTTTAGACCTACTCTTTTTTTTTTTTTTT
>JAQQAC010016209.1:122200873-122228446 GCA_029783875.1 Phataginus tricuspis | reverse complement strand
GGATTCATCCCAGGGATGCAAGGATGGTACAACATTCGAAAATCCATCAACATCATCCATCACATCAATAAAAAGAAGAACAAAAACCACATGATCATCTCCATAGATGCTGAAAAAGCATTTGACAAAATTCAGCATCCATTTTTGATTAAAACTCTCAACAGAATGGGTATAGATGGCAAGTACCTCAACATCATAAAGGCTATATATGACAAACCCACAGCTAACATCATACTTAATAGCGAGAAGCTGAAAGCTTTTCATCTAAGATCGGGAACAAGACAGGGATGCCCACTGTCTCCACTGTTATTCAACATAGTACTGGAGGTCCTAGCCACGGCAATCAGCCAAAACAAAGACATACAAGGCATCCAGATTGGTAAAGAAGAAGTCAAATTGTCACTATTTGCAGATGATATGATACTGTACATAAAAAACCCTAAAGACTCCACTCCAAAACTACTAGAACTAATATCTGAATTCAGCAAAGTTGCAGGATATAAAATTAACATACAGAAATCTGTTGCTTTCCTATACACTAATGATGAGATAACAGAAAGAGAAATCAGAAAAACAATTCCATTCACAATTGCACCTAAAAGAATAAAATACCTAGGAATAAACCTAACGAAAGAAGTGAAAGACCTGTACTCTGAAAACTATAAGACACTCCTAAGAGAAATTAAAGAGGACACTAACAAATGGAAATGCATCCCATGCTCTTGGCTAGGAAGAATAAATATTGTCAAAATGGCTATACTACCTAAAGTAATCTACAGATTCAACGCAATCCCTATCAAACTACCAACAGCTTTCTTCAATGAACTGGAAGAAATAATTCTAAAATTCATATGGAACCACAAAAGACGCCGAATAAACAAAACAATCCTGAGAAGGAGGAATCAAACAGGGGGAATTACGCTCCCTGACTTCAAGCTCTACTACAAAGCCACAGTAATCAAGACAGTTTGGTACTGGCACAAAAACAGACCCACAGACCAGTGGAACAGAATAGAAAATCCAAACATTAACCCAAACATCTACAGTCAATTAATATTTGATAAAGGAGCCTTGGATATACAATGGGGAGATGACAGCCTCTTCAGCAGCTGGTGTTGGAAAAACTGGACAGCTACATGTAAGAGAATGAAACTGGACTACTGTATAACCCATGCACAAAGGTAAACTCAAGGTGGATCAAAGACCTGAATGTAAATCATGAAACCATAAAACTCTTAGAAAAAAACATAGGCAAAAATCTCTTGGACATAAACATGAGTGACTTCTACATGAACATATACCCCTGGGCAAGGAAAACAAAAGCAAAAATGAACAAATGGGACTATATCAAGTTGAAAAGCTTCTGTACAGCAAAGGACACAATCAGTAGAACAAAAAGACATTCTACAATATGGGAAAATATATTCATAAATGATGTATCTGATAAGGGGTTGACATCCAAAATATAGAAGGAACTCATGCACCTTAACAAACAAAAAGCAAATAATCCAATTAAGAAATGGGCAGAGGACATGAATAGACACTTCTCTAAAGAAGAAATTCAGATGGCCAACAGGCACATGAAAAGATGCTCCACATCGCTAAGCATCAGAGAAATGCAAATTAAAACCACAATGAGATATCACCTCACACCAGTGAGGATGGCCAACATCCAAAACACAAACAACAACAAATGTTGACGAGGATGTGGAGAAAAGGGAACCCTCCTACACTGCTGGTGGGAATGCAAATTAGTTCAACCATTGTGGAAAGCAATATGGAGGTTCCTCAAAAAACTCAAAATAGAAATACCATTTGACCCAGGGTTCCCACTCCTAGGAATTTACCCTAAGAATGCAGCAGCCCAGTTTCAAAAAGAAAGATGCACCCCTATGTTTATTGCAGCACTATTTACAATAGCCAAGAAATGGAAGCAACCTAAGTGTCCCTCAGTAGATGAATGGATTAAGAAGATGTGGTACATATACACAATGGAATATTATTCAGCCATAAGAAGAAAACAAATCCTACCATTTGCAACAACATGGATGGAGCTCGAGGGTATTATGCTCAGTGAAATAAGCCAGGCCGAAAAAGACAAGTATCAAATGATTTCACTCATATGTGGAGTATAAGAACAAAGAAAAAAACTGAAGGAACAAAACAGCAGCAGATTCACAGAACCCAAGAACGGACTCATAGTTACCAAAGGGAAAGGGACTGGGGAAGAAGGATGGGAAGGGAGGGAGAAGAGGTTAAAAGGGGCATTATGATTAGCAGACGTAAGGTAGGGGGGGCAAGGGGAGGGCTGTACAACTCAGAGAAGACAAATAGTGATTCTCATCTCACTACGCTGATGGACAGTGATTGTAATAGGGTTGGTGGGGGGGGACCTGATGTGGGGGTAGTTTAATCACCATAATATTGCACATGTAATTGTAGGTTAAGGATAGCAAAATAAATCGTAAAAATAAATAAATAAATAAATAAATAAATAAAAATAAACAAAATAGATAAACCCCTAGCCAGACTCATTAAGAGAAAAAGAAAATCTACACACATAAACAGAATCAGAAATGAGAAAGGAAAAATAATCACAGACCCCACCGAAATACAAAGAATACTATAAGAGAATATTATGAGAATCTATATGCTAACAAGCTGGAAAACCTACAAGAAATGGACAACTTCTTAGAAAAATACAACTTTCCAAGACTGACCATGCAAGAAACAGAAAAACTAAACAGACCAATCACCAGCAACGAAATTGAATCAGTAATCAAAAAACTACCCAAGAACAAAACCCCAGGGCCTGATGGATTCACCTCTGAATTCTACCAGACATATAGAGAAGAAATAACACCCATTCTCCTTAAAGTTTTCCAAAAAATAGAAGAGGAGGGAATACTTCCAAACTCTTTCTATGAAGCCAGCATCACTCTAATACGAAAACCGGGCTAAGACCTCACCAAAAAAGAAAATTACAGGCCAATATCCCTGATGAACGTAGATGCAAAAATACTCAACAAAATATTAGCAAACCGAATTCAAAAACACATCAAGAGGATCATACACCATGATCAAGTGGGATTCATCCCAGGGATGCAAGGATGGTACAACATTCGAAAATCCATCAACATCATCCACCACATCAACAAAAAGAACAAAAACCACATGATCATCTCCATAGATGCAGAAAAAGCATTTGACAAAATTCAGCATCCATTCATGATTAAAACTCTCAACAGAATGGGTATAGATGGCAAGTACCTTAACATCATAAAGGCCAAATATGACAAACCCACAGCTAACATCATACTTAACAGCGAGAAGCTGAAAGCTTTTCATCTAAGATCGGGAACAAGACAGGGATGCCCACTGTCTCCACTGTTATTCAACATAGTACTGGAGGTCCTAGCCACGGCAATCAGACAAAACAAAGACATACAAAGCATCCAGATTGGTAAAGAAGAAGTCAAATTGTCACTATTTGCAGATGACCTGATACTGTACATAAAAAAACCCTAAAGACTCCACTCCAAAACTACTAGAACTAATATCTGAATTCAGCAAAGTTGCAGGATATAAAATTAACACACAGAAATCTATTGCTTTCCTATACACTAACGATGAACTAACAGAAAGAGAAATCAGAAAAACAATTCCATTCACAACTGCATCAAAAAGAATAAAATTCCTAGGAATAAACCTAATGAAGGAAGTGAAAGACCTGTACTCTGAAAACTACAAGACACTCCTAAGAGAAATTAAAGAGGACACTAACAAATGGAAATGCATCCCATGCTCTTGGCTAGGAAGAATAAATATTGTCAAAATGGCTATACTACCTAAAGCAATCTACAGATTCAACGCAATCCCTATCAAACTACCAACAGCTTTCTTCAGTGAACTGGAACAAATAATTCTAAAATTCATATGGAACCACAAAAGACCCCGAATAGCCAAAGCAATCATGAGAAGGAGGAATCAAACAGGGGGAATTAGGCTCCGTGGCTTCAAGCTCTACTACAAAGCCACAGTAATCAAGACAACTTGGTATTGGCACAAAAACAGACCCACAGACCAGTGGTACAGAATGGAAAACCCAAACATATACAGTGAACTAATATTTGATAAAGGAGCCTTGGATATACAATGGGGAGAGGACAGCCTCTTCAGCTGCTGGTGTTGGAAAAACTGGACAGCTACATGGAAGAGAATGAAACTGGACTACTGTCTAACCCCATACACAAAGGTAAACTCAAGGTGGATCAAAGACCTGAATGTAAGTCATGAAACCATAAAACTCTTAGAAAAAAACATAGGCAAAAATCTCTTGGACATAAACATGAGCGACCTCTTCATGAACATATCTCCCCGGGCAAGGGAAACAAAAGCATAAATGAACAAGTGGGAGTATATCAAGCTGAAAAGCTTCTGTACAGCAAAGGACACCATCAGTAGAAGAAAAAGACATCCTACAGTATGGGAGAATATATTCATAAATGACGTATCTGATAAGGGGTTGACATCCAAAATATATAAACAACTCACGCACCTCAACAAACAAAAAGGAAATAATCCAATTAAGAAATGGGCAGGAGGACGTGAATAGACACTTCTCTAAAGAAGAAATTAAGATGGCCAACAGGCACATGAAAAGATGGTCCACATCGATAACCATCAGAGAAATGCAAATTAAAACCACAATGAGATATCACCTCACACCAGTGAGGATGGCCAACATCCAAAACACAAACAACAAATGTTGGCGAGGATGTGGAGAAAAGGGAACCCTCCTACACTGCTGGTGGGAATGCAAATTAGTTCAACCATTGTGGAAAGCAGTATGGAGGTTCCTCAAAAAACTCAAAATAGAAATACCATTTGACCCAGGAATCCCACTCCTAGGAATTTACCCTAAGAATGCAGCAGCCCAGTTTCAAAAAGACAGTTGCACCCCTATGTTTATCACAGCATTATTTACAATAGCCAAGAAATGGAAGCAACCTAAGTGTCCATCAGTAGATGAATGGATAAAGAAGAGGTGCTACATATACACAATGGAATATTATTCAGCCATAAGAAGAAAACAAATCCTACCATTTGCAACAACATGGATGGAGCTAGAGGGTATTATGCTCAGTGAAATAAGCCAAGCCGAAAAAGACAAGTATCAAATGATTTCACTCACATGTGGCGTATAAGAACAAAGAAAAAAATTGAAGGAACAAAACAGCAGCAGACTCACAGAACCCAAGAACGGACTAATAGTTACCAAAGGGAAAGGGACTGGGGAGATGGGTGGGAAGGGAGGGACAAGGGGGAAAAAGGGGCATTACGATTAGCAGATGTAATGTTGGGGGGGCACAGGGAGGGCTTTACAACTCAGAGAAGACAAGTAGTGATTCTATAGCTTCTCACTACGCTGATGGACAGTGACTGTGATGGGGTATATGGGGGGACTTAATGATATGGGGAGTCTAGTAACCATAATGTTGCACATGTAATTGTAGATTAACGATACCAAAAAAAAAATTCAATGTAACAATGCACTCAAGAAAAAAACAAAACAGGCTCACTGGCATCAGGATCCCTCCTGGGCAGGAGAGACTCCGCCCAGCGCCTGTGGCTCTCCGGAAGCCGCCTTGCTTCTGGTTCAAACGGTTCTGAGTCAGGAACCCAGTCGTGAGAGGCCCCGTGCCTCCCTGCGGGGCCCGCCCCTCCTCCCACGCTCCGCCCCCCGTCGTCCACCCATGCTCCAGCTCTCACCAGACCCACAGACCCAGACCAGGCTCTGCTCGGAGTCATTAGTCATGGGAAATGCAAGATGAACCACAGGGAGCTAGCTATACACACACACCGGAATGCCTAACGCAGAAAAGACGGGTCACACTGAGGGTGAACTGGAACAGCCACTTTGGATAACTGCTGGGCAGTTTCTTATGAACTTGAACTCCACCCACCCTAAGCAAGCAATTTGACTTCTAGCTGTATGCCAAAAAGAAACGAATGCACATGTCCATACAAACACTTGTGCATGAGTGTCCATAGCACCTTTACTTATACTAGGCCACAAACTGGAAACAAACTATATGTCCAATAGACAAACATATCACCACAGCTGTCGGATAGAGCCCTACCATGAAACACTGCTCAGAAATAGAAAGGACTGTGCTGATAGGCGTGTGGATATCACATGTGGTATGCTTCCATTTATATGCAATTTCTAGCATGTGCAAAACCAATCAGCAGTGACAGAGGTCACAATGTTTACCTTTGGGGGCTGGTTTGATGGAGCCTCCACTGTGTGTGTGTGGATAGTTCAAGTTGTACATTTTAGTTTTGGCTTAAAAAAACAATGTGAATATGTCAGCTTTACTGTCACCCATCATTGTTATTATGTAGTTAGTTGTATTAATGTAGCTCTAAGTATTTAAATTCTCATTATGATGGTTAAAGGTTTGCAATGGGTGGCGATTGTGTGTGTGTGTGTACACACTCCTAGCTTGTAATATAATTGCACTGTGCTCCAGGAACGTAGTCTGACACCAAGTCTTCCAACTTACTTGCTTCTTGCTTTATGGCTAGGATGCTGCCATTGGATTTAGATCCCGCTTTAGACATTGGGTGGGAGCGATACATGGCTCAGACACCAGCCCATCAAAGTGCTCTTAATCATGGGCTTGTTCACATTTTCTGTACCTTCACTGAACTGGTGTCTGCTTGACCTAAGTACCTTCAAGGGAAACCCACTGAACCCTCAATGATGCTAAGTTTGTCTATTTCTTCCTGGAGTTCTGTCACTTTTTGCTTTATATATTTGTAACCCACTTTAACATTATTCCTAAAATGCTCTTGTGTTGTCCAAAAGTCTATTTTGTAGGATATTAATATAGCTATGCTAGATCTCTTGGTTCTTTCTGGTTCTTTCACATGTACTCTTTCTGCGTAGGGCCAGGGCAGGCCACCCCAAGGTGCCGCTTTGATGTGCAGATTATGTCGAACTGGAAACAATCAAGGCCCAAAAGACTTAGAAAAAAACTCTGACTTCCCCCTAACTGCCTTAAAAGAATTTAGATAGAGGCCCTGCTCCAGGAGGACAGCTAACACCTTAGAAAACGTTATCATATGAGCTAGGGGTGGCAGGCCAGGAGGGATTTAGTAAAATCTGTTACAGCTCCTCTCTGTGCCCCACTGTTTGTGTGGCCCAGCACAGTTGTTTACCAAGCCTTTCCTCCTTCATCTGCCTGTGAACCGCTTCCCTTCCCCTGTGAAGCTCCAGAGGGCTCCCCTCCTCCTTGGTTCCTGGGGACACACAGGCCTTGTTGTTCCTGTCTTTGGAATCTCCTGTGTAGATTGCCCGTCCTTCAATTTGATTTCTTCCCGTTAACTTGTCTCCTGTCAATCTGATTCTTAGGCCAACTAGAAGAACCTTGAAGGGTAGAGGAAGATGTTTCCTCCTGACAAGGGTTGTGGTTTTGATACGTTATGGCAATCTCTCTGATCTCTGACAGTCACCTCCTCTGAAGGCCTCTTAGAGGTGACATCTGTCGTTTGTTGTGTTGGCCCCCCAGGAGTACAGGCTTAGCTCCTCCACCTGTTCAGGTTGTACAGTTTAAAGAACAATCCAGGAGGGAAAAAAGCCATCTGAATGGCAAAGATGAACAGTTTCAAATGACAAACATTTCTGAACAGCTTCCTGGCAAGGGCAGGGTGCTCTCTGGTGAAGCTGAGATGCTGGGGCCCAGGCACCGCGGCCTCCTGTGTCCAGACTTGACCCATGACACATCTGAGTGTGTGCGCTATTGTTCTTCTGATTAGAGGCTTTTGAAAATTAAGAATGTGTTTTCAAACCATAACGAGATACAACTTCACACCCACAAGGATGGCTATCATCAAACATTAGTAGCAAGGGCTGGCCAGGGCGGGGAGTGATTAGAATCCTTGTGCACCGCTGCTGGGAATACGAAATGGTGCAGCTGCTATGGGAACAGTGTGGTGTGTCTCCTCAGACAAGGATGCATGGAATTAGCACATAGTCCTGCACTTCCACTCCTAGCTGTATATCCACGAGCAGGGAAAATATTTGTCCACAAAGAAACTTGTACACAAATTGTTCACAGTGGCATTACTCATAAGAGCCAAAAGGCGGAAATTACCCAAATGTCCATCACTTGATGAATGGATAAACACAACGTAGTCTATTCACACACAGGAGTACTATCTAGCCGTACAAAGAAATGAAGTACATATCAACTACACTTCAATAAAATATTATAGCAATTGTAAAAAAAAAAAAGGAATGAAGTACTGACATGTGCTACAACACGGATGCACCTTGACAACATTATGCTGAGGGAAAGCAGCCAGGCACAAGAGGCCGTGTGTCCCATGGTTCCGTTGACATGAAATATACGGAACCGGCCAATCCATAGAGGCAGAAAGTCGATTCGTGGGTGCCCGGGGCTGGGGGAGGGAGGGCGGGGAGTGCCTGCTAGCAAGCACAGGGCTTCTTTTTGGTGATGACAACATGCTGCAATTAGATAGTGGGGATGGTTGCACAACCCTGTGAATATTCTAAAAGCCACCAGACTGTCCACTCTCAACGGGAGAGTTGGGTGTATGTCAGCTGTAGCTCAATTTAAAAATGTATTTTCAAAATGAAATTTGTATCGCAAGGGTTCCAGTTACTAACAACAAAGTAGTGGCCAACAGCTAGGGAGGGACGGAAGTTTAAAGCCCCAGGCCATCTTGGCCACTTCCTACCTCCAGGAACTTGAAGGTCATTCAACTTCTCCAAACTCACTTTCCCTGACAGTGAGCCCTCAGTAACTGTTGGCTACTGACATGCGACTTGCATCTCCTCCCTGACAATGGAGTCCAAGGCTGTGAAGGTGACAGTACCCCAGACACTTGCCTAACCCTTGCAGCCAGCCCTCATCATGTGAGAGTGCTGTTAGTGGCTCCTTTTAGAGAGAGGAAACTGAGGCACAGAGCGCTTAAGAAACTCACCCAAGGTCTCCCAGGTAGCAAATTGCAAAGATCAATGTCAGATTTTAAAAATGTGGTTAAATACAGATAACATAAAATTTACCATTTTAACCACTTTCAAGTGTACAGCTATGTGAAATTAAGAGCATTTATATTTTGTGCAGCATCCCCACCATCCCTCCCCAGAACTTGTTCATCTCCCCACACTGAACTCTGTCCCTGTTCGACACCAACTCCCCACCGCCCTCCCCCAGCCCAGCCCCCCATCCGCCTTTCTGTCTCTATGAGTCTGACGGCTCTGCGTCCCTCACCTCGTAGAAGTGGAACCATACAGTGTCTGTTTATGGTGACGTGCAGTTTCACTTAGCACGATGTCGTCAAGGCTTATCCATGTTGTGGCCTGTGTCAGAATTTCCCTCCTTCTTTCTCTCCCACTGTAGGCAGAAACCCCCATTTCCTTTCTCCACTTAGCCATCGATGGACACCCAGGTTGTTTCACCTTCCGGCTACTGCGACTCATGCTGCTGTGAGCACGGTGTGCAGATCTCTGTTCGACTCCCTGCTTTCACTTCCTTGGGGTATGTGGCCAGAAATAGAGGTGCTGTCCGACTGTAATTCCATTTAGTTTTTTCAGACAACCTCAATTTTAAGCTGAGAAAGGCAAACAAGAAGGAAATGAAATTCCACTTCACCCCATCAGATGGGCAGACAGGAAGTCCTTTTAATAGTGCCGCGTGCTGGCGAGGGCCTGGAGCCACGGGAACTCTGCTGGGCAGTAATTTGAGCAACCCCTTTGGCAAGGGATTTGGCAACTTCTAGTCAAGTAGAAATGTGGCTGTGCCAGGCCCAGGCCAATGCCCAAGTGAGCGCCCACACATAAGCAGGGAGACATGGACAGTGGCACCCCAGGAGCCCTGGAGAAACATTCCCACTGATGTGGGCTTGCAGCCTGTGGGAGAAGAATCTGGACCACATGGTGCATCCATAGAAAGTCGCAACACATGCAAGACAGTAGGAACCACAGCTAGTGCCTGTAGCCACACATAGGAAAGGGGCAAGAGCATGCTGGGGAGGGAGCAGGGCAGAGCCAGCTCTGAGGCTCCAATGTAATCTGTTAGGTTTCATGTCTTTCAAAGGAAGAGACCTGAGCAGGCTGAGCTGGTGGCACAGACGCCCGGCAGAGGCCCCCAGGGAAGTCAGGCAGGGCCAAGCGCAAAAAAGGAGAAGCAAAAGCAGAAGTCAATGGTTCTGAAGAGCAACACAAGGCAAAGATCAAAGTGGAAGCCTGGAGGTAGAAGACTAGAAAAACACAAAAATGGTTCGAAGGACCTGCCATGCCACTGTGGTCCAGGCTGCAAACAGTCAGCAGGCTGGGGTGGCTCTCCAGACCCGCAGGGGCTGTGCCCTGGAACCAGTGCCCATAAGCCACCACATCACTTAGCAGAGAGGCAGCAGGGCCTCCAGTGGCACCCAGGACAAAGGCAGCTTGGCTCAGCGCTGAGACACTGGGGCTGAAAGAAGTGGGGGGAAGCCTCTGCTGAGAAGGACTAGAGGTGCTCCAATCACATGACTATTTGGGGGCTGCCTGAGGCCATAAATCACCTAGTCTATGTTTATTCAGGGTTCCACTTACACAGAGAGGTGCTTTGCCTGTTGCATGTGCCCAGTTTTCAGGGCCAAGAAACAGAATCTCCTGCGCTCTCCCAGGCGGCAATGAACACCTGCCACATGGTTTCAGCATCTCCTTGCCTCCATTAAATGTGATCACAGCGTGCCAGTTAGGTCCGGTTCAGTAAACTGTTATGTTGACAATGATAGCAGCTGCACTGTTTTATTTCTAAATGTAAACTATTTTTATAATAATTATTTTTAATAATTTTATAATTAAATTTTATCATGAAAAAGAACTGAAGCAGCAATAGATGTCAAGATTTGACATACACTAAGCAAGACCAGAAACCCAAAAGCTATGAAGAAAAAAAGACCTATAAACATATATGACTACATAAATCTTCAACCATGTTGCTTTAAAATACCCACGAAATCAAAAGACGAATGATAAAGAAAACATATTTGTCATCTGTGTGACAGATAATGTCTAACATTTATAATATAAAAAAGAGCTCCTACAATTAACCTAATTATCCATCAGTAGATGAATGGATGAAGAAGAGGTGGTGCATATGCACAATGGAATATTATTCAGCCATAAGAAGAAAACAAATGCTACCATTTGCAACAACATGGATGGAGCTAGAGGGTATTATGCTCAGTGAAATAAGCCAGGTGGAAAAGACAAGTATCAAATGATTTCACTCATCTGTGGAGCATAAGAACAAAGAAAAACCTGAAGGCACAAAACAGCAGCAGACTCACAGAACCCAAGAACAGACTAACAGTTACCAAAGGGGTGGGGTGGGGGAAGCGGATTGAGGGGTATTATGATTAGCACACATGGTGTGGCGGGTCACAGGGAAGACAGTCCAGCACAGAGAAGACAAGCAGTGACTCTGTGGCATCTTACTACACTGATGGACAGTGACTGCATTGGGGTATGGGGGGGGGGGGGGACTTGACAATATGGTTAAATGTACTAACCACATTGTTTTTCTTCATAAGAGTGTATATTAATAATACCTTAATAAAAAAATTTTTCCAAAAAAAAAAAAAAAAGAGCTCCTACAAATTGAGAAGAGAAAGTGCCCAGCATCTTACTAATGAACAAGCCCAAACTTCTAACACCTGCATGGGGGGAGGGACATGAGGTACAGTCACAAGGACATCTTGCTTGGACCCCATCAGACTGGCAAACTGAGAAAGTGGCCAACATCTTGCTGGTGGTTGGGGGCCTGGGGGGGGTCTCTCTTGTTGCTGGTAGAAATGTGAAGCATGAGCGTCAGTGGGTTTCTTGTAGCACTGAATGAAAGCTGGCGCGGCAGCGGCACAACACATGCCAAGCACGGAACATCATGAACGCACACCAAGGACACAGTAGGCCTGGGGCAGCATCTGCACCCCTCACTGTGCATGTCCCAGTACGAGGCCACCAGATCCCTGACAGTCCTCTCAGGTGGCTCATTGTCCCCCTAGATGAGTCTGTGTGACCTACACAATCAGAGCAAAACCAATACAGCTCTTCACGGGAGGAGGCCACGGTATGGGGAGGCCAGGGAGAGGCCCGGCCGTGACACTGTTGTCGTCACTTCCAGGGAGAGGCAGAGCGAGGCACTGGGCCTAGGTTTCAGAGGCTCAGTGTTGCAACTTTCAGCCAAGTCGAACTTCTATAGAGTTTGTTTCTGTGAAATAAGGGGTTGAGGCAGATAGTTTCTAAGACCCCTCCCAGCTTTGGACCCTCTAACCCATTAGGCCAAATGCAGAGAGGAGCCCTCTGCTGACCACTGCCTTCTCAGCTGCTTGGGGCAGGTTGGTGATGAGGACAGTCACAATGGGTAAACAAATGGGGTGGGTGGGGGGCAGAGCAGAGGAACCCCTCAGAGGCCCTGTGGCCAAAAGGGCTGCAGAGCTCAGAGCAGAGCCCGGAGTGCCCAGAGTGGGCACAGCCACCAACCTCCTTTTCTCAGCATCTCAAACACTGCTGACACCCTTGAACCCCGGGGCAGGGCTGAGGTGGGCTGAGGTCCCAGCCCAGAAGCCAGGGTTCCCCAGGGCTGGAGTCGGGGGGCCACTCAGGAAGCTGCATGGCTCAGGCTGGCCACACTTTGAGAAACACTGGTCAGAACTAGGGAGCAGGGAGAGAAGGTTCCAGGCCTCTGGCTTTGAATGGGTTAGCTCAATGTAGAGTTGTCTAATTTAGTAAATAAAGACAGGACCCCCAGTTAAACCTGAATTTCAGAAAAACAATGAACAATTTTTTAGTATAAGCACATCTCATGGTACCACAGGGACCAGAACATTGTTTGTCATCCTGTATTTCATCTGACAACCTTGGATGGGCGCCTGGCAGGAGAGAGTGGGGTTGGGCTCCTGGAGGTCTCTGCCCCACCCATGCTGTCTCTTGCACATGAGCCTTTCTTTTGGGTGGAGTCCACCTTGCCCAGGGCCTCCCCAGGGCCAGAGGTGGTAGAGGTCCCGGGTGCCCCGCCCTGCAAAGTAGTGTGCATAGTTCTCCATGAGACCGTCCTGAAGGCCACCTGTTTCCTGTGGACATGCAGCCTGACGCAGGAGCAGAATGAAAACCAGAAGGTTCTCAGGGCTATTTATTATGTAGGTATTGGTAGAAAGAAAAGAGAAGTTATTGGTGCTTGTGGCTCAAAGGCGTGGAATGAAGAAGGAAGCTTGCCTTCCTCCCTTCTTCTCTCTGGCCTCTTGGAGGAAAGGGCAGCCTCTCTGGATATTCTCATGGCCTTCCTCCTCTTCTAGGGTACACAAAGCCTTCGAGATGACTGTAATGGAACAAAGCTGTTTCCCCAAATGAACACCACTTCTGCTCTTGACACCAGCAGGCATGCCCTGGGGGAGGGGTAGAGGTTGGCTGCCACCAGGCAGAGGCAATGCTCATGGGCCCTCATCTACTAGGTTCTTCAGGTGGTGGCTTGGTTGCCGGGAGGCTCTGCGGAGAGGGGCCCAGGATAGGCAGGTCGTCCTGAGATGCCATTCAGCAGTGACAGGGCATCCTCTCTCCTCTGCCTTCACCTTTGCCTTTAAAGACCAGATGCCTTTCAGGTGATGGGATGAAACAGGTGTCTAAGAACACATTAGTAAGTGGGAAGAAAATGCTGAGGGTAGCTGGGCTTCAGGGGTTTGCAGGGGTGACCCAAAGGCAGCATCCTTAGCATCTCTTCAGCCCCAGAGTCACCCCCAGGCTCACTGGTTCACACATGTCATTTGCTAGGGGGTTTGTAGATGCCAATTCCAGGGCCCCACCCTGAGATGCCATCAGGAGATCATGGTTCCTAAGGACCTGGGTAACAGGGATGTAGGGCTTGCTCAGACCATGTTCTGGGTCTCCCCAGTGGTGACAGACACACGACACCTCAGTAACCTTAGCAGCTAAAGCTATCTAAGCCCCACCCAGCTCTGAGGGTGGATCACCCAGAGAGATTCTGTTGAGAATTCAGCTTTTAACACTTGTGTGTGTTCCTTCATCTAGATTCACCCTGCCTTGTTTCACAAAGGATCTGAGGTGACGTGGCTTCCATGTGACCTGTCATTCTGACAGTCACAGATGTCACAGTGAGCTAATGTTCTGGCCTTCCAATTTCCTTATCAGTCTGCTGGGCATGTGTGTAATGTGACTCAGTGTCCCTGAGCCCAGTCACCTCTGGGGACCTCACTGGTAATCCCACTGCCAGGCCTGGCACACTGGTCAGAAGCTACCCTGCCTACCTGTGACCAGCCCATGCTTGGAACCGAAATCCCAGAGCTACTGTAGACAACCATTTTTTCTCCAACTGGAAGTGGTGGATTTCTTGGGGTCATTTCCCCCCAACATTTTATTCTGAAAAATTGCAAACTACAGAAAAGGTTATAAGAGCAGAAGGCACCAGCACCTCCCTTGCACCTAGATATTTGCTTAATCTCTTTGAAAGCAAGTTGCACAGAGCATAACATTTCACCCCTAAATTTTGTAGCTCATAACTTCAAAGGACAATCTTCCATGTAATCATCGTATCTTATCATAAATCTTAAATTTAACACCAATGATAGAATGTCATCTGATAGTCCATTTTGATGTTGGGGGGGGCACTCTTTCTAAGTAGTTTCTTTTCAGTTTAATGCATCTTCCCCTCAGGAGCGCGTCTTTGGCAAGTGTGGACATTTGTCAGAAATAAGAATGCAAAGTGGAACTGGAGCACATCACAGACTTTGGACCAGAAGTGGCCCGTGAGCCACTGGAAGAGACGCCATCTCGCAAGCTGATGGTCACACAGCTTGAGGACCACAAAGCCCAGGCAGGAAAGCATGCCCAGAGCCAAGTATGTTCCCGAGGAGCCACTGCCATAGTGCCTCTGGGCACGGAGGGCCAGGCCCACAGCGGCCGCCATGTGCATGCCCAGCGCAACTTCAAACCCACAGGGGTGCAGCAAGGCAAGGCTGTAAGTGCACAGGGAGAGGCACTCCACGGTGAGGAACAGCCAGGGCTTCCAGCCCCTGTCTAGGTAGAGGCACCAGGCCACTGGCCACGCAAAGATGGGCAAGGTGAGCCACTGGTCCAGCACGGCAGCAGGGTGCGTCTGCACCCCAATGCGCAGCCACTGAACAGGGCCGTAGACCAGAGCCATGGCAGCGAAGACATCCTTCAGGTACTGAGCCCTCCGCATGGCTGCGGGGTGTCCCAGGGCACTGGCCTTCCTCCGCAGCCAGTACACTCCCAGGAGCATGTAGGCCAAGTTAATGAGCGAGTTGAAGGGCATGGCTAGAAAGGTGGGGAGGCCGGCTACCGCTGCTTCAGCATAGTGCTCATAGCCCACCTGGACGACAATGCCTTCAAAAACACCTGTGTAGACAGTGGCCACACAGAGGCTGCTGGCCACAGCCACGTGGAAGAGGGCCTGCCTTGACTCAGGCTTCATCTGCAACCCTAGGTGGGAGTCAGGGAGGAGAGCTTAAAAGACAGGCAGCCTCCACTGTTATTTCGGAATTCAGATAAACAGCTTTTGCAAAACACTCCTCAGCCCCCCAGCTGAGCCAGTAGGACGGAGTCCCCAGGATTGCCACTGCAGAGGCTGCGACCCCGCCCGGGAATGGTGGTGGCAGGCCAGAGGAGGGCAGTGCTCCTACCAACCGGCTGGCAGTAACGAAGGAGCGTTCTGCCTTTTTCCGTTGTGGTTACAAGAGTGTGGTTAGAAAGCAAATCAGCCAAAAAAGAGCTTCCATCTTTCCAACTCTCAGCCTTAGGATCCACCAACAGTTTCTGTTAGAAAAACCAGAAATGGAAGTGAAGCGATACCCACAGCACACAACTCCTCACACGCCGCCTCTAGGAGCACCTAGAACCCTCTGACCCAGGGGCGATGCCTATGCTCTCCCTCCTTCACTGCGCACTGTAAACCCCCTCACTACCCTACTTCCCTCAGAGCCACTGCATTTAGAGACTTTAACTTTTCCTACAAATCAGAATGGGCTTTTCCATCTCAGTGATATTGTAAATGTGGATGTTTCAGGCCAGCCGGAAAGCCCTTTTAACCAAGTACCCAGTTGAACAGACTGTTACAGACCGTTAGCTGTGGTCCAAGTTCTGGAATCCAAGGCAAGGGATGGCATGGGGCTGAAGGAGAAGGAGCAGGGAGGTGGAGGACGAGCACCTCCTCTCTGCTTCTTGGGTATGAGGCCAGGTAGCACAGGAAGCCGTCCCTGAGGCCTGCCACCCTGGGTTGCCTCCTGCTCTGCCATAAGTGCCACATGGTCCCAAAGCACTTCCTTCCCTGGCCCACAATCAAGCCTTCCATTTCCTGCACCTACAGTAGCAGCCATTTAAAAACAACGTGGACTTCCCACTGACTGTCAACTGCTTTGGGGCCAGCTGTGGTATGAGTTGGTCTAGTAGACCAGAAATATATTCATATCAAAGAGAGAAGAGGTTCAGTGCATATGAAAATGACTCAAAAGCCAAGATGGCAGGCAGGCAGGCAGGCATGGAGATGAGAGGGACTGTCTGTGTTCGAACCCTGGCTCCCCTACCTACTAACTGTGTGACTTTGGGCCCTAACCTTTGGGGGCCTTGGTTTACATGCCTGTAGAATGGGGATGCCACCCGGACCTTCCTGCAGAGTTGTGTGCATCAAATTACTTCTTATATAGGTAGACCACCTGGCACCAATTTTTTTTAAGGCACGACGTTCATCTCCCATCCTATAGTTTAGGCCCTGGAAGGGAAAGGCAGGGTCTGATTCTCTGCTCTCCCTCCGGTGCTCCGTGAAGACCTGCTCAATTTCACTTCAGTTCAACTCAAGCACAAAACCAGCACCTTTGCTCTTTCCTCACCCTCACTGGTCCTAGTGGCCATTTCATATCTCACACAGCCCTAGGCATCCACCTGTATTCTCTGGGGAGTGGTCTGCTGGGCCTCCTGCCAAGCTTTTTTGTTCCTATCCTGCCTTGGGGGTCTGCTGTTAAGGAGACCACAAGCCTCCATCTCAGCATGTGGCACTGGCACGCACCTCCTCCCACTTCCTCCTCTCTGGTTAAGGAGCCACCGGGCCTGGGAGGCCACCCTGCCCAGGGTCCCTACTTCCAGGCCGGCCACTGCTAACATGGTCTGCACATAACCTGTACCGTCTCCTTGAGGACCCCCAGATAAGATCATAGCAGCCCCTGCTTAACACCCTTCAGTGGCTGGCTCTCCACCCATGGTCACATCGCAGCCTCTTGGCCAGACAACAAAGTGCCATCCCTACATAGCCCTTCAAGCTCTGTAGACCCAGTCTGTCCTTCAGCTCGGAGACTCTGCAGCCCTCCTTCTGTACTGCCCCAGTCGGCTCACACCCTCAGCTCCACTATCATTTCCTCTGGGTTGCTTCTGCATTCAGCTCTTGACTCCAGTGGAAAGCCAGCTGGGTACCTGCCTGGTGTCTCTGGGTCCATGCTGGTACCCATCTGGAGCCTGGCTCCCTGGTGTGAAGTTGTCAGGCTTTTGGGGCCTGCACTAGCTTGACCTTCCTGTCTGCCTGCAAGCATGGATGAGAGCTGAGGACAGGAGTCAAACACTGTCAACTTGATAAAGGAGGTCTAGGAAGGGCATGGAAAGCAACTCTTCTCTCTGGCTGCGGGGCAGAGTTCATCTGAACCTTTGTGCAAGTAGAAAGTGACATGTTATCAAACTAACTTCCCAAGTCCACCAGGAAGACCAGGCTAGGTAATTTAAGGCCTAGCTCCTCTGTACCCCTGAGCTGCAATGACCCATATTATATGACATTCATAAAATTCTTCACAGCTTTCCCATGCCTGGCACACAAAGGCTGAGAGTTCAACAGCATTGGCCGGCCATTCTGGGGTTTTATGGGGGAAGTTCTCTCCTGGCTAAGAGTTAATATATGTTCCTCAGACAATCCTGCTTCCTGGGGCTGTGTGTTTAAGCAGGCCTCATTGTCACCTGTCACAAGTGGTAGCTGCTTTCCTGTAGCATTTATGACAGCTGCTGCTTGTGCCTGATTATGCTGAGCACCCTTGCTGCCTTTCTGCAGATAAGGTGATGACAGTCTGAGTGTTCTAATGTAGGACCACCCCCCTCCTCCCTCAGGTAAGGTCAATCCTGGCCACTCTGACGTCCAAAGAGCCTGGGGCAACCAGTGATTTCTGAACCCTTGGGAGAAAATGGCTCTGACATTGGGCAAGGCCCCTGGTAACCAGCAGCTTGGTTTCATTTTACAGCAGAGGTACTCACCAGAGAGGTGAGGCGGCAGAGCCATGCAGTGGGGGGGCTTCTTGTCCTCTGCCTGTGTCACAGGCCTCCTTGGCCTCTGCTTCCAAATGCATAAACAAAAACACGATTAGGACATAAATTTAGTATCTTGAAAGATGGCTATTAAAATATTTTTGAAAATGTTGATATGGTCATTAATATATGTGCTTCTTTACTAAGAGGTTAAATTACAGGATCTACTGGCAGGTTTAATAACTACAGTAATTTCAAAGTACTTATTCTGCCTGCCAGTAGGTCTTGTAATTTAATTTTGTTGACTTCACAATATCTACAACAAAAGCCCTATGATCTGAAATGATCTGTGCTAACGCTGTACTCTGCTGTCTACATTCGTAATTGCAGGAAAGGCCAAATTTTGGTTAGAGGTTGGTGAAAATAAAGATGAGAGAAAGTGGAAAAATCGTATGTTGTCGCTACTTGCTCCCGGCCACCAGCGCAGGACCCCTGCCCCACAGCCTGTGTCTGGCAGTAAGGATGACCGGGCAGCACCCAGGCGGCCGCCAGCAAGATTTGGAACGCGGGGGCAAAGCCGGTACCCACCTCTAAATGCTGTTGCGAGACCTTACAATATTGGCGCGAAAAGGCCAGCGATCACCATCCGGGTATTTTGCCTCTCTTTGCTGGGGGAAATTCAAATCTCGAAAAAGGGCGGACCCGAGAAACGGCCGTGCGCCTGCGCGCGGGGCGGGGCGCGGGACTCTGGGAAGCAGGCGGGCCGGGGTGACGCGAAGTGACGCCAAGGTCTCCCGCCCGCACCCGGGCGGTTCGTGTACCGTCGGCCAGGCTGCGCGCCTTGCAGCCGGCAGGGCTGTTGGACTGCCCCGGGCGCGCGGGCCGTCTCCTTACGTTGGGGCGCGGGCGGCGGCGCGGCGCTCGGGGGCGGGGCCGGCGAGCCTGGGACACTGGGAGCCTGGGAGCCGGTGGCGTCACCGTACCGCCGCGCTCTCGTCCCGCCTCCGGCTGCCCTGAGCCGGGCTTCAGGCTGCCCCTCCTGCGGCCGGTGGGCGTGCAGAGCGGGGAAACGTCCGCTCCCAGGTCCGAGGCGCAACTCTAATGTCTCCCGTCAGCTACCCTCAACAACCTGTGCCCCGTCCCCACTGCTAGTTGAACGCAACTCCCCGGGTGTGTATCCCTTCAGCAACCTGAGGTTACAGTTCCCAAAGGGGGCAGGGCTAAGCTCGTCTGAGGTATCCTCATCCGGGCATTCCCCGATGCCACGGCAGCCATCTTTGTTTTGTGCTGAAAGTCGCTATTGACGCCCGTGGACGGCGGGGCGAGAGGAAGTGGCAAGATGGCGGCTCCCAGGGCGGAGGCGTGGAGGGGCGCTGGGAGGGGCCGCGGGGCTGGACGCGCCTGCGCCTGACGAGCACGGTCTAAGCCCAAGCCAAGCGCGCAGCAGCCTTGGGCCCTTGCTGCGGGGCAACGCAGGGCTCCTTTAAGAGGCCTCGGCCCAGAGGCGAAGCCGTGCGAAGGCGGGGTTGGGGGCGAGCAATGACGTCGCCCGGCCCCGCCCCCTCGCCCGACCGCCGCCATGTTTAGTTGTTAACTTCTTCACACAAGATGGCGGCTCCCAGGGAGGAGGCATGAGCGCCCTGCCGTTACCGCTCCTCCTGCCGTACAGTTGCCACTTCGGGGCTTAACTCTGGCTCCTTGGAGCGGCTCTCGTGGGAAGGAGTCATAAGGAGGGAAGCGAGGATTGGACGCTGCCTTGCGTTTGGTTGGCAGTGGAAGAACTGAACGAGGAGGAAGAGAATAGGGGGAGTTAGTCTCAAGATGGCGGCTCCCAGGGCGACAGACGCAGCCTGAGCAGCAGAGGCGGACTAAGGGGAAAGGTTCGAAAATCCCGCGTCGTACGGCGCGAGCTTCCGAGCAGCCCCCGAGAACTCGAGCTCTTTCCAGTGGCTTCTGGGGCGCCTCTATCCCTTACGTGTGTCGAGGCTGTTCCGGGCGCGGCGGCTACGCTAAGCGCTGGGCGGGGAAGCGGGACGGTCTCAAGATGGCGGCTCCCACAATTGTGGTCTGAGCGCCGTCGGGACTGGGACAACCGTCGTGCCTGTGGCTCCTTTCCACCCGCCCCGGAAGCCGGCCAGTGCAAGGGACTTGGGGGGTGTGGGAACCGGGCCGGGGCTCCGCCATTTCCGGCGGGGGAGGGCTACGACTGAGGAAGGGAGGAGAGAGAGGCGGCTCAAGATGGCGGCTCCCAGGGTCTCTCGCCCGAGCTTGTGAGGGGGAGTGCCCGGACAAGTAGTCAGGGCGGCAGGACTCGGCGGCCTTCAGCCTCTTGGGCCTAGGCGCATGATAGATTCGGGAGGTTCTTGAGGAGACGGGGTGAACCAGAAGAAGGGGAAGAGCTGAAGGGAAGGAGGATTGTTAAGATGGCGGCCTCCATGGAGCAGTCCACCGCTGTGTGAGGAACCGCTCCTCCGTTGAGACCTGCCTTAGGTGAAGGGGTGTGTGTGTGTGAGAAATTGGGGGCCCCCTTCCAGCTTGGTGACTGTTTTCCACAGCGCCCTTTCCCGAAACCATGGCTTCGGCCGTGTCGCCCGCCAACTCACCAGCGGTGCTCTTGCAGCCCCGCTGGAAGCGAGTGGTGGGCTGGTCGGGTCCAGTGCCCCGGCCCCGCCACGGCCACCGCGCCGTGGCCATCAAGGAACTCATTGTGGTGTTTGGCGGCGGCAATGAGGGGATAGTGGACGAACTGCACGTGTACAACACCGGTGAGTGCAAAGCCCGCTGGGTCCTCGGATCTTACCCTCCCATTCCTCCGCACTGATTTGCCCTCTCCTTGTGCCTCTGCGACCGTTTGCTCTGCCGGGCTTCTCTGCTTTTCCCTGTCTCTTTCCCTCTTCTTACACCCCTTGCCTTTCCTGGGTTGAGGGGTGGTTCTCGTTATTGGAGAGGAACCCTCGAGTCCGGTTGTAGGGGGCGGGGGCGTCGACAGCGGTGGTGACTTCAGACAGACACCGTTACCCTACCGGGCGGATGCGTCCTTTGGCGCAGGCAGAGTCCCACCCCCTTCCTCGCTCCTGCGCCTGCTCCGCTCGCCCAGTCGCTTGTGCTCATTCTGGAGAAATGACAGCTTCTAGATTACAGATTAGTTCTCTGTCTCCTGAGAGGGGAAGAGTTGAGCAGCCTAATGCGATCTCGGGCGGGAGGGTGGGGGTTATGTGCCGTGCAGGCTAATGGTCTCCCTGGTGTACAGGCGCCCCGGGGCCGCACAGGTCGGGGGGCGTTGCTGCCTTCCCCTTTCCACTTTTTACTTCTGCAGTCTTTTCACATTGCCCGTTTTTTCGGTGTGGGGCCCTGGAATGGAGGGGGTGAATTTCAGTGACCCGGCAGGGGGCTAGGTCGGACCTGGGCTTAACTCCGCTTCCTGTGAGGTTGAGGAGGTTGCCCTGTACGTTTTTAGACTTTTCCCAAACCCAAGGCTGCCTTCCTCCTTGAGAGGAGGAGATTCCATGGGAGATGGAAGCTGCGGCACGCCTCTGGCTGGGCTCCTGGCTAGGTCTCTAGGGCTGGCCCGCATCCTCCTGCGACCCCCTCCCCCGTGGTGGCCACTTGGTCTGCTTTGCACACCTAGCGCCCCGGTGGGCCCAAGCTGCCTGTTGAGTGGACACTGGCCCCCAGCACCTTGCCTTGCTCAGGAGAGCCTAGGAGTTCTCACTGAGAACAGTGAGCTTGTGCGCGTTCAGTCCTGGGGGAGAGCCCGAGGTGTGGCTGGCGGGAAAGCCGCCGTCCTCTGCGGGTCACACAGGAGTAGTTTTTTAGGAAGTTGCCTGCCCCAGCAGCGGGGCGATGCTCTCAGGTTGGCAGGGGCCGTCTTCCAGCTCTTACCCCTTGCTGTCACATCCAGCAAACTCCTTTTGCTCCAGGTCCATCCTCCTAGGGCCGTGGCAGTACTAGGTTCAAGTCTGGACACTTCCTTTCCGCTTTGAGCTTGCTCTGCAGTGGGGAGTTGGCTGCTGAGGGAGAAGTTGGTTGAACTGGTGAGGTGAGGGCTGGGCTCTGGGTTGGGTGCTCCCCCTCCCTTGAGGTGAAGAGTGCAGGTTTCTTTGCACCTTGTAGGATGTTGCCCCTGCCAACTTGACTTTTAAAAGTCTGGCGAGTTGTTGTGACCCTTTGCATTCCTGTCTTCAGCACCTGTCGCCTCCAGCGACGCCTGGCTGCTTGGTGGTGCCCTGGCCCAGACAGCTGCAGTAGCAGCAGCTAGCCCAGTGAGGGGAGGCTCCAGGGCAGGGCTGTTTTTAGAGAGGCTGCTGCCCTGAGCAGAACCTCCTAAACTCCTTCGACCAACTTTATTCTCGTAAGGCCTGGAACAGTCTTCTTGGCAGGGAAGTAGAATTTTAGAAAGTAGGGCAGGGGCCTAATTTCCATTGGCTCCAAAGTCCACTGTTTACAGGGGCATTTGCATATTTATTAGTTTGTTTAAACGAGTTGACCACCTTGACATTAATTCCCTCCCCATCTGCAAGGCTGTGTTTTGTAGTAGAGGGTAGCCAGCCTTCCAAAGGACTGCAGCCCTGGGTTCCTCCAGGGTAGCAGTTTGGAAACTGCCCTAATGAACTCCTTAGGTGACTTCTCAGGGGAGTGACTGGTAGACCCACCTCGCTGTCCTTTGCCTGGTGTCTCAGCATCATATGACAGGGCGGGAATTTGTTTGGCATTTGTTGTCCACCAGTGATTCTTGTAGCTGTGAGGCTCTGGGGTTCTTGATGTTGCCTCTGCCGCTGGTTTAGCCACTGCCTGGACATCTAGCCTCTTGCTTACCTTTATTTTGTTTTAACTGAGGCCTGAGCATATTCCCCTTAGGTTCCCTCTTGTACTTTTCCTCCTGCAGGATGAGTGCTCAGAGAGACTTATAATTTGGAGAGAACTGATCTGGAAGCATTCCCTGTCGCTAAGATAAAAGGCTTCAGGGTGTGTGTGCCTGCTTTGTTGTCTTGGTTAATTCAGCGATCTGGTGTGACAAGGGTCTGGGGGGTTGCAGGTGTGCACTTGAAGCATTTATGTATGAAAAAGTGTGTCTTTCCTCCTGACGCTAGTCACCACAGCAACTGTGGGACACTTGACTGGCTTTTGGGAGTCTCAGGGTATAGCTACTGCCTTTGACCTCAGGGATTTTATTTCAGTGTAGCAAAGCAGATTACTCAGAGGACCTGGTGCTGATAGGGTGAGAGCACCCTGATAAGGGGAGGATGTGGCTGGCTGCCAAACCAGTCACCCAAGGCTGGTCTTCTCAGTGGTTCTTTAATGTCCATTGACTGTTACAGCTCAAAGGAGCCTTGGCAATTATCTAGTGGAACTTCCGTGTTTTTGGACATGAGAATATTGGGGTCTGAGAGGGGAAGTGACAGGTCTATGGTCACCCCGCCAGCTGGCAGTGGAGTCCGGCAGTAGTAACAGACCTTCACAGTCTCTGTTAATGGGTGAAGGCCACCACTTTGGAAATGCCCCCCTGGTCCTCTGTCCCTGAAGTTATTGGCCACTAAGTTGAAGTTGTCTCATATCTGTTCCCCCTCCATTCTGGGCCCTTTTCTCTTCTCACTTGACTCTTGCAGTCACTTCCTGATTGGCTCTGCTAGTTTCACTTGTTGGGAAATTTTGCTCACCCTTCCAGGCCCAGCTCCAATGTTACCTCTTCTGAGAAGCCCCCCTCCCCATAATCGACCCTGCTCTGTACTCCCAAGGCTCAGGCTCGGGGCAGACCTCTTTCGGGCTGCTCTTACTATCGTGGGAGTAGGGCCCAGCAGCCTTCCTACTAGACTGGGGGTTTAAGTATGAGAGTCGTGGCTGTGCCTCCCAGCACCTGGCACCATGTCTGCCACACAGGAAATGCCCCAGCTTGACAGAGCAAACAAAAAGGCAGCTGGGGGAGCTTAGTCGTCTACCACTGCATGGGTATAGGTCTCTAGGTGGCTACGGGTGGAGGTTGAAAGGATGGCAGCAACTGCCAGTGGTTTGGGCAAAGCGTGGAAAGGTCTGGGGGCATCTGATAAAACAGAAGCTGGGGTTTCTGTCTTGCTGAAGAGAGAGATGGTGGAGTTGTGATTCTGGTCCTTCCACAGAGAGTACTGTGCAGGTGGCCGCCTCTCCTCAAACCCTCTCCCAGCTGAGAGCAGTGACAGCCAGAGCATATCAAGAATGAGGAACACACGGGTTGGGTTATATGTTGCCCTGCTAGATGAGCAAGGACCGAGAGCAGCTGGTGTGTTCAGGAGAACAGAGACTTGTGTCGTTTTGAGGCAGAGCTGGGCCTGCAGGTGAATGAAGAGAGATGGGTGGTGGGCATGGCCTGACCGACTGTTCTTGACAGGGTTCAGAAGGCTTCTTCCCAGCCTGGAGTGGTCTTGAATGAGATTAGCTCCTCTTGGATAACATAGAATTAGCTGCTGATTGTGAGCTCAGAACGTCATAGGTCACTCCCAGCCTGATCAGCTGGGTCAGCAGTCAGAGTGGGATTGGAAAAGCTGTGGGCTGACTCCATGTGCCATGCAGCTCTGTCCCAGTCCTGACTGCTGGCCCCATTGTGGCCCGATAGCTGTGTGCAGCAGCCACAGGACGGCGAGGTAAGTGGGGGTAGCCAGTGACTTCCTGTACACTGGGCCCTGAGGTGGGTACCTAGTGATAACTTGAAGTCAGTGACGGGGTCTTCGTCTCTCCGTGATATCAGAGAAGTCACTTCCCCTTCTGGTTCTGTTCCTTTATCAATTAAGGAGGTTGGCTGAGTTTATCTGAGTTTCTTTTTTATCCTGGTAACTTGGATGAAACTCTTTCCAAGACATTGTGTGAGTCTGCCTCCCCCAGCTTGTGCAGGGGTGACTTGCTCTGGCATGGAATGAGAACAAGGCAATGAGCCGGGCTGGGGGTCTGGGTGCACAGCAGCCAACAGCATTTCATCATCTCCTGGGAACATGGCAGAGGAGGGCCAGTGCTGTAGGCATCATGGAGTCTCAGGGACTCTGCTAAACCACAGAGGAGACCAACAGTCTGTTCCATACCAAGCTGTAGAGTTGAATAGATGGGGCATTTTTACCTGGAGAAAATGTGCTTGTCTTGGGGTACAGTTGTGGTTTTAGATGAGGGTGGGCCTTTTGGCCCAGGTGCATGTTGGGCCTTGAGGGTGACAACATAAGACTTGAATTTCCCAGCATGCAGGAGGGGTGTATCAATGTCCAAGTGCACGGCTGTGCGAAAGGTCAGGCCAAGAAGCAGAGAGTAGCTGGGGCTTCCCAAGCCCTCCCCGTGGAGCTCCCCTAACCCCCAGTCAGACTCCAGGGCTGCTCTGTTCACACCCAGGTTCCTTCCCCTCCCACCAGCACCTCAATCCCAATGTGCTCACTCATATTTGACCAGAACCAATTTAGGGGCATAGAAGCAGGTTTGTGTCTGGCCCCCAGTTTGAGGTTTTCGGAACCAGAGTGGTTTATCCTTTAAGGGACAGTCATTTAAATAATGTGTAATTGAGGGCAACCCTCAAAAGAGGAGATTTTTTTTTCCCAAGAAGCCCTGGCATGGCAGGTATGAGGCAAGAGCCTGGAACAAGGAGTGGGGACACCAGGCGGACTGAGGGCGGGTCATGAGCCCACCTGAAGGCTGGCCACCAGGTGCTGCCTGGTTTCTGATTTACCCTCTTCCTTGGAGGCCTCCCCACCTCACCCCATCCCCAGCTAGATGATGGGCTTTGGGGAAGATTCTGTGGCCAGTAGAGGCTGTGAGGGTGCCACAGAAGCTCAGGCTACTTACTGCTGGCACCTTTGGCTTTCAAAAGTAATTCTGGAGTGGTGTGGGCGTGGCGTGCAGGGTGATGGGGACTGTCACCTGGGAGATGCCGGCCGGGATAGATTCTTGCCCTCGTGGTTCTCTTAAGCCAGAAGGCCGACTGCCTTCATTGGCTCCCCTGCCTTCCAGTAGCACCTGCAGGAAGGAGGGTACTGGCTCATACCACTCACTCTTTCGGTCATTTAAAGATGCAGCCATGGGCCCCTGAGAGGAGGAACACAAGGCCACCAAGAGGGTATTTTGGGTGTTAGACATTTCTTTCTGATAACCCACTGGGCAGTAGGGGAAGGAAGTTGGTGGCCACATTCCCAGAAGTTGATGAATTATCTTGGTCAGTGACTTCCTGCTTGTTACAACGACCTTGACAAGAAGCAGGCTGACCGCAGGCTCTTTTGAGGTGGCCTCTGAGGTCAAAGGGTTTAGAAGACAGCTTGGGCCATGGGCTGGCCCTTGAACACTGAAAGGAGAGAGTCCCACATCCTTGGAACAAGAGGGCTGCCTTGGGCCCTCCTTTATTGGGCTGTGTTTTGCAGGCTGATGAGCTAGGGAGCAGGAGGAGTGGGGGCTCTGCTTCCGGGAGCCCTGGAAGTGCTCTTATACCTGCTTCTTTCTGCTCCCCAGCAACCAACCAGTGGTTCATCCCAGCTGTGAGAGGGGATATTCCCCCTGGGTGTGCAGCCTATGGCTTTGTATGCGATGGGACTCGCTTACTGGTGTTCGGTGGAATGGTGGAGTACGGAAAATATAGCAACGACCTCTATGAGCTTCAGGTAACAGCCCTAGTGTGTGCTCCTTATGGTTGCAGCTGGGTGAGGTAGTGAGGCCAGAGTCAGGGTGATGGGGGGCTGCTTGCTTCAGTCAGGTGGGTACCTCACCGTGACCAGCTCTGTCCCAAGTGAAAGATGGCCTGGGCCCCAACAGTGGCTAGCTCATTCCCAAGTCAGTGGCCGAGTCTTGATTTTACAGGCAAGCCGGTGGGAGTGGAAGAGACTCAAAGCAAAGACGCCCAAAAATGGGCCCCCTCCATGTCCTCGGCTTGGGCACAGCTTCTCCCTTGTGGGCAACAAATGCTACCTGTTTGGGGGTCTGGCCAACGACAGTGAGGACCCCAAGAACAACATTCCGAGGTGAGGCTTTGTCCCTTTAATGTGGAATCCCATGATGGTGGGTATTTTCGCCTGCCAGCCAGCCAACCCCACTGTGCTGAGTCCCTTTCCTATGCCCTATAAGGAGCTTTCATTTCTGAGGTCTCTAACCCCAAGGAGGCATTGTGGGAGGAGGGCTCAGCCAGGAGGTAGAAACCCCACCTTGCCTTGGACTGGTCCTTGTTCTTCAGACCCAGTTTAGACCTTATCCATTCCTTCTCAGCCTCTGCTGCCTGCAGGTTTAGTGGTGGGCATTTTCCAAGGTTGGTGGCC
>JAQQAC010016209.1:122183736-122200863 GCA_029783875.1 Phataginus tricuspis | reverse complement strand
TAGGCTCTCATGTAATGCCCAGTTTCATGTGCCAGTCAGCCCACCACAGCCCATCCTGCTGCTCCTCATGCACTCACGCTCATCCTCGGGAGCTCCTGGCAGCTCCTTCTCGGGGCAGGCAAAGAGGGACTGGAGTTCGTGTGGCCTCAGCCCTCTTGGCCTCCCAAGGATACTGAGTAGTCCAGGCTACTGTAACTGACCTTTCCTCTCTAGGTACCTGAATGACCTATACATCCTGGAACTGCGGCCAGGCTCTGGAGTGGTAGCCTGGGACATCCCTATCACTTACGGCGTCCTGCCCCCACCCCGGGAGTCACATACTGCTGTGGTCTACACTGAGAAAGACAACAAGAAGTCTAAGCTCGTGATCTACGGAGGGATGAGTGGCTGCAGGCTGGGGGACCTCTGGACTCTGGATATTGGTACGGTGTGGGTGTGTAAGCCTGCTGGGCAACCAGTGTGGGATGGTGAGGTGTGGGGCTGTGGGAGAGAAGGAGCACCCTGCTTAGTTCCCTCTACAGCAGAGTGGGGGTAGAATTCTGTTTGAGGCTCTAATCTTTGTCCTGAGCTTATGGCATTGTTTTTGAGGAAGAACACGGCTCAGTTGGCCGAGTTAGTGTCCTGGCTCATTGAAGAGTAAGTGGAGAAGTAAAGGTTTTCGAGGGTGGAATTGTTTGGATTTGGTAGCATTAATCCCTATCGATTTGTCAGGGGTCAGGCTATACCAGGAATAGGGTACCCTGGTCTGTCACAGTCAAATGGGTTGTCAAGAGACCCTAAGACCTACAGGGGCTACTTAGGTTGATAACCAGATTGGGGTATTAGGAGTGATTGAAAGAAGTTCAGGTTTTTAACCTGAAGGAACAGTAAAGGGGAAAGGTGGCTAGGGTCCTATAGTTCATTGTGGGCACTCAGAAGAGTTTATCTTGGGCAAAATTCCCAGCAACATGCTTCCCGCTCTGCAGTCCGTAGATAATAGAAATTGTATGAGGGTGAACGCGTTTCATGGCAGGTAGGGTGTGAAGCCAGGTATATCTTGAGGATATGTTCACCGAGCCTACCCTAACCCCGAGAGCAGTACTGGCTCACAGCAGGTGGCTCAGTAAAAGCTTGTATAGATGCTCTTGCCAGGATGGTGAACACAGCTTGGGAAACACTGGCACCTGGCGATAGAGGGCCTCTCAAGGGCAGTGGGGGAGGCCAGGCATGGAATTCTTATGCTAGGTCAGCACCTGCCTTCCAGGGCCTTCTCTGTACCTGTGGAATATCCTCTGGTTTGGGGGGGACGTGTGTCTGACCCAGTGTAGGTAAATCCATCCTTCTCCATTGCTCTGCAGAGACTCTGACATGGAATAAGCCAAGTCTCAGTGGGGTGGCACCTCTTCCTCGAAGTCTCCACTCAGCCACAACCATAGGAAACAAGTGAGTAGCTGGCTGTTGCTTTTCTCTTTCCAGCCTGGCCTCACCCCTGCCCCCAGAGGCCTCTCAGTTCTGTTCCTCCAATTCCTAAGACCTGAGGAGAGGCCTCTTTGTGGCTGGGCTGGCATTCAGCAGCCCCTTCTTTCCATTACGATCCTGGGGTACTATGAGAAAGCAGACTCAGGGTAGAGGGGTGCAGACCATTCTAGATCCCCTACATGAGCAGCTGGGTATCTTTGTCAGTGAGAAGGTTCCAAAGCAATTTGAGAATGATAGAGATGAAGGAGGTGAATGAGCTTTAGGTGAGCTCTCCAGTGGTTCCAGGTGACACAGTTCTTGTGAGGGCTGAGCCACCAAGCAGGAGAGGGCCATGGCAATAGCTTCACATCTCCTGGGGTACTCTCCTGGGGAGAGCTAGACAACCAAGCATGTTCAGAACTTTCTGGATGGAAAAGGACGCCCCTAGTTTGACACGTCCTCTACAATCCTCTCCTACTCTTCCCTCCCTTGTCCCAGAATGTACGTGTTCGGTGGTTGGGTGCCTCTCGTCATGGATGATGTCAAAGTGGCCACACACGAGAAGGAGTGGAAGTGTACCAACACACTGGCTTGTCTCAACCTAGGTATGGCCTCCTCGGGCTCGCAGTGACCTGCGGAGGGCTGCAGGAGGCTGGTCCTCCTCGGCCCCGAGAGCTGTGGGGGCGTGCAGGGAGAGAAGCTGCTTCTAAGGCCTGTGCCTCTAGAACCCACAAGAAGTAGCTGCTGGTCAGAGTGCTCTGAGAGATGCTCCTGCTTTCCATGTTTTGAATAGGCTGTTCTTCCATGTCCAACTTGGGAAAGTACAAATGCTGGGCAGTGTGTAGCCCCCCTCCTGCCTCCCATTATGTTTGGCAGAGGCAGCCACGTGGGTGGTTTTTCATTCACCCTGCAGGGACTTTTTCTATATATGCAAGCATTGCCTGTAGGTTCCTTTAAAAAAAAAAAATAGCAGCCTGCTTTACGCAGTGCTGTGCCAGGCTGTTTCCTCTGTCTTGGAGACCATCCTGTCCCGCGTGGCGAGCGGCCTCATTCTTTTGAATTGGTATCGTGATGTCAAAACTTGCACAGACACTACTCCGTGAGTATCCTTGCACCGTTCTTGCCCACGTGCAAGTGTAACTGAAGGGGAAAACCTAGAGGTAGAATTGCCATCAAAGGGGTGTTGCCAAGTTGCCCTGTACAGAGGCTGTGGTCACGTGGACACCCCTGAGGTGCGACCGTGGTGCCCATCAAGCTGTTTGCTCTTCACTGAGCCTCTTAGGTGATTGCCTTTCCCCATGGGCCAGCCCGTGCTCCCCGGCTCACCTTGAGCCCTGGCTGCAGCGGGCACAGAAATCCAACTGCCAGGCACCTTATGGTTTCAGTTTGCATTTCTCTTATTTTGAGCAAGGGTATATATTTTGTCTTAGACCCTCCGTTGCCTTTCTGTAGCTTGCTTGCATTCCCCTTTGTATCAGCTCTTCTGCTGTTAGATGTGTAGGAAGTGAGACTTCTGGCTGGTGTCTCACATAGTTTCTCCAGTTTGTAGCTCGTGGTTTATCATTTTACTTTTTATGGCCTTTTTGCCATACAGAGTTGTTGTTTTTTGTTTTTAAATCAGTGATCTTTGATGACTTCCTGGTTTTAATTCCCCATCCCTGACAGCAAAAGGCCAAAGGGCTACTGGGGGTTGTGAGTTTCTCTGCCCACCCCACTGCTGACCTCTACCTGCCACCCTCCCCAGATACCATGGCCTGGGAGACCATCCTGATGGACACACTGGAGGACAATATTCCCCGAGCCCGAGCTGGCCACTGTGCCGTAGCAATCAACACCCGCCTATACATTTGGAGTGGGCGTGATGGCTACCGAAAGGCCTGGAACAACCAGGTCTGCTGCAAGGACCTCTGGTACCTGGAAACAGGTAAGGCTGACTGGAGGAGGGAGCCTTAGGCCTGCTAGTGTGGCTGAGCCTGAGGGTGTAGCCTTCTGCCATGCCCACCCCTGAAACCTCCGTCTCCCCTTCCTCACCAACTGTGCTCTCATACAGAAAAGCCACCACCCCCAGCCCGGGTACAGCTGGTGCGAGCCAACACCAACTCCCTGGAGGTGAGCTGGGGGGCAGTGGCAACAGCCGACAGTTACCTTCTGCAGCTCCAGAAGTATGACATTCCTGCCGCGGCTGCTACTGCCACCTCCCCCACACCCAATCCAGTCCCATCTGTGCCTGCCAACCCTCCCAAGAGCCCTGCCCCGGCAGCAGCCGCACCTGCTGTGCAGCCGCTGGCCCAAGTAGGCATCACGCTCCTGCCCCAAGCTGCCGCCGCACCCCCGACTACCACCACCATCCAGGTCTTGCCGACAGTGCCTGGCAGCTCGATTTCCATGCCCACCGCAGCCAGGACTCAAGGTGAGCACTAAAGGGCAGGGTCTGGCCCGCCGGGAAATGGCGTTCCTGAGTGAGGGCTGCTGTCAGTGCCTAGCCCAAACCTGTTACCGAGTGCTGAGGGTCGGGGCTCAATCCTGCCGTTGCGGACCGTCACTTGAGGGTATCTGGAAGGGCCAGACATGAAGCACAAGCAGGTCACAGAAGCAGGTTATGTGTGCATTCTAAATGTAACACAAGGGCTGGGGCTTTGCTGATGGACATTCCCTTCTGTTGCCAGGTGTCCCTGCTGTTCTCAAAGTCACTGGTCCTCAGGCTACAGCAGGAACCCCATTGGTCACGATGCGACCTGCTAGCCAGGCTGGGAAAGCCCCTGTCACTGTGACCTCCCTTCCTGCAGGCGTGCGAATGGTCGTACCAACGCAGAGTGCCCAAGGGACGGTGAGGAGCAGCTGCTGGGCTGGGTTGGGTGGGGCAGGGCTTCTTGGTGATGCCTGGTGCCCTGACTGGGTTCAGATGCTACCCAGTTCTAGTACCATTCATCCTGGGCCTATCTTGGCTGTAAAGCAGTGAGGCAGCAACCTCGCAGTACGAAGTTTATCAGAGTACAGCCTCGGGGAGAATCTAGCCAGTGGGGGGTTAACCGAGACCTGCAAAGAGAGAGCTGTATTTGGCTTCGTGGTCTTTAGAAAAGATTTGGAGCTGCTGACAAACTCCTGACTGGGTTGTAGTGCCCGGTTGGTGGCAGGCCGGGGCCCGGAGAGCAGGCCCCAGGAGTCTGAGAAGCTGAGAGAGACCACCCTCAGGAGTGCTGGGCAGGAACAGAGCTCCTTGGTCAGGACTGAGCCTTTTGGTGGGTTCTGGTGAGATCTGTGGAGCAGGGAGCTGGGCAGCCTTGGTGCCAGTGTTGCCACAGGCTCATGCATCCTGTGCCCGCCACAGGTGATTGGCAGCAGCCAACAGATGAGTGGGATGGCTGCTTTGGCAGCTGCTGCTGCCGCCACCCAGAAGATCCCTCCTTCCTCGGCGCCCACAGTGCTGAGTGTCCCAGCAGGTACCACCATCGTCAAAACTGTGGCCGTGACGCCTGGCACTACTACCCTCCCGGCTACTGTGAAGGTGGCCTCCACACCCGTTATGGTGAGCATCCCACAAGCCTGGTTCTGAGCCAGTGGCCTTGAGGCCAGGGGCTTCTGAGCACTGATCACACAGCAGTCCCTCCTTCTGGGCTTGGCCCAACCGGCAAAGGATGTTGGTCCATAATTGGTGCTTTCTGTGGGCTGTGGATTAAGCCATCACCTGTAAGGGTGTGGCAGCCTTAGACTAGACCTGTGGTGTGCAGTCTTCTCCCCTGCTTCACTAAAGGAAAGGTGTAAACCAAACTGAATTGTTGGCGGGGGGAGAGCAGCCAGGCTGGACCTGCGGGCTTGCCAGGACATTTTGGGTGGAGGCTTGGTCTCTCTCTGCTCTGCCCATAACTCGTCTCTGCCCGCATCCAGGTGAGCAACCCAGCCACTCGCATGCTGAAGACTGCAGCTGCCCAGGTGGGGACTTCCGTCTCCTCTGCTGCCAACACATCTACCCGCCCCATTATCACTGTGCACAAGTCAGGGACTGTGACGGTTGCCCAGCAAGCCCAGGTGGTGACCACTGTGGTGGGTGGGGTCACCAAGACTATCACCCTGGTGAAGAGCCCCATTTCTGTCCCAGGAGGCAGTGCTCTGGTGAGTGGCCTTAATCTGTGCAGCATGTGGCCCAGGCCAGGCTGTGCCCTTGATTATGGCAAATCCTTTCCTTTTTAGATTTCCAATCTGGGCAAAGTGATGTCAGTGGTCCAGACCAAACCAGTTCAGACGTCAGCAGTCACAGGCCAGGCATCTACAGGCCCAGTGACTCAGATCATCCAGGTGAGCTTGTGGGCACCGGCCATGCATGTCTGCCTAGAGAAGACCCCTTGGGCACATGTGGCATGCACAGTCCTGCTGCTCTTCAGAGCATTCCCTGAGCTGCTTGGGTTGCTGTGGAGAGTAACCAGACCAGACTTTCTGTCCGACTTTCCACTATGGCAATGATGCCAGTTCACCTCACCCTCTTCCACCTATTCTCTCCTTGCAGACCAAAGGGCCCTTGCCAGCTGGGACCATCCTGAAGCTGGTGACCTCAGCAGATGGCAAGCCCACCACCATCATCACTACCACGCAGGCTAGTGGGGCTGGGACTAAGCCCACCATCCTTGGCATCAGCAGTGTGTCCCCCAGCACCACCAAGCCTGGCACAACGACCATCATCAAGACCATCCCCATGTCAGCCATCATCACACAGGCAGGCGCCACGGGTAAGGGTGCACGCCCCCTGCCACCCAGTGCACTAGTGAGGAGTTGTATCAGAACGGGTAGAGGCTGGGCCGTGATGTACTCTTGGTTTCTGTTGTTTTTCCCTTTTTCTCCACCCTCTCTTTACATTCAGTTTGAGGCTTGTAGGGAGGCAGCAGGGGTGCGGCCGTGCCTTTGGTACTCTACATTGTAATCAAGGAGCAGCAGGAATAGCTACTTGAAAAGGGCGCAATGGAGCTAGATCATGGGAGCTAGTGCAGAGCATAGCCCCACAGGCAACAGTCTGGATGGGGCTGCTGCCATATCCATAGCCTGGCCTGAAGCCAAGCTGCCCCCTCCCTCCCATCCAGGTGTGACCAGCACTCCTGGCATCAAGTCCCCCATCACCATTATCACCACCAAGGTCATGACATCAGGGACTGGAGCACCCGCCAAAATCATCACTGCTGTTCCCAAGATTGCCACTGGCCATGGGCAGCAGGGAGTGACCCAGGTGAAGCATGCCAGCCCTCTGCTCAGCCCCACCCCAGCAGGCCACACTTGTCCTCCTGAGGGGCCTGGAGGGGGCAGCACAAGGGTATGGCCAGCTTGTGAGTAACGTTGGGGGTACTCTCTGGCATTCCAGGTGGTGCTAAAGGGGGCCCCTGGACAGCCAGGCACCATCCTCCGTACTGTGCCCATGGGGGGCGTCCGCCTGGTCACCCCTGTCACTGTCTCCGCTGTCAAGCCTGCTGTCACCACACTGGTTGTGAAGGGCACCACAGGTGTGTAAGCCTGCAGGCTGGGCCCACCTTGTTGGAGGGTTGGGGGAGGGTGCAGGTGCCCTCTCCAGAGCCTTCTGTTCCTATTGGGTGCACTCCAGAGCCCCCAGTGCCTCCAGCCCCATTGGGCACAAAGCTCTGGGAAGATAGGCACCAGCAGCAGGCCTCACCCTGTCCCCATCCTGCCTTTAGGTGTCACAACCCTTGGCACTGTGACGGGCACTGTTTCTACCAGCCTCGCTGGAGCTGGGGGCCACAGCACCAGTGCCTCCTTGGCCACGCCCATCACCACCTTGGGCACCATTGCCACCCTCTCAAGCCAGGTGATCAACCCCACTGCCATCACTGTGTCAGCTGCACAGACCACGCTGACAGCGGCTGGCGGGCTCACAACCCCCACCATCACCATGCAGGTAGGGTGACCAGGAGAAGCATGAGGCTGTGTACCCCACCCAAGGGTCACAGTGTCCATCTTGGGGCTCTGCAGCCGGGTCCCTCTTCCCCTCAGGTGTGGAGCACCCAGGGGATGTTTCCCTGTTGTGTTTCGATCCTTAGTCACTGTCTAATGGTCTGTCACGTTGAGATACCAGATCTTAGCCATTTCTGGTTTTTGAACGTTAAGTTCTTTTTCTAGTGGTATTACAGAGGATGCAATAATTTATCTTAACGTGCATATAGCATTTTTCTTTTTTTCGCACACCCTAAGCTGAATACCTGGAAGTGGTGAAGTGTCTGTTGCTGGCCTTCGTGAGGTGTGGGGGTCAGCGGGGTTCCCTTGCTGACCTGGGGCGGGCCCAATCCCCATCCCGCCGCCCCTTCCCAGCCCCTGTGGCCCTTGAGGCAAAGCAGTACCGCATCCCAGGTCCCTGAGCGAGTCAGTGCCTTAGGGTCAGAGAACAAGCAGGCCCTGGATGTGCCAGAGCTATTGCTTTAGCAGCTGAGTCAGTGGTCCACTACAGAACAGTGGAAGGGACAGACAGAAAGTTGTGGCACTAACTCTTCTGTCCGGCGTCTCCCCCAGCCTGTTTCTCAGCCTACCCAGGTGACTCTGATCACAGCACCCAGTGGGGTCGAGGCCCAGCCTGTACACGATCTCCCCGTGTCCATTCTGGCCTCGCCGACTACAGAACAGCCCACAGCCACGGTCACCATTGCTGACTCGGGCCAGGGTGACGTGCAGCCTGGCACTGTGACACTGGTGTGCTCCAACCCGCCCTGCGAGACCCATGAGACAGGCACCACCAACACCGCCACCACCACAGTCGTAGCTAACCTCGGGGGGCACCCCCAGCCCACCCAAGTGCAGTTCGTCTGTGACAGACAGGAGGCCACTGCTGCTCACGTGACCTCGACGGTGGGGCAGCAGAACGGCAGCGTGGTTCGCGTCTGCTCCAACCCGCCCTGTGAGACCCACGAGACGGGCACCACCAGCACTGCCACCACCGCCACCTCCAACATGGCTGGGCAGCATGGCTGCTCCAACCCGCCCTGCGAGACCCACGAGACAGGCACCACCAGCACAGCCACCACCGCCATGTCAAGCCTCAGCACTGGCCAGCAGCGAGATGCCTGGCATGCCTGTGTGGCCAGCACCACCCCCACTGTGGTCCGGGTCAGTGTGGCTGCTGGGGCACCAGAGAGAGCCCTGGGTTCTGTCAGGCCGTTGTGCCAAACCCGCCAGAGCAGCGTGAGCAGCAGCAGCATGACTGTGGTGGCCACTGGGGCCCCGTGCGCAGCCGGCCCGTTCCTCAGGCCAAGCCTGTCCCTGGAGGCTGGTGGCCACAGCGCTACTTTTGTGCAGTTGGCCCCTCCAAGTGGCCAAGTCAGGTCCAGCGGCCCCAGTGGCAAGGACAGCCCTGTAGCAGGCCTGGGTCAGCTGGTGTCCGTGGGGCGTCAGCTGGAGGTACATGGCACCCATACAGCCACCATCCCCACCATATCCCGCACCAACCTGGGTGCAGGGGAGCCCCGTGAGGTGCGGGGGACCCCCATGCCTGCGTATGAGAGCTCGCCTAGTGCCACCATGACTGTGACATCCCTGGAGGCACTGCTGTGCCCCTCAGCCACCGTGACCCAAGTCTGCTCCAACCCCCCCTGCGAGACTCACGAGACGGGCACCACCAACACCGCCACTACCTCAAATGCAGGCAGCACCCAGCAGGTCTGCTCTAACCCGCCTTGCGAGACCCACGAGACGGGCACCACCCATACACCCACCACCGCCACCTCCAACGGGGGTGCAGGCCAGGCTGAAGGTGGGCAGCAGCTGCCCACCGGCCGTCCCTGTGAGACGCACCAGACCACATCCACCGGTACCACCATGTCAGTCAGTGTTGGTGCCCTACTTCCCGACACTGTCCCCTCCCACAGGACCCTGGAGTCCGGCCTGGAGGTGGCAGCACCGCCTGCCGTCACTCCCCAGGCTGGGACTTCTTTGCTGGCTGTTTTCCCAGCACAGAGAGTGTGCTCCAACCCCCCCTGTGAGACGCATGAGACAGGCACCACGCACACAGCCACCACTGTCACCTCCAACATGAGCTCAAACCAAGGTGAGTGAAGGTGGTCAGCCTGGCATTTGTGGTCTCCTGGAGCTCGGGTCAAAGGGTGAGGAAAGAAGTGGTGGTTGCAAGATACATCTAGCCAGAGGGAAATGGATTCTGTGTGGGGCTCAGTTTACAGGGGTGGGTGGGGACCTCCAGGAGACCATGTCCACTGGTGGCAAAGCCAGGTGGAGGCCCTGGGGCTTCTGCCAGCAGAGTGCTTGTCACGTTGCTCTCTGCTTGCCCCCTGCAGATCCCCCCCCAGCTGCCAGTGACCAGGGAGAGGTGGAGAGCACCCAGGGTGACAGCGTGAACATCACCAGCTCCAATGCCATCACCACAACTGTATCCTCCACACTGACACGGGCCGTAACCACCGTGACACAGTCCACACCTGTCCCGGGCCCCTCAGTGCCGGTAAGAACCCTGGAAGGGCCCCTTTTCCCTCCCTGCCACCCACTGTGTCTTCAGCCTGTGCTGTTCTGGAGTTGGACACCAGGTGTCACTCTTGTAGCAGGCACAGTGCCTTGCCTGGTCCTTTTTCCAGACCATAAAAGGGCAGCCTTAGGCGCGACAGGGCAGGAGGCAGGAGTCCCCCAGGCCTCAGTGTTTAGCAGGCGCTTTTATTTCTGTGAGAGTGGCACGGCAGGACTCTGAGCACCTCTTTGACTAGAGCTGGAGGCCTCTGAGGATGAGTTAAAATGGGCCAGCAGGCCTTGAGGGTCTCTCCTTCTCTTCCTGTACTCAGTGACCTGCCACCCCTTCCCATGGAATGGGGTTGCACTGGCCTGTGTAGAATGAAAATCCAGTCCTGCAGGGAAAGATGAAGGCTGCCCGGTTCTGGCGTCCCTCTGCTCCCCTCTGACGGGGACTTCTCTCCCTTTCTAGAAGATCTCTTCATTGACTGAGACTACCCCAGGGGCTCTGACCACCGAAGTCCCCATCCCAGCCACGATAACAGTGACCATAGCCAACACAGAATCTTCTGACATGCCCTTCTCTGCTGTTGACATCCTGCAGCCCCCAGAGGAACTCCAGGCCTCACCAGGGCCTCGCCAGCAGCTGCCGCCACGGCAACTCCTGCAGCCTGCCTCCACACCCCTGTTGGGGGAGTCCGCCGAGGTCCTGTCTACTTCCCAGACCTCTGAGCTCCAGGCCGCTGTGGATCTGAGCAGTACAGGGGACCCATCTTCAGGCCAGGAGCCTGCCAGCTCAGCTGTGGTGGCCACTGTGGTAGTCCAGCCACCCCCACCCACGCAGTCTGAAGTAGACCAGTTGTCACTTCCCCAAGAGCTGATGGCAGAGGCCCAGGCGGGTACCACCACTCTCATGGTAACAGGGCTCACCCCTGAGGAGCTGGCGGTGACTGCTGCCGCTGAAGCAGCTGCCCAGGCTGCAGCCACAGAGGAAGCCCAGGCTCTGGCCATCCAGGCAGTGCTCCAGGCCGCGCAGCAGGCTGTCATGGGTAGGTGCTAGGGGAGGGTGGCTTGTCTTGTTATCTTTAGTCCAAGCTGGACAGGAACCCTGAGGGGCAAGACAGGCTCCTTGGGAAGAGCAAGGTCACAGGGTTCTAGAACCCCCCTTCTGGGTGGCCCTGGCCAGAGGGCCTGGTGAAAGGCAGTCTGCAAAGAGGAGGCTCAATTCCTGCCAGGGCAGCGCAAGTCAGACATGGTGGAGAAGATGGGCACAGCAGGTGTGCTGGGCTTGGCGCCCAGGGAGGAGGCAGGGCCCCTTGGTTGGGAGGGCAGGGTAGAGGTGGGCTGGGAAACAAGTTTGTGGGACAGGCTGTAAGGGCCTGTGTCCATCCAGACTGCCCAGAGTGCTCTGATGGGAGGATGAGGCTGGGAGGAAGTGACAGTGGGAAGCCATGGATGGGTTGCCCCTGGCTGGTGTTCCTCTTGAGTAGTGTTTTTCTCCACCCTGGAGCAGGCACTGGGGAGCCCATGGATACGTCTGAGGCAGCGGCATCTGTGACCCAGGCAGAGCTGGGCCACCTGTCAGCTGAGGGCCAGGAGGGCCAGGCTACCACCATCCCCATCGTGCTGACGCAACAGGAGCTGGCTGCTCTGGTGCAGCAGCAGCAGCAGCTCCAGGAGGCGCAGGTCCAACAGCAGCACCATCACCTCCCCACAGAGGCCCTGGCCCCTGCTGACAGCCTCAATGACCCAACCATTGAGAGCAACTGCCTCAACGAGCTGGCTGGGGCCGTCCCCAGCACTGTGGCCCTGCTGCCCTCCACAGCCACCGAGAGTAAGTGGGGCCCTGCCTGGCCATGTGCACATTTCCTGCAGCACTGTCCCCAGGAAATGTAGGAGAGAAGGTCTTCTGGGTCCCACTGCACAGAGATGGGGGAATGTTGTTGCTCGGATCGAGGGAGGGGCTCCCACACAGAAGCCGGGTTTCCGGGACCTTTCCCACTGATGCCTTCTTTCCTCCCAGGCCTGGCTCCATCCAACACATTTGTGGCTCCCCAGCCAGTGGTGGTAGCCAGCCCTGCAAAGCTGCAGGCCGCAGCTACTCTGACTGAAGTGGCCAACGGCATTGAGGCCCTGGGCGTGGTGAGTCTGGTGTGACAGTGCTTCATGGGGTGGGGGTGGGGGTGCGGGCACTGCCTCTGGGCCCCAAGGGCTGGGGACTTCATCTCTTTTCCTCTTTTTGTCTTCCAGAAGCCAGACCTACCACCCCCACCAAGCAAAGTCCCTGTGAAGAAGGAAAACCAGTGGTTTGATGTGGGGGTCATTAAGGGTACTAATGTAATGGTGACACACTATTTCCTGCCACCAGATGATGCTGTCCCATCTGATGTAAGTGTCCCCAGTAGCCAGCGCCCTTGGGTGGGTGGATCCTGGCCGTGAAGGAGTTACCATGGCTCCCGGGGACTTGTGAAACTTCCCAGGGGTGCCTTCTGGCTTGGGGCTCATCTGAGAACAGCCAGGTGCAGAGCCTTCCCCACACACTTCCTCTTCCTATGCCCTTTAAAGCAGCAGAGGAGTCCAGTCTCCGTCCACCCCCACCCCCCAGACCTGCATCATTCCCAGGGCGGAAAAACTGCTCTGGTAGTCCCAGAGCTGCCCTCTTCATAGTGGGGTTCATGTCACTGTCTTCCCTCTGATTGTTCTTCTGGCCTCTTGCCCCAGGATGATTCAGGCACTGTCCCAGACTATAACCAGCTGAAGAAGCAGGAGCTGCAGCCAGGCACAGCCTATAAGTTCCGTGTTGCCGGGATCAATGCCTGTGGCCGGGGGCCTTTCAGCGAGATCTCAGCCTTTAAGACGTGTCTGCCTGGTTTCCCAGGGGCCCCCTGTGCCATTAAAATCAGCAAAGTGAGTTCTGTCATGTGGGGTGGCCCTGTCCCCAGCAGGTCCTCTGCCCGGACCAGAGCATACCTCAGCTGAATCCATATGCTTGGCTCTCCCTTTTGTCCTTGGGCCAGGTAGGGGTGATGCAGGAGGGGCCTCAAGATGTGGGCAGAGTCAGCCCGGTCTGTGATGAAGCTTCTGGTCCTGGCTCTGTTACCAGTTGCTGGGGTGACAGGGGCAAGTTCCTTCCCAGCGCCTGGCATCATTCTTTTCTGAAACATGGCAGCTAATGTTCAGTGAGTGTCTACCACAGGCTGTATTCAAAGTGTTTTATCTAATCCTTAAAACATCCTCAAGAGGTCTAGGACCTGCTATTAGCTCCATCTTTCTGGTAAAGAAACAGGCACCAAAAGGCCAAGTGATAAGTCACACATTAGGTGGCAGAGTGGGTATAGGAAGACTTTTTTGTGTCCCCATCCATTTTATTTCATCATTACATCAAGCTGCCTTCCAGGAGGGGACAGATGAAGCCATCTCTTTGGAGTTCCCTGAACTGCTGGGAAATAGCTTTGTAACTGTTAGGAAGAGCAGTGAAGTATCAACAGGCAGTTCTAGAAGTGGAAAACCATTCTAGCTCCTCTGTCCCCAGCCAGGCAGGGTGGGATAAAGTCAAAAAGGCCGAAGACAGCACTCTGCCCCTTGATTCTAGAGTCCAGATGGTGCTCACCTCACCTGGGAGCCGCCTTCTGTGACCTCCGGCAAGATCATCGAGTACTCGGTGTACCTGGCCATCCAGAGCTCACAGGCTGGAGGTGAGCCCAAGAGCTCAGCCCCAGCCCAGCTGGCCTTCATGCGGGTGTACTGCGGGCCTAGCCCCTCCTGCCTTGTGCAGTCCTCCAGCCTCTCCAATGCCCACATCGACTACACCACCAAGCCTGCCATCATCTTCCGCATTGCCGCCCGCAACGAGAAGGGCTACGGCCCAGCCACCCAAGTGAGGTGGTTACAAGGTGGGTCACGTTCCTCAGGCAAGCATCAGGTGGGGTGGGCAGGGTGACCCAGCTCCAGGTTGGACTTTGGAGCTTTACAGATGGGTGACATGATAGTCTAGGGTGCTATGGAGGTGTCTTGTATGGGGTATCTCACCTCATCTGGGGGCAGGGGGAAACCTTCCCAGAGTGTATGAGGTGAGATGGGGTGGAGAGGATTGTAAGGGCCTGAAGTAGGCAATGGGTGAAGCTGGAGCCCCAGTGTCAAGGGACAGGATGAGGAATGGAGGCTCTAGGCTGCCCTGTGCGGTTTGTGCTGGTTCCCGCAAGGCTGGCCAGGGAGGACAGTGAGGCCTCTCGCCTGAGTTCTGGGCAACCACAGTGAGGGACCATCGTGCTCGGCAGGCCAGCTGGTCATCCTAGGGGGCTGAGAGGCTCTCTGGGGCATGGGTGGGGTACAGATATTTTCTCTGCTCTTGATCCCCTGGCCTGTGGCTGCTGTGTGACTGAGCCTCGCTGAGCTGTTCATCACTCCTTCTTTCCTCTCAGAAACCAGTAAGGACAGCTCTGGCGCCAAGCCGGCCACCAAGCGGCCCATGTCCTCCCCGGAGATGTAAGCAGGAAGCCCCTTGGAGGGACTGTCTGAGGCTGGGGGTGGGTGGCTTGTAGGAGGAAAGAACAGTGGAAAGGGTGGGGCCTCAATTCTCCTTTAACTGTCTGGGAGCCTAAGTGGGGTGAGCCCCCACCAGGTGTAGCACCAGGGGCAGCTCCTGCTTCCACACTACTGTTGGGACCTACGTGAACACTTCCTCTTTCCCTTTTCCTTCTGTCTTCCAAGGAAATCCGCTCCAAAGAAATCTAAGGCAGATGGTCAGTGAGAGGCAGCTGTCCTGCACCTGGATTCTTCTCCAGACCCCTTCTGCTTCAGGAACACCACCTACCCAGCGCTCACACTTTACCCTCAGGAGCCACTGGTCACCATTCATTCTTCCTCCTTTTCTTTGTTTCTAAAATAATCTCGAGAAAGCACATTTTACCACTGCTGTTGGAAGAAAGTGGAAGGCAGATGTAGAAGAGCAGAGAGCAAGTGAGACAGCGTGCGCCTTCCTCTCCTCCCCCTAGCGCCTTCCACCAGGAGCTGAACAAGCCCGGAATTCCCCAAGGCCCCCAAGGAGAGAAACAAAGTCAGTGTGGATTCAGAAAGATGGCCCCTCCAAAACCTGCACACCTCTTGCTGTTTCTCACCCTTAGCTCAAGGGGGCAGTCGTGGGCACAGAGGGAAGCACCGAAGCTGAGGAAGGGCCCCACACCGCGTCTGCTCCACGCTGCACCCTCTACCCTGAGAAGCTTGGCAAGAGCCCGGCTGGGGGTCTGGCTAGTTCCATTTTATGTTACCTTTGCATTTCCCGTCACCCCACAGCCCGTGCTTCGGCTAATCCAATCCTGTCTCTGCCCAGCAGTTTTCTCAGCAGCTTTTGTCCTCTTCCTCCCATTTCCCTCTTCTTTCCTGTTTAGAGAGAGAGGTGAAAGAAAAAGGAAAGGGGGACGGAAGAGCCCTGGCGGCCTGAACAGTGTTCTGTGAAAAATCTCCCGACTCCCAGTGGGGCACAGAGCAGCCCTGCTTAGTAGGCCTCCCTGGGTCAAGGCTGGGGCCACATCATCAACTGCTGCATTTGCTGTATTTTTTTTTTAAGCTGAAGTTGAAGTTAACATTTTTATTGTAATTTTAGCGTTAGCGTGTGGGGTTTTGTCCCTTTTTTTGTTGTTAGCTGTGTACAGAATGTGTATCTATCTTTCTCTCTCTTTTTTTTTTCCACTTTTTTTCTCTTTGGCTAGGCCTTCTTTCTGGAGGAAAAGCTGAGAGTAGCCAGGGCAGAAGCATGGAATCTACCCTGTGGTCCTGGTGTTCACTGCCCGGCCCAATTTCTTCTTGCTAGCCCCTGCCCTCTGCCCCTTTGCTTGTCCCCAGGCCTCTGGGACAGAGGAGGAGTGAGGTGTCAAACCTCTCTCCCCATGGGCGATTGCTCCCCACCTGTAGGATCCAGCATGAGCATCTGTTAGAGCCTGAAGTCAGTTGGGTTTCAGATGAGGACAGCCCAGAGTGGGCCTGTGTTCTCCGCACCCCCAGGCCCACTCTCTAGTGTAATTGGCTTAGAGGATCTGACATGCTTAATTGCAGCCACCCGCCTCCACAGATCAGTTGTCCCAGAAAGGAGGGCGGGACAGGGGAACTCAGCCTCAGAGGCAGCCTGGGAGGGTAAGTGCACGGTGTTACCCAGAAGGGCCTCAGGGAAGGAGCAAGGTAACAGCACCTGGCGCCGGTTCAGTGAATTTGCAGTACTAGCCCTGCGCTGTGCCAGTCCTTAGGACCAGACTTGGAGAGATTTGGGCTCTGCTCGGAGTGGCTACTGAGACAGCTTTCTGCCTCACCCAGGCTTCCAAAGAGCAAGGCTTGCAAGCAGGTTACAGAAGGATTTAAAACAAGCAGCCAATCACTTCGGACGTCCCTTTCTGCCCTGGAGACGCAGCTATAGCCGGGTCCCCGGCCTTTGCAGACCCCCGCCACCAGCCTGTGCCCTCTGGGGCCTCTGGTTTGTTGTATTATAGTATATTTCGCTGTGGAAAATGTCACGTTTAGTCACCTTGGAGCCCACTCGCCTGGCTCCATTGTCCCCGACTGCCCTTCTCCTGAGTACCCTTTGATTTCTCCTTTCCGAGAACAGTACACCTATTCATGTATTGTAGAGTAACCTCCGTGACGCAATATTACCATAGTGCGATGTCGTTTTGTGCTATTTTGAACAATTAAAATACTTTTTTTGAAATAACCACTTGTTTCCACTGTTCGGGGACTCCCACCAGAGGAGGCAGTAGGCAGAAAGCAAGGCCCCCAAAGACTTGACCAAAGCTCTTGAGATCCTCTTGTTCACAGCACCTTCTGTGAAAAGGATTCTGTTTCCCAATTGCCTGCCAAGTTTCAAGGCTTCACTGCATCTGTGGCCTTGGGAAGCTGCTGACAACTCTGTCTGGGTACTGGATCCTCCTCCCCTCCCTGGCCAGAGGGTAGGAGCCTGAGGCAAAGGCCTTGCAGGTTGCAGGCTGCTGGCTGCCTTGGAAAGTTGGGAGAGGGCTGAGCTCCTTCCACTGAGAGCTCAGGGGCCCCCAGTGTCCAGTCCCCAGGATGGATGGGCATCGCTTACAGGGTAGCCCCCACATCTGGCACTCAGCAGGTGCTGCAAGAGTAAATTCTTTTATCTGGCTCTCGTGCTCAGGCCAGGTTCCCAAAGAGGAGTGGAACTTCTATTGAATTGTGATAGTCCCACTGTTAGGTGGGTGATGTAGCCAGGATTACATGGCTGGCATTAGTGCCAGCCAGGAGGCC
>JAQQAC010016209.1:122119528-122183236 GCA_029783875.1 Phataginus tricuspis | reverse complement strand
GGTCTTTTTTGTGGCTTGGACAAAGTTCTTGTTTTTGTCCATGCTAGGACAAAAGGTCGCCATGTCTTCCCTTATCAGGGCCACAGAGTGGCCTTGTGTCATGATGATGCTCTGTGACATTCCACATGCTCGCAGCTGGGAGGGCCTGGCTGACCCCAGATGGCAGTGACTGCTCTGCTCTTTGTCACCAGGAGGGAGTAAACACTAACTCCCCATTCCCTTCCCGAACCCCAGCACCTACCATCTGACTTTCTGTCTCTATGAATCTGACTCCTCTACATATCTCACAGAAGTAGCATCATACAATATCTGTCCATTTGTGACCGGCTGAGTTCTTTCGCTTAGCAGAATGTTTTCAAGGTTCATCTGCACTGGAGCATGGATGAGCCAGGACGTCATTCCTTTTTATGGCTGAATAATATTACATTGTGTGGATGTACCGCATTTGCTTATCCAGCCATCAGCTGACGGACACCTGGGTCATTTGCACGTCTGGCCTGTTACGAGGAGTGTTGCTGTGAGCGTGCATGCACAGATTTCATTTGCATTGATGTGCTCCTTCTCTTGGGGAGATGCCCTTACCATTCTTCAGAACTGAGTGTATTAAGTGTCAAGGCCTGGTGGTCCTGCTGTCAGCCACCGAGGCAGGTCAGATGGGCCCAGTTCCCTCATGCCCCAGAGACCATGGTGCCCACTACCTGGCTCCACTCCCAGGGCTAAGCTCTCTGTCCTCGGGCTTGGTGCTCAGCCTCCTGGACACTTCCCTCTGCAGGTGGCTGAGATCCAGGTTGAGATGGAGCTGCGGGATGAGATTCTGCCCAGAGCCCAGAATATCCAGAGCCGCCTAGACCGACAGACCATCGAGACAGAGGAGGTGTGAATGGCCCAGTCCAGGGTGGGGACAGGGAGCTGGGGACAGGGAGCTGGAAACACCTAGCCAGATGGCTGTGGCCTCTACTCCCCCTTCCTCCTTACCTGGACTTCCTGTCCCTCCCTTGGCTCCCACCTCTTCCTGCCCTGGGGCTGTCCCCTCCGCAGGTGAGCAAGACGCTGAAGGCCACACTGCAGGCCCTGCTGGAAGGGGTGACTTTGGAAGATGGGGACACACTCGACTCCTTTCAGACCAGCCCCTCCACCGAGTCCCTGAAGTCCACCAGCTCTGACCCCGGTGTTCGGCAGGCCAGCCGGAGGCGGGGCCAGCAACAGGAGACGGAGACCTTCTACATCACGGTAGGGAGCGCCTGGCTGCGGGGACAGGCGGGGGCACAGGGAGGGCCCAGAGCTAGGACTAAAACTTGAGGCTCTTCTGGGGGATTCCCAGAAGCTCCAGGAGTACCTGAGTGGACGGAGCATCCTTGCCAAGCTGCAGGCCAAGCATGAGAAACTACGAGAGGCCATTCAGCGAGGTGAGCCCTGTTCCTGCTCCCCTTGGCCCCTTGGCCCCCTCCCCCGGGGCCAAGAGCAGCACCTGCCCTCGGCTCTCTGGCCTAGGAACCCCACCTGGCCCCTGCTCCTCTCTGCCCAGAGAGGGGGCTTGGCATGCAGGAAATGACCCAGCAAGGGTCCCAGCCCCCATCTAGCCCTTGGCCTTGCTACTGCCCTTGGTCTTCAGGCCACACCTTTCTCTTTGTGGAGCACTGAAGCCCTCCTGGCCTAAGAGGCACACCAACGTTTTCTCCTCCCCAGGTGACAAGGAGGAGCAGGAGGTGTCTTGGTGAGTCCTTCATGAGGGGCCAGTTTGCTCCAAGGAGGTGGGGTTATTCTGGGGCCAAGCAGTGATGTCCCTGCCTCCCCTCTCTTCATGGCCCAGGTCTGCTGTTCATTCCTCTGTGGCCTCCACTCCCCACTTTGCCCAGTGGGTTCTGGAATAACTATGGAGCTCCAGGGCCATGTTTAGCTGGGCTGGAGCATCCAATTCTCCAGGCCTGCTCCCCTCAGAGCCAGCTCTGTGTCACTGTTTCACAGCAGGACCCAGTACACACAGAGAAAATTCCAGAAGAGCTGCCACCCACGCCCCAGCTCCCAGTATAACCAGAAACTCTTCGGGGGAGACATGGAGAAGTTTATCCAGGTGCGTTCAGGCCCTCCCCCTGCGTTCTGGGCTCTCTCTAGCCTGGGGCCACCTCTGTGGCCCAGCTTCCTGTGACCCCAGTGTCCTCCGTTCCTGACCACTGGACAACTGTCCCTTCCTCGGTGGGCCTTTGCCAAACTTCCACTGACAAAAGGGCCCATCCTTAACTACAACAGGCATCTACAGAAAGCCTCTCGCAGGAGCATTGTTAGGGGTAAGAGGTGGAGCAAGTCAACACAAGGGAGTCCGCAAGGCCCACTCCTGGTGCCAGAGGGCCCAGACTGTGAGATACAGGGAGCAAGAAGGATCAGGAAAGAAGAAATAACACCACTGTTTGCAAGGATGTGATAATGCCCATAAACATACAAAAGAATGAACAAACTTTTTAAATGAACAAATTCAATTTTTGTGCAATGTTACTTGACTCAAGATCAACATTCCAGCTGGGAATAGATGGGAATGGGTCCAGCAAGCCTCGTGCTAATCCTTGTTGCCAACAGCCATAACATATTGTTAAGAGAAAATGACAAGCGAGCAGATAGCAAGGTGAGCTGTGCGGTGGCCACAGCGAAGTGAGTGCCCTCTCTGTCCGCAGAGCTCAGGCCAGCCCGTGCCCCTAGTGGTGGAGAGTTGTGTCCGCTTTATTAACCTCAACGGTAAGTAAGACCCGGGCCCTCTTGCCCCTAGCCTGCTGCCCGGCACCTGATCCTAGCAGGCTGGGGAGGTGACTCCGTGCCCACTAGCTCTCGTCCTCCCTCAGGCCTGCAGCACGAGGGCATCTTCCGGGTGTCTGGTGCCCAGCCCCGGGTCTTGGAGATCCGTGATGCTTTTGAAAGAGGTGGGGACAGGCGTAGTGGGGGAGGGGGTGTGGGGGAACTAGCTAGAGCTGGTGTGATAGGCCCTTTTGTCTCTGCCTCCTCCGTGTCACCACCAGGGGAAGACCCGCTGGTGGAAGGCTGCACGGCCCATGACCTGGACTCAGTGGCAGGGGTGCTAAAGCTATACTTCCGAAGCCTCGAGCCACCCCTTTTCACCCCGGACCTGTTCAGAGAGCTGCTGGCTTCTGCAGGTGAGGCCTGAGCCTGAGGCTGGCTGGGTAGGGGTGGCCTCCAGTGTGGCCATGCTCATGCTCTGTGCTTCTATCCTGGGCGGTGGCCTTGGCCGCAGAGCTGGAGGCTGTGGCAGAGCGAGTGGAGCACGTGAGCCGCCTCCTGGCGCGGCTGCCCAGGTCTGTGCTGGTGGTCCTGCGCTACCTCTTCACCTTCCTCAACCAGTGAGTGCTTCTTGGGGGGCCCCAGCCAGCTGACCGTGGGGGTGCAGGGGACACTGGGCGTGGAGCTCCCTGCTTGTGACCCACGTGTGCCACCAGCTTAGCCCAGTACAGTGATGAGAACATGATGGACCCCTACAACCTGGCTGTGTGCTTCGGGCCGACGCTGCTGCGTGTGCCTGCGGGGCAGGATCCAGTGGCCTTGCAGGGCCGTGTGAACCAGCTGGTGCAGACACTTATCATGCAGTCTGCGCGGGTCTTCCCACCCCTGTCCCTGCTGCCAGGCCCGGTCTACGAGAAGTGTATGGCACCGCCCTCTGCCAGCTGCCTGGGGTACGATCTTTATGCTGTGGGGGTGCAGGGAGGTCCAGCAGAGGGGAGCCGCACCCACTTATCCGACTTGCTCTGTTCTGGATCTTAGGGATGCCCAGCTGGAGGGCCTGGCAGGGGACACAGAGCCAGAGATGGAAGCTGGGACCCTAGCCCAGGAGGATGGTGAGGGTGGAGGAAAGGAAGGCCTCACCGTGTTCCCACCCCGACTTCCCCACATACACACAGACCCCCCCTTGTCCTCAGACCCAGAGGGGGTTGTGGAGGCCGTGGCCTGCTTTGCCTATGTGGGCCGCACAGCCCAGGAGCTGACCTTCCAGCGCGGGGACGTGCTTCGGCTACATGAGCGGGCCTCAGGCGACTGGTGGCGGGGCGAGCGTGCTGGTACCTGGGGACTCATTCCTCACAAGTACATCACGCTGCCCATGGGGTGAGTGAGTGGCGCTGGGGAGGCTCTGCAGGGCTTCACCATCGCCCAGGATTTTGGCCCTTCCCCACCCTGAGTTGCAGCTCCCGAAGGGCTGCCTGGGGTGGCCCAGAGTGTGCCTTCCTGACAACTTCTGGGTCAGCACCACTGGCCCTACTGGCCCTCGGACACCACACCAAAAACAAGCACTCTAAACAGGCCATCTTTCTGACCTCAGGGCAGAGAAACATGCAGCAGGCCAGGGGCTGCAGGCGGCAGGGGAGCTGGTCAGCAGTGCAGAGGCCATCCCGGGTGTGGAGTTCATCCATCGGTGAGGAAGGGAAAGACAGCCTCTTGGGAAGACCCCTTCTAGCGGCCCGTGTGCCCACCCCGGCCTGAGCACTGCTGTGAGCCAGGCCAGAGGGGGCTGGGGTCCGGCTTTGGCTATGTGGAGAGGGGCCCAGAGCGGGGACAGTTGTCCAGGTGAGGAATTCCAAAGGAAGACAGAACGGACCCCCTGGGCCAGCCTCCCCTGTTCTCTTTCCCTTGGCCACGCCCCAGGATGGGAGGAGCCATAGGCAGTTTAGTGCAGGGCCTTCCGGGGACCCCACCGCACTCACTTTCTGTGCCCTGCAGGCCAGAGCCAGGCACCCCTGGAGGCCCCTCTGGGCACAGAAGGCACTGCTTGGTTCCAGCCTCTGCAGAGCGACAGGTGGAGGTGGACAAGGTGAGAATGAGGACTGTGTGACACGTTGGGAGGGGCACCTTTCCTGGGGTGGGGGCGGGTCTCTACCTCCCCTTAAGAACCAAGCTCTTCCCTCCCAAGGTTTGAGTCGGCCCCGCCCAGCCTCAGGCAAGCTGGCCTATCCCAGCCCAGGGAGGGGCAGGCTGGCAAGGGTGAGCCTACGGGGAGGGTGGGCCAGAGGCAAGGGCGACTAGGGCTTTTGGGCTTCTGTCTGGTTTTTGAGTGAGAAGTAGTAGAGAGAGTGAGGGAAGGCCTCCTGGGCAGGCTTCCAGGCTGCTCTCAAGAGCCGGGCTAGGTGATAGGTGGTGGGCCAGGGAGGGTGAAAGCGCCCGGTGGGACTGAGGCTGGAGGGGTAGCTGGCTGGGAAGGGTATTGGTTCTTAGAGGGGTACAGAGTGGGTGCTCAGTGTGGCCCTCGCAGGGGGTGCAGCCCGGGGACACCTGGCCCCCTGCTTTGTCCTGTGGGCCCAGAACACCACCGGGGTGAGCTGGATGCCTTGGAGACAGGCTGAGCCTGAGGGGAGAGAGCACAAGAGCACTCGGTGTCCCGCCACCCAGGAGCAGGAGCAGGTGGCCAGTGTAGGACAGGGCAGCTGGGAGGTGCCAGGGGTGTAGGTGGGCATGAGGGCTGCAGGTGGACGTTGACCTGGGAGCCCCCGCACACTGGTGGCCCCTAAGGTCTTGGGGGAGGGGGACTGTGATCTCAGCCAGGGAGGGAGTGGGTAAAGAGAAAAGAGGGGGCCTTGGGCCCAGCCAGAGGTGCCCCCACTTCTGGGCTGGACTGAGCATCAGTGTCCCCAGGGGAGGCTGTGGCTGTCACAGCAAAGGTGGCAGGAGGGAAACCAGGAAAGGCAGGAGGGGCGGCAGTCATGGGGCCCACAGACAGGAGGGATCTGGTGACAGGGTGATGGCTGAGGCCTTTGCTTTTGGAATGGGCGGAGTTTGGGTGGAGGCTTGAGCCTGAAACGTTGGGAGAGCCTCACTCCTGGGTCAGTTGGGGGTAGGTGGGTGGCTGGGCAGGTGGGTAGACACTCTCACCAGGTGCCCTCCCTTTCCCTCCTGTCCGCCAGGCTGTGGCCCAGACCATGGATTCTGTGTTTAAGGAGCTCTTGGGAAGGACCGCTGTCCGCAAGGGCCTCGGGCCGGCATCCACCAACTCCACCAGCCCTGGGCCACGTAGCAGCCTGGGCAAGAGCAAAGGCTTCTCCCGTGGACCTGGGGTCCCGGCCTCACCCTTGGCGTCCCATCCCCAGGGCCTGGACTTGCCCTTCAAGCCGCACTGAGGTGCTGTTGGCGCCTCTACAGGCCCTACTCTGCCTGCCCCAGGCGGCTGTGGTGAGACTGGCCCCCCTCCCAGGCCTTTTGCTTCTCCCTGCCCCTGTCCAGCAAGTGCTGGGCACCTGCTCATGACTGCTTGCAGAGAGGAGGATTTGGTTGCCCAAACATGTTCCCAGTCCTGGCTCAGGCCCCCTTGGGAGGCAGCTAAAGAAGGAGGCAGGGGAGAGGCCCCTCCCTGGCTTTGCTGTGAGGACTTGTCAGTGGCTATTGGGTGACAGGTGCCCTTGCTCAGAGAGAGCGCCCAGGCCTGTCTCTGCCTCAGCAGGGGTTGCCAGGTATTGCTGGGCATTCATAAAGATGTGCATTGACTCCTGCATGTGAGCCAGTTTTCTGTCTTGGAGGGCTGGACAAGTGGGTACAAGGGCAGTACCCTGGCAGCTTCACTGCTCGGGTCCAGGCGCTGGTACTCTGGACAGGTGGCGGGTTGGGCGGCCAGAGCTGTTAGTGTTCAGGTCCCTTGCAGCCGAGCTGTGTGGGTCGGGAGCCTGCACCTGTGAAGGCCCAGCCACTGCAGTGCGCGTCTGTGTGCGCGGGGGTGTGAGTGTGTGCCTTACCGTGCTTCCCCACACCCACTGTGACCCCGATCCAAGGAGACTCGTGGGGTGGAAAAGGAGCCGGGACATTTATTAGGGACACAGTGAGAAGGGAGGGCACAGGGGGCCTGAACAGGTGGCTCCAGCTCCTTTCCGGGGCTCCCCGCAGCATCCAGCTCGGGGCAGGCACTGGCCGGGGGCGGAAGCCTTGTACCCCTCCAGGGCCTGCAACCTGCTGCTGCCCTTCCCATTCCTCAGGGACGGTGTCAGGGAGCTCACCTCCGGGGCCTCTCACAATCCTGGAGCCAATTCCCGGCAGGCTTCCCTTTGCCAGCGGCTCCCAGGGCCAGCCCCAGGCCAACAGCTGAGCTTTGTGGAGCTTTTGCAAGGAAGGCGCCCCCTGACTTCTCAGGAGGAAGTGTCCTTGGCCAGGAAGGAGCTGGCTGTGGTACAGGACTCATCTTGGGGTGGGGCATGCCTAAGGGTACAGCACAGCAGGCTGCGCAGCTCTGAGGACACGCTGCTGCTGAAGGACGCATAAATCCAGGGGTTGGTACAGCTGTTGAGACTGGCCAGCAACATAAGCAGCACGAAGGGGGGCCCTGTGGGAGTGGAGGAGTCCAGGCTGGGTGGAGGGCAGTCCACGTGAGCATGCTTGTGCCCGAGTGACCCCCCCACAACCCTAGCCACAGCCACACCCACCTTCCCGCGGCGCCTCGGGGTCCCACGCAGCCCACAGCTGCACTAGGAAGAAGGGCGCCCAGCACAGCACGTAGACAAGCACAATCACCAGCGTCATCCTCACGGTCTTCCCCATGGCTGTGGACACCCGGGCTCCCTTGCTGGGACGGGCTGGCTGGCGCCCTCCGCGGCGCCCCCCAGCCCTTTCTCCCTGCCCCGGTGGCAGGCTGGCATGAATCTCCCGGAAGATGAGCACTTGGCAGGCAGCAATGCCCAAGGCAGGTGCCACAAACACCATGAGGGCGATCCACGTGACGTAGGCACGGAGGCCCCAGGGTTCAGCAAAGCGAGCCCAGCAGTCAAAGACCCCGCTGCCATCTCCCACATCACGTTGGGCAAAGATGAAGAGCTGGGGCAGGCTGAGAATGAGTGAGAAGGCCCAGGCCACCAGCACTGGCCGGTTCCAGCGAGCTCCACCTCCGTGACGGTATGCCAGCATGGGACGGCAGATGGCACGGTGGCGGTCCAGGGTCATGGCCAGAATCATGTACGAGGAAGCATACATGCCCACCATCTGCAGGTACTTGACAGCCCGGCACAGGGCATCAGGCCCATGGAAGCGGTCAGTGGCATCCCAGGCCAGCTGGGGCAGCACTTGGAACAAAGCCACAGCCAGGTCTGCCAGGCACAAGTGGCCAATGAAGACGTGCATGGGCGCCCAGCGACCCCGCCGGCCCCGCCGCACTAGGGCCCCCAGCACCAAGCCATTGCTCAGGGCGACAGCCACAAACATGGTGGAGAGCAGGGCCAGTTCTGCCCGGGCTAGCAGTGGGTCCCTTGCGGCCAGCGGCTCCTCCTCAGTGCTGTTGCTGGGTGGGACAGGTCGAGAGAGGGGCCCTTGTGCAGCTGAGCAAGGGTTGGGGGAGAGGGCCCAGTTAGGGCGTATGCTCCGCAGGGAGACCCAGAGACCTTAGGAGGCTCCAACTGGAGAGGCTGAGCGGAGGCCTCCAGGTTCCCTCCCGCCTCCCGCCTCCGCCTCCTGCTTCCTGGCCCACAGCCTTCCAGCAGAAGGCACGCTATCCCCCCACCTCCTGTGCTGGAGGGAGGAAGGGCAGCCCCAGCCCCCAGGGAGTGCGGAGGGCCCTGCCCTCTCCTCCTCCCATCAGCCGCCTGCCTGCCTGCCGAGGAGAAAGGGGCTTCTGCACTTCCATCCAAACACTGGCTCATCCTGGTGGGGAAATGCGGGATGGGTAGGGGGGCCTGGTGGCGGCAGCCTTACCAGCGGTCGCAGACGCCTTACCAGCGGTCGCAGACGCGGTCGCAGACGCCATGAGCATGGTGAGGCCAGGGCAGGTATCCTGAGGAGACAAGCCAGCAAGCTCAGGTTCCCATCCAAGGTCTCTGGACAGGGGCCCTTAGAGAGGTGGCAGGGTGGCAGGGTGCTTGTCTGTGTGGTGGAGTAGGTGTCTGGCCTCTGTGTGCAACTGTGTGTGTGCATGTGTGCGCATGTGTGCGTTCCAGCTATGATTACCTGGGAGCACACCCTTAGCCCGATCAAGATCAGGGAGGTCTGGCCCCAGTGGGCCAGACATGGACCTCAGGGCCCTACTACACTCCTCCCAGGGGGAGACAGAGGGAGAGACAGAAAGCTGGATGAACTGAGTCTAAGACCCACCTAGGCAGCCCATGAGACCTGAGGCAGACATTTGAGTCCGAGAGGCAACCATCAGAGGGCTGTGGACTGGGCGTGAGGGGCCAGCATGCCCCCCAGGACCCCTTGCAGCCCCTTACCTGGATGAGCTCCCAGGTTCCTGGGCAGCTGGGCGGCGGCCGCGGCAGCGGGCTGGAAGGCGGCCCAGGAGCTCAGATCTGCTCCGCATCGCCTGCCCCGCCCCATCCCGGCCTATGGGAGTGACCTGCCCAGGAGGGGACTTCCTCCCCCATCCCCCCGCACCCCCTTGCCCGCTTCTCCTGGCCTTCTGCCTGTGGCACCAGGAAGTAGGCTCCTAGCCTCTTAGCCTCCTCTGCTTCCCTTCCTGTCCCTAGACCTCCCAGGTCTGCCCCCGGGACTCCGTTCACCCCTACTCCTGAGGGCCCCAGCCCTCCTGGCTGGTTCCCTGTTTGGCCCAGCTGCGACAGGCCACCTATTCCCACTTGCCCCCACCCCCACAGGGCCCACATTACTAGAGTGTTAGGTCTGCTCTGGCAGGGCTCTGGGAGAGCACTGAGTTCATCATCTCCGTTTCATAAGTGGGGAAACCGAGGCCAGAGATGGATAGGGCTGGCTCAGGGCCACACAGCTTTTTCTGGCAAAGCTTGACTCCCCTTTCCCAAGCCGGGCTCCTCTGTCCCTCCTGGGGCCTGGCGAGGAAGGGGTGAGAGCTCTTGGAGTCCCCACTACACACAGGGCTGGCCCCTCCTAGGCCCGCAAAAGCCCCTCCCTGTCCTCAATTAGGGCTGCCAGAGCTGAAAGACAGGAAGGGAGGGGCGGGGCAGGGTCAAGCCAGGGCTTAAAATGCCCCTGTGAGATCCAGCTTCCACCCCAAGGCCCTTGGGGAGCCTGGGACACCCCCCACGCTTTTCCTATCCACCCACCTGCAGCTCCTTGTCCCAGGAGGAGGCCGCAGAGCTCCTGCACCCTTGCAGAGCTCTCTCTCCCGCCATTCCCGTGGACTGTGTACAGGGCCCCCCAGCAGGAGCTCCAGGGCTGGCCCCTGCCTCCCTCCCCTCCTCAGCCTCCAGCGCCCCCCCAGTCCATTCTCCTCCCTGTGCCCTGCTCTGGTCACAGGCCCTGGCCTCACCTGAATGCCCCCAGGGCTAGGCTCTGGGCCCACATAGCAGTTTTTCCCTCTTTGTTCACCTCCTCAGTTGACATGCAAGGCTTGAAGACCAAAACAGCCTGGCACTGACCAAGTCCCAAGTCCAGCCAAGGCCAAGGCCTCCTCTTCTGGGCCAGAGTGGTGGTGTCCCATCCCCTCCCAGGCCCTGACAGGGCAGCAGGGGACCTCGGGGCAGGTGTCCTACACACTGGTCACACCCTCAGCCCTACAAATTGCTCGCTGGCACACTACACACACGGCCCCCAGCCATCCCTCCAGACCCCCCACATTACCCATGCATGTCTGCAATGTTTTTTGTTGAGCCATTTGGAAGCAGGCTGCAGAATGCAGACACTCCAAATCTGAACACTTTGGCTTCTAGAAACAAGAACATGCTCACTTTGCTGTGTAACTGCACTTCCATTATTATGCAGAAATGACTTGTCTACTGCTGTTGAAATCAACAAAAATGGTAAAAAGTGGAGTTCTGGGGCAAGATTCTAGAACAGATTTTTCAAGGAAAAGCTCTGAGCTACTGGGAAAAAGTCACAGCACACCCAATATGTCCTTTCTTCCGTCCTTGTGCCCACTCCCTAACCCATGCTGTGCCAGCCCAGCATGGCCTCTGGGGCCCTGTCCCCAAGAATGTCCCACCCTTGCATGGCAGTGAGGCACCTGCCGAGGAGCACATGTCCCCAGCTGTGTGACCAGCTCTCTGTGTGACCAGCTCTCTGTGCCTCAGTTTCCACCTCTTGTAAAATGGGATTCCAATGACTGCAGGTTGACCAATGGTGATAGGATTGGCAAAGACCTGGAGCTGGGAGGTTAGGAGCCCACAGATGGGTCTCCTTCCACTATACATAGGGCAGCACGGGGAGCTGGAGGTGGGGAGGTGGGGGAGGACACAGTGCCAGCCTTGTGGGGTGTAGGTGAAATTGTGGTATTTCCAGAATATCTCGCCTGGCTTTAGTGCATCTGCATATCAATAGGCGCTCAGAGGTGGAGAGAAGTATGGCTTTAGTGCACTTGCATCATTCCTCAGGGGTGGGGTAAGTGGGCGGTCATCTCTTTATGCGTTTCTCTGCGGGGACCCCAATGGGGCCATGCAGTACTAGATCTCAGTGGAAAGCTGATGCAGGGTGGGCCCCTGAGTCCCTAGGCCAGGCCCTTGGCAGCTCTGCTGCTTGCCCTCCTTGTTTCCTATGGTTGAGTCCAGAGAAAAGCCCTGGGGAAGGGCCCCTGACCCTGCAGTTGTCTCTGGACTCCAAGAAGTAAGGAGAGGGGTTTATGTCCACACCAAGGCTAAGACATAAAGGGAAGCCATGCACACAGCTTTCCCCTGCTCAACAAGAGCAAGTGCTGGGGGCCTCTGGGAGGGATTGAGAGCACGACGGCCAGAGGGTGTGCCAGAGAGTCCAGATCTTCATCCGGGAGCCCTGGAGGCTCTGGAGCCGTGGTGCCCATGCAGGTGCTGCATGGGCACTGTGCCAGGTGAGAGGCTGGGCTGAGGCCCACTGCCTGTAGCAAGGAGCTGCTCAGAGGCAAGGGGCCCGGGCAGCCCCTGCCCCAGCCACCCCACGGGGACAAGAAAGATGGGCTCTGCAGCAGCACTTCCTGGGAAGAAGGGTTGACTGGATTGTTCACCACCAGGGCCACGTGAGTCAGCAGAGATGGCACTGGGCTGCCCAGAAACCCCTGCCCTCTGGGTGGAGTTAACTGGAAGCAGGGCACCTGCTTGGAGTTGGGGTGCACTGCCCCCACTGCTTGGGGCTGGCAGATGGCCCTGGGCCTGCCTCCCAGACAGGCAGATGGGAGAGAAGGAGGGATCCCCCAGAAACACTTGAGGGGATGGCCCAAGTGGCCCACAATCAGCCCAAGGAGGCACTGGGAAGCTGGCTCTGGAAGGCTACAGAAGGGCCTGGCCAGTTAGCCTCAGTGGACATCCCCCCATCCTCCCCATGCCCCCCATCCCATCCCACTGGCTCCCTCTGGGACTGCACTTGCAGGAAGGGTTCTGGGAGTGGCCAAGGTATGGGCCCAAATCTCCCCCAGTCCAGAATCTCAGAAGAGGCTAGAAGGGTGGGGGGCTCACTGATGCCCCAGGCGCCAGCCTTTGGGAGGGTCCAGAGCTGGCCAGAGGGGTCTGCTTATCCTGCTTTGTCACTGTCTCTTGTAATCAGAGCCCTTTGCTCAACAGACAACCAGTGCTGCTGGCCTTGTTCTGTGGATGCAGAAGTGGAAGGGCCTGGGCCCTGCCCTAAGGAAGGCTTGGTCCCTTGCTGAAAGGGCTGAAGACAGAAATGCTGGAACCTGGAGACCACTGCCTGGCAGTGGGGATGGAGAGGTAAAGGCGTTTCTTGGCCCTGGACAGATCCTTGAAGTACGTTTCAGGGATGAAAGAGAAAGAGTAGCCAGGCGAGCACACAGAGGAGTCATGAAGAAGCCAGGAGAAAACCCAGGAGATGGTGGGCTCCTGAGACCGGAAGGACAGACAGATGCCCAAGGGAAGGAAGGACACGAGCAAAGTTGCTGAGAGGCCGTGCCCGGGAAGGAAGAGAGGCACTGCAGCTGGGCATCTCTCCCAACAGCGCATGTGTTGCAGAGGGGAGACCCTGCGTGGCAGTGGGTAGAACAAAGGAGCTCAAGCCAACTGAAATGATATGCAGGGAGCAGAAGGAGGAGGAGAGGCTGATGTCATTCCAACACCTAGAAGAGGCTCTGATGGGGTGAAAGAGCAGTGGAGCAGAGGATGGGATCAAAGGGTCAAAATACATTTAATAAAAATGCGTGCATGCTTGCGTGTATGCATGTATGTATTGGGACTTGCATAGGCCAATGACAACAGGAAGACTGTTCACTCGCATAAAAGTTAGCCAAAGCCCGTTTGCAAGTTGCAGGAGGGAGGAAACGGGAAGCCTTGCAGGCTGGGAGGGGCAGGGTCTCCAGCAGCGCTGTGGGTTGCAGGGGAGGGCCCATTCTTGGGCTGAGGAGCTGGTGGGTAGATGGCAGGTGAGCAGTTGAGGGCTGTGCCCCCATAAGGCCACATAGTCCTCATCTAAGAGGCAGGCAGCCCAGCAGGAGGTATCCCCTTTTTGGTCAGAATTATATAGACATGTGGTTTTAAGTGGCACATTGTTCTGAGGCTGAGGCTTGTAACAAAAAGCAGCTACCGCTGGCTCTCTGGGTAATTACCTCTGTCTTGCTCAGCAAAGAACCTCTAGCTCTCTTTCACCTCTGCTGCCCCCACGCACCCTTCTGCTTCAGCCTGCCCTCCTTCCATTAAGGCTGCATCTAGAGCATACCATCTGTGTCCAGTGCTTCCACAATTCTGACCACCACGGCCTAGGCAATAGTTTTTCTCTCGTCCTGAATGACTTTTTAAAATCTGCTTTATTGAGGTATGATTGACATACAACACAAGTTGTGAAACCGCCACCACAATCATGATACTCCAGAAAGTCCCTCCTGCTCCTTGCAATCTCCTTCCTCCACCTGGAGCCTGGCAACCATGATCTTTCTATCACTGTTGATTTGTCTTCCCTAGAATATTATATAAATAGAATCATAGAATATGTAGTATTTTGTGTTTGGCTTCTTTCACTCAGCAGACTGCCTTTGAGTTCATCTCTGGTGTTGTGTGTATTGGGAGTTTGTTCCTTGTTCATGCTAAGTAGATTTCAGTTGTATGGATGGACCACAGATAATTGAGTCCATTATCAGTCAATGGACGTGTGGGTTGTTTCCAGTTTGGGGCTGTTATGAATAAGGCTACTCTGAACACTTGAGTACAAGCCTTTGCATGCACATGTTTTAATTTCTCTAGAGTAAATCCTTAGAAGCAGGACTGCTGGGTCATATGATAAGTGTATGTTCTAGTTGATAGAAACTGGCATTCCCACCAGCAGTGTATGACACGACAGTTCCATTTGCTCTGCAAGGTTGCCAGATCTTGCTCTCATCAGTCTGCAATTATTTTTAGCCTCTTAAATTTTAAGCATTTTTGTGGTATCTTACTGGGGTTTTATTTTCCATTCTCCTTATGATTGATGATGGGGAGGTAAGAATCTTTTCTTGTACTTATTTGCCATTTGTATATATTCTTTGGTAAAGTGCCTAGTCAAATCTTTTGTCAGTTTTTAAAAGTTTCCCCAATTACAGAGTAAGAGTTTTTTATTTTTAATATATATATTTTAAATGTCAATTTCTGATTGTTGCTATTATAAAGAAATACTATTGGTCTTTTCATACTGACTGTTTATCCTACAACCTTGCTAAACTCATTTATTAGTTCTCCTGGTTTTGTAGATTTCTTTGAATTTATTTTTACCTAAACAATCACATCATTTCTGAATAAACACGCTTACTTTTTCCTTTCTAATTTATATGTCTTTTATTCCTTTTTCTTGCCTTACTGAACTGGCTAGGACCTCCAGTACAACAAAGAGTAAAAATGATGAGAGCAGACATCCTCACCTTGTTCCTGATCATAAGGGAAAGGCAGGCCATCACCATATGTATGATGCTGAGACAGGGACCATGGGCTTAGACAGAGTAGGGGGAGGGCCTCCGGAAAAAGCAAGGCAGGATATTTGCAGTCAGAGCAATGTAACTACATGCAAGGAAACCCCCTACCAAAACCCTGTGTTAAACATTAAGCTCTAGGGTCATTCTTCAGTGAGATCAGTTAATATTCCCCAGATAAAGAAGAGTGGCCCATGTTTTTATTATGCTAATCATTTGTAAGATTCACTTTAGCATGCTAAAAGGCCCAGGCCTATGTGCTGCATTTCCTCCTTCAGACCTGATGTGACTTGCAATCTGGACAATTAATAATAATGGCAAGTAAGCCCAGCCATAAACAACATATTAAAAGGCAGGAAGGATTCCACCTTAAAGATAAGATTGCATTTTAATACCCAGGAAGTTAAGAAGTAAGATTCTTTAGCAAACAATACCTCAGCCCACCTTGGGGGCTGGGCAGGTGGCCTTGTTCGATATGCTCCCAGACCAAGACCCCGGTATCCCAGGGAGAAATCAGAGCACCAAATTCCCTGTGTTAATTCTAAATATTCAGGGACCACTTAAGTCCATACCCCTAAGCCTTTATACCATTCCCAAAAATCCTCAACTGCCCATGAAACCCCTAGACAACGCACCACTATGGACTCTCTTGTCCCCTCCTGGCACGATGCAGGAGCTCTGTCCTGTCACTGTCTCTCTCTATAAAAGCCTCTCCCTGGCTCTCCTACCTTGGGTGTTTGCTAAGTTCATTCTTCGACTCCGCAAACAAGAACCCCGGCATTAATACTAATGGTGGGGGTTTCATAGATGCCCTTCATCAGGCTGAGGAAATTTCCCTCTATTCCTAGTTTACTGAGAGCTTTTATCACAAGTGTGTGTTGACTTTTGTCAAATGTTTTCCCTGCATACATTGAGATGATCATGTGATTTTTCTTTTTTGTTGTTGCTCTGTTAATATGGTCAGTTACATGGACTGATTTTCAAATGTCAAAGCAAACTGGTGTTCCTGGGAGGTTCCCTACTTAGTCATGATGTATTATCTCTTTATATATTGCTGGACTGGATTTGCTAAAATTTTGGTTAGCATGTTCACCTCATGTGTACTCCTGGGGGCATACTCGTTAGTGGTTGCCTCTTTGTGTAATGTCTGGTTTTGGTGTAAGGGCAATGCTTGCCTTGTAAAATGAGTTGGGAAGTGTTTCCTCCTCTTCTATTTTCTGAGGGAGTTTGTGTAGAATTGGTATTATTTCTTCCATGACTTTTGGTAGAATTCACCAGTGAAGCCATGTAAGTCTGGAGATTTCTTGGTGGGAGTGTTTTTAGCTATAAACTCAACTCCTTTAGTAGATACAGGGTTATTCAGGTTACCTATTCTTCCTGAATGTAACTTTCATAGAACTTGTCTGTTTCATCCCAGTCATGGACTGTATTGGCATACATTTTTCACAGTATTCCCTTATTATCTTTTTAATGTTTGTAAGCTCTGTACTGATGTCCCTTTTTCATTTTTGATATTGGCAATTTGTATCTTTCCATTTTTTTCTGATCAGATGGGCTAGAGGTTTATCGATTTTATTAATCTTTTCAAACACCAGTGTTTTGTGTGTTCACTATACATTGTTTTCTATTACTTTGATTTCTGCTCTTTATTTTTATTATTTTCTTCCTTCTACTTTTATTTTGGATTTAATTTGTCCTTTCTTTTCTAGTTTCTTGAAGTGGAAGCTTCATTAATTGATTTGGGCCCTGTCTCCTTTTCTAATATAAGCAGTTAATGTTATACATTTTCCTCCTATTACATGTTTAGTTGAATTCCCAAATTTTGATATTTTATGTCTTGTCTTTAGTTTTATTCAATTAAAGGCATTTTCTAATTTAACTCATGATTTCTCCCTTGATTCATGGGTCATTTAGAAGTATATTTTTTCATTTCCAAATATTTGGAAACTTCCTAGCTTTGGTTTGTTATTAATTTCTAATTCAACATTGTGGTCAGAAACCTACTTTGTAGAATTTCTATCTTTTATAATTTATTGAGGCTTGTTCTATTGTCCGGAATGCTGTCTATGTTGGTAAATGTTACATCTGCAATTGAGAAGAATGTGTATTCTCTTGTTGGGTATAGTATTCTATAAATATTAATTAGATCACTTTGCTTGATAGTGTTATTCAAATCTTCTATATTCTTACTGATTTTTTCCCTATTTGTTTATCAATTACTGAGAACAGGATGTTAAAGTCTCCAACTATATTTGGAGATTTGTGTATTTCTAGAACCCTTTGGTACTGTCGATTTTCATTTCATGTACCTAGGAGCTTTGTTATTAGGTGCTTATATATTTAAAATGATTATTTCTTCTTGATTATTTTTCCTTTTTCCACTATGAAATGTCCCTCTTTATCTGTGGAAATACTCTTTGTCTTGAATTCTACTCTACTGATATTAATATAGCCATATTTCTTATGCTTGGTGTTTGCATGGTATCTTTTTCCATCTTTTTACTTTCAACTTGTCTGTGTCTTTATACTTAAAGTGCACTTCCTGTAAATAACATATAGCTATTTTATCTAGCCTGACAGTCTCTGCCTTTTTACTGTGTGAGTGTGTGTGTGTAGCAGATTGTGTTTTTCAAAGGTAGCCCCAACAATATCTCCCATCCCACATGCTCTTCTGGCACCTTGCCATTTTCCCATCAAGAGGTGGAATTTAACCCTCCCTGCAATAATATGGGCAGGCTTATGACTTGCTTGTAATCAACAAAATATGATAAAAGTGATGCTATTTGATTTCTGAGGTGAGGTCAGAAAAGGCAATATAGCTTCTGCCTTAGTTACCCAGGGTACTCACTCTTCCAGCCTTTAGCCACCACCTAACCAGTCCAGTGTTCCCGAGGAGCCATGCTATGAAGCAGCCCAAACTAGCCCTCGTGGAGAGGCCATATGGAAGGACTCTAGACCACATGAAGAGGGAGAGGTGCCCAGCCAGCTCTAAGCTGCTCCAACCCTACACAGTTCCAGCTTCAGCAACCACATGAAAGATCGTCATCCAGGACTGTTCGATTGAGCCCTTTGGAAATTCTTTTTTCTTTTAATTGCAGGAAAAAATAATACCATTTTAAGTGTACAATTCAGTGGCATTAATTACATTCACAGTGTTGTGCACCCCTCACCTTTTTGTGTTTCCAAAACCTTTTTGTATCACTATAAATAGAAGCTCTGTATCCATTAAGCAGTAACTTTCCATTTTCCCCTCCCCTCGGCCTCTGGTAACCACTAATCTGCTTTCTGGCTTTATGGATTTCCATATTGTGGACATTTCATATAAATGGAGTCATACCATTTATGACCTTTTGTGTCTCCCTTCTTGCATTTAGCATAATGTTTTCAAGGATCATCCATGGTGTAACATGTATCCAAACTTCATTCTTTTTTATGGCTGAATAATATTCTAAATTGTATGGCTATACCATTTGTGTTTATTCATTCATCTGTTGACAGACATTTGGGTTGTTTCCACCCTTTTGGCTGTTGTGAATAATGCTGCTATGAACATTGGGGCACAAATACGTGTTTGAGTTCTTGTTTTCAATTCTTTTGAGGCTATATCTAGGAGTGGAATTGGTGGATCATATGGTAATTCTATCTTTCTTCAGCCTTTTGAACAATCCCTTTCCCATATACTTGACTCACAGGAATCGTGAACAGTAAGATGATTGTTATTTTAAAATATGAACTTTTGGAGCAATTTTTTTATATCTACCATCTCAATGTTTGATTTCTATTTGTTCCATCTATTTTTGTTCTTTTTCTCCTTTTCTGCCTTTTCTTTGGGGGACAAATTGGATTTTTAAAATATTTCATCTTTATTAATTTTTTAGTTATACATCTTTTTGTGTTTTTTTTAATTGTTGCTGAATAGCAATCACAATACAGGTTGGTCATGGAGAAGGCAGTACAGCAGGGAGAAGACAAGTAGTGACGCTATAGCATCTTACTACGCTGATGGACAGTGACTGAAATGGGGTTGGTGGGGGGGACCTGATAATAGGGGGGAATGTTGAAACCATAATATTGTTCATGTGAAACCTTCATGAGATTGTATATGAATGATACTTTAATTTAAAAATTTTTTTTTATTTTGCTATTATTAATATACAATTACATGAGCAACATCATGGTTGCTAGACTCCCCCCATCATCAAGTCCGCACCACATACCCCATTGCAGTCACTGTCCATCAGCGTAGTAAGATGTTATAGAATCACTACTTGTCTTCTCTGTGTTATACTGCCTTCCCTGTATGACCCCCCTACATTATGTGTGCTAATCGTAATGCCCCTTTTACCCTCTTATCCCTCCCTTCCCACCCATCTTCCCCAGTCCCTTTCCCTTTGGTAACTGTTAGTCCATTCTTGGGTCCTGTGAGTCTGCTGCTGTTTTGTTCCTTCAGTTTTTGCTTTGTTCTTATACTCCACAGATGAGTGAAATCATTTGATACTTGTCTTTTTCGGCCTGGCTTATTTCACTGAGCATAATACCCTCTAGCTCCATCCATGTTGTTGCAAATGGTAGGATTTGTTTTCTTCTTATGGCTGAATAATATCCCATTGTGTATATGTACCACATCTTCTTTATCCATTCATCTACTGATGGACACTTAGGTTGCTTTCCTTTCTTGGCTATTGCAAATAGTGCTGCGATAAACATAGGGGTGCAATGATACTTTAATTTTTAAAAAATCGTTGCTGAACAGAATACAGTTTGTTTCTTTAGTTTAACCATATTCTACCTCCAAAAAAACACTCTACTGCTTCAGAACAATGTAGGAAAGTTACAACAGTATTCAAATTGCCACAGTCTCAACTTTTGTGTCCTGTTTGTCACAAATTTCATTTTTACATACAATAGACACAAAGATAATTCCACATTACATGGTCACTACTTTTACTCCAATTAGTTGTATATATTTACTCTTTCCTTTCTTTGGTCTGGTATAATTTTTTTCATTCCTTTCTTTGGTCTGGTATAATTTCTCTTCCTAAACCATCTATCTTAGCATTTCTTTAGTTGCATGTCTACTGGGGATGAATTCTTTATTTATTCTCACCTGGGGATAAAACTTTATTTTGTCTCAGTTTTTGTAGGATATCCTCACTGAATATAGAATTCCAGATAGAAAAATTTTATTTTTCTTTCAGCATTTGAAGATGCTGTTTAATTATGTTCTGGCTTCTATTGTTTTTAGACTGGGAGTCTTCTGTCACTCTTATTATTCCCTGTATGTAGCATGTCTTTTTTTTTTTTTTTGTCTGGCTACTTTCAAGATTTTTTAAATTTTTTGTTTTTCAACAAAACAAAACAGAATAAACAAAACAGCAGTAGACTCATAGACTCTGAGAAGTGACTGGTGGTTACCATGGGGGCGGGGAGGGGAACGGGGATAACAGGGCATAAAAATTCTCAATCATAATATAAGTTGGTCATGGGGACAGGAGTACAGCATGGAGAATATAGCCAATGATTCTGTAACATCTTCCTAGGTTGACAGATAGTAACCACAGTAGTGGGGGTCAGGATTTAATAAAATCATTAACTGGCGAACCACTGTGTTATATACTTGAAACCAATATAAGATTGTATATCAATGATACTTCAATAAAAAATGTTGTTTTTCAGCAGCTTGACTATGAAGTGACTAGGGGATATTGGAATTATGATCAATATATTACTATTTTAAAGTCTCTGTCTCATAATTCCCACATTTGGGCCATCTATGATTCTGGTTTTACTGTTTCCTCTCTTGACAATGGGTAATATTTCCTTGCTTTTTCATATGTGTCTTAATTTTTTACTGAATGCCAGACATTGCATGTAATAGAATACAGTAAGGAGTATAATAAATAATATTTATACCCCCAAAAGGACATGCCTCTTCTTCTGTTAGGCTATATGCATGTAGTTAAGCTACATCTAGGATTTCTTATTGCTTTAGGTAGACTCAGTTACCCATATACTTCAAAGCATTTCAAGATAAGGATCTTGATGGATTTTCATCTTCCAGAACCTCTTTAGAAGGAGTTGTGATTTGAGTGCCTGGGGGATTTGCTTCCGTTCTACCTCACCCTTAGAGGTCAGTAGATCCCTGGACCTGCGCCCCAGGAGTGTCTCTTTCAGGTTTTCTGCCTCAACTCCTGCAAGAAGGACAGGGAGCCATAAAGAGGAACATTCAGAAGTTTCTGCAGCAGCATAAATTAGAAAGTCCATAGATGAATATCTTCCCCCAGGATACAAAAAGTTGTAAGACAACATCACTTCCAAACTTGCTACAAGAAGCTGAATAGCCTAGAAAATGATAGGTCATTCCACCCAATAATTATCTCCCTGAATAAGTTGAGGGGTTTGAAGGAAAATATCTTTCATTTCTCATAGCCCTGTTTTCCACACATGGTTTTCCTCTTCATTTTGATCTCTATCTTTTCTGTTTTCACGTTAGAGGCTTCCTCAAATGCCTGGCGGTCCTTGGTCATCATCTCATATTTAAGAATATGGGATACTGGGAGGGGTGGGCTTGCCGGGCATGGGCTTCATTGTGGGGTCACATACCTGGGCTGTTTCAGTGAGGAATCCCAATATTATTTTCTTTAGTCCCTACGTCTTGGACTTGCCGGAGTCCAGCTCCAGCTGGGGTGAGGTCTCGAAGGGGAGTGAGACGCGTCGGCGAATGAGAAGACACCCACGCTGACTAAGGTGCCAGCATCTCCCAGCATAAGGCTGGTAGTCGTTTATTTTATACAAGTTAACAATCAATAGAATTCTGAGTGGGGAACTTAACAGACAACCATTAAGTAACTCTAAACTCAGTTTCCAGCGGTCTCCAGTGTCCTGGGGTGCGGCGTCCTACATGGTATGGAAACAATAGCAGGGGCAGTTAGGTCCTAAAGGCTGTCTTGGTCCTGTTTGTTCTGTTCTTGATTCCTTATCAAGTCCCCTTAACCGTTTCTACTCCAGTAAGCGTTCTACTGATTAACGCACCTTTCCTTTTGTTTCTCACTTAACAGACACCAGCTGGGCCTATTTCTTTTAATTCTTTTCTATATATAAAAAAAAACTTGAACTGCACTAACCATTGTTCTATTAATCAAAAACCACCTATTCATGTATAGATCATGAACCCTAGTATATGAAATAGGACTGGGAAACAGAGTCCATCAATTAATTTTTCCCATGCTACGTTTACCTTTAGAAAAGTACCATTTTCTACTCAAAATCTCTACAGCTATATTAGGGGGTCCTTCTATAGTGGGAAAAGAAAGCTTATTACTAATTCTTTTCTGGGCAATTGGTGAGTCAGGAAGGGGTCCTACCCGCAGTCCTGGTTCCCATATCGCTTTATGCTGTAATTTCTTTTTTTTTTTTTAAACAATTTATTTTGGTATCTTTAACCTACAATTACATGTGCAATATTATGGTGATTAAACTACCCCCTTCATCAGGTCCCCCCCACCAACCCTGTTACAGTCACTGTCCATCAGTGTAGTGAGATGAGAATCACTACTTGTCTTCTCTGAGTTGTACAGTCCCCCCCGTGCCCCCCCCACCTTACGTCTGCTAATCATAATGCCCCTTTTACCCTCTTATCCCTCCTTCCAACCCTTCTTCCCCAGTCCCTTTCCCTTTGGTAACTATTAGTCCATTCGTGGGTTCTGTGAGTCTGCTGCTGTTTTGTTCCTTCAGTTTTTTTCTTTGTTCTTATACTCCACATATGAGTGAAATCATTTGATACTTGTCTTTTTCGGCTTGGCTTATTTCACTGAGCATAATACCCTCTAGCTCCATCCATGTTGTTGCAAATGGTAGGATTTGTTTTCTTCTTATGGCTGAGTAATATTCCATTGTGTATATGTACCATCTCTTCTTTATCCATTCATCTACTGATGGACACTTAGGTTGCTTCCGTTTCTTGGCTATTATAAATAGTGCTGCGATAAACATAGGGGTGCATCTGTCTTTCTCAAACTGGGCTGCTGCATTCTTAGGGTAAATTCCTAGGAGTGGGATTCCTGGGTCAAATGGTATTTATATTTTGAGTTTATTGAGGAACCTCCATACTGCTTTCCACAATGGTTGAACTAATTTGCATTCCCACCAGCAATGTTGAAGGGTTCCCCTCTCTCCACATCCTTGCCAACATTTGTTGTTGTTTGTGTTTTGGATGTTGGCCATCCTCACTGGTGTGAGGTGATATCTCATTGTGGTTTTAATCTGCATTTCTCTGATGATTAGCGATGTGGAGCATTTTTTCATGTGCCTGTTGGCCATCTGAATTTCTTCTTTAGAGAAGTGTCTATTCATGTCCTGTGCCCATTTCTTAATTGGGTTATTTGCTTTTTGTTTGTTAAGGTGCGTGAGTTCTTTGTATATTTTGGATGTCAACCCCTTATCAGATACATCATTTATGTATATATTTTCCCATATTGTAGGATGTCTTTTTGTTCTACTGATGGTGTTCTTTGCTGTAAAAAAGCTTTTCACCTTGATATAGACCAATTTGTTCATTTTTGCTTTTGTTTCCCTTGCCTGGGGGGATATGTTCATGAAGAAGTCACTCATGTTTATGTCCAAGAGATTTTTGCCTATGTTTTTTTCTAAGAGTTTTATGGTTTCATGACTTACATTCAGGTCTTTGATCCACCTTGAGTTTACCTTTGTGTTTGGGGTTAGACAGTAGTCCAGTTTCATTCTCTTACATGTAGCTGTCCAGTTTTTCCAACACCAGCTGCTGAAGAGGCTGTCGTCTCCCCATTGTATATCCAAGGCTCCTTTATCAAATATTAATTGACTGTAGGTGTTTGGGTTAATGTTTGGATTTTCTTTTCTGTTCCACTGGTCTGTGGGTCTGTTTTTGTGCCAGTACCAAATTGTCTTGATTACTGTGGCTTTGTAGTAGAGCTTGAAGTCAGGGAGCGTAATTCCCCCTGTTTTATTCCTCCTTCTCAGGATTGCTTTGGCTATTTGGGGTCTTTTGTGGTTCCATATGAATTTTAGAATTATTTGTTCCAGTTCATTGAAGAAAGCTGTTGGTAGTTTGATGGGGATTGCATTGAATCTGTAGATTGCTTTAGGTAGTATAGCCATTTTGACAATATTTATTCTTCCTAGCCAAGAGCATGGGATGCATTTCCATTTGTTAGTGTCTTCCTTAATTTCTCCTAGGAGTGTCTTGTAGTTTTCAGAGTACAGGTCTTTCACTTCCTTGGTTAGGTTTATTCCTAGGTATTTTATTCTTTTAGGTGCAATTGTGAATGGAATTGTTTTTCTGATTTCTCTTTCTGTTAGTTCATCATTAGTGTATAGGAAAGCAACAGATTTCTGTGTGTTAATTTTATATCCTGCAACTTTGCTGAATTCAGATATTAGTTCTAGTAGTTTTGGAGTGGAGTGTTTAGGGTTTTTTATGTACAGTATCATGTCATCTGCAAATAGTGACAATTTGACTTCTTCTTTACCAATCTGGATGCCTTGTATGTCTTTGTTTTGTCTGATTGCCGTGGCTAGGACCTCCAGTATTATGTTGAATAACAGTGGAGAGAGTGGGCATCCCTGTCTTGTTCCCGATCTTAGATGAAAAGCTTTCAGCTTCTCGCTATTAAGTATGATGTTAGCTGTGGGTTTGTCATATATGGCCTTTATGATGTTGAGGTACTTGCCGTCTATACCCATTCTGTTGAGAGTTTTAATCATGAATGGATGCTGACTTTTGTCAAATGCTTTTTCAGCATCTATGGGGATGATCATGTGGTTTTTGTTCTTCTTTTTGTTGATGTGGTGGATGATGTTGATGGATTTTCGAATGTTGTACCATCCTTGCATCCCTGGGATGAATCCCACTTGATCATGGTGTATGATCCTCTTGATGTATTTTTGAATTCGGTTTGCTAATATTTTGTTGAGTATTTTTGCATCTACGTTCATCAGGGATATTGGTCTGTAATTTTCTTTTTTAGTGAGGTCTTTGCCCTGTTTTGGTATTAGAGTGATGCTGGCTTCATAGAAAGAGTTTGGAAGTATTCCCTCCTCTTCTATTTTTTGGAAAACTTTAAGGAGAATGGGTGTTATTTCTTCTCTATATGTCTGGTAGAATTCAGAGGTGAATCCATCAGGTCCAGGGGTTTTGTTCTTGGGTAGTTTTTTGATTACCGCTTCAATTTCATTGCTGGTGATTGGTCTGTTTAGTTTTTCTGTTTCCTGCTTGGTGAGTCTTGGAAGGCTGTATTTTTCTAAGAAGTTGTCCATTTCTCCTAGGTTTTGGAGCTTGTTAGCATATAGATGCTCATAATATTCTCTTATAATTCTTTGTATATCTGTGGGGTCTGTCATTATTTTTCCTTTCTCATTTCTGATTCTGTTTATGTGTGTGGATTCTCTTTTTCTCTTAATGAGTCTGGCTAGGGGTTTATCTATTTTGTTTATTTTTTCAAAGAACCAGCTCTTGGTTTCATTGATTTTTTCTATTGTTTTATTCTTCTCAATTTTATTTATTTCTTCTCTGATCTTTATTATGTGTCTCCTTCTGGTGACTTTGGGCTCATTTGTTCTTCTTTTTCCAATTTCAATAATTGTGTCTTTAGACTGTTCATTTGGGAATGTTCTTCCTTCTTTAAATGGGCCTGGATTGCAATGTACTTTCCTCTTAAGACTGCCTTCGCTGCGTCCCACAGAAGTTGTGGCTTTGTGTTGTTGTTGTCATTAGTCTCCATATATTCTTTGATTTCTGTTTTGATTTGGTCGTTAACCCATTGATTCATTAGGAGAATGTTGTTAAGTCTCCATGTATTTGTGAGCCTTTTTGATTTCTTTCTGAAATTTATTTCTAGTTTTCTACCTTTGTGATCTGAGAAGTTGGTTGGTAAGATTTCAATATTTTTGAATTTACTGAGGTTCTTTTTGTGGCCTAGTATGTGGTCTATTCTGGAAAATGTTCCATGTGCACTTGAGAAGAATGTGTATCCTGCTGCTTTTGGGTGCAGAGTTCTGTCGATGTCTGTTAGGTCCATCTGTTCTAGTGTGTTGTTCAGTGCCTCTGTGTCCTTACTTATCCTCTGTCTGGTTGATCTGTCCTTTGGAGTGAGTGGTGTGTTGAAGTCTCCTAAAATGAATGCATTGCTGTCTATTTCCTCCTTCAGTTCTATTAGTATTTGCTTCACATATGCTGACGCTCCTGTGTTGGGTGCATATATATTTATAATGGTTATATCTTCTTGTTGGACTGACCCCTATGCTGTAATTTCTTATAAAGCTCCTCTGCTGTAATATTAGGGCAGAAAGGGGGCAACCTTGTATAGGTTCCAAAGAAGGAGTTCCTTCTGAGTATGCGCGAAAGGTAGGGTGAGCTTTCCTTGAGCTTTGGCTACCTGCCTTAAGTATTTGGAGTAAAACTGAAAATAAAAGGGGGGTAACTTCTTGTTATATTTCTGAGAATTATGGTGTGCTTTTTGTTAGAGCTCCAAGTAATGAAGCGCGTGGGAAAGTTAATGATACAGCGGGAAATACCAAGGGCCAGCTGGGAGGCTTCCAGACCTTCTGAAGGCATCCTCGAGCCTGGACTCTGTCAAGCAGCCGGAGTAGCTTGGCCCCCGACATGGAATGGTCACATAGGCCAGAGAGAGATCCATCGTCAGTCTGATGTCTGGTGCTGACTGTTAGCACTCAAGGGAATGGGTAGGGCAAGAGGGCCCAGAGTGTCTCACATTTAGTAGGTAAATACTCATTCTGTCTCCGAATCTTCAGTGTGGTACCCCGTAAGCTGTTCTTATTGTTCCCCAGTTAAGACACTCTTTGTTTCATTATCTCCAAAGGATGATGAACTTCCTCTTCTGCTGGAGTGGGTGACGGCATCTGGAAGTCCAACCACCCCTGAAACATATTTCTCACTGCAGCTCCACATTTGTCCCTATTTCTGCTGCTGATTTTAGAGCCATGTGAATTTAGCTGCTGCTTCATTGTCCCCACTGCCTCAGCTGTCTTCTGCTATAGTGGTTATGGCTCAGCTATCACAATCTTATTGCTGTTATGTCACCTCCTGTTATTTTATCCTTGGGAATTTTGCTTTTAAAAAGTTATTTGCTGTCTCTTACTGCACTGATGGACAGGGACTGCAATGGGGTATGGGGGGGACTCAATAATAAGGGTGAATGTAGTAACCACATTGTTTTTCTTGTGAATCCTTTATAAGAGTGTATATCAATGATATCTTAATTAAAAAAAAAGTTATTTGCTGTCATTTTAGTGGGGTCTCAGGAGAGAGAGAAAATAAATGCATGTGTTTAATCTGACCTTTTCCTTTCCAAGTCAATAGTATGTGAAAAAGTCTAGCAGAGCAATAGCATGGAAAGAGAAGGAGACTGGTTGGGGCATGTGGGGAAGGACTGTGGTACTCACAAACCAGCTTGCTTGAAGTCCATGAATCCCTAGTGATCCCTGTCTACATACTGACTTGGTTTTCACCAGCAGCCCTGTCTGCAGCCTGTAAAACAGGCAGTTCTGTTCAAAGCCTTGGCGGTGTGTAGGTAAAGCAGAATAGGTGACTTAAGAATGGTTTAATTGTACAGGCCAACCAACATGCCTACCAAGAGGGCGCAGCACCTCTAGCCAGTGATTTACCACAGACTGGGAGGCTTCAACAATAGACATTTATTTTCTCACGGTTGTGGAGGTGGGAAGTCCCCGATCAAGTCCTGGCAAGGTTGATTTCTGCTGAAAGCTCTTTTCTTGGCTTGTAGATGGTTGTCTTGTCTGTGTCCTTGCATAGCGGACACAAAAGGGGAGAGAGAGTCAGTGCAGGACCACTCTCTGGTATTTCTTTTTGTAAGGACACTAATCCTATCAGATCAGGGCCCCGCCCTTATAACTTCAACAATTACTTTCTTAGAGGCCCCATCTCTAAATACAGCAACATGGGGGATTAGAGCTTCAACATACAAATGGGGGTGGTTTACAAAATTCAGTCCATAACAGATGGCCATACTGTATATCACACAGCCTACCCCAACCTTGTCCTCACCTGCTTAGTTAGACCAGAAGCCAGCACCTGGCCAACAACAGCCAATGGATAGACGGGTCAGTTTCCTATCAGGTTACTTCAAATGAAGACTCTTCCCAAGTAAGGATAGTATTTGGGCCAATAAACTTGTTTCTTGTGGTACTTGGACTGCCCTGAGTTTAGAAGCCAGAAGACATGCAGAGAAGAGGTAGTATGTTATTGTCATGAAGCAGTAGAAGCCAAAGGGATGCAGAAACTAGGACTAAGCAGAAGGAAATTGTAAGTCGGGGAAAGGAAATCCCAGGGCAAAATACCTCTAAAAACAGAAATCAGTCAAAGGGAGAAATAAAGTTTAAAACCCATTTATTGCTCACAAACTGCAGCCGAGGGCCATCTCCTCTGCTCCTGAAGAAGCAAGCAAGCCAGCCAGCCCCTCCCTTTAAACTCTCGGGTACAGACACGCCCTCAGTTGCCCAGGTAATTACCCACTGACATGGAGATGAACTTCCCTCCACCTCTGAGGATATGCAAATGTGCCAAAGCCATTTTACATGTTACAATTTTACCCGCAGAAAGAAATGAAGAAAACGTGGGCACAGAGGAGACGGTGATGTCGGTTCATGCTGGTAGTGGGGCCTGGATGTGCTGGGCAGGCAAATGGATACGAGCGGGGTGGAAAGAGAACAAAGTCAGGAAATCCCCCTAGAAAGGACTCAGTTAACCAGTTAAAACTAGAAAGCCAGGAAAGACTCAGAGTTGATAAGTGAAAGCTCAAAAGGTCAAAAGCAACTTGGCCTTGAAGGTTTGAATATTCCTCAGGTAAGGAAAAGTATCTGAGCACAGCCCATGTCTTCACTGTGTCAATTAGATCATTGTAAGTGTACTCTAGCCTGCTAGAAGGCCCACCTACAAACAGCATAATAAAGACAGGGAGAGCCCACCTTAAGCCAAAATTGCATTTTGAAAAAACCCAAGAAGTTAAGAAGAAAGATTCTTAAATACTCTTTAGCAAACAAATAACCTTGCAGGAAGGGCAGACGGTCTTGACGGATATGCTCCCAAACAGGGAAGCTGCTGTCCCGGGAGGGGACCAGAGCAGTACATTTCTTGTGTTTGGCTAATTTTGAAGAATTACCTAGAGGACTGATAAGAAATTAATGTCTCATCAAAGATACTTGGGACCACTTAACAAGTCCACACTCCCAGTCCTTTGTCACATTCTTGAAAAATCCTTAAAAGGGGGAACCCCCAACCTTTCAGGGTGCTCCTCTCTCTGAGGTCGTCTGCACTTTCTCTCTAAGTAACTTTAAATAAAACTTCTACTCAGTTTCATTACTGTGTCTCTGCCCTTCAATTCTTTGTTGCGGTGGGGACAAGAACCAAGGAAAATACACGCCTCTCCCCCAACAGTAGGAGCAGCAGGGGCTGAGTCGCCTTAATAGCAGTTCAGGTGTGGGAGGTTATGTGGGGGTAAGATAACCTAGTCCTTCGAGATGCTTAAAAACCAGGTTCAGACTCCCCAGAGCTCAGGTATATGACTGCCTGGGCTCCTGTCCACATGGCTGTTGTGATGGTTTATGGATCAATGTGACTGGACCTCAGGTGCCTCCTGGGTCTGTCTGTGAGAAGTCTCTGGATGCCCTCAACATTTGAATCAGTAGACTGAGTAAAGCAGAGTGCCCTCCCTAATGTGGGTGGGCCTCACCCATTCAACTGAAGAGCCGAATGGAACAAAGTCTGAGTAAGAGGGAACTCTCCTGACTGACTGACTGACTGACGGAGCTGGGAAGGTAGCCTTTTCCTGCCCTCAGGCTGGAACTTTCCCCATCAGCTCTCCTGGGCCTCCAGCTTGCCAGTTGGAGACCTTGGGACTTCTGAGGCTCTATAGTCACATGAGCCAATTTCTTACAATAAATATCTTCACAGACACACACACACAACCCGCTATTGGCTCTGTTTCTCTGGAGAAGCCTAATACAACTGTCTTCCTCATTCCTTCATGAATCCTCCATTAATGGAGAAACTTGAGCATGTTGAAGATATACATTATAGCGCCTAGGCTGGATATGGAAAAGAAAAAGGCCAAGAGGGGTCTGATGGGATGCTGGGGTAAAGGGACTGGAAAGCTCTGCAAGGTCAAAACACAAGGGTAGTGGAAGGGAGGAAGTTGGAGAACAGGAAGGAACAGATTGGAAGCTGTGCCTGGAGAGTTGGCATTTGGAACTTAGCATGCCAGAGCAACTCCATGGATGATGATAAGGTCTAAGACACGAGTGTGAGAGGAAGACGCTGAAGCAAGGTCAAGAAGGTCTTTGGAGATAAGGTCAAGAAACAGGTTGGGATGTTGTGTGGATGAGGGAAAGGTTCAGAGCCACTGGTGAATAAGGCAGAGTGATAGCCCAAGATGGAGCAGATGGTGGCCAGGCCCAGGGAGAAGAGACTTGAAGGGACCTCTCCAGAAGGCCGATGAGTGCCCTCAAAACATGGAGACTGGCTCTTTCCGGACAGGGCAATCCAGGAACGAGAACAAGGAGCAAGCAGCAGGGCCTTTGATGACCTGCTCCCCAGAGCTGCCGGACATCACTTCTGTTTCTGTGTGTTCATTAGAAGGAAGTCACCAAGTCCAGCCCACACCTAAGACAAGGGGAAGGAGGCACCACCTCGTGAATGGAGGAGCACCAAAAGCTTTGTAGGCACAGGTCAACATCACCAGAGCACAGATACTGGTGAACTTTAGAGCTCGTTAAGAAGGAACGTTAATGTGAAGTATAAGAACAAAGCAAAAACTGAAGGAACAAAACAGCAGCAGACTCACAGGACCCAAGAATGGACTAGCAGTTACTAAAGGGAAAGGGACTGGGGAGGATGGGTGGGAAGGGAGGGATAAGGGGGAAGAAAGGGTATTACGATTAGCAGACATAATGTAGGGCGGTGGCAAGGGGAGGACTGTACAACACAGAAGACAAGTAGTGACTCTATAGCATCTCACTACGCTGATGGACAGTGACTGTAACGGGGTATGTGGTGGGGACCTGATGATGGGGGGAGTCTAGTAACCACAGTGTTGCTCATGTGAAACCTGAGTATAACATCGTATATCAATGATACCTTAATAAAAAAATTAAAAAAGAATGAACGTTAAAATAGCTAGAGTAACTACTAAAAAATTGATACTATGCTTCTAAACAAATAGTAAGGAAAATGAAACAAGGAAACAAATCCAATTCATCTAAAAGGTGACTGAGAAGAGAGGAAACTACAGGGACCTTCTCTTAATGTGCCTTTGAATTTACCACCAAAGTTGGGCATCTCCCAGATGTGCATAGCCTGAGTCTGGGAGGCAAATTAGGTTTTACACACTAGGGGCTGTCACATGAGATTTGGAAGGCTGAGGGAAGGAGAGGCCATACTCCTGCTGTGTAGAGCTGTTTTACTGCTCCACATATCAAGGTCAAGGAGGCATGGGGCTTTAGCAAGAATGCCCCTGTGTCCAGCCTTCACTTCTTACGGCAGCGATGAGTTCTTGGTCCCAGCTTGCTGATTGCTGGCTCATGACTATGGTGGTGTCTTCTTGAACTCAAGAATTACCTGGGAGCTGCCTGTTCCCTCACCTTGCCGATGGTGACAGAGGTAGTAGTGCCTTTGGGGACCCAGATCTGTGGTAATATCCTGGGGAGCCCACTCAAAACACACCTCTCTGGCCCTATAAGGGTTGTGTATGCTTTCACTCCTCTGTACAAAATCCCTTTCTATGTAAGATGGCTGGAGTGGTTTCTGCTTCCTGACCTGAACCCTCACTGATAGAAAGTGGGAGTGGAGGGAGAAGTTTGGAATGCAGGGCAACTGGAAGAAACTTAAAAAGTGGGCAAAAGTAAATCTGAACATGCAGCAATATAATCAACTAGGCCCACAAGTAAAAGACAAAGACAGGCAGACATATTTACCATAAGACCCAGCAATCCCACTCCTCAGTGGTTACCTTACAGAAACAAAAACCTGTACGCTGAAGTGTATGAGAGCTCTGTTCATCATCGCCAAAAGCTGGAAACAACCCAGATGCCCTTCAACAAGTGCACAGCTAACCAAACCAATATATGCAAACAATGGCATACTCAGTAACCAAAAGGAACACGCTGCTGACGCCCACCCACAGTGACATGGATGAATCTCAAAAACTACATTGAACAAAGGAAGCCAGAGGAAAGAGTTCATATTGTATGATTCCATCTGTGGCAAATTCCAGCAAACACAGAAAGCAGACCACTGAGGGCCAGGGGATGGGGCTGGAAGGAGTGGTTGGCTGCAAAGGGGCAGGAGAGAATTTTGGGAGATGGTGAAAATGCTGTGTGTCTTGATTTTGGTGGTGGTTACATGACACTGAACAAGACTCATTGTACTGTGCACCTCAAAAGGGTGAATTTTACTGTATGTAAATAATACTTCAAGAAAGCTGATTTTTAAAAAGATGAGGATTGTTAGACTGGACCAAAGTAAACCAAAACCCAACTATAGGCTGTTTCAAGACCCAAAGACACAAAAAGATTGAAAGGAGATTAGAGAGAGATCCACCAGGCTCCGAGCCCAGCCTGCTGGCACCTCCTTCCAGCCCCACTGGGTCCCACCCCTCCTCATGCGGCCCTTCTCCTGGGGTGGGCTGGGCTGGCCAGACTCCCGCCGCCCTTGTCCAGTGGACTGTGCTCAAGAGGGCTGGGTCACAGGGAGCTGTGACGAGCACTGACCGTCGAAGGGCTGTGACTGGGCCCAGCCGTCTATCTGTCCTGCGTCCCTCTGCCCCCAAGCCACCACAGCAAGCAGGGAGTAGAGGAAAGGAGGAAAGGCGGCTCACCTCTTGTTCAAGGCCAATCCCTCTTGCTTCTTCTGGGACTTGCTCTGCCTGTGGTCCTCTCGTGTTCCTGCTCTTGTTCCACTGGTCCCTCCATCTGGGCACGCGGAAGTGGGAGAATGCTCTTTGCAGTCACACAGAAGCAAGTTCAAATCCCAGCTCTGCCATTTACTTTCTGGGTGATCTTTTTAAACATTTTTTAAATTGAAATATAGTTGATATACGATATTAATTGGTTTCAGATGTATAGCATAGTGATTTGACAATTACAGACATTACTAAATGCTCACCATGGTAAGTGTGGTTGCTCTCTGCCAACGTATAAGGATATTACAGTATTATTGACTATAGCCCCTATTGTACTTTCATCCCTGTGACTAATTTATACTATGGTTGGACTTTTATCTCTCTTTATCCCCTTCCCCTATTTCACCCATTCCCCCCACCCCACCATGGGAACCACCAGTCTATTCTCTGTGTTTATTAGCTTATTTCTGTTTGTTTCTTTATTCATTTGATTTTTTTTTTTAGATTCGTTTTTTGTCTTTCTCTGTCTGACTTATGTCACTTAGCATAATATCCTCTAGATTCATCCATGTTGTCCCAAATGGCAAGGTTTCATTCTTTTTATGGCTGATCAATATTCCATTGTATATATGTACCACCTCTCTTTTATCCATCCATCTATTGACGGTCATTTAGGTTGGTTCCATACCTTGACAATTGTAAATAATTCTGCAATAAACATAAGGGTGCATATATTATAACAGAATGAGAAAGCTTGACATCTCTGCCTTCATATTGTATCTGTGTCCTTTGTGGCCTTAATCTTGGGGTCAAAAAGCTTCTGCTCAGCCCTGCAGTCCTGCACGTGTGCTTGTTAATCATCAAAAGGAATTTTGCTTGTGATTTCGGCTTGGTGCAACCAGCCCCCTACCCAAACTCGCCTCCCTGAGGAGATAAAGAAGCATGTACAAAAATGATGACTGGATGGTCAAGGACTTATAGGAATATGATGGCCAGGCCCATTTCAATGAAATGACTGGAGCCAACCAACCAAGGAGAAGGAGCTTCACAACCCTCCTTGCTGAGTCCAGATGTCTGAGATCCACTGTCACCTCCTGTCTTCGACCATCCCCTGCTCCTCTCTTTCCCAATATAAAAGAAAGCTTGAAAGCAACCCTAAGTTAAGGTGGCGCTTTAGGACATTCGCCTGACATCCTCTCGTTCTGCTGGCTTTCCAAATAAAGTTGTTTTCCTTGCCCCAACACCTTGTCTCCTGGCTTATTGGCATGTCGTGCAGCAAGTGGCATGAGCTTGGACCCAGTGACAATATATTTTCAAACTAGTGATTTTGTTTTCTTCAAATAAATTCCCAGAAATGGAATTACTGGACTGTATGGCATTTCTGTTTTAGTTTTTTGAGGAACCTTCATTCTCCTTTCCGTAGCGGCAGCACCAATTTACAATCCCACCAGCAGTGTCCAAAGGCTCCCTTTTCTCCATATCCTTGCCAACACTTGCTATTTCTTGTCTTTTGGATAGTGGCCATTCTGACTGTCATGAGGTGCTATCTCATTGTGGTTTGGGTCTGCATTTCCCTGATGATTCGTCATGTGGAGCATCTTTTCATGTCTGTTGACCATCTGTATGTCTTCTTTGGAAAAATGTCTCTTCAGGTCCTCTGCCAATTTTTAAATTGGATTATTTTTCTTTTTTGGTGTGGAGTTGTATGAATTCTTTATATATTTTGGATATTAGCCCCTTTGCAGATATATCACCTACAAATATCTTCTCCTATACTGTAGATTGCCTTTTCATTTTGTTGATGGTTTCCTTTTCTGTGCAGAAGCTTTTTAGTTTGATATGATCCCAGTTTGTTTACTTTTGCTTTTTTTTCCCTTTGCCTGGAGAGTCGTATCCTCCTGGGTGATCTTGGGTAAGTCACTTGATGCGTCTGAACCTGTTTCCTCGTCTGTGAAATGGGCGCAGTAATGATGCCTACTTTCTACTGATGGCCCGAGGAGTAGGAGAACAGAATGCAGGTGGGATGCTTGGCACAGCACCTCCTGGCTGCATGACTGCCTGTCTGGGCCATGGGCTCTTCACTTCGACAGTGAGGATAATAAACTTCAGCAGAAGGTCATGTGTGGGCACAATGAGCCCATGAAGAGGGACTTCCTGGCTGTGCTCCCTGGATACCTTCCTTGAGTTCTTTGGGCTTCAGTTTCCTCATCTGTAATATGAGCTAATGATTGACCAACCTGGGTTGCTGTGCAAAATAAATGTGCTAATACGTGAACTGTGCTTAGAACAATGCTTAAAACAATGTCATTTATTTCGTGTACTGAGTAATGAGTAACAGTATAATAAATGCAGACTGAGCCCATCATTACGCCCTCAGCAGGAGCATCCCAAGTGGCTTCTAGCCCTTCTTACTTTGCTGCTGCCATTACTGTTGTAGTGATCAGCGTCAAGCCCTACATTACACAGGGATTTGTGGGAGTTGGGGCTGGAGGAAGGGGGGTGAGCGGACGCAGAGGCAGCTGGAGAGGAGAGAGGCCAGGACTATCACAGGTCAGATCAGAGTAGGTAGGAAGCATACCACACCTCAGTGCCTCATGGGAAATAGCCCCTCTTGAGCACCCAGGCCCACCATCCACACCCAGCTGGGGCCCCACTGATTGGCCTTGTGCCTGGGCTCAGCTTCCTCCCTGCTCCTGAAAGGGCTGGACCAGTGGAACAAGAGCCCACCAGCATCCCACTCTGGGTCTCCTGGAACTGGAATGAACGGCCACTGGAAGTCCTGGGGGGTGGGGGTTCCCCTCCGTTTCTCCTTGTCTCCAGACTTCACCTTCACTCAGGGACCTAGTCTTTTCCCTCCTCCTTTTAAAGAACCGTAAGACACACTGCCATCAAGAGCAGCCCTGAGGGCAGGTGGGGCCACTCCAAGCCTCCCCGTCCAGGTAAAACCGAAGCTGGCATGGAGATGGTCTCATGGGGTAGGGACTCCAGGCCAGGATGTCAGGGCCCCACCCGCGTGGGCCCCACACGGCGTAGAGGGTCTCAGGAGACTGAGCTGAGGCCCCCGGAATGCTTCGTTGGGCAACAGGCATGCCCATAAAAATACCATGGGCACCAGGGCTGCTATCTGCCATCTGGGCCCTAGGCCTTCCTTGCCCTGCGGCCTGCTCAGCTCACTGCGGAATTCCAGCGCCCTCCGTCTTGCTTCGGAGGTCACGGCCAAGAGCCTGGGCGGGCGGGGTGGGGGACACTGGGGAGGAGTGCATTCCCCAGTCTTCCAGTACAGGGCTGAGGGGAGAATGAGGCCGCAGAAAAAGGTCGGAATGGAGAAAGCCCCACGACAAAGAAAGAAGACGCCGCGCCTGGGAAAGCTGGCAGGGAGTCTGAGGAAGATCTGGGCCTTGGGACTGGCAGCTCAAGGGGCGCCATCTCCGAAACCTCCTCGCTCCCGGCCTCTGGGCTGCCCGCACCCCTCTGCTTGTCCCTGCTGGGCTGTGATCGAAGCCCGCGCCTAGGATTCGGGGCAGGGGGGTGGATTCGGGGAAAAGCCCAGGGAGTCAGGAATCCTGATCCTGGGTGGGGGACGTCCGAATACCCCACGAACGGGGCGCGGCCAGGACCGCGTCGTGTGTGGTGCCTGTAGCTCGCCAGCGTCCCTCGAGAGTCGGATGGCGGGGCGGGGGCATGTCGCTCCCCACCCGACTCCTCTCCACCGCCCGATCCCGCGCCCTGGGAGCACACCCACAGCGCGATTCCTGCCCGAGCCTCCACGGCAGCGCGGGTGCCCGGGTGCGTGGGGCGAGCGGGCCAGGGACTCCCGGGCGGCGAGCGTCCCATGAGGTCCTAGAGGGAGGCGCCGGGGCTTCCCAGCCCGTCCCGGGCTCAGCAGCCGGCTCCGCCGGGACGAGGGGCGAGGGCGCGGCAGGGCGGGGCGGGCGGCCGGGGAGGTGATCTCACTGCCTCTTCCCCCGCCTGCCCTGCGCTACCCTCCCCCTCCCCGCGCGCACGCCCGCCCCGCCCCTGCCCCGCCGCCGCCGCCGCCGCCGCCGCCGCATCGGCATCGGCATCGCAGACGCGCTTGGGCGGCGGGTCCGAGGCCGGCGCGGCTGAGGCTGGGCTGGCAGCCGGAGCGGCGGCCGCAGCGCAGGTAAGGCGGGCAGGCCTGCCCTTGGCCCCGGCCGCGACTGCGACGCCCCGCGTCCCCGGTCCAGCCCTGCCTCGGGGCGCGAGCGGGGAGCGCCGCCCGCCCGGCCAGACCCGCGGTCACCGGAGGGGCGGCCGGAGCCCCACCCAGGCCAGGCACCGGCTCCCAGCTCAGCGAACGGGGGCGGGTCGGAGGCAGGAGGCCGGGGGCAGTAGCCTGACAGGTGAGGGGTACCTGGGCGGCACCCAAAATGCTGACCCGGTAAGGAGTCAGGCAGGGTCTGTGCGGGCAGGTGGGGACGGAAGTTGGCCGGTCCCTACGTGTGTGAGAAAGGGAGCGGGATGCGGCCGAGTGACGGCCCTCCGCCGCCTTGGGGTGTGGCCCTGGGCGTGGCTGCCCCCTTTGCCCCAGTCGAGGGCCCTATTTGGCTGAAAACCCGGCCGCCGGCTTGGTGGAGGTAGGAGGTGGAGAGGTTGGGCTAGGCTGCGGGGGAGGGGAGGAAACAGGGCTGGGCGCTGCCCGGCCTTCCGCCCCAAGGGGTGGGGGGCTTTGTTCTCTCTCTTCTTTCCAAATGCCACCCCGGACTCCCCTCCAAGCCTGCAGCAGGACCGGGGTCGCCTCCCCCAAGGCACAGGGAGCCTCAGTTTCTGCAGGCTCTTGTGGCTAAGAAAGGGTACACTGAGTGAGGTGGGCCTGGGCACCCACCCACGTGTGGCTGTGCACATGGCGTAGAGTGTGGGTCCATCGGGTAAGGGTGAGGGAGAGAGGGCCTTATTGGCACAGGGCCAGGGATTCTGTAAAGCAAGATGCTCAGGGCGCTGGCCCTGCCCACTGCAGGTCTTTGGCTCATGACTGAGTCTTCCTACCTCTTTGGTTGGGTGTGTGTGCAGGGTGTCTGCAATTCTTGTTCCCTGCCTCCTAGGCCAGATTTTGGGGTTTCTTAGCTGGCAGGGGTTGCAAAAACCACCTAGTACAACCTGCTGGCCCCTACAGAGTATCTGGAGCCCCGCCCATCACTGCCTGTGTCCAGGAGGCAGGCCCAGGGCCATCTGCCAGCCCCAAGCAGTGGGGGCAGTGCACCCCCGCTCCAAGCAGGTGCCCTGCTTCCAGTTAACTCCACCCAGAGGGCAGGGGTTTCTGGGCAGCCCAGTGCCATCTCTGCTGACTCACGTGGCCCTGGTGGTGAACAATCCAGTCAACCCTTCTTCCCAGGAACTGCTGCTGCAGAGCCCATCTTTCTTGTCCCCGTGGGGTGGCTGGGGCAGGGGCTGCCCCGGGCCTCTCACCTCTGACCAGCTCTTGATGCAGGTGATGGGCTTCTCACCTGGCACTGAGCCCATGCAGCACCTGCGCGGGCACCCAGGGCTCCTGAGACTCTGGGGCTCTCAGCTATCTATGGGCATGTAGCAAGCCTCCTGCCAGGGCTGGGCATGAGACCCCCTGCCCAGCTCCTGGCCATTTATCTTTGCAGCATCCTAGTCTTTCTCATTCTCTCTGTACTTATTTCTGTCTCTGTGTGTGTAATCCCCAAAGTAGTACATCTTATTGTGGTACACTTGAGATACACAGAAAAGAACAAAAGAAATTAAGGATCCCTGGTGATCTGATCAAGAGAAACCTGTTCAGCACACTCCAGCCTCAGTCTCCCTGGTTTGCTACAAGCTGATACCCAGTGTCCAGCCCCCAGCCCCCTACAGAACACCTAGCACCCTGAGGTGGTAGGATCCCCTCCCTGCTCAGGAGCTCAGTGGCCCTTGGCGGGTAGCCAATCATTTGCTGGATAGCTATTCACTTCCAAGTGCCCACTTGGGCCAGCCGCCAGACTACCCATGGAAAAACCAGTAGTATACTGGACCAACACTGTCTTTGTCCTCAGCGGGTGCTGATTGGTTTTCTTTTTTCCTTTGTGATGATCTGAAAGGGAAAGGGAGGCAGAAAGTGAGGAAGGGCCTTGTCTGAGGCCTAGTCCAGTGGGCAAGGTCCCCTAGGCTGTACTTGCATCTGCTGCTTTCCATCACTGGGGCGGGTGCCTTCCATGGCATGCACTTGAACAAGACCATCTGGAGGGTGGAGGACGCAGCTCCCTGTGCCACACATGCCATTCCCCAGCTCAGTGACTTGGGACCCTCAGTCCCTTCCCCACTTTGAGACTCAGCCCTTTGGGCTATCACATGAGGGTGCAGACTCATTAATCTTCAAGGTCCCTTTCAAGACAAATGGTCCCCGGTGCCACTCTAAATGGCTGCAACTGGAAAGAACATCTCTTGGGGCACTCTTCTGGACAGAGAGTGCCATGTGGCCTGGCAGAGCAGGCCATGCTGGTCTTGCAGTGTCGGGCCAGCCTCCGTGACAGCCAGGGCAAAGGTATGATGGAAGCTCTTCCAGATCCTCCTTCTTGGGCAAAAGGTTGAAACAGCTCTGGGATGAGGAAGTGTGGTGAGGGTAGGGTACATTCCTCGAGCTGCCTGTGGCCTAGGAGGGACATGCTCTGGGGGAGAATGGAGTAGAGTGGGGGTCCTGTGAAGAGTTCAGCCAGGATGACCATCCCAGCCAATGCCCTGCTCCACCAGGTCCCCCTCTGTGGACCCCTACCTCACCCTGTGATTCAGACAATGCAGGAGGCAGGAGGTCTGACTCCCCACTCCAGGATCAGAAGCAGACTGCTGTCTTTGCCTTGCCCCCTCCTCCCACAGTTAGGAAGGCTGGGGTCAGGTCCCTGGGTGGGGGCCCCCTGGAATGGGCCCTTAACAGACCCTCCCCACCAGTCTTCCTCCCTCCTGTTTGCTTTGGCCTGGCCTGGCCATCCCCTTCTCCTGCTTGCCCTGTGCTCCACTCGCCCTTCCCTCGTCAGCCACCTGCCTCGCCACGCCCCATCCCCACACCATCACCTGCCCCGCTGCCCAGTGGGAGTGCGTGGTGGCAGGATACACGATTTCCCTGCCTCTGCCTCCCCGCCCCTCCCTGCGGGTGCCCTTGGCTCCATCCCTCTGCTTCCCCTCTTGTCTGTCCTCTCTCTCTGCTCCCTACCCTGCCCTGGCTCTGAGCCTCAGCATGGAGGTGGTTGCTCTGCTGCCCCATGCTGCTGGCCAGTGGCCGCCATTCCTTTGGGTGGGCCCAGACCTCTTATGGGGACCTTGTCTGGCCTGGAGGCTGGACAGGGAGTGCCCGGTGGCCACCAGTCAGAGGGCTAGGGCTGGGCGTTTAAGGCCAGCCTGCCTTCTCTCCAGATATCAACAGGATCTTTATGGCTTCCTAAAGGCTGTGGCCAGAGAGAGGGTGGAGCTGGGGAGGTGGGAGGCCCTCTGCAGGGGAAGTGTCTGGACTGCCCTTCTTCCCAGATACTTTTCTTTGTCCAGTGCCCGCCCCCCAGGGGCCTTGGCTGCTGGCCTTGGCCTTCCATGCTCTCTCCAGGTCCTGAAGCTGTGGAGAGAGCACCAAGCCACTGTCCTGCCACTCAGCAGCTCGTGCCAGTCTCTGGCCCTAAACCCATCAGAGATGGCCGGGTCATCCTTGGAGTAAGAGGGTGGTGGCGTGGCTCTGTGCACTCGGCCAAGGGGTCTCTCTGAGCCTGACCATCCAGATGGCAGTCTGGTGGTAGAGCTTGAAGGGAGGGGTGAGTCCCCAGGGGCTGCTCCCCTCAGGTCTCCACTCTAAAACATGCAGAGGCAGGCAGATTGGGAGAGGGCAGCCAGGTCTGGAGGTTTGCAGGGGGGTTGCTTTGGGGGTATGGGGGTGTGCAGAGCTTCCAGTATTCCTATTTGCACGTGTGTGTTCGCATGTGTACCTGTGTGCTGGTGAGAGAGCGTGCACAAACTCATCTTCCTGATGCCCTCCACAGGGCCTATGCTGGGAAGGGCGGGGCTGATAGTAGTGGCTGTGGAGGCTGGCATGATTCAATGCATGACATAGGGCTCCCCATTGTGGGGGTAAGGGGTGAGGGTAGGGGTTGGGGAGGGGGTGGTAACCCTCTGGCTCCTCCCCTGGCAGCCTGCTTTCATGCCTTAGGAATGCCGAGGCCCTGGGGAGCAACAGAGGCTCCATTGTCCACCCCTCAGGCTTCCTGTGCCCCTCTGTCCTTGAACCCTCTGGGATCAGAGGGCTCCAAGGGAGCTGGAGGGGCCTGGCGATGTCTGGCCTTTTCCAGATGTCCCCTGCACTCCCTGCTGCCCTTGGGCCATGTGTCCTAGGACTGGGTGTGAGAAGCAAGCTCTGATGCATGGGGCCCCTCTCCTCTGCTTGGCACCTTCCCTGCACTGCCTGCCTGCCCTGCTGCCTGGAGGCAGGCCCTGCTAGCCCAGAGAAGTGGAAGGTACATTGTCCTCTCCGGCCTGGCCCCTGAAGCCCCGTCTAGTGCCAGGTTCATTTCTCAGGTCAGGTTTCTGGTCGTGTTCTGAACCTGCTTTCCAGAGCTGCAGGGAGAATAAAGGGGCCAGGGGGGAGCATAGCTTTCAGACTGTGGGCAATTTGGCTGTAGCACTGGCATTCTAGGGGCCTGGGAGTCTGGAGTCTTGGCCCCTGTTCCACTGGGTCTCAGTTTACTTTTCTGTACAAGAAGGGACTCAGTGGTGTCCCTAAGCCCTGAGTGGAGAGAGGGGCCTTCTAGGTAGCTAAAGTCCTCTTTGTGAGGAGGCCCTGTGGCCTTTGGTTTCAAAAAGGAAGTCAGAGTGACCCAAGATTCTCGATAGCAGGGAAGGGGACCAAGAAACCCAGGGTGTCCCCAAGCCTGACCGGGAGGAGTTCACTTGGACAGAGTCCTTGGATGGGGGGTGGTGTAAAGCACAAGGCTGAGGAATGGGATGGTTCCTGCTCTGTGCGGAGGTGTGGTGTGGGTCACATCCTGCTTCACGGAGCGTCCTCCGCAAATTGTCCTCACTGCCCCATGAATTTGCCTGCCATCTGCCTAGCAAATGAGCCCTTCCCCAGGGGCAGGGTGGCTTGGTAGCCATCCTTGTCCAAGCCTGGCCCCTGGAAAAGCCAGCAGGCACACATGCTGGGATGCTTGAGTACCTGAGAGGTGAGCGGACTCCCTGAGTATCTTTGGCAGCTTTGGGAGCCTCCACGCCGGCTCTGTGACCTTGGACACAGTGTTCCAGTGCTCAGGGTCTCAGTTTCCTCATCAGTAAAATGGGGATAATGATAGCACCTCCTTCCTCCTGGGGGCAATTTTAAGGATTAAATGAGTGATGTATGTAAAAGTGCTTAGAAGAGTCCCTGGCATATGGGAGGTGCTATCCATGAATTTATCTAATTAAACGGGGCAGCTGACTGTGACAGGAGGGTCGGGGTGGGGTGGAGAAAAACTACTGTGCGGGCTGGGAATGGTGTGACTCCCGCTTCCTGCCCCAGTGGAGGACTGTTCTCCTTGCTCTCCCATAAAGGGTTAGCCTTTGTCTCACCCCTTCCACATCCTGTGAGGGGAAAGGTCCATCATAGGTGAGCTGTTGTTGCCTTGGAGACCACAGCCTTGAGGGGGGCTGAGGGCACACTCTCAGGGGCCCCCTTAGGGCCGGGAGAGGCAGGGAGCACAGAATGGAGCTGGGGGGGCTCCCAGCAAGCAGCCTCTTTTCTGCGTAATCTAAATGACCCATTAGGCTGTGGCAAGCTTTCCTCTCACTTGCCAGCGGAGAGAGCTGGGTTCCATCTCCATGGAAACCCGCCAGCCTCAGCCTAGGGGGAGGGCAAGGAGAAGCGTTAAAGGAACACAGTACATGGGGTGCAGGTGATACCCACACCCTCATATATACACCAACTGGCTCAAAGGCCCCCAGCAGCCCTGCTGAGACAGCCCCGGCATGGGTGCTCCCAGGCACTTCCCCCAGGCCTGCAAGTATGTGCACCTGGCACCCACTCTGATCATCTCACACACCTGGGGCACTGAGCCCCCTGCCCCTGTTCAGGCCTGCTGGGTCACAGGGCACTGCCATTGTCAACAGACACTGGGATAAAGGGCCCTCTTGCTGCTTCTACCTTGGGCAGGTGCATTTTCATTAAATGGCAAAAGCAGAGTCCTCCAGGAAGGACCTGGTTGACGGGCATGTGTGTAATGAGCACACGCAGGTCACTCTTGGAGTGTTCCCATGGTGTGTGTGTCCAGGGAGGAAAGCAGTGGATCCAGGTCTCGGCCTGGCTCCAAGACCTCCCCAGCTCCTCCTCCAAGTACCCCCACCCCCTATCAGAGGAGGGAGGCCTGAGGAGAGGGCTCCCCAGGGGACACAGGGATACAGTGGGGACAGGGGTGGGGGTCCCTCTGGGGTTCCTCCTGTGGGCCTGCATGCGGCCACCTCGGTGCCTGCCACGCCCTGTCTGCCTGCGCAGGTGCAGTGTGTGAGGCCCCGGGGAGGATGGGACGGCAGCTGGATCCAGTCAGGAGCAACCCCCTTGCTGTACACTTCCCCGGCAGCGTGGCGGGCGCCGGCAGCGGGTGCACATGCGGGGGGACGCTCACTGTGGTGCATGTGGGTGCGTGGGCCCCTCCCGGCAGCAACCTTGGAAGGACCCACTGGGGTCCTCTGGGTGCTTTTTCCTCCCTGCTGCAGGGGTCCCCACCTGCTCCCTGAGGGCCTTCCAGCAGTGGCTGCTCATTCATCTTTTACGGCCATCCCTGTGCCCCAGTGCTACAGTAGCCAGAGACCTTCCTCTCTGGCTCTGGCTCTGTCTCTGTCGGTATGGGCTTTGTCTCTCTGGCCCCGCTTACAGCTTCTCCGTGCACGTTGGTGTGCGGGCGCTTGAGCAGGCGTGCACAGCGCTCCCTCCCCCCAGCCCTGGGCCATTTCTCATCAGTGCTCTCTGCGGTGCTCTCACCCTTTGTACTGCTTTTCTCTCTTCTCTTCCTTTCCCTGCTGCCTGGGTCTCTGTTCCTGGATTTCTCCATCTTGGTTACTGTGGTGGTCCAGTGTCTGTCTTTGTCTCTTGTTCCCTGCCCTGCCTCCCTCAGCCCCACTTCTCAGCCTCTCCTTGCTCCCTCCTGCCTCTTTCTTGCTCTGTCTGTCACCCTGCAGTCTTCCCCAGCCTGCCCCCACCTTCGCAGGCATGGCCTTGGCTCCATCTGTACACCAGCTTGTGGGACAACCCCCCCCACCGCCCCTGGAGGTACTGAAGGAGGTGGGGAGGCCTGCCAAGCTGACAACCTGAGCTGCTTGTTTTGTGATTGCCTGAGGAATGGTGAGATCAGAGACCCAGCAGCAGAGCTCCCTGCCAGCTGTCAGGCCTCTCAACCTTCTGGCTCCTTCCTCTCTGAGTACCCAGGAAGGTGGGGAAGGTGGCATGGCAAGCTGGGTGGCAAATGCCAGGAGACTAAAAGACGTTGGATGTGACACTGTTGGGTGTTGGGATGGGGCTGAGAGTGAGGACCAGGGAGCTGAGGGTATCCTGTCTCCCCTGCACATACACCTGGGGTATATGCGCCAAACCCTTTTGGGGAGCCTGGTGTTGGACGACAAGGGGAAGAGCTGGCACAACAGCAGCTATCATCCCAGCAAACCAAGCGGAGTGCTCAGAGCACTTGCATCTCTTCTGCCTCCTTGCATGCAGGAAGGTCTTTCTTTGAGCTTTTCTGCTTTTCCTTGCTAGCTCACACCCCTCCCCTCTCCCTGCTAAGACCAGAGCACTTGGAGCTCCCAAGGTTGCTGTTTGATCACCTGCCTTCTGATCTGAGTCTCCTACTGCTCCCTACAGGCCTTGACGTTGAGGCCAAGGCCACCTGGGGCCCATGCAGTGCCTTTGTGGGGCAAAGCGGGGGGTAGAACAGGTCCACTGTTGCTTCTCCCTTGTGGGCCCCAACTCAGCTCTTGCAAGTTAGGAATTGGCCATCCATTTGCCACTTCTACCCTTCAAGTCATTCTCTGGACGTTCAGCGCATCCGTGTTGACCCACCTTGGTGCTTCTCCATTTCCCTCTTCAGCTTCGGGTGAGGGAGTTCAAGAGCTCCAAAGTGACTGCTGCTTGCCACCATCCCTTTTCCTTCCCCAGTCCTCAGGCAGTCTGCCACGTTCCCCACTCTTCTTGGGTCTACCTTATGCAAAACCAATTTGTGGTTTCTACTTGCTTTCTGACAGGGTCTAGATGCCTTAGCAGAGCATTCTAGGCCTTCCTACCCATCCCTTCAGTGTTCTGGCAGGGGCTTGGTCCCTCCTTTGATAAGATTCTGGTTGGTACAGGGAGGAAGTCTGGTATGGACTTAGTGAGGGTATCCAGTCCTGAGGTCCAGCCTCCAAGGTCTCAGTGTCCCAGCAGTCTGCCTATTTATTTATTTTGTCCACTGAGGCATTTTATTTGCATGTAGGTATTATATCCCTAGAAAAAGAACCCCGGGACTCTCCCTCCTGTGTGATTTCCTCTTGCTTCTTCATGGTCCATCATGCCAGCTGAGACTGTCAGGACAATGAAACCAAACGGACAGGATGGGAACAGGTTATGCTGCCATTTTTGTAGATCTTTGAGTTGTACATCACATCTGGGGCTGATCACTCCACACTTGTTTAACCTGCTGGTGAGGTTCACAACAAGTTTGCCAGCTCTGAGATCATCTGGTTTCAAATTCACTAATGTAACTATGCTTTATCATCACGTTAGAAACCAAAGGATGACTTTGGAGCCTGGCATAATAAGAACCTGGCATTTGCTTTTCTTTTTGGCACTGTTGAGGCTCTCGAGAGTGTTAGCCGGTCATTCATGCGCACTGTTATGGTGGCGCAGAAAGATGGCAGAAAGAGCCCAGCAGCTACTCTTGCCCCTTCTGTACTTTCACCACTGGCCTCTTTTCCACACACACCCCTGTTTGGAATCAAGCATTCTGTCTTCTTGGGGGCTTCCCTGTCCATGACTAGAAACCCCCCTCCCCTAGGCCCCCAGTCTTCAGGGCTCCTTGCATGCAGGTGGAATGTGGGCATGGCTGGTGTCACGTGGGCTTGAAGTGGACACATCTAGCAGTTGAACCCTGAAGACAGCAAAAGACTCAGAAGCTGGGCCTGCCAGGCTTTCTAGAGGTGACAGAAATACTGTCCCAGAGCTTTCCCTGACCCTGGCCTGTAACATCTGGAAGAGGGGAGGACATAGTTGCCTCTCGTCCCCCCTCCCCTGGGTGGGGGGCTCAGAGACAGCAGAGAAGTGTTTTCCTCCTTCCCTCTCTCCTGCTACTTCTTAAGGGAAGGTTTCCTTCTCCCTTCTTTTTTTCTTTTCCTCAACCTGTTCTTTGAAATGTCTCCTACTTGGGCCCCTTTCCTCCCTTCCCTACCCTACTTCCCAAGTCCCCCCACCCCCTGCTAGCTTTCTAGGCCTGAGCAGCAGCCAGGGATCAGCAATGACTTCGACGAGGTTTCTCCTCTGTGTGCATGTGCATGCATACATGCTTGTGTGCGCACATGAAGACAGTGGACAGAGAACTCATCCCCCACAGATGTGGACACACAAGAAGACACAAACACACACACACACACTCCTGTATGCACACAGCTAGCAGATGCATGTGTTGATTCCCCCAGGCACACACACAGACACACACTCATGAGTGCACCCAGAGAAGATAGAAGTGTGCTCCTGCATATACACACGCAACCACATAGATACTGATGTACACATTTGGCTAATGCAGATCCACATCCACACTCATGCCCACAGGCACCTGCTGGCTGGCACGTTGAGTCACACATGGAGACAACATGCAGAGCCGCCTGTGGCATGCCCAGGGGAGCTGATTGGGGCAACAAGTTGGTGCTGTAGAGGCAGCTGGCGGACAAGGCACAGAAAGTAGGAAGGGAATGAAAGGGAACGTGGAGGCCCAGCCTGTGCTATGTGTCCAGGTTTCTCCTCCCAATGGAGGGGGCAGGGATGGGGGAGCTGGCCATCCGGGGGCGGGGCCAGGAGCTTGGGCTCTCCCAGATGTTAGTCACTAAAGTCCCTTCGTTCTCTCTCTTCCCCGACCCTTCCCTACCCTCCTTTCCTCTCCCAGTGCCCACACCCCCGGCTCCCGCCCCAAGCCGCCCACCAGCCCCTTTGCGTCCGGCTGGAGCCTGAGCCGAGCCCGGCGCCGCCGGGAAGATGGCCGTGGCGCTGAGGTACTTGTGGCCTCTTCTCCTGTGCAGCCCCTGCCTGCTCATCCAGATCCCCGAGGAATGTGAGTAGCTGGAGGGAGCCTTCGCACCTCCCTTCACCGCCGCGCTGGACTCCTCTATCTTCTGCCTCCTCACTGTCTCCCGGTTCCAGACCCTCACCCTTTACCCTTCCTTTCCTGGTCTTGGAGTGGGCAGGAGGTACCTAGGACGTTGGGTACCTTGAGAGGACAGGGTGGAAGATGTGGAGCGCGTGAGCACCACGGACAGGGAACAGAGGCGTGGGCGGCCTGGGGTGGTTTCAGCACCAGGGACAGAGGGCCTGGCTGTCTTAGCTTCTTCAGGTCTCCGTGGTCTCCTTTGGCCTCACCCACCCACCTCCCCCAGGGGTGTGGTGGGCAGGAATGGGGCCGTCCTCAGTTCACAGCTACCTTGGGTGAAAACCTGAATTCAAGACTGCCCGCACTCCTGAGTTGAACAATTCTATCTTGGGCCCTCAGTAACCATGTCTGTGAACTGAGACAGGACAAGAAACTTTGAAAAGGCCCAGCAGCCTTCTGGATCCTTATGATTTGATGTATAATTTTTGGAGGGGAGATTTGCTGCTGGAGCATTGTATTTGTTGGGGAGGCTCACGTAGGTGTGTGTGTGTTCGGCAGTGTGGCTGGAGGGTCGTGACTGAACGTGAGTGTTGGTTTATGCTTGTGAATCGGACAGACTGTATATTTATGTGTGTGGTTGTGATTGACTAAATGTGGATATTCCTGAGTCTAATTTTGACTTCTTCCTTATGGGTAAGTTTCTGAGTCACTATAACTGTTACCTATTGGTCAGCTTTGTGAAGGTCTGCAGGTATTTGTTAACATTTGATTCTAGTGGGTCATATGTGCACATGAGTGGGGCCATATGTGAGTGGCCTGTTTGAATATGGAGTGTGTGTTACTGTGATGGTGTCTTCTCTTGAGTGTAAACAGATGTAAACACACTGCTGTAAAGGGCATGTCACAGGGTAGCATTTGTGCATCTTGAACCTGCACCTTAGTAGCTCTCATCCCTTTCCAGAACCCCTTGCCACCTTTGACTGTGAGCCTGGACCCAGAGGAGGCTAGTGTCACTGAGAGAGGAGCTGGGGGCTGGGGGTGGGGAAGACTGTCCATGCCAGGAATGCGACATGAGCTGGAGGAGGTGGGCTTGGAAGGCACCTGGCACTAGGGAAGCACCAAGGGTTTAGGGGAGGTGGAGCAGCACTGATGTGACAAAGGTTGGGGATGCCCCCTTAGATACACACATGAAAGCCCACGCACTCACACCTATGCAGACCCCTCAGCAGCAGACACGTGTGCATGCACATGTGGGGAGACACAGATGGGCCACCTGTATCCAACAGAAATAAAGAATAGACAGAGACCCCAAGAGGGTACATGGGAGGCACACAGACGCAGACACACACATGAAAATGAGGGGTTTAGACCCACAGGAACAGTCATGCACACAAACATGGGGGCGGGTGTACACTGACTGCAAGCCTGCACAGACCTGTCAGCCGTCCTCTGCTGAGACACACCCATATTCAAACACAGTGGCAGACACTCACAAACATACTGCTGCAACCCTCGGGGCATCCACACAATGGGCCTAGACTCACACCTTTGCACATTCTCAGTTGCTTTTCAGGCCTTACCCTGGGCATCAGCCTGCCCTGCTACCACATGGGCTGGGCCATCTGGCTGGCTATGTCTGTGTGTAGAGGGGCAGGGAGAATTCAGAGAACGTCAGGAGTGAGGAGAGAGAAGTAGGCCAAAGACCACAGCAGCTCTGAGGCTGCCCTGGGCACTGGTAGGCACTTATTGACCCTGATACAGCGTGGCGGGTGGCCTGGTGCCTTCCTATTAGAACCTGTCCTCCAGCTGGAGCTCTTTCCCTCTGTGGCCTCTCTAGGCCCCTTTGTCTTCTTTTCCTGCTTTCTCCACCCAGTTGATTTTCCCCTCCTGTTGTCCCTGTCATTGGCTTTTGCTCTTGGGCTGTGTGCACTGGCCCCTCCCAGCTCAGAGGTCTCTCTGCAGTATCCCCAGGGAGCCCCTTCCTCTCTCCTGGGGTTCCTTACATTGAGGCCTTCTGCAGACAAAGCTTTCAGTGACAGCCCACTGTCCCCTGCCTGCCCTCTCCTCCCTCCTTGCAGCCATCCTGGCCAGTGCTGGGGTGAGTTCTGCTGTAGGGGCAGTAGCTCTGGCCCCAGCCACACAGAGCTTGGCAGCACGCTGGGAGGAAAGGAGGGGAGAAACTGGGGACTGGCATCAGCCCTGCTGGCAATGGAAACTCAGATGCAGTGGGGCCTTTGGGAGGATTTCTCGGGGAGGGGACAGCTGGGCTTTGAAAGCTGGGACTGGGTAATTGAAAACACTGAGCTGTACTAATTGGATTATGAGGGAAGTGGGCTGCAGCAGGGGAGGGTGCCGTGGCCACGGGCTGTCTGCCTCCCAGCCTTCCCAGGCATCCTGTATAATGTGGGAGTCAGTTCTCCAGATCCTACCAGTGGGGTGCAAGGGTCTGTGCAAAGGGCACTCCTTGTTAAAGGCCCAGATTTCTCCCTGCCTGCTGGAGTCTTGGCCTGGTTCCCCTGGGCATTGCCCCTGTCTGGGCCAAGTGTTCAGGGCTCTGTCCTGTTCTTCTGGGTCTTGACTTGCCACAGCTCCAGCCCAGCAGGGACCCTCATGTTGCAGGGCCGTAGCCTCCCCATCCGCCCTCCCATTCCCCAGGGCGTGTGCATACACTTACTTTTCCCCCTGCCACCTGGGCTGCGCGTCAGCATTTCTCTCCACTGTCTCCCTTGCTGCCTGGATTTTGAAGATGAAGGACACCATGGTAAGTTGGAGAAGGGTGGGAGTGTTTCCCAGAAGGCCAGAGAGGGAAAGCGCGTGGCAGCATGTCCCCCTCTGCTTGTATGCCTTGTGTCCTGTACGGTTGTCTGGCTCTTGGGTCCTTGTCCTGGGTTTCTCGGGCTGTAGGCCTGCCTCAGTGTCCCCTGTCCCTTGTGGCTTTGTCATGCTTCTGCCCTGGCCGGGTTTTACTCGCTCACTCTGCAAGTTTCTTCCTGGTGCTGTTTTTCTCTCTGCTTCCCTCTCTCGCTGTGAGGGGTTTGTCCTTGGTCTCTGTCTCTGGCTCCCGTTGTCTTCCTTTCACACCCCGCCTGTATTCCTTTGTGCCTTTTGTTGCTGTTTTCTCTTGGTTCTGTCTCTTTCTACATCGGTGCTGTGCCCCTTTCTCTCCCTCTTTTCACGGCGCACACCTCTGGCTGAGCTAGTTGGTGTCTCTAGCTTGTCCTTCTCCACCCCCAGCCTCATAGCCATGTGGCCTCTAGGGCTTCCAAAGCCTGCTTTCCCCGCAGTGGGACAGGGGTTGAGGCTGTGATGCCAGCCAGACGCCATCCTCACCATCACTCTCTGCACCCCATCCCCAGTGATGGAGCCACCTGTCATCACAGAACAGTCTCCACGGCGCCTGGTTGTCTTCCCCACAGATGACATTAGCCTCAAGTGTGAAGCCAGTGGCAAACCCCAAGTGCAGTGAGTGACCTTCACTGTCTAAGCCTTGTTGACCACTGACTTCAGCCTCCAGTCGTCATTCCTCCCGGGCCATCCCAGCTTCTGAACTCAGATGCCCTAGATGTCCCTCAACACCCTTGGTCCTCACCCTGCCCCAGCCCATCCCCAGGGGCCCTGGCTGCCTGCACCCTTCCCTCTAGCCTATTCCAGCCCCTGTTGCTGGTTCCAGGGCTTTGGGCCTCTGAGCCCTTTTCTGCCCACAGGTTCCGTTGGACTCGGGATGGCATCCACTTCAAACCCAAGGAGGAACTGGGTGTGACCGTGCACCACGCGCTCCACTCTGGCTCCTTCACCATCATGGGCAACAACAGCAACTTTGCCCAGCGGTTCCAGGGCACCTATCGCTGCTTTGCCAGCAATAAGCTGGGCACTGCCATGTCCCATGAGATCCAGCTCATGGCCGAGGGTGCGAGGCGCCACAGGGATCAGGGAGGGCCTGGGGCACATCAGCCTGCAGCCCCCTCTGGCTCCAGGCAGCCTCCTCCTCCTTCCTTAGCCTGTCTCTTTCTCCGCTGTTTTTCCGGTCATCCCCGTCTTGCTTTTCCCGTCTTGTTCCTCTGGGCTTTGCCCCACCCTGACCTCGAGGCCTGAGGCTGGTTGACCTGCTCGGTCCCTGCCCCTGAGTCACTGCCTGGGCCTGGGCTTCAGGCCCCTTTCCAGCTCGTGGGTCCATCTCCTTCCCCACCACTCTCAGGGCATCTGTCCCCACCTCCCCCATGTCTCTGTCTCCTCTTCCCTCCACTTGTGCTCCCCTCCATCCTGCTCCCATCTCTCCACCTCTGATCTGGCCTCTCTGTCTCCCTCCTTCCTGCCCTCCGGTGCTGTCTTTATCTGTGTCGCCCTTTCCCTGGGGTTTTTCCTTTGCCTTCCACCCTCCCTGAGCTTTCTGCTTCCCAACCACATGTCTCTCCCCTCTCTGCCCCTCTGGTTACCTTGGGAACTGTTGCCATGGTTTCTGTGTCAGGATGATGGAAGGGTCTGTGACTCCCACACCCTTCCGCAGCTCCCTTCCCCCACTGCTGCACCTTAGCCTCCTCCCACCCCTCTTCATCCCTTCCTCCTCCTCGCGGAGCGTTAACCCTTCACAGTCACCCGGTCTCCACCCATCTCCTGTGCGTGGAGTGCCAGTCTCCACCTTAAGCCCAGAAAAGACCCCTGCCCTTTATGTGAACTTCCTCAACACCAAGCCCCCTTACTCCCTTGGCCACCCCTCTTCCTTCCACTGCCCTGCCCTACCTTCACCAAGAAGAGTTGGGATCCACTGTGCCAGCCTCTCTGTTTCTTCTAGGTGCCCCCAAGTGGCCAAAGGAGAATGTGAAACCTGTCGAGGTGGAGGAAGGGGAGTCAGTGATTCTGCCTTGCCACCCTCCACCCAGTGCAGAGCCGCTCCGGATCTACTGGATGAACAGCAGTGCGTGCCCACAAGGGGCTGCCACCCATGGGGAGGGCGTCAGTGGGCGTGTCTTCCTGGGCGGGGGTCCTGACCTCCGCCTCCTTGCTCGCCCACCGCCCCACAGAGATTCTGCATATCAAACAAGATGAGCGGGTGACAATGGGCCAGAACGGCAACCTCTACTTTGCTAATGTGCTCACCTCAGACAACCACTCAGACTACATCTGCCACGCCCACTTCCCCGGTACCCGGACCATCATTCAAAAGGAACCCATTGACCTTCGGGTCAAGGCCAGTGAGTCCCAAACACTGTGACACACCCGCCCCACCCCCATCTTGTCTCTCCCAGGCACAGCCCATCTCACAGATCAGACAAACCTCAGGTTTCCTTAACTTACAGCTTAGCTCCCACCTTCTCCCTGCCTAGATCCCTTCACAGGTGGCAAAAACAGAAAAGGGGCGCTCCCTTTAACAGAGAAAGAAACTGATGCCCAGGGGCTTGCTGGGATGTCCAGGCCCACCCAGACTGGTGACTTGATGGGTGGAAGGAGGGATGGACTATGCCACCCACCCCCTTTCTCTTCACAGCCAACAGCATGATTGACAGGAAGCCACGCCTGCTCTTCCCCACCAACTCCAGCAGCCACCTGGTGGCCTTGCAGGGGCAGCCCTTGGTCCTGGAGTGCATTGCTGAGGGCTTGTGAGGCTGGGCGCCCTGGGTGGGTGGGGCGGGGTGGGGCAGGGCGGGGAAGGCCCGTGTGGAGGCTGGGGCTGAGCACCTCGTTCTCCCTCCCTCTGCGCCCCTCCCTCGGCCTCCCTGCACTGTGACCCCGGGCAGCCCCACACCCACCATCAAGTGGCTGCGCCTGAGTGGCCCCATGCCAGCTGACCGAGTTATCTACCAGAACCACAACAAGACCCTGCAGCTGCTGAACGTCGGGGAGGAGGATGACGGCGAGTACCGATGCCTGGCTGAGAACCCTCTGGGCAGTGATCGGCACGCCTACTACGTCACCGTGGAGGGTATGACGGCCCTCCCACCCGGTCCCATTGCACCGGCTCTGCAGAATGGCCTCCAGGGCCGGTGGTGTGCAATGCTCCCTGTCACGGGGGCAGGCAGGGTCTGGGCCACAGGCTGTAGGCTCAGGGCAGCTCTCCCCTTCTCACAGCTGCCCCGTACTGGCTGCACAAGCCACAGAGCCGCTTGTATGGGCCAGGAGAGACTGCCCGCCTGGACTGCCAAGTGCAGGGGAGGCCCCAGCCAGAGGTCACCTGGAGAATCAATGGGATCCCTGTGGAGGGTGAGCAGATCCTGAGCAGGGGCAGAGAGCATGGGGAGCCCCGGGGGCTGTGGGGGTGGACGTGGAGGGAGAGGGGTGGCCTTGGTGTGGCTCACTGTGGGGCCCACCTGCTGCTCACACAGAGCTGCCCACGGACCAGAAGTACCGGATCCAGCACGGAGCCCTGATTCTGAGCAATGTGCAGCCCAGTGACACAATGGTGACCCAGTGCGAGGCTCGCAACAGGCATGGGCTCCTGCTGGCTAATGCCTACATCTATGTTGTCCGTGAGTGCGCCTAGTCTGTCCCTGTGGCCCGCCAGGCAAGGCCACCAGACCACCTTAACCAGCAGTTGATTTGTCCACCATGGGGACCCATCACCCCCTCTCTTGGACAGCCTTTCAGCAGTGGGGTAGGGAGCATAGATGAAGAGCAGAATCTTGTCACCATTTAAGGATGAAGCAGCCTCTGACGCTGGTCTGGCCCACCCGATGTCACTGGGAGAGGCTCCCCCTGGCAAGGATGTGCCTGCCAGCCCAGTGGCCCCTCTCCCGGAGACTTGGGGAAGAAGAGGCTGGGCTAGGGAGGCTTTTAGGAAGACAGAGCCTGTCATTGTGGTCTTGAATAATCGGTAGAACTTGGGTGCCCAGAACAGGAGGTGCATCTGAAACATGTCCAAAGGCAGAGAGAAGCTCAGACGGGGGCAGAGCAGGACACAGGGACGCCAGATGGGCGGGCTAGAGTTAGGAAGAGGCCTGAGAACGCCTGGGGGGGTCACTGGCAGCTTTGGGCCTGTGAGCCCTCCTGGGAGAGGCTCTCTCCCAGCCGCACATGGGTGCCTGCCTAACCCTAAGCCTGGCCTGTCTCCTGTGATCGCTCCTCTCCCAGAGCTGCCGGCCAAGATCCTGACCCCAGACAATGAGACGTACATGGCAGTTGAGGGCAGCACTGCCTACCTTCTGTGCAAGGCCTTTGGAGCCCCTGTGCCCAGCATCCAGTGGTGAGTGTCCACACCACGGCAGGGGGCACCTCTAAGCCACCTTCTGGCCCAGGGAGCCAGGGACGGCAGGGGAGTCCTGCCCAGTGTGGGTCTAAGCCAGGCCCACCCTACTCATGCTAGGCTGGACAAGGAAGGGAAGACTGTGCTACAGGATGAACGCTTCTTCCCCTATACCAACGGGACCCTAGGCATCTGGGACCTCCAGGCCAATGACACCGGACACTACTTCTGCCAGGCTGCCAATGACCAAAACAATGTGACCATTGCGGCTAACCTGCAGGTCAAAGGTCAGGTGACCTCCACCCCACTAGCTGATGTGATTAGCACGGCCTCCAGGAGGCAGGGTCGGGAGGAAACCATAGTGACCCTGCCTTCCCATCATTGCCCTCAGATGCCACGCGGATCACACAGGGGCCCCAGAGTGCAATTGAGAAGAAAGGTTCAAGAGTAACATTCGTGTGCCAGGCCTCCTTTGACCCCTCCTTGCAGCACAGCATCACCTGGCGTGGGGATGGTCACAACCTCCAGGAGCTTGGAGACAGTGACAAGTGAGGACCCGGCCCCAACCTGGGCTCAGTGGAAGGTGGCAGAGTGGGAAAGGGAGAATGTCCAGACCTCCTGGCCTTTCCATGGGGGCAGTGCCCTTGCTTTGAGGGGGAAGGTTCTGGCAGGAGAGCGAGGGGTGGGGTGCAGAGCACAGATGGTGGGAAATGCTTGGTCCACTGGGAGCACAAAGACAAGCGTGCCCTGCTTCACCACCACCAGATACTTCATAGAGGACGGGCGCCTAGTCATCCACAGCTTGGATTATAGCGACCAGGGCAACTACAGCTGCGTAGCTGGCACTGAGCTGGACACGGTAGAGAGCAGAGCAGAGCTCCTGGTGGTGGGTGAGTCCCATGATGCTATTGGGTTGGTGGTCTGGAGGCATAGGGGGCACAGGAACCTGCGGCCCTTTCTAGCTGGGAGGTGTGGTGGCTGGCATCATGAGTCGTCCAAAAAACCCACCTTCCATGGCCGTCAGGGAGCCCCGGGCCGGTGCCTCAGCTGGAGCTGTCTGATCGCCACCTGGTGAAGCAGAGTCAAGTGTACCTTTCCTGGAGCCCCGCTGACGACCACAACGCTCCCATTGAGAGTAAGAGGCCCGAGCATGGCACCACCTGCCACCCCTACTAGCCTTCCCTTCTCTCGGGTCCTCTGTCCTCCCGGGAGCATGGCTTGGGCACTCCCTTGCTTCCTCGGAGACAGCCAGCCTTGTACCCCGATTTCCCCTCCCATGCCACACACCAATTCCTCCATTACTGGTTCACTTCTCGCCAGAGTATGACATTGAATTTGAGGACAAGGAGATGGCACCTGAGAAATGGTACAGTTTGGGCAAGGTGCCTGGGAACCAGACCTCCACCACCCTCAAGCTGTCACCCTACGTCCACTACACCTTTAGAGTTACCGCCATCAACAAATACGGCCCTGGGGAGCCAAGCCCGGCCTCTGAGACTGTGGTCACGCCTGAGGCAGGTGAGCCACCTGGGACAGAGCCTTAGCTCCAGTGCGCCCAGGCTCTGCAAGCAGGGCTTGGAGAGACGAGTGCCCAAGCTCCTCTGTGTCCAGGGCCAGCGGGAGCCCGGGGCAGGGTTCCCTCAGGGCTGCCGGCTCCTGGCCGTGCCTTCCTTGGTCCTCCTCAGCCTTCACAGCTTTGCCAGGAGCCCACAGCCTTGATATGTTAACCCGTTGCTTTCCAGCCCCGGAGAAGAACCCTGTGGACGTGAAGGGCGAAGGGAATGAGACCAGCAACATGGTCATCACTTGGAAGGTGACGGGCCGTGGGCTGAGCACGCCCCTGGACATGGGGCCAGGACCCAGATGCTGGCTGTTCCCTCTGGCTGTGCTAGGGACCCGAGGATGGTGGGATGTGAGGCTGGGCTGTGGGCAGGTAACAGGAGGCGGGTGCTCTTGACCAACAAGCTCCTCTTCTGCTCGCCCCCTCCAGGCGCTCAAGTGGATGGACTGGAATGCGCCCCAGGTTCACTACCGCGTGCAGTGGCGCCCTCAGGGGACACGGGAGGCCTGGCAGGAACGGATCGTGAGCGACTCCTTCCTGGTGGTTTCCAACACGCCCACCTTTGTGCCCTATGAGATCAAGGTCCAGGCGGTCAACAGCCAAGGCAAGGGCCCTGAGCCCCAGGTCACCATTGGCTACTCAGGAGAGGACTGTGAGTATCGGGCTGGCTCCGCCCGCACTTGGAACGAAGCCTGCGCATGCGTGGCCCCTCCCCCGCTCCCAACTCCCCCAGCCCCTACCCTCCCAGGAGTGCGTTTTTTAAGGAATAAGGGCATTTTCTTCGCGGACCAAAGTGCCATCGCGAAAGCCCAGAAATTTCCCATCCACACAGCGTGCTTACCTAGCTGGCAGCCACATCGCTCAGGGCTGACTGCCCCCAGTCCGGGGCTCAGTCCGACCTCCTGCATCACGTCTAGTTGTCCTGCTTCTTCCCGTCCCTTGAGTCTGGAACCTTCCTAGAGGTTAATTGTGATCACCCTGTCAAACCCTCTTCTGATCCGCCTCTGTGTGGTTACTACTTTCCCCCTTGTAGCTAATAAACACTGCAGGGAGAGGCCCTGAGACCATGCCCTTGCCCAGCTCATCAAACTGCCCACCCCCCTCATAGCACCCAAATGCGTCTTGCTCCTGCGGGAGGGTTCTGGGCTGGCCTCAGGATGCCACAGGCCCTCATCCATGTCACCGGCTATTTCCAGACCCCCAGGCAAGCCCTGAGCTAGAAGGCATCGAGATCCTCAACTCCAGTGCTGTGCTGGTCAAGTGGTGGCCTGTGGACACAGCCCAGGTCAAGGGCCACCTCCGGGGATACAATGTAAGGGTCCAAGGCCTAGGGGCTAGGGGGATCCCCAGGGTGAGGTGTGGGCCTTTGTCAGCTGCCCTCCCAGGAGTCCTTGGGTTGGGAGGAAAGGGTCCTATTGAGGACAACAGGAAACATGAGCCTGGAGGTCACTGCTGGACACCTGCTGTCCCTGTGGGGTCTCCTGTCTACAGGTGACATACTGGTGGGAGGGCAGTCAGAGGAAGCACAGCAAGAGGCATGCCCACAAAGGCCATGTGGTCGTGCCTGCCAACACCACCAGAGCCATCCTCGGTGGCCTGCGGCCCTACAGCTCCTACCATCTGGAGGTGCAGGCCTTTAATGGCCGGGGACTAGGGCCTGCCAGCGAGATGACCTTCAGCACCCCAGAGGGAGGTGAGCCCTGCACCCCTCACCCCTATCTCCACCCTACCTCCCCACCCCAGGGCAGCCCTGGGCAAGGACCTGCTGCTCTTTATACCCCACAGTGCCCAGCCACCCCGAGGCCTTGCACCTGGAGTGCCAGTCAGACACCAGCCTGCTGCTGCACTGGCAGCCCCCACTCAGCCACAACGGCGTGCTCACTGGCTACGTGCTCTCCTATCATCCTCGTACGTGTGTCGTGGGCCCCGAGCCCCAGCCCAGCTGACCAGGAGGTGGAGGGGAGCTGGAGGGTGGGCTGAGGTAGCACCCAAGCGACTCCCCATCTGTCCTCACAGTGGATGATGGGGGCAAGGAACAGCTGTCCTTCGACCTTCCGGACCCTGAGCTGCGGGTGCACAACCTGACCAACCTCAGCCCCCGTGTGCGGTACCGCTTCCAGCTGCAGGCCGCCACAAAGGAGGGCCCTGGCGAGGCCATCGTGCGGGAAGGAGGCACCATGGCCTTATCGGGTGAGCTGGAGGGGACTGAGGAAGCCCCAGCTGGCAGCTGGGCCCAGGAAGGTGGGCCTTGGGCTCCCTTGAGGTCCCACACCCTCCTCTCACTCCCCAGGGACCCCGGATTTTGGCAACATCTCAGCCATGGCCGGCGAGAACTACAGTGTGGTCTCCTGGGTCCCCAAGGAGGGCCGGTGCAACTTCGGGTTCCAGATCTGGTTCAAAGCCCTGGGGGGTGAGCATAAAAGGGGCCCTGGGATGGGGCTAGGGGTGGTGTGGAGCCAGGGTGCTGCTGCACCCCCGCTCACCCCTGCAGCCCTCTCACCCGTGCAGATGAGAAGATGGGTGCTTACCTCCCACCACAGTATGTCAGCTACAACCAGAGCTCCTACACACAGTGGGACCTGCAGCCTGACACCGACTACGAGATCCAGCTGCTCAAGGAGAGGGTGCTCCTGCACCAGATGGCTGTGAAGACCAATGGCACCGGTGAGGCTTCCCTCTGTCCCCAGCATGAGCACCACTGCACCAGGCCTGTCCTGGGCCTGGGCTCATTTTGCTTCCTCCCAGAATCTGGGTCTCCCTTGGCCCATGGCAGTGAAGTCCAGGCCCCCGAAACGGCCCCTTTCAGTGCCCTAGGGCAATCCCTTTCACAGAAAGGCGTCCCTGCCCTGAGCCGGGGGGTCCCTGAGACGTTGGTTCCAAGCACACCTCAGCCCCTGGCCCTCGCCCGCCCCGCCCGGTCCGTGGGGTCAGAGAGGCTGCGAGCGGGCTCCTCAGGGCGGCGGGCTCCTTCCCGCTGTCTCCCCGCAGGCCGCGTGAGGCTCCCGCCTGCCAGCTTTGCCACCGCGGGCTGGTTCATTGGCTTCGCCAGCACCGCCATCCTGTTGCTCCTCGTGCTGCTCCTCCTGTGCTTTATAAAGCGCAGCAAGGGTGGCAAATACTCAGGTAACCCCCAGTCCTGGGGCTCGGATGAGTGCAGAGCACCACGGGCCGCCCTCCCTCCCTTCTGTGAGACCTCCTCAGCCCCAAGCCCCGGCAGGGTGATGTGCGCATGCTGCGGGTAGGCAGGGGCCCCGACGGCACCAGGCCCATGACGGGTGAGCGGCACACCCGTGAAGGCTTCTTGGCTTCTGAGTGCTGGGGTGCTCAGAGCCTAGGGGAGAACCTCTCCTGTGTCCTCCACCTGGGAATGGGGCCCCGTGTCCAGGGACAGCCTGGGGTGGGAGAGGAAGCTGGGCCCTCTCTGTGTGTCTCCAGTGAAGGATAAGGAGGACACCCAGGTGGACTCCGAGGCCCGGCCAATGAAGGATGAGACCTTCGGCGAGTACAGGTGAGCTGGGGGTGGGAACAGGGGCTGGCCAAATGCCTGGTATGACCCTCACTTTCACATCTGACCCTGTCTCTCTCTCCTCTGTGCTGCTGGGTGACATCAGGTCCCTGGAGAGGTAAGGCAGGGGTGGTGGGAAGATACTGTCAGACCCTGCCACCCTCTCTGGTCTCTGCGAGGGCTGACAGCTGGACAGGTGCCTCTGTCCAGCTCACCTACCCCCAAGGAGCCAGGCCCTGTGGACCCCCCGTGCTGCGTGCCCACTTGCTCTCTCACATCCCCCAGGACCCTGGGCATGCCCACCCTTTGCCCCTCTGGTGGTATGCATATCACTTGCTGTCCCGGATGTGTCAAGGATGGAACCTCTTTCCCCAGTGCATTCAGAGCACGTGGAAGGCAGGCAGGCAGATCCCGGGCCACTGGGGCCCTGCCCCACCACACCCTGCCACCCCCTCCGGGCCTCTGCCCGCAGGCCAGCCCCTGCCAGCTCTTGCTGGGTTCTGCTGGGCAGCCCCCCACTCCCTCCTGCCCTCTGCTTCTACAGTGACAACGAGGAGAAGGCCTTTGGCAGCAGCCAGCCATCCCTCAATGGCGACATCAAGCCTTTGGGCAGTGATGACAGCCTGGCTGACTATGGGGGCAGCGTGGATGTGCAGTTCAACGAGGATGGCTCCTTCATCGGCCAGTACAGCGGGAAGAAGGAGAAGGAGGCCACAGGAGGCAACGACAGCTCAGGGGCTGCCTCCCCCATCAACCCTGCAGGGGCCCTGGAGTAGTGGGGTCCAGTCAGGCAAGGCCAGGCAGGACACAGGCCAGGGCTGGGCCACAGGGGAGTCAGAGGCCACGCCCCCTGAGCCTGAGGACTGAGGCCCTTCCCTCTTCCCACCAGGCCGTGGCCCCACCCTCTGGCCCTGGGTCCGAGGGAGTCTTGAATTAGGGGCAGAGGAGAGGAACTCAACTGCCCCTAATCCCCTCCTGACTACCTGGTCCCCACTTTATTGCCAAAACCCAGCTGCACCCCTTCTTGGGCACACACTGCTTTGTTCTAGCTCGGGAGCACATCAGCCACACATCAGGTGCCCCCTTGTCAGCCTTTGGGCAGAGAGAGGCCATGGCTGCGGTGGGAGGAGAGCGGGTGGGCAGAGCCCCCGAGCGGTCTCTCAGACGCCGCCTTGTGGGGTCTCCTCAGGACCAGGGTTGGCACGTCCGCCTCCAGGCACAACTTGGCCAGCCTGGCTGGGACTGTGGACAGAACTTAGTGTCCCCACCATCTGCTCCCTTTTCTTTGCCATCTCTGCCCCAACCAGGATGGGAGCTGGGCAGGCTGGCCACGGGTGCAGAGGAGGCCATCTGGAGGGCCCAGAGCCCCCACCTGCCGGTATCACTCTCCATCAGCGCCCCTCCTCCCGACGCCCACCCCGCCCCATGGCCGGCTTTCAGGAGCTCCATATACACACACACGCTGCCTTTGGTACCCACCAGACAACATCCCAGTGGCCTCTGTCACCGCAGGGTGGGCACACCTCCTCCCCACTGCCCCTGGTCCAGCCTCTCCCAGCCTCCGTGGCACCCCAGGACCCCTCAGCAGTCCGGCCCACCCCCAGTCTGAACAGTTCCCTTCCTCGGCCTCTCCTGCCCCCCACCTGGGAATGTAAATACACCGTGACTTTGAAAGTTTGTACCCTTACCCTTTCCCCATATGCCACTAGTGTGTAGGCAGATGTCTGAGTCTCTAGGTGGTTTCTAGGTTTTATAGCAATTAGCTTTGATGATCCTATCCCAGGAAAAATAAAAACAGACAAAAAAAAGGGAAAAGGAAAGATTGGTTGTCCAGCTGTACTGTGCACCTGCTCAGCAGCCAAGGTCCCCTTTGCTTGGTCTGTTGATGAGCCCTTTACAAAAACCAAAAGCATATATATATGTACATAAATATCAGAATTATAACAGGCAAATAAAAACCTGGAAACAAAGAGGAACTGTTGCCCTTTTACCGAGCATAGCCTACAGCCACCCCAACCCTGCCATGTCCCATACTGCAGTGGGCGCTGGAGCCAACTTCTCTGGGCAGCCCAAGACCCTGCCAGCCCGCCCAGCAGGCCTACGCCTTCCCCACCCTGCCAGGCCTTGTTGCGTGCGCCTTGCTTCTGCTGGCCTCCAAGGCAGCGCTGGGCTCTCACCACATCTGGGCCCCTCATTCCTGCAGCAGGGCAGGCGTGACAGCAAAACATAGCCAGGGCCCAGCCTGCTCCCTGTCTAATGTGAGAAGGAACCTGCAGGCGCCAGCCTGGCTCTCGGCTGCAGCTCGCTGTGCAGTAGGCCTTCCTGCCTAGTCCTCTCAATCAGTGCAGTGGCCACAACCATAGGCGGACCCACAGGGATAGCCATCCTGCCCTGGGAATTCCCAAGTCGGTTGGCTCACTGGTTCTCCCAAGTGAGAGTCCTGTGCCTTCCTCCCTCTCCCGGCCTCTCTACTCAGCCAAGGCCCTCACTTCATCTTTAACTGGATAAGCAGAAAGCGTCAGAAAACTTCCCTACATTCCCACCGTCAGATCTGTCCCGTACAGTCCTGGCCCTGAACTCTCACGACCTGGAAACCAGGTCACCCCGCAGTGACCCACTCAAGGACTGTTCCGCTGTCTTCTGTTACCTGTATCTCTGACGATTTCTTTCCCTGTTGATCAGTCCAATTAGCAAACACACTGTAATAGCTTCCATCACGAAGAATGCCCACCCCTCACGCCACATGCCCCTCCAGCGTGCCCCATTTCTCTGATCCTATGGATAGCAAGCCCCTTAAAACTTGTCTACACTTATCCGCACTGTATCTCCACCCATAGCAGCAACTGCTTTGTTGTCCCTTCTATCTGTCTTCTTGTTCTTACATAACAATAGAATTTTGCTCAGCTGAATATACATTTCCCATCCTCCTCTGCAACGAGGTGGGGCCAGTGATGGAGGAGTAACCCCTCCTCGGATGATAAAAAAAAAATCAAAAGACTGTTGTAAAGCCATTTTAGGTTTACAGAGAAATTGAGCAGAGTGGAGAGCTCCTATATAGACCGCCACATAGTTCCCTGACTGTCCTCGGCATTTCCCCTTATTAACATCTTGCATTGATGTGAGCCGTTTGTTACAACTGATGAGCCAATTGTGATCCGTTATTATAATTGACTCAAGTCCACAGCTTACATCAGGGTGCTCTCTGGATGTACGTTCTATGGATTTGGGAGAAGTTATAATGACAGATCCACCTTCACAGAATGATACGGAGTAACTTCACTGCCCTAAATCCGCTAAAAATGTCTTTATTGAGGGTTAGCATACACGGGATAAAGTGCACACCTGCATTTTTTACTTGTGAATCCACCACTCAGATCAAGCTGTAGAGCCTTTGTGTCACTGCGGAAAGCCCCTTCGTGCCTCTTATGACGTCATCCACATGGTTCTATCAGTTCTTCCCTCCCGTTCATTGCTGAGTAGTAGCCGTTGTATGGATGCACCACAATCTACTTATCCATTTTCCCATCGGTGGACATGTGGGTCATTGCCAGCTCTGGCTATTTGGGGCAAAGTGGGTACATGCAGCCCTTCCTCAGGGGCATATGCTCTAGGAAGAGAGTTGCTGGGCCAGAGAGTGAGCGTGCCAGTTACCAAGCTATTGTCTCCCAGGTCACAAACCCCTTTGGTGTCCTCTGCTTTGGGATCGCAGGAGTGCGGACTCTGTTTGGCCATACTCATGTTTTGCTGGCTGGCTCCATCTTAGGCTCTGCTAACAGAAGGTGTTAGAGGGAGGCTGCAGAGCTGGAGGAGAAAGAAAGGATGTGATCCTGCTTGTAAGCAGCACCCAAGCAAGTCTTCACCCGAGCAGCAAGCAGTTCATTTCCATGGCACCAGCTGAATGCAATTTTCAAATTTCACAACACGTACACAAACAGCTTCATTCATCCCACCTCTGAGACACCAACACTGGGCAGCCACTGCCCCCTCATCAGAGATCCGGGTCCCAGTCCCACTGGGCCCTCTCCTGAGCTCAGCACTAGCTAGGTTGGCCCACTCTTGAAATTGCTAACTTTGAGGAGTTGCAGCCCCTACCAGTTGTTCCAGCCTCAGGAGCTATAGAGTCCACAGGGCTACTGTAATAAAGGACTGCAAGCCAAAGGGCTTAAACAACAAAAATGTATTATCTCCCAGTTCTGGAGGCCAGAAGTCCAGGATCAAGGTGGCAGCAGGGTTGTGCTCCCTCTGAAGGTGTTGGGAAGGATCTGTCACTGGTTCTGCTTCTAGATTGGATCAAGACTGAGAAACATAACAAGAGTGTGTAACGAATCATATTCCCAAAGAGGGGCTTTAGGGATTGGTTTGTTTGCATTTTGGCCTTGAAAGCACTGCTAACTGCCAGGGCTCCACTCCTGCCCACCTACTGCCCTGTCTGTCACATGAGAGATATGGAGAGGCTGGGAATTCAACTGACACTGGCATTCTGAGCCTGCCCAATTAGACTTTGTATTTGATTTTCAGCAGTGTCAGCCCTATGGCTACAAAAAGTAAGATAATTTTT
>JAQQAC010016209.1:122103774-122114528 GCA_029783875.1 Phataginus tricuspis | reverse complement strand
GAATTGTTTTTCTGATTTCTCTTTCTGTTAGTTCATCATTAGTGTATAGGAAAGCAACAGATTTCTGTGTGTTAGTTTTGTATCCTGCAACTTTGCTGAAATCAGATATTAGTTCTAGTAGTTTTGGAGTGGAGTCCTTAGGGTTTTTTATGTACAGTATCATGTCATCTGCAAATAGTGACAATTTAACTTCTTCTTTACCAATCTGGATGCCTTGGATGTCTTTGTTTTGTCTGATTGCCGTGGCTAGGACCTCCAGTACTATGTTGAATAACAGTGGAGAGAGTGGGCATCCCTGTCTTGTTCCCGATTTTAGATGAAAAGCTTTCAGCTTCTCACTGTTAAGTATGATGTTAGCTGTGGGTTTGTCATATATGGCCTGTATGATGTTGAGGTACTTGCCGTCTATACCCATTTTGTTGAGAGTTTTAATCATGAATGGATGCTGAATTTTGTCAAATGCTTTTTCAGCATTTATGGATATGATCATGTGGTTTTTGTTCTTCTTTTTGTTGATGTGGTGGATGATGTTGATGGATTTTCGAATGCTGTACCATCCTTGCATCCCTGGGATGAATCCCACTTGATCATGGTGTATGATCCTCTTGATGTATTTTTGAATTCGGTTTTCTAATATTTTGTTGAGTATTTTTGCATCTACGTTCATCAGGGATATTGGTCTGTAATTTTCTTTTTTGGTGAGGTCTTTGCCCGGTTTTGGTATTAGCGTGATGCTGGCTTCATAGAATGAATTTGGAAGTATTCCCTCCTCTTCTATTTTTTGGAAAACTTTAAGGAGAATGGGTGTTATTTCTTCTCTATATGTCTGGTAGAATTCAGAGGTGAATCCATCAGGTCCGGGGGTTTTGTTCTTGGGTAGTTTTTTGATTACCGCTTCAATTTCGTTGCTGGTGATTGGTCTGTTTAGTTTTTATGTTTCTTGCTTGGTCAGTCTTGGAAGGTTGTATTTTAAGTAAGATAATTTTTAGTGCTGCCATGGAAACTCCCTGGTGCCTTGCAAAGGGACACCCATTCTCCTCAAGACTGGCTGCAACCACTCCCTTTTGCCATCAGACCCATAACATGGTCCAATCTCAGCATGCTCCAGGGGGCAGGCACACACTAAGACCCAGGAGGAAACAGCTTACACACCAAAAGTATAGCAAGATTTTTGCTAGTAAGTAGTGGCAGAAACCTGGGAGAATATATGTGGGAGTCGATTCTAAGGATGTTACAACAAGGAGGATGGAATGTAGTACTGGGTTGAACACAATTTATTGAGCTGGGAGCATTTACCAGACATTCTATGTTTAATATTAGCCCACACAACTGGAAGGGACTCTGGCAGCCTACTTGGTTAGTTGACTTAAATTTGAACTCAGCTGTGACCTAAATTCAATGAAATCAAGATACCAGAATGTCATCTCACTACACTGATGGACAGTGACTGTAATAGGGTTGGTGGGGGGGACCTGATGAAGCGGGTAGTTTAATCATCACAATATTGCCCATGTAATTGTAGGTTAATGATACTAAAATAAAATAAATTGTCAAAAAAAAAAAAAAGATACCAGAATGACCCTGGCTTGATGGACAGGAATGAGCCCAAAGGTGTAATTCCTAGGAGGAACTGCAGAGATTAGTGCCTTGAACTTGAAAGTTACAGTTGTAATGATATCTCTCATATCCCCATTTGTCTATTGGACCCTGTGCAGAAGGTGGATGGATCTTGGAGAATGACAGTGACTCCAATTTTGCCACTGCTGTTCCAGATGTAGCCTTTTACTAAAGCAGTGCAACACAATCCCTGGCTCCAGGTATGCAGCCATTCCCCTGGCAAGTATTTCACTCTATACCAATTTGGAACGTCTGCTCAAAGCACTTTGTTTTTACCTGGCAGGGCTGACAGTACACCTTCAGAGTCTTGCCAAAGGGCTATGTCATCTCTCCTCCTCTCTGACATAATACAATACTTGGAAACTGGTTGTCTCAGTGTTCCTCACAATATCCACTGCTCCACTATGTTGATGACAACATCCTGATTGAATCTGAGGAGCAAGAAGCAGAAAGTACTCTAGATGCCTTGGTAAGACATATGCAAAGCAGAAAGTAGGATATATGCCCCATGAAAACTTAGGGAAGTACAGCCTCAGTGAAATTTCTAGAAGTTCAATGCTCTAAGCCATGTAAACATATCCTCTTTAAGATGAAAGACAAATGCTGCACATTGCACCAACTACCTCTAAAATGAGTGTTTGGCAGACTCTTCTGGATTGTGGACTATGTATCACATATAAGTGTGCTACAATGACCCATTTACTGTGTAACTCATAAGGCTGCCAAATGTGTGTGTGTGTGTTTGGTGGTGGGTTCGGGGGAGGACCAGAGCAAGAGATAACTGCAGTGAATCCAGTGCTTCTGGTTGGCCTTGTGACCCAGCAGATTCAATAAAACTCAAAATATCTGTGGAAAAGTATTGATACTGTGTGGAGCTTCTGGCAAGCACAAATAGTCTGCAGTCACTGTGCAGACCTCTAGACTTTTGTAGAAAACTATCCTCCTTTGGAGGAACAGATTTGGCTTGCTATTGGGCCCTAATAGAAACTGAATTCAGGACTACACATGACCATGTGATTTGAGTTTTCCATCAGGAATTGGGTGTTTGTCTAACCAATCAAACCATCGGTTGAGCATATGCAGCAGCATATTTTAATGAATGCAAATGGTATTTTAGAGCTAGAAGCTCAGGTGGTTTCAGAAAGCACAAAAACACTGCAAGAGTAAGTGGCACCTATTCCTGCAGCACAGCCATCTCTCTCTCAACCTTGTCTATGGTTCCTGGAAGTTTTCATATGACCAGCTGACTGAGTTACTTCCTCGTAACTCAAGCGTGGCTTATATATATGGCTCTGTCCAATCTGCCAGAAGTAGATGGCTACAGCATTACATTACCACTCATAGGTGACCCTAAGGACAGTGGCAAAGAAAAAGTCTTCAAGTGGGCAGAACCTTGAGCAATACAGCTGATTGTCCCTTCTTTTAAAAATATTTTTTCCAGCTTTGAGATATAATTGACATATACCACTGTGCAAGTTTAAGGTCTACAATCTGATGATTTGGTATGTGTATATTTGTGAAATGTTCACCACATTAAGGTTAGTTAACACAACTTTCACCTCACAAGATTACTATTTTGTTGCTGTTATGGGGAGAACATTTAAGATCCACTCTTATAGCAGCTTTCAAGTATACAATACAGTATTAACTATGATCCCTGTGCTGCGCATTAGATCCCCAGAACTTATTCATCTTTATAACTGGAGGTCTGTGCCCAACATCTCCCTATTTGCCCCACCCCAAAGCCCCTGGATAACTTTACAATCTAGTCTCTGGGACACAGAATACTCAAGTGGGAGTATGATTTATTTAGAGGAGAAGTTACCATCATCAATACTGTGGCTGTCATTTGGAGATGATCGCAAAGGCTGCTGGGACTTTGTGTGTCTCCTCTTTGGGGAGAGGGTGGACGCACACTTTGATAAAGGATGCTGCTATTTTTCAGGCAGAAACATAAACTTGTCACCATTGTTGACGGAAGTTCAAATACATGTAGAAGGGTTTGTACTGATGCTGAAAAGCAAAAGAAGGTAGCGGGAGACCTGTGCCATATTCAGCTTTGTGATGCTATTGCTGGGACTTTGCAACTACATTTCTCCCTTGGCTCTTGGCTCTCTGTTAGGTCCCACCAAGTACAAGGGTCTTTCTCCTTCCTGTTTGCTTTCTGTTTCTATTGCTGTCACCCAGGCTTGGCCCTCAGCATCAATTGATTTCCATCTTCAGCTAATTTCAGCATCCTCAGAATAGGTCAGGGGACTCTGCTCCTCAGAGGATGGAGTCCCAAATCTATGTGGCCTCTCCCAGAAACCTCAGCAGTTTCAGCTGCAGTCATTCAACACCCTGTCCTCGGGGTCTGATTTCCAATGTTACAGGACCCTTCGTCTGAGCTTCAGGCTCATAACCCAACCCCTTCCATTTGTTCTCTCAGCTCTCAAGGTGGGAGCTGCTTCCTGCAGTTGTTTTATTTCCTCTGGTGACATCTATTCAGCCTGAGGAACACTTCCATCTATAACAGTCCCTCCAAAATGCCCTGTAGAGGTGGTTTGTGGGAGGTAAATTCTCTCAGCTTTTGCTTATCTGAAAATTGTTTAATCCCTCCTTCAAATTTAAATGATAACCTTGCCGGGCAGAGTATTCTTGGTTCAAGGCCCTTCCGCTTCATTGCATTAAATATATCGTGTCACTCCCTTCTGGCCTGTAAGGTTTCTGCTGAGAAATCTGATGATAGCCTGATGGGTTTTCCTTTGTATGTGATCTTTTTTTCTCTCTATAGCGGCTTTTTAAAGTCTGTCCTTATCCTTGATCTTTGCCATTTTAATTACTATATGTCTTGGTGTTGTCTTCCTTGGGTCCCTTGTGTTGGGAGATCTGTGCATCTCCATGGCTTGAGAGACTACCTCCTTCTCCAGATTGGCGAAATTTTCAGCAATTACCTCCTCAGTGACACTTTCTATCCCTTTTTCTCTCTCTTCTTCTTCTGGTACTCCTGTAATGCGAATATTGGTCCATTTCGATTGGTCACACAGTTCTCTCAACATTCTTCCATTCTTAGAGATCCTTTTATCTCTCTCTGCCTCAGCTTCTCTATATTCCTGTTGTCTCATTTCTATCCCATTTATCGTCTCTTCTACTACATCTAATATGCTTTTAAATCCCTCAATTGTATGTTTCATTTCAGATATGGAATTTCTTAATGATTGAATCTCCATCTTAAATTCGTCCCTGAGTTCTTGAGTATTTTTCTGTACCTCCATGAGCATATTTATGATTTTTATTTTTAAACTCTTTCAGGAAGATTGGTGAGTTCAGTTTCATTTGGCCCCTTTTCTGGGGTTTGTGAGATTTTGGTCTGAACCAGGTTCCTCTGATGTTTCATATTTCTATGTGCTGCCCTCTAGTGCCCAGAAGCTCTAGTCTCTGGAGCTGCTCAGCCTCTAGAGTGAGGTTGGGAGTCGTATGGGAGTGGCACTGGTGCCTTGGGCAGGAAAGAGCTATTTCTTGATTCCTGGGTGTGGTGCCTGTCTCTAGTATCAGAGCCAGTGGGCTGAGCACACAGGTGTAACCTTTTGTGCTTGGCATCTCTAGCTGTTGTGGGCAGGGCCTCTGGCTGGCCTGACGCCAGTGCAGTGACTGCCGGTTTGTGAGCAGGTGCCAGCAGGCCAGGAGGAAGGTGCAGCAGGCTGCGTGTCACAGTGGGGGGCCTCGGAGCTGAGTAGGCAGCCAGGGGGATGGGGTGCCTGAAGCTTCTCAAAGTTCCCAACCTGCTGGGCAGAGTGCACCCAGACAACCTTGTCCACCTATCCCTTCTCCCATTAGCAAGCTCCGTGCAAACCCCACCCCTTCAGCAGCCCTCTCGCTGCTAGGAAGCCTGCCAGATTGCCTGCCTTTCCCTTTTCTCAGTGCAGCTGGGTGTGGATCCCGTCCTCCACAAACAGCTGGAATCTCAGTCTCTCAAGCACTCTGCCTGTCCCAGCTCCCCAACCCCACCAACCTCCAGAGCACCACACAATGTAGGTCTGTGGTCCAAAGCAGACCTCCAGGGCTGGGTGTCCAGCAGTCCCAGGCTTCCATCCCTCCCCACTCCGTTTCTCTTCCTCCTGCTGGTGAGCTGAGGTGGGGGAAGGACCTGGGTCCCACCGGATCAAGAACTTGGTGCGTTACCCTGTTTTGTGAGGTCTGCTTTGTTTGTGAGGTCTGTATGCAGTCTGGTGCAGCCTTCTTTCCTGTTGCTGTTTTACGGTTAGTTGTATTAACTATATTTTCACACTATGTGTGGTTTTGGGAGGAGTTCTCTGTCTTACCTCTCATGCTGCCATCTTGAATCCTCTGTTGTTTTTGTACTTTCATCAAAAATTGGTGAGGTAACATTGCTGGTGGGAATGCAAATTAGTTCAACCATTGTGGAAAGCAGTATGGAGGTTCCTCAAAAAACTCAAAATAGAAATACCATTTGACCCAGGAATCCCACTCCTAGGAATTTACCCTAAGAATGCAGCAGCCCAGTTTCAAAAAGACAGATGCACCCCTGTTTATCACAGCATTATTTACAATAGCCAAGAAATGGAAGCAACCTAAGTGTCCATCACTAGATGAATGGATAAAGAAGAGGTGCTATATATACACAATGGAATATTATTCAGCCATAAGAAGAAAACAAATCCTACCATTTGCAACAACATGGATGGAGCTGGAGGGTATTATGCTCAGTGAAATAAGCCAGGCCGAAAAAGACAAGTACCAAATGATCTCACTCATATGTGGAGTATAAGAACGAAGGAAAAAAAAAAAATGAAGGAACAAAACAGCAGCAGACTCACAGAACCCAAGAACGGACTAATAGTTACCAAAGGGAAAGGGACTGGAGAAGAAGGGCGGGAAGGGAGGGATAAGAGGGTAAAAGGGGCATTACGATTGGCAGACATAGGGTGGGGGGGCACGGGGAGGGCTGTACAGCTCAAAGAAGACAAGTAGTGATTCTCATCTCACTACACTGATGGACAGTGACTGTAATAGGGTTGGTGGGGGGGACCTGATGAAGGGGGTAGTTTAATCATCACAATATTGCTCATGTAATTGTAGGTTAATGATACTAAAATAAAATAAATTGTAAAAAAAAAAGAGTATATATCAATAATACCTTAATTAAAAAATAAATAAGTAAAAAAAAATTGGTGAGGTAGATTTGTATAGGTCTATTTCTGGGTTCTCTATTCTCCTCCATTGATTTGTATGTCTGTCCCCTGCCAACAACACACCGTCTACCATTACTGCATCTATATAACAAATCTTAAAATTGGGTAGACTGATTCTTACTACTTTATTCTTAAAAAAAATGTTTTAGCTATTCTAATTCCTTTGCTTTTCAATCTAAATTTTAGAATAACATTGTCTATAAGAAATCTTGCTGGGATTTTTATAGAAATTGCATTAAACCTGCATATCAATTTGGGGAGAATCAATATATTTTCTATGTTGAGTCTTCTGATCAAACAGATTGTGTCACTCCATTTATTTAGATCTTTCATAAGCTTTTTGTAATTTTCAACATGTAGGTACTATACATATTTTGTTAGATTTACACCTAAGAATTTCTTTTCTGTGTGTGTGTGTGTGTCCTTGTAAATGCTATGGTATTTTTAATTTTGGTGTCCACATGTTTATTTTTAGTGTATAGAAATACAACTGATTCTTGACTTCCGGGAATATGGCGGCGTGAGCAGGGCGGTGGAAATCTCCTCCCCAAACCATATGTATTTATGAAAATACAACAAATACAACTATTCCTAAAAAAGAGACCAGAAGATACAGGACAGCACACAGCCTGCATCTACACCTGAGAGGACTCAGCACCCCGCAAGGCGGGTAAGATATGGAGCCGTGACCTGATGGGACCCGAGTACTCCCCCACCCCAGCGCACCGGCGGGAGGAGAGGATTCAGAGCCAGGAGGGAATGGAAGTACAGGCCCGCAAAACAACCAGCCCTGGTGATCTGCGCTGGGAGCACTGACACACATCGCATGGTGTATTGGAGATTGGAGAGACAGAGGGTGCAGGATCTGAGCTTGGAACGCACCCAGGTCCTCGCAACCAGTTCCCCAGGACAAAAGAAAAGCCCGTGCTTTTTTTTAACGGTCTTGAAGAGACAAGGGCCCAGGATCGTCCCAGCACATTCGGCCCAGCAGGGTGGGAGTCCTGGGAATTTCAGACCCCTTGGCTGGCGACTGCGAAAAAGTAGCTGCACTCAGACTTCCCACAGAGATTAACAGCGTCCCATTCATTCCCGCGCGGGCCAGAGCTACAAAGGGCCTTGCGGAGCGGCGTGGCTGTGGCTGCGGAATAGTGGAGCAACAGTGCCACCTACAGCATCCCCATAGAATCTACTCCCGGTGAGCGTTTTTTTTTTCTTTCTTTCTTTTTTCTTTTCTTTTCTTTCTTTTCCTTCTTTCTTTTTTTCTTTTTTTTAAAGTCCTAAAGAGCCCGGCTGACATACGTGGCACCTACAAGAGACCATTTCTATCACCATGAAACGACAGGGGAATATGGTACAAACAAAACTTACCCAGACCCAGACAACACCAGAGAGGAAACCTGAAGGGATGGAAATGCACAACTTTCCTGAAAAAGAATTCAGAACAAAAGTCATAACCATACTGATAGATCTATAGAGAAATATGCAAGAGCTGAGGGAGGAACTGAGGGAAGTGAGAAAAGACAATGCAGAAATGAGACAAGCAATCGATGGGCTTAGCAGCAGACTGGATGAGATGCAAGACACTGTTAATGGAATAGAAATCAGAGAACAGGAATACAGAGAAGCTGAGACAGAGAGAGATAAAAGGATCTCTAAGAATGAAAGAATATTAAGAGAACTGTGTGACCAATCCAAACAGAACAATATTCACATTATAGGAGTACCAGAGGAAGAAGAGAGAGAAAAAGGGATAGAAAGTATCTTTGAAGAAATAATTGCTGAAAACTTCCCCAAGCTGGGGACGGAAATAGTCTCACAGTCCACGGAAGCCCACAGATCTCCCAACACAAGGGACCCAAGGACGACAACACCAAGACACATAATAATTAAAATGGCAAAGATCAAAGATAAAAACAGAGTATTAAAAGCAGCTAGAGAGAGAAAAAAGATCACCTACAAAGGAAAACCCATCAGACTTCTCAACAGAAACCTTACAGGCCAGAAGAGAATGGCATGATATATTTAACGTAATGAAACAGAAGGGCCTCGAACCAAGAATATTGTATCCAGCACGATTATCATTTAAATATGATGGAGGGATTAAACAATTTCCAGACAAAGGAAAGTTGAAAGAGTTTGCCTCTCATAAACCACCACTACAGGATATCTTAAATGGACTGCTCTAGAGGGAAGCACCCCTAAGGCTAAAAAGACGTCACCGGAGAAAATAAAATCATAGCAAAGAAAGCAGACCATCCAAATACTAACTAAAGGCAAAAAGTAAAATCAACATTCCACAAAAACAGTCAAAGGAAATGTAAAAGAGTACCGAATAAAACACCTAATATATAAAGAATGGAGGAGGAATAAGAAGAAGAGAGAAATAAAGAACCATCAGACTGTGTTTATAATAGCTTAACAAGAGAGTTAAGTTAGACTGTTAGATAATAAAGAAGCTACCCTTGAACCTTTGGTAACCACGAATCTAAAGCCAGCAATGGCAATAAGTACTTATCTATCAATAATCACCCTAAATGTAAATGGACTGAATGCACGAATCAAAAGACACAGAGTTACTAAATGGATAAAAAAGCAAGACCCATCTATATGCTGCTTACAAGAGACTCACCTCAAACCCAAAGATATACACAGGCTAAACGTGAAGGGATGGAAAAAGATATTTCATGCAAACAACAAGGAGAAAAAAGCAGGTGTTTCAGTACTTGTATCAGATAAAATAGACTTCAAAATGAAAAAAGAACCAAGAGATAAAGAAGGACATTACATAATGATAAAGGGGTCAGTCCAACAAGAAGATATAATCATTATAAATATATATGCACCCAACACAGGAGCGCCAGCATATTTGAAACAAATACTAACAGAATTAAAGGAGGAAATAGACAGCAATGCCTACATGTTAGGAGACTTCAACACACCACTCACTCCAAAGGACAGATCAACCAGACAGAGAATAAGTAAAGACACAGAGGCACTGAACAACACACTAGAACAGATGGACCTAACAGACATCTACAGAACTCTACACCCAAAAGCAACAGGATACACATTCTTCTCAAGTGCACGTGGAACATTTTCCAGAATAGACCACATACTAGGCCACAAAAAGAACCTCAGTAAATCCAAAAATATTGAAATTCTACCAACCAACTTCTCAGATCACAAAGGTATAAAACTAGAAATAAATTTTAGAAAGAAATCAAAAAGGCTCACAAATACACGGAGACTTAACAACATTCTCCTAATTAATCAATGGGTTAACGACCAAATCAAAACAGAAATCAAAGAATATATGGAGACTAATGACAACAACAACACAAAGCCACAACTTCTGTGGAACGCAGCGAAGGCAGTCTTAAGAGGAAAGTACATTGCAATCCAGGCCTATTTAGAGAAGGAAGAACATTCCCAAGTGAACAGTCTAAAGACACAATTACTGAAAATGGAAAAAGAAGAACAAATGAGGCCCAAAGTCACCAGAAGGAGACACATAATAAAGATCAGAGAAGAAATAAATAAAATTGAGAATAATAAAACAATAGAAAAAGTCAATGAAACCAAAAGCTGGTTCTTTGAAAAAATAAACAAAATAGATAACCCCCTAGCCAGACTCATTAAGAGAAAAAGAGAATCTACACACATAAACAGAATCACAAATGAGAAAGGAAAAATAACGATGGACCCCACAGAAATACAAAGAATTATAAGAGAATATTAGGAGCATCTATATGCCAACAAGCTGGAAAACCTAGAAGAAAAGGACAACTTCTTAGAAAAATACAGCCTTCCAAGACTCACCAAGCAGGAAACAGAAAAACTAAACAGACCAATCACCAGCAACGAAATTGAATCGGTAATCAAAAAACTACCCAAGAACAAAAGCCCTGGACCTGATGGATTCACCTCTGAATTCTACCAGACATA
>JAQQAC010016209.1:122071185-122088774 GCA_029783875.1 Phataginus tricuspis | reverse complement strand
ATCACAATATTGCTCATGTAATTGTAGGTTAATGATACTAAAATAAAATAAATTGTTAAAAAAAAAGAAGTGTTTCCTCTTCTATTTTTTGGAAGAGAGTGTAGAATAGTAAATTCTTTAAACATTTGCCAGAATTCTCCAGTGAAATCATCTGGGACTGGAATTTGGGGGGGGGAGATTTAAAATCATCAATTCAATTTCCTTAATAATTATAGGGCTATTCAAATTATCTATTTTATATCAAGTGAGTTGGGGTAGTTTGTGTTTTTGAGGAATTGGTCCATTTCCATTTCTATTTAAGTTATCAAATCCATGTGTGCAAGTTATTGGTAGAATTCCTTGTTATCCTTTTGATACCTGGGTCTGTGGTGATATCTCCTATTTCATTCCTAATATTGGTCATTTGTGTCTTCTCCCTTTTTTTTTCTTTGTCAGTCTTCAAGAGGCTTGTCAATTTTATTGATCTTTTCAAACAATCAGCTCTTTATTTGATTGATTTTTTCTATTTCCCTGCTTCCATGTTCTTGATCTCTGTCTTTATCATTTCCTTCATTCTGCTTGTTTTAGTTTCATTTTACTCCTATTTTTCTAGTTTCTTAAGGTGGGGGCTCAGGTTATTGATTGGAGACTATCCTCTTTTCTAATGTATGCATTTACTGTATGAATTTCCCTCTCAGCACTGTTTTAGCTGTGTTCCATATATTTTGCTGTAATTTCATTTTCATTCAGTTCACTGTATTTTTTAAATTTCCTTCAAGACTCTTTGACCTGTGGATTATTTAGAAGTTTGTTGTTTAGTTTTCAAGTACTTGGAGATTTTCCTGTTTTTTTTCTGTTATTAACAAAGTGTTAAGCTGATGGATGTCAATACTGGAAATATGACCAAAGTGCCATGTAATTCTACGTTTTTCTTGTCTCAGTGTGAGGAAAACCAGCACTTCTTATTTACATGGCTAGCAACACTGATGTCATTGAGAAGCTACCCAGGACTCTGGGGTCACCTATGTGCTTTCCTTGCTAGTGGATATCACCCATTTAAAACCTTCTTCTTCCTGTGCCCCAGAAGTCTGTAGAAGCCCTTGGAAGCATGTTTCAGCTCCACATGTGGGAATGTCTATTGGCTACTGCATGGAATTCTACAAACAGAAGACTTTGCTCCTTTGATGCAGCAAGCATGTCAGGGTCCAGACACCACATCAAGGGGGTATAGTGGCCAGGGGAAGCCAACTATCCACCCCCACCATAGCTCTGGAAGAACTAAAGGCATTAGAGACCCATCAAAAGGGGCTACTAATGGTCATACTTGGAGCCTGTTGGTAAACATGAGCTGGGAGAAGCTGTGGTGGTGTCCTCAGAAGATGGTTACTCCCTCAGTGATTTCCGTCTGTGGTTTGTTGAGGATTTTTGTTCCTCAGAAATTATTGCTATGGACCCAGGGATAGATAGATACTACCCTCTGACCCTGACCACCATTGTCTTGATTCTCACAACTCATGTTAAGGAGCAGGTGGGAGGCTGGCCTGACTGGCCAAAGCTTAGCAACAGCTACCCAGTTTCAGGGATTCGACAGATAAAGGCCAAGCAGAAGAAAGTAAAAAACCATGACGTCAGCTGCTCAGTCAGAACTCTTCCCTCTAGGATGCTGGACGAGGCACAGCAGAAACAGAATGACAGGGACAGGAGGGGCAGGAGAGCCTAGCAGGACATGACTCTCAGCTAGGCAACACTTGGTAAAGGCCCAAAACTAGCAGACTGAGGGCATCTTGGAGGCGGCATCTGGGGAATCCTGCGTCAGTAACGTTTCCTAGGGCTAATCTATCCTTGCCTTCTCTAGTAGGAATTGGTGCTGCTTATTCTGCAACTTCCTGGGAAAAGTCTCACTTCCCACCAGTACTGGTTGCTGGGATCTTGGATCAGCCTTCTGTTGTTCCTTTCCCTCCTCTATCCCCGCCAGATGGGTTCTCTGACTGGGGACGTGTGTCCTTACTGTCCCCCAAATTGCCCAGAACACTGCTAGCAAAAGGCCTGCCCTCTGCTCCCCGCAGAGGAGGTGTCTGGGAGCTCCCGGGGTAGGTCTCCTGGTTTGCTTACACTGCGCCTTCCGAAGGAGGAACGGCAGGGCAGAGAGCGGCCCCCCTCACACCAGGCTGGAAAAGCACCTCAGGCTCAGACAAATTGTTGTAACCTTTTGGGCCCTAGACAGTAAAGATGCTGATTAAATTTGAAATATAGACCCAATAAAAACAGCTTACTAAAAGGATAAGCCATAGTCATGTGTAAAATACTATCTTTTGTCAAGAGCTCAAATAGAGGCATTAAAACCCATTATAAGAGAAATAGAAAAATAAGGGATAATTTTTAAAAGGCACTCACTCCCTAATACTCGCACACTTCCAAAAAACAAGACAGATACCTTAGTGGGCTCAGGCAGTTGCAAAAAAATCCCATAGACTGGGGGGCTTAAACAAAGGACATTGATTTCTCACCGTGCTGGAAGCTGAAGTCTTGAGATTAAGGCACCAGCCTATTTGGTTCCTGCTGAGATCCCTCTTCCTGGCTTGTGGGCAGCCACCTTCTCGCCATGTGCTCCCACAGCCTTTCTGTGGTGCCTGTGGGTAGAAATAACTAGATCTCTATCTTCCTCTTTGTATGAGAGCCTTGCCCCATGACCTCCTCTAAACCTAATTACCTTCCAACGTCTCCACCTCCACATCCCAGCCCACTGGGGATTAGGGCTTCAACATATAAATTTGGGGGGACACAAACATTCAGTCCATAAGAGAAGGGAAGTTTGATAAAGATGATCAACAAAAAATACAGCTGCGTACAAGAGCTTCAAGAAGTAAGTGAATTTGTTGTTTCATTAGCCCATGCAACTATTCCGACTTTGGTACCATTGTCTGCAAAGTCTTTTCTGTGTCTGATCTATGGTCTGAGTTCTCTCTTTCCTTTTGTTCCTCTAGAAGATGAATCTCAGTTGTTTGCTTTTGCTTGCAGAAAAAGTCCAGGATTTATGGCAAAGGACTCCTTGAGGGTTTCACGCCTTCCTATTATTTTCTCTACTCATTTACGGGAAAACTTAGAGACATGTGTCCCACCAGAGAGATCTATAGTTATTCAGTACGTAGATGACATGCTGGTAGCCTCAGAAACTAAAGAGCAATGGAAAACTGGTCCCAGGGCTTTCTTACAATTTCTCCCTGGCCAGGGACATAAGCCTCACTAGACAAATCACAGTATTGCTAAACGGAGGTAACATATTCAGGGCATCTGCTGTCAGCTGCAGGCCACGGAGCAGTACAGTCTAAGAGTCAACCCACTTAGCAGCTAAAACTACTATTAAAAATAAAGTAAACCAATAACCACATTGTTTTTCTTGTGAAACCTTCATAAGAGTGTATATCAACGATATCTTAATAAAAAAAAGAAAAAAAAGAAAGTAAACCAATTTTGGGACTAGTACAGTATCATCAATAGTGGATTCAGTTTTTGTAGAGCAGCCCAAACCTCTGATGGAGCAATTGCATGAACATTTTCCAGGTCTCTGGTTTGTCCCTAGAATCTGAAGAGGCTTTCGAACAACTGAAATAGGCTTGTACCCCCTTCCCCAAGCTTTGGGGGTTCCAAACTGTGAAAAACCCAACCTGATTCACCTGATATTCCTGTTCATACTGCATATTTGATGATGTTTACTCATGTCTCATGTACTTGGGAGAAAAGTGGCCCACCAAAAGCTTCCTGTACTGTGGAGGCTCATAGGAAGAGTGTGGAGGTTTACGTCTTGTCTGGAATTAAGCCCACACAAGCAGATGTTAATGGCAGCAACTCCAGCTGCAATTCTTGGTTCTGGACCTGAAGTTTGGCCTATGAGAATTCCCTAACAAAATCACTCCTTTACCACAGACCCTATTCACCTGGTTAGCACTGCTGTATCATTAATAAAAATCGTCTAAGAGAGGACTGTTAAAGGCACTAGACTCTTACAACATCTGTTGTGGTTGACTTTCTTCTTCGTTGACCTTGTCCCCGCCAAAACAAAGAACTGAAAGGTAGAGAGACACACAGACGCGAAGCAGAGCGAGAAAGTTTTATCTGAAGCCACTCCAAGGGAGGAGTGGGCCAGGGTCAAGGGAGACAAAGGCCCCGAACTTTTAGGGGAGGGTCTATTCATCAAGGCCTAGCCGGGAGGCACTTCTTTGATTGACAGGGTGATGTCATTTGATTGACAGTTCTGGGTATACACCCACTCCTCTTGCTGCACATCTTTTCCCCAAATGCACCCGGAAAAGCCCATAGGAGCGTGAGGAGCAGGTTAGGGCGGGGTGCGTGGATAGGGTGGGGTGGAGGGGGAAGCAAAACCGCAACTTTATTTTAATGAGATTATGATGACGGGTGGTTTGGGCGGTTCTTGGTTTTGATCAATTGCGCCTGCGTTTGCACCTGGTTGGGACCCCTCTGGCCTGGTCCACACAGGCCAGGCAGCTGTCTCCCTGCAAAGCCACTGTTGTCGTCATGCGGGACCCCATACCTGGACTTTTTTTTCCTGGAACCTTCTCTTCCCCTTCCCCCGCTGCCCGTGTCTATCTTTCTACCTAACACACCCACTAAAAAAGTGAAATTATTCAAAAACGTATCAGTGAGATGTGCCATTTATCAGCAGAATTCATCTGCAGTCCACGGCCGAGGTAAGCACAGGGAACGTGGTACCAGCTGGGTTTCACAGAACTAATGCTTGTAAAGGTAAGAGATTTTGTCAGGTGATTTGAATTGGTAAGCTGATCCCCTGTGAGGGAGGACAGCTAATAGCGTGCTAGAGTTCTGATGGCAGTTTCTGTTTGAAGTTTTATTCCATCCTAGTATTTAAAAATAACCATTTGTTCCCATTTTGCTGCTTGTCCTGATGACAATATCTACATCTATCTTATGATACCCATTGGTCTGCCCAGGGTTGAACTCCAGCAAAGAGTTGTGGGAGCATCTTGTTCCTGTATGATACCCCTGGAAAGCCTCCAGAGTTAAAAGGTGCCTTGCCAGTAACGTGATTGCAAACACCTTGTCTGGATCCCAAGAATAATTTGAGGGAAACAGAAATACACTCACTGGTCCAAACTCAATAAGTAGACACGGAGACAAAGAGAACAGCAGAGTGAGGCTTTAATGGCAGCCTTGCAAAATCACGTGTCTGGTAAGCAGGCACACCTAGGGCAGTTGGAGCAAGTAATTTATTCCCTAGCATGGGAGTCCCTCCCCTGGTCCCTCATTGGCTGAGTACTACAAGGTTCACATTCTTTCCCAGATGTCACCTAAGCAAGTTATATCCATATTAGGTTTTCCCTTACATTTGTCTTAATTTTATTGGCTGATTTAAAACTTCTTTCTTTTTCCAAATAGGCACAGCTCCGTTCCTTACCAATTCCCCCTGCCCCCAACCTGAGCAACTTCCTGGAATGTATTTTGCCACGTGGCTCTTTGTCAATACTTCACTGTTAAAACGTTTAAATCTCCTGGTGGGAATAAGTCACGTTTAGGTTTTATGCTTTTTCTAACAGAAACTAAGCCATATTTCTGCTCAACTCTATCCTGAAGTTAGAGGTCTGAAGAGCAAAGCATATGTAATGGAATTCAGCTCTTCAAGGATATCAAAAGGGAATTTTCAAGTCATTCCTCGCACAACCTATGCTGATGTTCAAATTAGCATACAATCATTTTGACCTTTCTAAATAAAAGGGCTTTTTTAACCTTAAAAAAAAGGGAAGGAATTTCTTCAACTATGGCGTGTGTGCAACAGACAGGGCTGCTGCCTGAAGTCTTGCCCTGTTCAAAAGCCACTCCTCGGGCAATGGTGGATTCTCTTCATAAACATTCCCACCTTGAGGATCTCAGGGCACTTGAATCAGACCTAAAAAGTAATTTTATTTCTTCTGTATTCCAGGATTTAACCAGTCAAACCCTGAGACTCAATGGCCAGGATCCTGCAACCTACTATGTTAAGGTGGCCTACGACTCTGCCACTCACCTGAACCATTGAGCGAGCCCTTTAAGCAAGTGTGGCGCAGCTTCCTTTGACCTTATGTTTGGAGGGGCCTATGAGTTTGCACCTGAGACCAAGATCTGTGCACGATTTGACTGAATCCTTTCATTGTTGTGCTCAATATGTAAAAGGGCTTTTCTCTTTCTTAGAAACCCAGAGACTTAAAGCCAAAAGGACCAGAAAGGATCACTCCAACAAATCTCACTATCCCGACTGAGTGGGAGATTTCCGCCACATAAAGGCCTTCCTAGAGGGAAGATGGGCTGGTGCTGTGCTGGGAGAGACCCTTCCAATGCTGCTGGTCATCCACAGGATCATCAGAATGAAAGAAAGACCCAGCGGGATCCCTGCTTCCCACGTGAAGCCAGCTTTTCAGGAGGATTGGCCCATGGTTCTCACCAATGACTTTTCTAGAGTAACTGATAATGGCACCAAAGTCCACGGCAACAGCAAGTATTCTGGAGAATGTAGCCCTATTCTCATGCTCTGCCAGGCCTCCCTAGTCACTGTAGTGAGCACTGGAATTACTTTAAGAATTATTTACTAACAAACATTTGGCTGGTTAAATTTTGAAATTGAGGTCTTGAAATCGTTTAATGCTGTGGAAGAAAGCATCCCCCCAAACTCTTTGTTTTGGGGTGAATTATGCTCAGAGACTGAGTTTCTCTTTGCCAGCACTTCATTTAACACAGGTTCACCGTGGGACCTTCACAAGCCAGAGAATATCTCCCAACAAACCAATAAATAGATAATGTACTCCAGGCGGATGACAGCTTGATCCTACTCTTCTTCCGGTCCGAGGAGAGAGGAAAGGAATTGTTAGGCAGGAAAATAGATATAAGTGGGGTGGAAAGAGAAAAAGGCCAGGGAAGTCCACTAAAAAGACCCAAAGTTAATCAGTTAAAGCTCAAAAGCCAGGAGCAACTTGGCCTGGAATGTTTGAATAATCCCCAGATAAAGGAAGGTACCTCAGCATAGTCCATGTCTTTATTATATTAAGCATGCAGGCCCAGCCATAAACAACATAGTAAAAGGCAGGAAGGATTCCATCTTAAAGATTGTATTTTAATACCCAGGAAGTTATGAAGTAAGATTCTTAACTAACTCTTTAGCAAACAGACAATAACTCAGCCCACCTTGGGGGCTGGGCAGGCAGCCTTGTTTGATCTGCTCCCAGACCAAGAACAACGGGTATCCCAGAGAGAAATCAGAGCAGGAAGTTCCTTGTGTTAATTCTAAGTATTCAAGGACCACTTAACAGGTCTGCATCCCCAGGCTTTAGTCACATTCCCGAAGAATCCTTAAAAGGAGGAACCCCCAACCTTTTGGGGCGCTCCTTTCTCTGAGTTTGCCCGCACTTTCTAAGTGCGTAACCTTTTAACCTTAAACTTTCTCTCTCAAAGCTTTCAGGGAGCCTCTCCTCTCTGAGGTTCCTGCTGCACTTTTTCTCTTTAAGTAACTTTAAACAAAACTTTACTCTGCTTCGCTACTGTGTCTCTGCCCTTCAAGTCTTTGTTGCGGCGGGGACAAGGACGGAGGAAAATACACAGCGCTCCCCCGACAGAATCATGTCCCAATTTAGCTGAGGTTGTGAGAAACACACTCACTGGTCCAAGCTCAATAAGTGGACGCAGAGACCAAGAGAACAGCTGAGCGATGCTTTAATGACGGTCTTGCAAGAGCGGGTGTCTGGTGAGCAGGCACACCTGTGGCCGTTGGCGCTAGTACGCGAGCCCTCCCCTGGTTCCTCATTGGTTGAGTACTACAGGATTCACATTCTTTCCCGGACATCACCTGAGCCAGTTATATCCATCACAGACTTTCTCTTACATTTGTCTTAATTTCATTGGTAGGTTTAAAACTTCTTTCTCTTCTCAAACACGTATAGCCAGGTCCTTATCAATCCCCCCAACACCCCTACTCTCAGCCTGAGCAGCTTCCTGGCATATTTTCCACCACGTGGCCCTTTGTTAATACCTTACTGTTAAAATGTTTAAACCTCCTGGTGGGAACAAATCACTTTAAGTCCGAGGAGAGGAAATCCTGGGGCAAAATACCTCTAAAAAACAAAATGACTCAAAGGGAGAAATAAAGTTTAAAACCCATTTATTGCTTACAAAACTGGAGTCCGGGCCCTTCTCTCTTTCCTGCTCCAGCAGCAGCAAAGCCGGCCCTCCCCTCACCTCTCAGGTACAGATAAGCCCTCCTTGCCCAGGTAATTACCCACTGATACGGAGATAAACTTCTCTCCACCCCTGAGGAATGATGCTAATGCACTAAAGTCATACTTCTTTCCACCTCTGAGCTCCTGTTAATATGCAGATGCACTAAAGCCAGGCGAGATATTCTGGAAATGTTACAATTTTATCCACAATCACTTTTAGGTTTTATGCTTTTTCTAATAAGGTGCACCTTTGCACTAGCTGGTACTCAGGAGGGCCACTTTAGCCCCACAAGCTGACACCCAACTGGTGGCGCAGAAGTCCCAGTGCCCCGCCAACAAAGCGCATTGCGAGGGTATAGGCCAGAGTGCCTTCTTCGCCGGGGGTGGCGGACTGTGCAGATTCCACCACTGCCCGCAGGAGAGTTGTCCTTACCCGGCCAGGAGCTGATGTCCCACTGTCTTCAGAGAGCTGTTTGAGATCAGAAAAGAGTTGCCTTACCCAGACTGAACGCTGTAGGACAGTCCTCACAAACACTAGTGTTTATGGTTGAAATGTCCTCTTGCCAGAGTTACTGCTTCATGATTTTACTGCTAAGTCCCAGACAGGCCCCTCAGTAGCTGAGCGACTGAGTTCTTAGCAACTCAGTTAGCAACTCACTTAGCAACAAGTGAGTTGATGACATCCTGACACAACTTATTCATTCTTTAATCAAAACAACTTGAGTTAAAAAAAACGATTACATCTTTTTTGGCTTTGTCATAAACAAGTGCATTTGGAATCCTAGCAAACTAATACACAATTGGACCTCACGTGAATAGCCAGCAGCAGAACAAAAGGCATCCTTACAGTATAAGAGAATGTATTCATAAATGACTCATCTGATGAAGGGTTAATATCCAAAATACATAAAGATCTCACACGCCTCAACACCCCAAAAATCAATAACCCAATTAAAAAATGGGTGGAGGACCCAAACAGACACTTCTCCAAAGAAGAAATTCGGATGGCCAACAGGCACATGAAAAAAATGCTCCACATCTCTAAACATCAGGGAAATGCAAATTAAAACCACAATGAGATATCACCTCACACCAATTAGGTTGGCCAACAACCAAAAGACAAGGAACAACAAATGCTGGCGAGGATGTGGAGAAAGGGGAATCCTCCTACACTGTTGGTCAGACTGGAAATTGGTTCAGCCATTGTGGAAAGCAATATGGAGGTTCCTCATAAAACTCAAAATAGAAATACCATTTGACCCGTGAATTCCACTCCTAGGAATTTACCTGAAGAAAACAAGATCCCTGATTCAAAAAGACATAAGTACCTCTATGTTTATTGCTGCACTATTTACAATAACCAAGATATGGAAGCAACCCAAGTGTCCATCAACAGATTAATGGATAAAGAAGATACGGTACATATACACAATGGAATATTATTCAACAATAAAAAGAAACCCTACCATTTGCAACAACATGGATGAATCTAGAGGGTATTATGCTCAGTGAAATAAGCCAGGCAGAAAAGACAAATACCAAATGATTTCCCTCATTTGTGGAGTATAACAACGAAGCAAAACTGAAGGAACAAAACAGCAGCAGACTCACAGACTCCAAGAAGGGACTAGCGGTTACCAAAGAAAAGGGGTTGAGAAGGGTCGGTGGGGAGGGAGGGAGAAGGATATTAAGAGGCATTATGATTAGCACTCAGAATATAGGTAGTCTCACGGGAAGGCAGTACAGCACGGTGAAGACAAGTAGTGACTCTATAGCATTTTACTACGCTGATGGACAGTGATTACAATGGGGTAGGCGGGAGACTTGATAATATGAGTGAATGTTGAAACCACAATGTTGCTTATGTGAGGCCCTCGTAAGATTGTATATCAATGATACCTTAAGTAAAAAAATAATACTGAGACAGTTAACCGTTTGAAAGCTCAAGTAGTAAATATGTTACAACAGCTAGTAACATGAATGTATGACAAAGGAAAATGTTTGCACATTAAAGGCCAAGAATCCGATTTAACCCTTCTGCATTGGTAAATGTTAACTATGCTCCTAAGGCGAGCATGGTACTGAATTTTCAACTTTATCCTATTGTTATTCTGCTAATTGTTCTGCTTTGCATTTTACTTGCTGGCTATTTAGGTGTCTGTAACTTGTCCAGAAAAAGATAAATGCAACAATGGAAATGATTAAATATGGTAATGTTACTATTTCATAGCAACACAGCAAGGTGTTTTGAAGTGCAAATAAGAACCTTAATTCTCCCTTTAGAAAGTAAGGCCAAGAGATTTCCCCCTCTCAACTGTTTCTTTCAGAATTTCTTCATCTGTCCTTTCAAAACTATGTAAATCTTTTTAAAGGCTAAACAACCCTGTAGCCATTCTCACAACTCAGGACTGTTCCCTGCATTCAAGGACCTGGGAGCGTGTTTCTGAAATGTAATCAAGGCAAATACCACCAGGGCAGACTTCCCAGTTTCCTGGGAGGGGGTGGGTCTGACTCCAAATTGCAAAACCTGCCTGCTGGAATGGGCTGTATCCACTTAGCTCTGTCTGGCAGTGAGACTTCCTTCTGTCTCGGCAATCCTTCCGCAGGCTGCCTGAGATGCATGTCGTATTCTGGTTTCATGCTTATTCAATGATAACAATAGTTTTCTTTTTTTTCTGCTTTTGTGGAGAGGTGTTATGGGTTGCTAGGAGATTGTTTTTAATTACTGTAAGCCCGGAACAGGAAATCCTGGGGCAAAATACCTCTAAAAACCAAAATCAGTCAAAGGGAGAAATAAAGTTTAAAACCCGTTTATTGCTCACAAACTGTAGTGCCGGGGCATCTTTCTCATCTGCTCTGGAAGAAGCCAGCAAGCCAGCCAGCCCCTTCCCCTTAACCTCTCAGGTTCAGACACACCCTCGGTTGCTCAGGTAATTACCCATTGACATGGAGATGAACTTCTCTCCACCCCTGAGGATATGCAAATACACCAAAGCCAGGTGAGATATTCTGGAAATGTTACTATTTTACCCACAGGCCACCCCCCCAGAAATCTCGCCTTACAATCTACTTGTTCCCCTTCTTCCGCAATGGTCCCTGGGCAAGAAAACTGGAGCATCGTGACCAGTCTAATGACATAACAATAGCAACAGCAGTAAAATCACGACAGTCCTCCAGCCAGAGGATTCAGCGAGGTTCACAGTCTTATGCATATTAAGTCCATAGCTCGTCCGCTCCACAGGCAGGCAGTAGCCGAGGGTTCCGAGCAATCATCATGCGGCAGCTGCAGCCAGGGGGCGCATTCAGGCCACAAGGACTGTAGGAGAAAATAACCTTAAGGGCGATAAGATACATGTTTTAATAACACCAGCATAGGCAAATCTTGTCCATCAGGTAGGATACATGCAAGAGAGTGGTCTTGTGATAAAACAGTGGCAGGAATGGGATCTGGTCCTGGTCTAGTATACCTGACTTTCACCCCCGTCCCTGTGGGAGTTACAAATGGTTTGATATATAGGGTTACGGGAGGTACATGCACTGGCCGTAAAGATAAAACAGAACTTCCCTGCAAGATGCTCTTACCTCATGGATGTTTTGTGTACACTACCATGACCTTTGGGGGCCATTCAGCTGTTACTCCAGGAATACACAGGAGGCCAGCTTCCAGGCCTTTCCCCCAAGGTGCCAGAAGGGCCAGCCATCGTTGGTCCATGTGTCAAAATGTCCATGGCCAGGTCCATTCAGCAGTGTCTCCAGGGCTTAAGGCAGTAGGGGCTGGCAGCAGGATGCTGCTCTGCCGGCCATATCCTGGCTTCAATAGCTCTTCTTCTGTTTGGATGTACAGTTGTATAGGAGAGGCAGCAAGATGTGTGAGCATATCCACAGGGCTCAGAGCTCCTTTACGTGGCTTCTCATTCAAACGCCGCAGCACCGTCCATAGGCGAACTAACCAACCCCGTAGACTATTGGTGTCTGACTTCAGGCCAGATTTCAACAAACCACTGTACCTCTCTATCATGCCTGTCCTGGTAGGATTATATGGTACATGAAATTCCCACTTTATTTCTAATTGCCGCACCCATTCTTGTAACGCATGTCTAGTAAAGTGGGTGCCTTGATGGCTCTCAATCACTTGCGGCCGGCCATAGGCTGCAAAGAGACACTCCAGGCCCCTCTTGGTGGTTTGCTGATCTGTACACTGTGCAGGAAAAGCAAGCAATAGTCCAGTAGCTGTGTAAACACGAGGCATGCCATACCGATAACCATCTGATATGGGCAGAGGCCCAATATAGTCTATTGGCCACCTGACAAGGGGTATTGGCCCCCTTACTATTGTCCCATGTTGCTGTGGGACTCGGTGGGTGTAAGTCACTCTGAGAGCACACAAAGCACTCCTTCCGGGTTCTGCTGACTTCTTCAAAGGTTGATGTGATGAGAGGATTCTTGTTCACAAAGCCAAAGAATGAGCTTCACACTCAAGGTAGGAAAGCAAGGTACAGGCTTTTATTTAGAGATAAAGTGAAAGGACAGAGCTCCTGGCTCATGCCAGGAGGGGACAAGAGAGTCTGGGGTGGTGCATTGTCTAGGGGTTTTGTAGGCAGTTGAGGATTTTTGAGAACATGAAAAAAGGCTTAGCGATGTGGACTTGTTAAGTGGTCCTTGAATGTTTAGAATTAACTTAACACAAGCAAGCAACTTCCTGCTCTGATGATTTCTCCCTGAGATACCAGCATCTTGGTCTGGGGGTATATGAAACAAGGCCACCTGCCCAGCCTCCAAGGTGGGCTGAGTTATTGTTTGCTAAAGAGTAAGTTAAGAATTTCTAATGTCTTACCTTCTTGGGTGTTAAAATGCAATCTTATCTTTAAGGTGGAATCCTTTCCTTTTACTATGTTGTTTATGGCTGGACTTACTTGCCATTATTAATTGTCCAGATTGAAAGTCACATCAGGTCTGAAGGAGGAAAGACAGCACATAGGCCTGGGCCTTTTAGCATGCTAGAGTGAATCTTACCCATGACCACAAATGATTAGCTTAATAAAAACGTGCTACTCTTCTTTATCTGGGGAATATTAACTGATCTCACTGAAGAATGACTCTAGAGCTGAATGTTTAACACAGGGTTTTGGTAGGGGGTTTCCTTGCATGTAGTTACATTGCTCTGACTGCAAATATCCTGCCTTGCTTTTTCTGGAGGCCCTCCCCCTACTCTGACTACACCCATGGTCCCTGTCTCAAATGGCAAGCCCCACCTACGGGCTACAGCCCACATTGTCTTTTGCCCCGGGTGCAACAAACGCTGGGGCAGCCATTGGGCCACATCAGAGGCAGGCTTTCCTTCTGCACCTGGGCCAATGTGTCTGCTTCATCATTCACTGGGGATGCCAAAGGCCAATGGCCAGTCACATGATATATGTAACAGTCTTGGTTTGACCAGGCCCATAGGTTTTGCCACAACTCTTGCCCCCAAGAGGGCTAGTGACCAACCATCCAGTTGGCATGATACCATCTCGGTAGCCACAGGGTCAAGCCCCGATAGACGGCCCAGGTGTCAGTGCAGACAACTATGGGGGACGGCTCCTGGGTGATCACGAGCCATACTGCCCACAACTCAGCCCATTGACTGCTCTTCCCCTCTCTATCCTCCATCCATATTGTCTCAGTCTTAGGATGGAAAGCCACAGCCCTCCACTTCGAGGGCTGCCCACGACTGGAGCCGTCTGTGTACCAAGCATCTTCAGGTATAGGGGCTTTTCCCTCCTGATAAGGACTCTCAGCTACCAAGGGCTGAAAAGCAAGTTCTTCCTGCTTCCCACAGGTATAGGTCACTGGCCCCGGCAAGCATTGGAGTTCTCCACTTAAGGGGCTAGTAGAGAGGGCGCTGAGCTGCTGTAAATATGCACCTCATTTGGCCAGTGTAGGTTTCTGAGCCACGCCACTCCATGGCCTTTGGGTCGTCTCGCACCCACCCCGCAGTGGGATAGGTGGTTATTACCTTGGTTGGAGCTGTTCCGGCAATGGGCTCTGTAGCCAGCAAGTCATGGTACACAGCAGCCAGTTGCTTCTCTATCGAGGTGACCCAGACCTCTGCTTCTTTCCATAGCCAGAATCCAGTAGGTTGGTGTGTCCATTCAAGCTGCTGCCAAAGGCCCCATCCATAACCATCTTCGGTTACATGAACATCTAGTGCACAGGGCCTTGATGAGTCCATTACATTCAAGGCCTGTACGGCCTAGACTGCCCACTTGGCAGCAGTAAAAGCAGCCACACGTGTCTCATCCCAGTCCCACCTGACGCCCTTTCGTACCAACCGGTATAAGGGCTTCATAATTTGTGCCAAGTGAGGGATAAACACTCTCCAGCTGTCGGGGTTTTTAGCCCTCCACGGAACCCCCCCTGAACCTGCAGAGGAGTGAGGGGAGAGCACGCCCTGGCAAGGCGAGGTCGGGAGAGGCAAGTGCCGGCTGTCCGCCTGATCACCAGCCCGATCACCAGCCCTCGTTCCCGAGGACAAACAGATGCGACGGGGAGCTCAGTCAAAGCAGGAACTCGTTTACTGCAGAAACAGCAAGGCATATATAGTACTCATGGGCCAATCAGCACAAAGGTCAGGCAGTCACAAGCCCTTCACGCAGGAAGGCACATCATACAGGTAAATGGTGTCCACGAGCTGATCGCGTTCGCGGAAGACTTGAGTCGCCAATCAGGAGCAGGAGGCAGGCCTAAGCAGAAAATCACCTCCCTTTCGAAAGCAGGCAGAGCACCCCCCTTTGTGCGTCCGGCGGGCGCCATCTTAACAATGATTCAGCATTTCAGGCATTTTCTTTTGGAGTCTAGAATACCCTACATCCAGCAGCCCAAAAGACCCAAGAACTCTTGTAATACTGCCACAGTGGTAGGGGTGGGGAAAGCCTGGACCTTGTCTGTACCTGCTTCAGGAACAACTTTAGTTTTACCCGACCAGACAAGCCCCAAGAATTTCACAGACAAACCGGGTCCCTGAACCATGGTGCTGGTCACAGCCCATCCTTTTTCCTGTAGATGTTGCAACATTCTAGGAACTGCCCCTTCTAAATCTGCAAGAGAAACAGATGTGAGCATAATGTCATCAATGTAGTGATACGATGGCACTGTTTGCAGTTTTCTCCATGTGGCCAAGTCCTGGGCTACAAGTCCATGACAGATGGTGGGGCTGTGGAGGTGTCCCTGTGGGAAGATGGTGAATGTCCACTGCCGGCCTTCCCACGTGAAGGCAAACTGTTCCTGGCTTTCCTGTGCTATGTCAATAGAGAAGAAAGCATTAGCAAGGTCTACTACATAATGATACGTTCCCAGTTCGTGGCTGAGGGTGTCCATAAGGGCTGCTATAGAGGGGACAGCAGCATTGAAAGGGGGTGTGACTTTATTCAATTCCCTGTAGTCCACAGTCATACACCAGGAGCCGTCTGGCTTCCTCACTGGCCACACTGGGGAATTAAAAGGACCATGAGTGGGCTTTATGATGCCCACCTTCTCCAACTCCTGCAGAGTTTCTCAAATTTCCTTGTACCCCCCAGGCAATTTATACTGCTTAATATTTGTCATCCACCGAGGTACAGGCAGAGATACAGGTGGGTGCTTAGCATGTCCCCTCAGAACTGCCTTTACCACTCATACCCTCAGCATGAACTCACCTGCAGTGGTCTGTAACCACAGGCCCTGCAGGATATCTACCCCCAAAATATATTCAGGGATGGGAGAAATGTACACGGTATACGCCTTTGGAGGTAAATGCCCTATGCCCAATGGGATTTGGGCTTTCTTCAGTCTAATGGCCTTCCCCCATAGCCATCTATCACAGCAGGGGTACCAGGAAAACACTCAGGGCTGCCATGAATCAGAAAACACTCAGCTCCTGTGTCCACCAGTGCCAGGACACGTTGTACATTCACAGGGGACCAATGAATTGCTAATTCTACATGTGGCCTCTGGTCCCCAAATGTCCCCCAAGGTGGGGACTTTCAGCCCCCCTCAGTCAAACCGCGATGCCCAATCATCCTCCTGTGGGGGTGAGGGCTCAGGCGAATCCTGAGTACTGTCTCCCAGGAAGTTTTGCAGGGACACAGGCCGGGCATGAGGCCTTGACTCCAGTTTCCGTGTCCTGGTCTCAGTGGCTGGAACTGCTGCTCTGGCTTCAATTGGTGCCACAGTTCTAACAATATTCTCTTGGCTGCCCATTGAGTTTTTTTCACCACCCTGGCCTTTATCAAATCAACCCACATCTGGGTCCTCGAGACCTTCACGGGGCCTTTTGCACCTCTCCTTTCAGTCGTGGCCCGTGCTTCCCTCGGTGCCCTTACTGTTTCAACCTCCCCCAGATCTACTAAAGTACCAGTAGCCTCACTTATGGGCTCCCCTAGGTGGGGGGCAAGAGTATTCACTAGGGACCCAAAGAGAGATGTGGGAGCTGATGCAGCACCAGATTTCTCATTCCTATAGTGAACACCTCCTCATCAGGGCCCTGGGGGCCCATATTATAGATGATGCTTTTCATACCCAATTCCCACAGTACCTGTTGGAACTCTGCATACATTTTCAAATTACTGGGAAAATATGGTAAATCACCCTGATTAGGCCAAACTATCCTGACAGCAGCTGTCAACCATTCCAGGAGTGTCTGATTCCCTGAGGCGTGATGGGCATTTTGCAACCGCTGCCGGAGGGAAGAGTGAGTCGTCAGGGAAGCCATTCTACCCATCTCAGTACCCGACACAGCAATGTTCTCCACCCCCATATCCCAGAGACGTAAAAGCCATGTAGGGAGAGATTCTGATGGCCTCTGCCTGTACCAGACGCTCACGTCCGCCAGCTCATCCTGGGTATAAGGGCAGAGCATGGAGTGCTCCACAACCTGGGGAGGGGGCTGCTCCTACCCCTGAGGAGCCCGCGGCTGTTGCTTTTTTATTTTCATAATTACAGCTGGACAGGCCTTTAAAACAGGAGAAGATGGTACCTCCGGTGGTGGCCTAGGTAGCAGATCCGCCCATGGCCCCGCCCCCTCCTCTTCTCCCTTGGCCTCCTCCTCCACCATTCCCAGGGCTGAAGGCACTCTTTCTTCCTCCTCCCCTACAGCCTCCGGCAACGCGGCTTTTCCTGCCGTCTCCCCCCTCGCCGCTGCTAAGAAATCTTCTAGGAGTGCGACCTGCCTTTTCAGTAACTGTCTCTCTTATTTTTTTTTTTCTTCTTTAAAGTCATTCTTTTTTTTTTTTTTAATAATTTATTTTATTTTAGTATCATTAACCTACAATTACATGAGCAATACCGTGATGATTGAACTCCCCCCTTCACCAGGTCCCCCCCACCAACCCCACCACAGTCACTGTCCATCAGCGTAGTGAGATGAGAATCACTACTT
>JAQQAC010016209.1:122041909-122070785 GCA_029783875.1 Phataginus tricuspis | reverse complement strand
GGGTAGTTTAATCATCACAATATTGCTCATGTAATTGTAGGTTAATGATACTAAAATAAAATAAATTGTAGAAAAAAATAAAAATAAATAAAAATAAAAATAAAAGGCAAAACCAGAAAACTTGTAGAAGACAACAGGAGAACATCTACATGATCTCAGGGTTGGGAAAGATTTCTTAAATGGGATACAAAAATCACTAACCATAGGGGAAATACTGATAAATCAGTATTTTCTGCAGTCTGTTGGCACTGGGCCAATTGCTATTCTTCACATGTCTACACTGCACTGCACCCTCCCCCTACCCCAGCCCCACAGCGTGGCTTCTGATCAATCTCCATTCTCTTCATCCCAGATTTCCAAGCTCCTGTTTTATGCAAAGCATGTAGGATTACCACTTCAGGATGAGTCCCTTACCTACAGAAGTGTACTTTGTTTCTTGTGTTCTGAGATTTGCTGCCACTTGGCTGCTCTGCTATGCTCTTTGCCTTTCAATTACATGCATCCCTTACTGGCTTCTGCTCCATCTCTTCCCAATATTCCCCAGACCTTATAGCTCTTGGTGTGTGCAAGGCATATAGGTTTATCACTTCAGAGTAAACCCTGCACTTGGGCAGAGTGCACTGGTCTTATCTGGAATATGTCAGTGTGGAACTAGCTCACTGTGCACTCTGCATAGCCATCCCCTGCGGCTTCCAGGAGGCTTCTCAGTGCCTTAGGGAGCCCTTCTGCTTTTCTTGGGGCTGAGGCTACTTCTAGTGAGACAGGAACCATGGCTGTAGTCAGAGTAGGGTGAGGGCCTCTGGAAAAAAGCAAGGCAGGATATTTACAGTCAAAGCAATCTAACAATGTAAAGAAGTCCCTATCGAAACTCTGTGTTCAGCATTATGCAAAGTCAAGGTCACACTAATTCTCTAGGGTAAAGAAACTAGACTAGGAATATAGACATCTTCAGTGAGATCAGTTAAAGGTCAAAAGGCCAGGAGCAACTTGGCCCGGAATGTTTGTGTTCTGCAAGGGTATCTCAGCATAACCCGTGACTTCACTGTAAACAGCCCTAGCAAACAGACAATAACCCAGCCCACCTTGAGGGTAGGGCAGGTGGTACAAGTCCACACCCCTAAGCCTTTTTTTCATGTCCCCCAAAATCCTCAACTGTCTATAAATCCCCTAGACAACACACCACCCCAGGCTCTCTTGTCCCCTCCTGGCATGAGCCAGGAGCTCTTTCCTCTCACTTTATTTCTAAATAAAAGCCTCTACCCTGGCTCTCCTACCTTGGGTGTTTGCTAAGTTCATTCTTCAACTCTGCAAACAAGAATCCCGGCATCACTAGCTTTGCTGAAAATGGAGTTGGTAGGGGGCTTCCATGCACCTCATTGCTTTTGTGAGATAACCAGGAAGGTCAAAGCGCTGTCTCTCACCACCACATTTGTCCGTTCATACCCTCTTTTAAAGGATGCGGGTTGAATGCTACCAAATGCGTTATCAGCACCTACCAATGTGATCAAGCGATTTTCTCTGGCGTTTTGAGTAACGAACTCCGTGAAAAGATTTCCTGATGTCAAACTACCCTTGTACTTCTGTACTAGACCCTATTTGGTCATACATAGTATCTTATTCTTCTGCTATATTGCCAGGACCCACTTGCTTATCTTTTTTTTAGAATTTTTGCACTCATATTCAAAAGTGAGCTATCCAGAGATTTTTTTTTTGTCTTTTTTATTTCTTTAGTAGGTTTAGGCGTTAGGTTTGTTAGCTTTATGTTAGAGCAAAGTTCAAGACTAGGCTTTTAGATATTTTGAGACAAATCCCAGCATGGGTGTGTCGAGTGTCCCTCCCACCTGTTATGAGTATCCTTCACGGAGTTGCTTATGTCAGGTCTCCAGTATGGAATTGCTTAAGTCAGGCTTGCCTGCTTTCACTCTGACTGCCTCTGTAAACATACCCCACCCTAACAGATGTGCCCGTGAATGCCCAAACCAGATAACTTCATGTCAGGGGTGCTGGTGACTGCCTGAGTTGGATAAAACACATGTGGACTGTCCCTCTTATCTCCAATCCTGGAATGGTTGGATTGGACTATATGAGGGACCAGACACAGAGCCCCTGTGGCAAGCTCGTCCCAGAGGTCCCTGACACCGGACCACAGACATATGCTCCGAGGCTTGCTCCTTCTCATCTGCCTGTGCTCCTGCTCCATCACGAATTTGTCACTCCACTGGAACTGCCTCAGCTGCATTGCTTTCTCTTTGGGACAGACAAGAGGCTGATTAGGACAGCCTGGACCTGAACCACCCATTGTGACCGGTATGAGATGTATTGATCCATGATATGTGTGATTTTCAGATATTCGTGATCCCCCCTTTGAGTGTTGTGTGAAAGGAAATTGCAAAATAAACTGTGTGATTCGTGCAGCCATAAGGGTGTCGAGTTCATTACTCCATCGCCCTGCAGATTCACGCTTCCTGGCCCACTAGCGTCACACCACAATGGCAGCAGTCAATTCTCAGGCACTAGCTGGGAGAGAGAATTAAGCTCAATTCTGACACTATCTACCCAGAGAGAGAATCACATTCCACAGGGTAAGGACTCAGTCCAAAAGACTGCCCCCCAACTCCCACTTCAGACACCAGTTGCCAACCCCAGGCTGTTTAGCTGTGCTTCAGACTGACTACAGATTGGAGGTTCAAACAAACCCCCCTTAGGTTTGATTAATTTGCTAGCACTGCTCACAGAGCTCAGGAAAGCATTTAGTTGCATTTGCCAGTTTTTTAAAGGATATGATAAAAGATACGAATCAACAGCCAAATGAAGAGATGCAGAGTGAGCTCCTGAACAGGGAAGCTTCTGACTTTGTGGAGCTTGGGGCCCAGCCCAGTGGCACTTGGAAGCATACTGCCTCCCCACGCATGGGTGCTCCCCAAAAAGCACCAAACATCTCTCCTCTTTTACAGAGGCTTCACTACATAGCCATGACTGACTAAGTCATTCACCATTGGCTGATTCAACCTCCCACCCCTCTCCCCTCCCTGGAAGTAAGGGGTTGGGGGCTGAAGGTTCCAACCCTTTAGTCACATGGTTGGTCCTCTTGACCACCGCCTTTGGGTGGGGTACAGAAGTCACATTCATTAATAACAAGACACCAATTTCACCTTTATGGCTCTGAAGTGTTTTCAGGGGCTATGGATGAAGACCAATATATTTGAGAAATATATTCTGGTTATCTGAATGTAAGACTGGGGAAAGGAAATCCAGGAGCAAAATACCTCTGAAAACCAAAATCAGTCAAAGGGAGAAATGAAGTTAAAAATCTGTTTACTGCTTACAAACTGCAGTCCAGGGACTTTTCTCTTTCCTGCTCCAGCAGAAGCAAAACTGGCCCTCCCCGTCATCTCTCAGGTACAGATAAGCCCTTTGTTGCCCAGGTAATTACCCATTGATATGGAGAAGAACTTCTCTCCACCCCTGAGGATATGCAAATGCACTAAAGCCATACTTCTTTCCACCTCTGAACACCTATTGATATGCAGATGTACTAAAGCCAGGCGAGATATTCTGGAAATAATACAATTTTACCCACACTGAATGACCAAATATATATTTCTTATATATCATTATATACTGCAATTAGGTAAAACACTCCTGAAGATGAATGAGTAGGGGCTCGCCTAGTAAATAACAAGACTTATTAAAAGCTTAATAACAACAAAACCTGACATTAGCACAGGTAGACAAACTGGCCAGTGCGACAAAACAGAGCTCAAAACAGACCCCACAAAGATGGACCTTTAATATGTGACACATGGCACAAGGCAGATTGAGGAGAAAAGGTGATTATTCAACAAATGGAGAAGGAAGTATTGGTGACTCCTATGGGGGAAAGCTGAGATTGGGTCCCTTTATCATATCTTACACAAAAGTCATTTCCAGAAGCATTAAGGATATAAATGTCGAAAGGGAAACCTTAAAATTCTTATAGATCTTATGAGGAAATCTAGGTGAATATCTTTCTGACCTTGGGGTAGGGAAGGATTTGCTAAATGAGTCATAAAAAGCATTAATCTGAAGAAGAAGAAAAAAGAAAAAAGAATTGATAGATTTAACTATGTTAGAATTGGGAACTTCTGTTTACCAAAGACTTTTTAAAGAAAGTGAAAAGACAAGCCACAGACTGAGAGAAAATATTTGCAATACATGTAACTGACAAAAGATTTGTATCCAGAATATATAAACAGTTCCTACAGATCAATAAGCAAAAGGAAAAAGAAAACAATAGAAAACTGGGAAAAGACAAGATGGGGTATAACATAGAAGAGAAAATACACATAGCCAAGAAACTACTGAAGGAAAGATCCTCCTCACCAGTAATCAGGGAAATGCAGACCACAGTGGGAAACCATTTCCACCCACCTGCCTGGCAGAAATGAAGAAGTCTGAAAATTAAAGAGTTGAAGAAGATGTACGTCTCAAAGGATCTTTCACACATTGCTAGTGGGAGTATAAATTGGTAGGACCAGTTTGGGAAATAATTAGGCCCCACCGGTCAAGTTGAACATGTGCATATCTTCTACTCCTGGGCATATATGCAAGACAGAATTTCATATGTTGCACCAGGAGACTGTGCACACAAATGTTCACAGCAGTGCTGTTGCAAGAGCAACAGACAAGAAACAACAGAAATGCCCTTTAATGAGAAAATGGGTGAATAAATTATGGAATATTATATATCAGTAAAAATGAACAAATACAACTACAACAGCATCATAGAAAAAAAATCTTAGTTATATAATGTTGAGGAGAGAAAAGCAAGCCCCAGGAGACTAACAATAGGCTAGTTTTTGCAGAAATTTGAAAATAAGCTGAATTGAAAAATACAATTTTAGGCATACATAAATATATTATAAAGCTGTATTAAAAACAAAACAAAACGAGGGGGAAGCAACCCAAGTGTCCATCACCAAATGAATGGATAAACAAATGTGGTCTATCCATACAACAGAATGCTACTTGGCCATTAAAAGGCATGGAATTCTGATCCATGCTAGAATGTGGATGAATCTTGAAAACACTGTATGAAGTGAAATAACTCAGTCATAAAATGACAAATAGTATACAGTTCCACTTATATGAAATATCTAGAATGGGCAAATTCATAAAGACAGAAAGTGGATGGAGGTTACAGGGGACTGGAGGAGGGGAACAGCGAGCTCTTGCTTAATGAGGATAGTTTCTTTTTGGTGCAACTAAAGGGTTTGGAAAATAGTGGTGATGGTTGCACACTGTGAATGGAATCAGTACCTCCAAATTGTATTTTAAAATGTTTAATATGACAAATTTTGTGTTGTAAATACTCTATTGCAATTTTAAAAAGAGAATGATAAATCCAAATGTGGGCTGTTGGTCACTGAGAAGTATGAGGAACACAGGGGTCAGGATGGTGCACATAAGCTACTGGTAATGGCCCCATCCCAGGTTGGATGGTGGTTTCACAGGTATTAAGGAGCTTATTTTTAAAATAAACAAAGTGAAATTGGCCTTGAGAGGACAAGTTTGATGGATAGTGAGTAATTATATGCTGTGAATCTATAATAAAGAAAAAAAAAACTAGAAAAGCAAATACCCATGTTCTCATGAGCCAGGACCTGTTCTCAAAGAGAACATGAGAAGCCCCCTGGGTTCCTGTCTGCTTCCTCCATGCCATCAACAGGGTATTCAGTTTTACAAAATGGAAGAACAGAAATAGATGCTTACAAATATTGTCAACTGATCTTTGACAAAGGAGCAAAGGCGATTCAATGGAGAAAGGATAATCTTCGACAGTTGATGCTGGAACAACTGAGTGTCCATGTGCAAAAAGTGAATGTAGCCACAGCCCTTACACCCTTCAGAAAAATTAACTCAAAATGGATCATAGACCTAAATGTAAAATGAAAAACTATAAAATCCTAGATTACAATCTAGAGGAGAATCTAGGTGACTTTGGGTTTGGTGATGACTTCTTTGTCTGCAACACCAAAGGTATGACTCATAGGAAACGGAAAACACAAAGGTTATGGCTGCATTAGGAGACGGGCAACCGCATCACTCCAGGCTGACAGATGATGAAGAGCCAATGTTCCCTGGAGAAGATAAGCTGGACAGAGTTTCCAGGTCATGGTCTGGCCTCAGCTTCCCTAGTTTCCTTCCAGCGACACCAGTGAACAAGGTCATGAGTGACTACTGGGAAAAACGGCTCCCTAGTTGGGCATCTGGCAGGGCTGGGATGGGGACTGGGACATCCAGCACAGGGACTGTGCATCCAGTGGAAAAATAGAAGAGTGAGCTCTTGGCCTCTTTACAGCAATCAGGGGTGAGTCGGAGTGGGTGGGGGTGATGTGGCATCCTCAGCAGGCCCAGGCTTCAGGGCATGGAGGGAGAGCAGCACAGAGTTGGGAAAGCAACAGTCCAGAGAAGAACCTGGGCTAGGCACACCTTGGCATTTGGTCTTCAGGTTAAAGAATGCTACAATGGCTGTAGCAATCATGGTGATGACATCTCTCACCATGTCTATCTCTTGAGCATGCTGTTCTCCTCCAGTCTGGCTGCCCATCACACTTGTTGCCCTTCTGCTGGGCTGGGGCGTCCCTCCACCCTCTTCTTCATTGCTGAGGTCAGATCGGAGTACCTGCCCCTGGATCAATTGACTGTATTTGATCCCCTTCCTCCACTCCCAGAGTGCTTTGTCTTTGTTTGGATTTTCTGCTTGCAGGAAGAAGCTGACTCTAAAATTAAGCAAGAAAAGGGATTTATTTGGCATGATGCTGGGGAGATCTTTGAACTGGTGGAATGACTGTCATGCTCCTAGGCCATGGTATAGATTAAAAGTCTGACCATGGGTCATCAAGAGCCTATGCGACCAGAGCTGCCTGCCATGAGCTGAGTATTGACAAACCCATGGAGTTATGTGGCCAGGTAGGCACAGCAGCAAGCCAGTGGAGGCGGCACCTTCAGGACCAGGCCCAACTGGGGCCAGAGGCTCAGATAAGGTACATAGTCAGGTAGTCTAGACCCCAGGTCACCTGGCACCATCACACTGGTATAGTGCCTCAACTTGACACCTTATTGACCCATTGGCAGGGGGTTCCTTATGACTGACTCATGAGGAGGCAAGTATTCAGACCTGGTTCAAAGATGGGACATGTCATTACGTTGGTACTGGTAAAACCAGACTACTGCCTCACAACAGTCCCACTCAGGGTGGCCTTAAAGGACAGTGGTGAGGGGAAACCCTCCTAGTGAGTGGTACACTTGGTCGTCTACTTGGTCAAGAGAAAATGGCCCAAGATAAAGATGTCCAAGGAAAATGACTTGGCTGATTGGTTAGGGACTCAGGAGAAGTAAGATTGTAAGGTCAGTAAAAAGGGTCCTGCACCCAATTCCAACGTGTGGTGGGAATTTTTCTACATCAGGCAATTCTTGGACCCCAGCTGGGTGTCCTATGATTCAACTCAATTCTGACCTTGTGGACCCAGAGATAGCATCACATCCCACAGGTTAAGGGTTCATCCCTCGTAACACTGCCTCCCATACCCCACTTCAGACACCAGTCGCAAGCCCAGGTCATTGCCTGTACTTCAGATTGACTGGTTATAAATCAGAGGTTCCCAAGACCCCCTTCCTTGGATTTGATCAGTTTGCTGGAGCAGCTCACAGGACTGAGAGAAACATTTCACTACCTACCTCACCAGTTTATTATAAAAGGAGAGAACCCGGGAACAGCCAGCTGGAAGAGATGAAGAGGGCAAGGTAAGAGGAAAGGGTGCAGAGCTCCTGTGCCCTGTCTGGGCAGGCCACTCTCCTCCCACCTCCCTGTGCCCAATCTACCCCAAAGCTCTCTGTGGGTAAAATTGTAGTATTTCCAGAATATCTCACCTGGCTTTAGTACATCTGCATATCAATAGGCGTTCAGAGGTGGAAAGAAGTATGGCTTTTGTTCATTTGCATCATTCCTCAGGGGTGGAGAGAAGTTCATCTCCATATCAATGAGTAATTACGTGGGCAAGGAGGGCTTATCTGTACCCAAGAGGTGAGGGGAGGGCCGGTTTAGCTGCTGCTGGAGCAGGAAAGAGAGAAGGCCCCAGACTGCAATTTGTAAGCAATAAACGGATTTTAAACTTTATTTCTCCCTTTGATTTCGGTTTTTAGAGATATTTTGCCCCAGGATTTCCTTTCCCTGGACTTACACTCTCCCAACCCTGTCCTTTTGCGGTTTTATGGACGCTTCGTTAGTAGGCAAGGTTGATTAAATCATTAGCTACTGGCGACAGTCAGCCTCCCTTCCCCTCCCTGGAGGTGGGGGTGGGTGGGTTGGAGGGGCAGGTACAGAGAGTCTCAACCCTGTAATCACCTGGTTGGCTCCCCTGGCCACCAGCCCCCATCCTTAGGTTACCTAAGGGCTTTCTGAAGGTCACTCCATTAACACCTTGCGTGCTCTCCTCACAAGAAATTCCAAAAGTTTTAGGAGCTCTGTGCTGGAAACAGGTAGGAAGACCAAGTACAGCTGCCCCTCGAACGCAGGGGTTAGGGGTGGTGACCACATAGTCAAAAATCCACATATACGGTGCAGCCACTATTGAAAGCAGTATGGAGGTTCCTCAAAATACTAAAAATAGAAATACTACCTGACTCAGCAGTTCACTTCCAGGAATCTACCTGAAGAAAAGAAAATAATTAATTTGAAAAGACAAATACATCCCTATGTTTATTGCTGCATTATTTATAATAGCCAAGTTATGGAAGAAACTGAAGTGTCTGTCAACAGCTGAATGGATAAAGATGATGTGGTACATATATACAATGGAATATTATTCAGCCATAAAAAAAGAAATCCTGCCATTTGGGACAACATGGATGGACCTAGAGGGTATTATGCTCAGTGAAGTAAGCCCAGTGTAGAAAGACAAATACCATATACTTTCACTTCTATGGAATCTAAAACCAAAACAATACAAAAATGAACATAACAGCAGTAATCTCATAGACACTGAGAAGTGACTGGTGGTTACTGTGGGGGAGGGGGAGGGGGAGGAAGGGGGAGCGGGATTAAGGGGCACAAAAATCTCAATCATAATGTAAGTTGGTCACGGGGATGGAAGTGTAGCATGGAGAATATAGCCATATAACATCATTCTATGCTGACAGACAATAACTGCACTATGGGGGGTGAGGATTTAATAATGTGGGTAACTGTTGAATCACTGTGTTGTATACTTGAAACCTATATTGATGGCATAGTGACTATACTTCAATCAAAAAAAGAAATAAAATGCACATGTAACTTTATGACTCCCCAAATTTAACTACTAATAGCCTACTGTTGACCAGAAGCTTTACCGATAACATAGTCAATTAACACATATTTTATATGTTACATGTAATATACACTGTCTTCTTACAATAAAGTAACCTAGAGAAAGAAAATGTTAACAATATCATAAGGAAGGGAAAATACATTTACAGTAGGGTACTGTATTTCTTGAAAAAATTCCACATATAAGTGGACCTGCACAGTTCAAACCTGTGTTGTTCAAGGTCAACTGTACCTATGTTTGTTACTATAAATTACAGTATCAGTCAAAGACAAGAAAGTGTGGAGAAGAGGTGTGTGGAGGAAGCTAAGTGCCTAAGGGAGCACACACGAAGAGTACTCGGAACCCGGGTCTCCCAGCGCCTCCCCTACCTCCCTGCAGGGGCTCAACTGCCAGGTGAAGGATAGAGATCGGCCAGGTTCTTTCCACAGTCCAACAGCCTGTGAGGGCAGGGGCTGTGGTGGAAGAGCCCAACAGCAAGGGTTTCCTCTTGTCAAGGCTGGTCTCCACACTGCCGCCACTGAAGGCCCAACGCACCAGCAGCAGAGACCAGTGCTGAAGCCCTCGGTGTGATGCTATTCCTCAAGGGGACCACCTAGAGGTTAGGAGGCATGTTGATTCCATTGGACTCCTTCCACCTTGGAGGGGGCAGTCATTGGCTGATCTCCGGATTTGGATTTGCCTTCCATGTGCACAGTGTCTTTGCCAGCAATCCATTTGAGGGCTCACAGAACACCTGATCTATTGGTCGTATGCCACACAACAATGCTTCAGAGCAAGGGACTCTTTTTCCAAGGAAGGTGTGACAATAGGCACATAACCATGAGAGACATTGGTGCTGCCATATACTACAACATCCAGAAGCACCCAGAGCTTATGAAGGTTCAGCGAAGATGCCAGCTCAGGGGAAATACCCTCTGGGGCTAGGGGCATTACTCCATAACACAACAAATGCACGGAATCAACAGTCAGTGCATGGTGCGTGAACCCGGAGTGGGAGGAGGGTTGGCTGTTCTTCCCATCATTCCCAGTGACCCATTTGGGGAATTTGTGCATCCCATTTCTGAAACCTTAGGCCCTCTTGGGCTAGAGGTCCTGGTTCCTGGGATGGGGGCAGGGGGCACTGTTTCCATCAGGGGTCATGATGAGGGCTCTGCTGAACTTGAAACAATACTGACCATCTGGTGAACACAGGTTCCTCATTCCAAGACTGCTGTATTGCCAGGGTGCTTGATCTTGAGCCCATCAAGAGCTAGTGTGCTGCTCTCCAAGGAGAACAAGAAGTATGCCTGCAACTCAGGAGACTCAACAGGCAGTCTCTTGGCATTTCCTAAACAGGGTCGCACGACTGTGGCTCAACAAGGGGAAAGCAATGAAAGGCTCAGACCTGTCATGGATAAAGACCTGGTTCAGCTATCCAGGAAAACAACCTGGACCAGGGGAGATGCTTTCTGAGGGTGGGGGATATCTAGAATGGGTAATGGAGGAGGGCCGCCAATGGTGAAATGGCCAGCCAATCTTCCCTTTTGGGTGTGCACTCACACTCCTGTGCAATGTGACTTCCTTGCTTCCTTCTCCCATCAAGAGGTAGAGTCTATTTCTGAGGGCCTTGAATCTGGACTTGGTTATGTGTAGTGGGCAGAATTATGTTCTCCAAAAAGTTCAATTCCTAATCCCTGGAACCTGGGAATGTGGACTTATTTGAATTAGAATCTTTACAGATACAGTCAAGTTAAGAGGAGGTCATGCTGGATTTGGGTGGGCCCTAAATCCAGTGACTAGTGTTATAAGAAGAGGGAGTGTTAGACACAGACATAGAAGGGACATGGGAAAGGCGGCCATGTGAAAATGGAGGCAAAAACTGGAGTAATGCAGCTACAATCAGTGAACACTAAAGGTTGCTAGGAGCCACCAAGAAGCTAGGAGAGGCAAACAAGGACCCTCCCTTAGAGCCTGCAGAGGAAGCACGGCCATGCCAACACCTTGTATTTGGACTCGGAGCCTCTAGAACTGGGAGAGAATACACTTCTGTTGTTTTAAGCTACAGGGTTTGTGGTCCTTTGTTGTAGGGCAGTTCCATCTTTGGGCCTGGGGCTGACAATTCTGAGGTGCGCTTTTATTCAGCTCCTGAAAGGGTCAGGTCCCAGCAGTTCTGAGTTCACAAGCAGCAACTTGAGACCACCTTGTACTGGCTTTCATCCCAAGACCACTTTCCAACATGAGCAACTGCCCAACAGCCCTGCCTCCAGGTGGGCTTCTCTGGACACTTGCATCCCTTCTCCAGATTCCAGGCCAGCCCAACGATCGTAAGGGTGATTCGTGTTCTCTAAACCAGGAGTGAGGGAGCAAAGCAGGGCTGTGGAGGAGGCCTTCCCCAACCGTTGCCATCTAATTAAACAGCCCTGTGTGGCTAATGATTCTGTCACCAAAGCCTGGAAATGAAGCGCGTAGCAATGTAATGGAGTGTTCTTCTGAAGCCGGGGTCTGCATCTCAGCAGCTCACCCTGGCACCCATTGGGAACACAGCCCTCGGACCCAATGCTGCTTTCCAGGCAAAGGTCTTTCTGTCTCCAGGCTTGAACAAGAAGAGACGACAGATTGTGGGAGAGAAGAGGAAGAGATGGAAGCAACGTGAAAGCGCGGGCTGGGGCTGAGATAAACACAGGTAGGCAGTGGACCCAGGCAGGCCAGTCCTCTGCGTGCAAGGGCCTCGACGCGTCCTAAATCGAGAGGCCGGCCCTCCCTCCATGACCGACCCCATCTCACGCTTTTTCCTTTTTTCTTTAAATAAGATTTTAACAAAGGTGTTCATTTCAACGACAGCGAGGAAACGGCGGAATTGAAGGAGAGAAGCAGTCATTTCACTAAAGGAAAGCCGGAGGGAGGGCTCCAGGCATTCAGGCTGCCGCACGGAGGCCCAGGGACAGGGGCGGAAATCGCACCCATCCCGAGGTCCAGAGCTCTCTGGGGGAATCCCGGGAGGCTCTCCCCAAGCAGGACCCGGTCTCCCGGGCACGCACCACACAGGCCGCACTTCCACGGCAGGGCGCCTGGGGGGGCCGGACGCCGCGGGCCTCGGGGATCCAGGGACTCCATCCCCCGCCCCCCACCCCCCCACCGCTCTTGGCCAAGGTCCCGTCCCTGGCTTTCCGCGCCGGTTCCCGCTGTCTCCCGCCGCTCACTCTCCCACCTAGCCCCGCTCCCCTCCCCGTGCGCGTGCGCTCCGTCCCCGCGCCCCTCCCCCGCCCCGGGCGCGGGCGCGCGCGCGTGCCCGTAGGCCCGGGCGGGAGCTGGAGACCGCGGAGCCGGCTGTTGGCCGGAGAGCGGGAGCCGCGGGAGCCGCGAGCGCCGGGAGCGCCGAGAGCGTGGCCAGGAGAGGCGGGAGCGTGGGCGCGGGCCGCTGCCGCGCCGCTGTCTCCCCGTCGGCGGGCCGGGCCGCGGCGCCGAGCGCGAAGGCTGGGCTCCCGGGGCCAGCGGCCATGGGCAGGAGTAGGAGGAGGCAAAGGCAACGGCGGGCCCCCGGGGCGGGGAGGCGCGCGACCCACGGCCTTTGACGGCCCCTGGCGGCCCGGCGCGCCCCTGCGCCTCCTGGGGGGCCGTCGCCAAGCAACGCCCGGCTCGCCCGCCCATCCCCCGCTGCCCTTTTTCTTCTGGCCGTAGCGAGGGAGCATGCCTGCGCCTAGCTTCAGCCAGCGAAGAGTTAACCAGAGGGGCGTGGAGCCGCCCCTCCCTCGGGGGCGTGCTCCCCTCCCCCGCTAGGCGGCCCGCCCCCGCGCTAGGGTATGGCCCCAGGCCCCGGCCCGGGACCCGAGGTCCCGCGCACGGGCCTTTGAAAGGCATTTTTACGTTGCCACCCTTCTCCCCTCGCCGGCCAGCACCATGGGATGTAATATGTGCGTGGTCCAGAAACCGGAGGAGCAGTACAAAGTGATGCTTCAGGTAGGGCGCCTGGGCCGCTGGGGCGGGGGACGTGGGCGCCACCTGGGGAAGAAGCTGGCCCCGGGGAGGGCTCGAAGAGGACGAGCTAGGGAGCCATCCTCGCCTCAATTTCTGGGACTGCGGCTGTTGGCGCTCCGTGGGAGCCAGTCTCAGATTGGGGGAGGCGTGCGGATGGGGGTGCGAAGCGCATCCCTTGGGCACCCTGAGTAGATTGGGAAGCGAGCCCAGTCCTGGTTAGCTCAGGTCGGGAAGTTGGGCTCGGCCTGGTTCTAGCTCCCTTGCACCCGAGGCTCGGAGCCAGGAGGCGAGGTGGTGCCAGCGCCGGCGCGGGATGGAGGTTGCATAGCAACGGGCTTGGTTCCCCGCCTCCGCTCGCCGGGCTGGACCCTGGACGCGGGGAAGGAGCTGGGTGTCCGCGGCTCTGGGGGCGGCCAAATGCAGGTCCCCCAGGGGCCACGGGCGAAGGAAAGCAAGCGGCCGGGGCCCCGCCGGGGCTGGGATACCTACCCTGCTTCCCACTCTTGGCCCGACCCTGCCCGAACGTTGGGTTTCTAGGCCTTGGGTGTCCCGGCTGACTGGCTGCCGCCGGGGTCAGCGGGGAGGGCCGTCTGTGGGCTTCGGTGCCGGGCCTCTTTTCAGCCTCGCAGGGCCTCGGGCCCTGGGCCGGGGGCGTGGACGTGGACGGGTATTGCGTGGTGGGCAGGTAAGGCTGCGAGGGGAGACGCCGGGCCGCGCGCTCGGACCTGGACTCCAGCCCCGCGGCTGGGAGTGGGTCTTCCTTGTCTGTGCGTGGAGTGACTTCGTGAGTGCGTGCCTGTGCCCCGTCTGTGTGCGCGCGGAGGCTCCTCCGGCCCCGCATGTGTAGACCATGTGTGCGCCGTGAGAACTACTTAGAGAACTGTTCTGGAACGTGGCCTGAGACGCCCCCAGGGCTAAGTGGAGGGAGTTCAAGGTCAGAGTGAGTTAGGACCCAGGGGCAGGCCCGGAGCCGACTGGTATGCGCTTTCAACTCTTGGTTTATTGGCCGTGACTGGGGAGCAAGTGGCGGGCCGGAGCGCCGTTGGCTGGGGGAATGGGGTCTACTTCGAATAGGTGGGGGACCTCTTACAGGCATCGGCGGGGGCGCGGTGAGGGGGAAGAATCAGTGCACCAGGGGATTGGGGAGGCCCCGGGAACTTGGCATTCGCGCTGTAAGCCTAGTTTTCCTGGTCTCCGTGAGCGGGAGGAGGGCAGGACCCGGAATCTTGCCTGCCCTAGTCGGGAGGCGCTCCCCCGCTCTCCGGAGGCTCGCAGGGCCCTCCGCTTTCTTTAACCCCCCCCCCCCCGCTTCTTTTCTGGTTAAACTCGGCTCTGGTTTTGCCATTTGGAAAGCTCGTGGGATGGGGTTCAGAATGACCCAACCTGGGACTCCGGCAGTCCCGTGGAATCCCAGTGGTGGGCAGCGGGGCGGCCTCAGGTACTGCTTTTCTTCGAACCATTCCAGCAAATGGCAAACGATTCCAAAGCAGTTGGGTTTTGACTTCCTCGGAGAGGGGTTGTAGTACTTCATTTAAGGCAGATCTCCTGGAGATGTGTGGAAAGCAGCAGAGGACAACTTGCGCTGCACTACAGACCTTAAATGAGCCGAGTTGGGAGGAGACACTGTGGTGACCCTTAAGGCTTTCCAGGGCAGTGGAGGGGAGGCTGCCACAGGTCAGGCCGGCACCGCCTTTAGGGAGTCTCCATGTTGGAGGAGGGCTTGAGGTGAACGTGTGGAGAGAGAGCCCCAACCCCTGGGCAAGTAGGCCCCCAGGAGGAGGGCTCCCGCAGGCCTGCGCCCTCTGCCTTTTCCTGGTCTGGACTGCAGCCATCCCGACCAATACTTGGGGACACTGCTTCCTTTTAAAGCTCCTGCAGAACTTTGGATAGACTGGAAGAAAGGATGCAGTTTTAAAAGAGGAACTATCCTTTGAAATTCAGGGAAAACTAAAGAGGATTGAATAAAAAGAATCTGGAAAGCAGGGAAAATGATTAGCCTATCCTGTTTGTGGAGGCTGGAGCCCCAGGCACAGCAGGGAGAGTTTCTGGCTTGAACCTCTTCTTATCGGAAAAGGAAGCTTTTGTCCTGAAAGACCAGTCAGCTTCCACGACCCCTTGACTGGCCCCAGCGCTCCTTAAACACTGGTTCTCCAACCCTCCCTTCAGTGGACTTTCTCCCTGTACCTGTCTCATCTGTACCTGCCCATGGCCTCTGCACCTTTCCAGAAAGGGACCCCACCGAGACACCGTGCAGCCCCACAGAAAGGCACTTACATACCTACACCACTTGCCGTTAACACGTAACATTTATTCCTGAGTATTTTATTCTTTATGATGCTGTTTAAGTGGAATTGTTTTCCTAATTTTCTTTTCATCATTCTCATTGGCATTCTATAGAAATACAATTGATTTTTGCATACTGATCCTGTATCCTGCAACCTTACTAAATTTGTTTATAAGCTCTTATAGTTTTTTAGCAGATTCTTTAGGATTTTGTCTATATAGGATCATGTCATTGGACAATAGAGATATTTCACTTCCGATCTGGGTGCCTTTTCTTTTTTTTTTTTTTTTGCCTATTTGCTCTGGTTAGAACCTCTAGTACAATGTTGAATGGAAGTGGGGAGAGTGGGCATCCTTACCTTGCTCCTGATCTAAGAAGGGAGGTTTCCAGTCTTTCACAAGTGAGTATAAAGTTAGCTCTCAGTTTTCGTAGATGCTCTTTATCAGACTGAGGAAGTTCCCTTCTAGTCCTATTTTGAGCATTTTTATCATGAAGGGTTTGATTTTGTGTGGTTATTGAGATGATCATGTGGTTTTGGCCTTTCATTCTGTTTGATAACGCCTACCACAGGAACTGTAAGTGCAGCGTGTGAGCACTCCAGCCCCACTTGTATTATCCCAGCCCTCCAAGGACATTTAACCAAGCGTGGGCACTGGGGGCTAGGGAGCTTGATAAATCCGGAAATGACCCTTGGGGAGGGGGTCATGCATGTTGAGTTAGGAAGAGGAAAGAGCCAGGTTACAAAAGGTGGAAAGGAAGCAAGCAGCCTCACCTAGCACAGAGGCATGAAGCACCTTCTGAGAGCCTTTGCTGGTGTCCCTGCTTGCTGGGCTGGTGTCCTCTTTGACACTGTGAGCCCTTTGAGTCGGTTCTAGTCACACCCTCCTCTGTTGAGCTTGTCTCTTTCCCTCTTGGTCTTTCCCCTGCCACCCCAGTCTTCCTGATCTCATTATCCCCCCTCTGACATCATCACATCCTTGCTGGCAGGCCAGGTGCATAGGAGGCCTGTGTGACAAAACTGGCCTCTGACTCACTCTACTCATTCCCCAAAGTGCCAGGCCAGACCTCTGCTCTTCTTTTCAGCCTCAAGGACCAGTGCATCAGGACTGCTCATCTTCCGTCTGCATTAGGAGACACCATAGGGCAGCTCTCCATCCTTTCCAGTAGTCTACCTGGCCTTCTTTCCTCCAGCACCTCCTTACTGAGCCCCTGCTGTGCCTGCCACCATACTGTGTGTGGGGGTGGCTCCAGCTTGGAACACCGCAGACTCCTTGCCCCCTCCCCCTAGGGCCTTTTTATACTGGGCAGGCTGACTGGAAACAAGTCGGCAACAGCTGGGTAGAGAAGGGCGGATCACACTAAGAGCAGGGTGGAGGGCAGTAGGCCTGTATGCCTCCCAGTCTGTGACATTCTCCTTCATCTTCCGTGGCGTGTCTCCCCCGCTGACATGCTCCCTGTCACAGGAGTGGGAGCATCCTGTGAGCAGGGATTTGGTTCTGTCGTTGAGCATGCTGCACCACCCACAGCACTGAGCACAGTGCCAGGCATGAAGTAGGCCCTCTGGAAATCACTGTAGAATGCTGGAATGCGGCCCTCAATTCCAGTACCATCATCTGCACAGGGGATCCACGTGTTCCCATTGTCCCAGGAATTTAAAAATGCCCTTCCAGCCTTTCCTCAGTTTCCAGGAGTGTCTGAGCCATGGGTAGGAAATTCTGGGAAATGCAAACTAATCTGTAGTGACAGGAAGCAGATCAGCTTTTGCTATCTTGATTTGTGGATGGTAATGGTTTCACAGGCATATATATACAACATTCAGAACTTTGCAAACTGTACTCTTTAAGTAAATGCAGTGGATCATATGGCAATCATACCTCAGAGGGTAAAGCTTTGAAAACAAGAAATACATGTACATACACACCAAAGGAAAAAATGCACGCCAGAGCGCTTTAGCCCAGCACGGGTCCCTACTGGGGTTGAGTCGGTCTTTTCTTCCTTCTATTTCAGGGTCCTTGCCGGGGAAAACAGTGCAGTGTGGTGGTGCTGCCTGGCTCAGTGTGGCTTAGTTGCCTCACCTGCTAACTGGGAGTAAAGAGTGCCTGCCTGCTAGGGTCACTCCTCGTTGTCATGAGGAAATAAGCAGTGTTTACTGATAAGGACTGGTCTGCGGTGCATTGGCAGGTGGTGGGGTGGGGTTGCTGCCTTCTGGTCCATTGTTGAAGTGTGAGAATTGGATGGGAAAGGCCTTCCTTGTGGACCTGTTAGTGTCCACTGAGTGCCAGAAGAATGTCCAGTATTATTCCTAGAGTTTCTCCACTACAAAAGAAAGGGGGGAGAGCACAGGAAGAGGAGTCCTGAGCTGTGGGGAAGAGGAACAGAGTAAGATCACTTAGGGGATGGGCGGGTACCACAGTGGGTGTCCACTTGGTCCTTCTGCATGTGAGTTGAACCAAAGGAGGAAAGACTGAGAATCGGGCTCTGGGGTCTGGCTTTGGGGTGTGGTGAGGCTTTGCTCTTCTCCCTAGCTTAACCTGCCTCTTCCTCGTGCTTGCTTTGAGCCGAGGCAAGGAGAAGCGCCCCACGAACAATATCATTTGATAACTGCCAGTTGGCTGAGAGGTGGGGGGTCCGGAGGGTGTGTGTGGTGTTGCCCTTGGGGCCTGGGAGCGGTGGGCACACACCGGAAGGCTGAGCCGGCTGCTTCTCTCCTGGATTGGTTTGCTTTGTCACACAGGCATGTGGGGGCATCCCTTTTCCACAGCTGTGCTCTCAAGCAGGACTTCAGACAGACCTAAGAGGCCTGCTCTCCTCAGGAAAGTCAGGGAGGCAGAGCACATGGCTCAAGATTTCAGCAGACCCTGGGTGGGCACCACCTACTCCGTAGCTTTGGGGTGGGTGACAAGAGGGAGGATACACCCTTTGAAGCAAGTCCTCCCTGGTTCCTTGAGGGGACTGTCTGGGCCAGCCTGACTCCACCCTCAGGCCCTTGTTAAAGTACAGGATCTGACTGAGCAGGACTTGGGTGGGGCCTGGGATTCTGTATTTCACAGAAGCTTCCTGGTGATGTCCTTGCTGCTTGTCCTTGGACTGCACTCTGAGTAGTAAGAACTTCAGGTTGGAACTTGGGATGAATGAAAGAAGTCCCAAATCCCACTCGCTATCACCAGGGAGTGAGTTTATTACAGTAAGAGGCACCTCACACCTGTCAAACCCATTTCCAGGGGCATTGCCCAAGGGGGACCCCAAGGGACATAATTTGTTCTTCTATGGCACACGGAGCTAACTGACCCTCCTTTCCCATCACCCAGACCTTTAGTAATGGACAGGCAGCCAACATAGGAACCCAGATACAAAAACCACCCCCAAACTACTAAAAAGACCTTTGAGATGAAGGCATCCCATGCTTCCTTCTCTTGTTCCTGCCCCTGGGCAAGAAAGGGTGGACACAGAGTTATGGGAGTGGATGGCATGGCTTGTCCAGGCAACTTCAACTGGAAACACACCATTAACTGGGTCAGTCACATGTTTATGGCAGTGTACTGCTGTGTCCCTGCTAGAATTCATACAAATTAAGGCAGGGGGTTTATTGGCCTCAGATGAGGCCAGGATCATCCTCTGATGGTAAAGCCATTAGGTAAAGGTTGTTGGGGAACACGATAGCCACAGGGTCTCACGGTATTACCCCAGATTTCTTGTGCATTAGGAAGGGAAAATGCAACTTTGCAATGGAGAAACTGGCAGCTGCCACACTGACCATGTGATCAAACCAAATCAAGCCTCCCCAACCGTGGGAGTGCCTCCTGATGATGTTGGTGGGAAAGGCGCAGAAACACAGTAATTAGTCAAAGTGAGGGCAAATCCACACTCTGGGACATTCTGTAATGCAGCTGGCCTGGACTCTTCTTCCAAGTGTCAGTATCATGAAATTAAAAAAAAAAGTGGATAAATTGTTCTAGATTAAAGACACATAACAACCAAATGGAATATGTATCAATCCTTGATTGGATCCTGGACCCAAATTAACTATAAGGGCATTAGTGGTACATTGGAGAGATGTGGAAGTGCCTGTTGGTGCGAAATTCAGAGCATATTCAAGGTGCTGTGGCTTCCCAGCACATGGGAGCATTAGTGGCCACATCTTGCTTGTGAATGTGTGTGTATAGAGAGAGCGGCTGCAGCAGAATGTACAGTCTGGGGAGATATGGGGGGTAGGGAATGCAGCTGTCCTCTGTCAGATGTTCCAACGTGCCTGTAGATTGACAATTTTCAAACTCCGGAGCTGGGAAACCATGAATGAAGATGTCTACTGGGCCACTGAAAAGATGAGAGTGCAGAGAGCCTGCCTTTGGCTCAGGCTACCCTTCTCTGGGCTTCCTTCCTGGGGATGCGCTGTTAGTTTGGAGGTTTCCATAACACTTGTCCTGGCCCAGGAAGCCAGAAACACAGCTGCATCCAAGGTGTCCCCTGTACTCTCCTGACAGTACAGCTGAGAGCCAGCAGAACTCAGGGCAGAGGGCCACTTCTGGTTTCTGATCGCTCCTAGCCTCAGTTCCCTACTCCGCAGAACGGGGTTAGGAGAGTCCTAATGGAGCAGCCGTGGGCGCCCTTAGAAATTAGGTAGTTAACTCTTTCCCCTGGAGGTACAGTAAGTGATGAAAGGGGCGAAAGGGGCTTCCTCGGGCCTCCCGGGGAGTCGCAGGCTCCATTGAACCCGCGGTCACGCAGGCCAGGGCTCTTTTCTCAGCCTCTCCTTCCTTCCTCCTCAGCCCTGCCCGGAGATTCCGGATCAGAGTACTTGGGAAGTGTGAAGCAGAGCTGCTCCAGGCTCCCTAGAGCCGGGGACGGGGGACGGGGGACGGGGGGGACTACCGGCTTCAGGCCAAGCGCGGGCTACGCGTGCTACGGGGCGAGGGCGCTGGGCGGCCACCTCGGCCCTACCTGCCGCCGCGGCGTCGCGCGCTCTTTGTCTGCGGCGCCGAGCTCCGGGGTGGGGGGGGCGGGGCGAGCGCGCTCGGGGCCCCGCCCTCTGCTGCCGGCGCCGCAGCGGCGCTGCAGGCTTCTGTCTGTCCCCAGTCCCCGGGGCGCGGGGAGATGGGGGTGAGCTTCCCGCGTCTCTTTCGTGTCTCCTCGTTGTCCTCCTGTCTCCCTTACCTGCCACAGGTGTCTCTTCTCCTGCCCCCGTGTTCCCCTCGCCTGTCCCCCAAACCTCCCTATCCTTCTCAAGGTCTTGGTGCCTACAGTTTTCCTGTGCTCTTTGGCATTATGAAGTTTCTCTTTTGCAACTCCCATCCGCAGTGAGGCGCAATCCGATGTATCCTGGTAAAACCCACATGCAGCGCTCTCCCACAGCCCTCAGCTGCTCCCACTACATCTCTGCAAAATCTCCCCCGCGGTGTGTCTATACAGGCCTGGCTACACACCCAGCTCAGCCAGCTGGGTGTACGCCGCCCCTGCTGCCCACCTCTGAACAAATCCAGAGGGCCACTCTGTGTCCTGGTTCAGCCGTGCCAACTCCCCTCCTTAACACTTCTCTGGCTGGCTGTGAGCTTCGGCCTCCCCCCGCCGCTCAGTGTCAGGATGTCTCAGGGGCCTCCTTGAGTTTCTTCTTGTGTCTACAGTTACTCCCCAGCTGAGCTTCTCCATCTCATGATTTAAATCAAGAATAGTCCCTCATGGAGTTCACTAACAATGTCACATGACACCCACTTTGGTGGCTTGGGTTTGGGACACCTGTAGGTGAAGTAGAGCACTGGAGATGTCTGCAGGTCTCAGGAACTTCAAATCGGAGATAGAAATTTGCAGTGAATAAAAATGCCCTTTTTCTGCCCCTGCCCCAACCCCAGCCCCTTATATCTGCCTAGTGGCGCCCCTCATCCAAGGGCTTCGTGGCCTCTGTGGATCTGGGTGGCAGTTCTTATTTTTCTATTGTGGGAAAGTTATCATTTGGGGCATTTAGTATGACCACAAGGTTGTGCACCCATCACCACTATTTCCAGAACGTGTTCATCACCCCAAAAGGGAGCTTCATGCCCATTAAGGACGTTTTCCCCTCCCCCAAGCCCCTGGCAGCTGCTCTTCTGCTTTCTGGCCCTATAGATCTGCCTGTTCAGGAATCATACAGTGTGGGGCCTTTCATGCCTGTCTTCTTTCACTTGACTAGATGGTTTTCATCCTTGTTGTAGCATGTATCAGGACTTTTTTTATATGGTTGAATGACCCGCTTTGTGGATGTTGCCACAGCATGTTTATCATCTGTTGGTGGACATTTAGGTTGCTTCCAAATTTTGGCTATAATGAGTCTTGCTGTTGTGAACAGTTGCATACTTTTCATTTGGATGCCTGTTTTCAGTTCTTGGGATTGCCAGGTTATATGGTAACTCTAGACTGTTTTCCATATGCACTGCCCCATTTTACGTTCCCACAAGCAATGTGTGAGAGTTTAATTTCTCCACATCCTCATCAACACTGTTTTTTGTTTTTTGATTCCAGCCATCCTAGTGGGTGTGAAGTAATATCTCACTGTGGTTTTGATTCCCAACTCCCTGAGGATAAGTAATGGCCAGCATCCTCTGTTCTGCCTGTTAGGGGCCCTTCTTCCTGGGGCTCTGCCCCTGGCTGTAGCCTCCCCAGGCACTGGGGTCATGTCTGTCTTTTACATGGCTCTTCCCTCATTTCTTCCAGTGCTCTGATGAGCATTGGCTCTGAGACGGCAGGGCGCCTGCCACATTCAGGGACATGTGCCCTCTTTCTTCTAGTGGTTCTCAGCTGACCTCTGACATGACAGGTCACTTGTGCATCTGTAACCCACATGCTGACCTCCTCTCCTGGGCTCCCTGCCATGGGCCTTCTGAAATGCATCTTTGCCTCTTTCCCCCTCCCACCTTCCAACCAGGCCCTTAGGACTCCATCAGGCTCAAGCCTTGTGCCTACAGCTTGAAGGAGTCTGCCTCTCAGCTTCCTAGAGGGCCCCTGGTGGAGAGGGGACCCTCCCTCCTCTGCTTCCTGGGCTTATTCTCCACTGTCCTTCCTCAGCTCCCTAGGGAAGCCCCATGGAGATAGTGCAGCATGTCCTTATCCCAGGAATCCTTTCTCCTCAGCCCCTTGGGGACCAGAGAGTATGTGCCTCCCAACTCCAGGGCTGCCCTCAGAGCACATGAGCAGTAGGCAGTGACGTAGGCACTCAAGAGTCCCTGCTGCCCGGTTGCAGCCTCTGACACCCCACCTGCTGGGACCCCTCACCTTCCTTGCCCATCCCCACACCCTTGATTGTTAGAAAGGTCTTTCCATGCCCACCACGACTCCCTCCTAATCCTCCTGAGCTTGGGTTGTGCTAAGTCTCTGCCCCTGTCTGTGTCTTGTCTACTCCCCCTCCACCCCTCCCACCCTCACCCCACTACTTGGCTAGCCACTGGTCTTGGCTTGCGTTGAGGGGCCAGAGTAGGCATTGGGCCCTGGGGTTGGGTTGGGCATGGGCTCCTTCTGAAGGCAGACCTAGAGGGTCAGTGTCCCCTCACCCTGGGGGCCTCCTATCCTCTTCTCCTCAGATCCTGACTGGAGGAGATTTGGGTCCACACCTTGACCACTCACAGAACCCTTCCTACAAGTGCAGTCCCAGTGGGAGCCAGTGGGGATGGGATGGGGGGCATGGGGAGGATGGGGGGATGCCCACTGAGGCTAACTGGCCAGCTCCGTGGCCAGGCCCTTCTCCAGCCTTCAGAGCCAGCTTCCCAGTGGTCCTTGGGGCTGTGGTTCATCCCCTCACCTTCCAGACAGGAGGTCCTGGGGTGAAGGCTCTTCTGTCTGGAGTTTGAAGCCCAAGGGTCCCCCAGGGCCTCCTTCACTCCCACTGGGACCCCAGGCTCCTGGAGCTGCCCCTTCGTTTTTCTGGACACCTGGGCAGGAAGTTGGATCTGTGGAGGGAGAATGCATCACCTCCTGGGCCTCCTCCGATCAGGTCTGGATGTGAAGTCTGATGGGACTTTGCTGCCACAGGTCTCCTTGAGTCGGCACCCAAGGGGCTTGAGCCCAGAGGCTGCAGTCCCAACCTGGGCTGCGCAGGAGCCAAGAGCCCAAGCCAGCCGACGGCCAGGGCGCCTGGGGCTTCAGGGGCTTCGGGGAGATAGAAATTCCAATATAGCACAGGCTACATTGTTTTTGTCTGTTTTTGATTATAGAATTAATGTTCAGTGGAGAAAATGCTGTGAAGAACAAAAGAAAAAAGAAAATTCACCTATAAATACTATCTCCTGGAGATAACTATTGCTAAAACATTTTTTCATTTCCAGGAATTTCCTTCCAGTTTTTAAAGTATTGTGTAATACTTGATACATACCCACATACCAATGAATATACAGAACATATGCACCCATGAAAATAGTTTTCAAAGCTCTGTGAGCCCCTGGCCCGCTCTAAGCTGGCACATTCAAGGCAGCAGGAAGACCCAGAAGGCTCATCCTGCCACTCCTTCCGGGCCACCTCTTGTTCACGGAGATCATGCTCCCAGAACTAGGGTCAGACTGATCTAAGGAGGTCTTTTCGTTTATTTACTTAATATTTTATTATGAGAATTTTCCAACAATGCTATTTTTTTTGAAGTTTGTAAGCAATTAGTTTTCTCAAAAAACAAGATGGACAGTGATTGCAATGGGGTTGGGGGTGGGACTTGGTAATATGGGTGAATGTTGAAACCACAATGTTGCTCATGTTAAACCTTCATAAGATTGTATATCAATGATACCTTAGTTAAAAAACAAAAGAACTCAAAAAAACAATGCAGCTATGTTATGTAGTTTGGGAAAAAAAAGTCATTTTTTCCCATTTCCTTCACACTATGTTTTTATATATTCTTTCCTAGCCTTTTTCCATAAACATATATTTTATATGGTAGTCATCATAGTTCACATGTCATTTTACGTCTTTTTTGAGAAACAGGCTTGTTATTGGAAGACTCTGGTAAGGCAGCTGTACACTTCAGTGAGAAGCCACTTAATACTTAAAAGGTTGTTCTACAGTTTCTGGCTTTAATAATGATGCTAGTACCTTAATAAGTTAAATATAGAGAGACCACATGGCCCAGCACTTCCACTCCGAGGTATATACCCCCAAGGCTTGTAAACAGGAACCCAAATAAAAACTTTCCCATGAGTATTCATAGCAGCATGATTCACATAGGCAAAAAGTGGAAACGACCCAGTGTCTACCGGCCGGTGAATGGGTGATCAAAGTGTGGTCTATCCAGCGCAACAGAATATTGTGGGATACATGGAATATCATTCAGCTGTAAATGAATGACATACTAAATGCTTGCTGCAATATGGATGAACCTAGAAAGCATGCTAAGGAAAGATGACAAAACAAACCACATATTGTAGGATTCCATTTCTATGAAATGTCCAGATGGACATAAAGGAGATTTTTGGGTCCCAGGAGGTGGGTTGTGGAGAGAATGGGTAATGAGGGGGTCTTCTTTTGGGGGGATGAAAACTAATCCTGGAACTAGATAGAGGTGACGGTGCATAACAATGTGAATGCAATTAAAAGCGCCATGGGACTGTACACTTTAAAGTGGTTAAAATGGTAAATTTTATTGTTAGGTGTATTTTACCACAATAAAAAGATGCACTGAATATCCTTGTGAATCATGTAATATCAATGATTATTATTTTAGGATGTATTACATAGAGCAAATTTAGCAGGTCAAAGGGTATGATGAACTTTCTCAAGGTCCTTTATAGTTACTGACAAACTCCTCCAGCAAGTTTACCATGCTACACCCTGGGGCGAGATTCAGACTGAGAGGCAGCCAGGATGAGGGATGCTTAGTGCCATGGGGTGTGGAGGTGACCTCTGTTCTTGGGACCTGTGGAGACAGGGCTTACAGATGTTACCAGGGCCTGGGATCCAGGGGAGTGAGTCCTCACTCAGTGTGTAATGGAAACCAGGCTGTTTTCAAGCAGTGTGAGGGCCTGGGCCACATTTGGGTGAATGGGCACCTTTAAGGCTTGCCTCCTTTTCCCCCAGCAGGGTGAGGGCACCTTTATGCAGAGCCCTTGGTGGAAGTGAAGTGGCTTCCAGCCCAGCTGGGATTGGATGGGAACTGTGGTCCACAGGTCAATGCACTCAGGCCCATCCAGCAGCAGGCCATGGGCCTGTGTGTGAGTCCCTGACTAGAGAGCATGAAGTCTTTGGCCAGTGGCCCTCTAGGGCTTGTTTGCCAGCAAATGCACAATGAAACCAACAGGTTTGCTACCAAAAGGTAATTTCTAGCTAAGGCACAAACAAAAATGCCCGGCACAAGGCAAGGCCGGTGCAGCCCACCCCAGAGTGCTAGCAATGAGAGCCACTGGGAACTGGGGTGTGGCGGGAGGTGGGACATTCAGGTGGCCTTTCATGTATGTGAAGTGTTGGAAGATGAGGTGCATTTCTTCTGGAAGGTGCCAAAGGAGGAGGGTTTGCACTTGATGAAGGCAACATCTAATGGTGTGACATGCAATGGGCTTACCCAGCGAGTACTGGCTCTCTGTGAGCCGGAAGGGCCCCAGGTGAAGCTGACAGCCCATGTTTACCCAGAACGTGATCCTAACTGTGGATCTATTCTGAATATAAGGAATAACCAGGCCCTTGGGCGCCCTGGCCTCGTTGGCCTCCCATGCCCATCCTGAGTCTTTGACCTCCATGGGGCCCTCTCTGGTCAGAAAGCAAGGTGTGGTGTGAGTGTATTTGGTGAGTTGTACACTTAGCTTCCTTGACAGCCTGGTGAAAGTCAAGTCACACGGCTGTCACACTGTGCCCACACGTGGAGTCCCCTGGGGTCTGGTCTGTGCCCTGTGCTCAGCATGCTCTGCATTCTGCCTGGATGGTCGCTGGAGCTGTCATGGCTCCCGAGGGTTGGGCAGGGCCTTGGTGTGGGTCTGCTTGCTAGCGAGTGTGGCTCTTAGGCCAGGGTGGATGCTCCTGGGCACCTGGCTTTGAGGAGCCAGAGGCACACAATCTACCCATAGCCCACTCACCCTTACCCAGACAGCTACACGCACACCATCCACAAAGCCACTCTCTCACCTGCCCCAGGCTCCACCCCTCATCACACTCCGATCCCTACCCCACATGCTCGCATACGGTGGACACCCACACCCCCCAAGCCCCCAGTCCGTGCTGTCCCTCACTGGGCCAGAGAGGCTGTGGCTCCTCAGGGCTGCCTCCAGCTGTTCTGCTGAGGACCCTGAGCCCTAGAAGGTGGGCACCTGACTGGTAGTCATGTCTCAGCTCCTCCACTCACTGGCTGACGGGCCCTGGGTGAGTTCCTTAAATTCCTTGTGCCTCAGTTTCTTCATCTGTGAAATGGAGACAACGCTTAGTGCCTATTGCACAGGGCTGTGCACAGGACTCAGAAATAAACTGATAAACCACTTGGAACAGAGCCTGGCAGAGTCGGCCATTAGTAAACCATAGCTTGTACTGGTTTGTGGCTATTAGTAATAGTAGCAATGTCATCCTTGGTAGTATATCCAGTCACCCAGCCCGGAAACCTTCATGCCCCCAAGTCTCACCCATTCCCTCTGGCTGTTCTATGTTGAAATATTTTGAAGTATTTCCTGCTTACAGAAGAGTATGGGCCATCCTTTTAGCATTGCCCGTGTACTGCGATCCAACCTTAATCTGGATCTTGTCGGCCTCTGCACTTTTCCTTACACAGGTATTACAAGGCAGACGGGAAGCTGCCTGCACACGCCCCTCCCTGGCCCCATTCTTCTCCTTTCCTCTCTGGTTTGTTATTGTGATGTGTGTTTCCTACTATTGATGCTATTAATAAGTGTGTATGTCTTTCCATAAAGCAGATGTGTGAACATGGCATGATTTTTGGATGCATTGTACCACCTATGGTGGACCCTCGGGCTGTTTCTAGTGTTGGCTTTTAGGACGACCGTGCTCATGTCCCAGCGTCCTGAAGGGGCTTCTGTGTCGGGTCAGGCTCCCTTTCTGTGAAGGCCTGTTTTCCTATTGAGTTGTTTGTATTTTCTTGGTGTTTTGTAGGAATCTTTATACCTTCTGAATAATCCTTTGTCAGTTTCACACATTACAAGGATTTTTTTTCTTAGCCTGTTTTATCTTTTCACTGTGTTTATGGCATCTATTGTTGTCCAGAAGTTTTACTTTTTTTTTTTCAGTATCATTAATCTACAATTACATGTGCAACGTTATGGTTATTAAACTCCCCACTTCATCAGGTCTCCCCCACTAACCCCATTGGAAGTTTTACATTTTAACGTAGTCAAATTCATATTTTTTCCATTCTTGCTTGCCCATTTCTTAAGAATTGCTCCTCTATTCCAGCATCCTAGAGACATTGTGCTCTCGCCTGCAGGTATGCAGTTTGACTTTGCCCACCTAGGACCTTTATGCATTTGGAATTGCTTGGCGGGGGCTTGGAGCAGTGGCAGCAGGGTTGGCGGTGGGGCCGGGGTCCTGGGTGTCTTGGTGGGGAGAGCCTGCAGTGGGTGCAGGCAGGGGCCTCTGAGGGCAAGCTGGTCCGGGCTCGCAGGTGTTGAGGCTGGAGCGGAGGTGCAGAGCAGGCAGTCTGATGGTCGGATATTGTAATGGTGGCTTTGCCAGTGCATGTGCGTCTTGCTTTTCCTCATCACTGCTTTGCTCATTGCCTCCAATTACCCCACCTTACTGGTAGCCCCACCCACCTTCATTAGCTTGAGGTGCGCACCGTGAGTGAGGAAGAGGAGAGAGAGGAGGCCAAAGGAGCCCGTAGTGCCCACCTGCAGGAGTGGCCTGTGCATGGGCTGCTGGGGGTCCCAGGCATCGTGGGGATGGCCCCCATCTGAGGTGCTGAGCCTGCATGTGCGCCCATCCCCCTCCTGCCACCCCAGGCCCCGCTGACTCCCCTCCCACTGCCTGGCTGCAGTTGCCATAGCAGCGCTGCTGCTGCTGCTGCTGTGTGACCATTCCAGGGAGAAAGGCATTCCCTGTGTTTTCTCAGTGTCACCTGAATGTCCTACTGCACACTTGTGGCCCTGCCCCGAGAGTTTCAAGAAATGCCTCCCCCTTAGAGATCCTGAAGGGACAGCTTAGCCCTTGGGCTTCTTAAGGAAGCCCTTTTTTTTTTTTTTAAATAATTTATTTTATTTTAGTATCATTAACCTACAATTACATGAGCAATACCGTGATGATTGAACTCCCCCCTTCACCAGGTCCCCCCCACCAACCCCACCACAGTCACTGTCCATCAGCGTAGTGAGATGAGAATCACTACTTGTCTTCTCTGAGCTGTACAGTCCCCCCC
>JAQQAC010016209.1:121991802-122041809 GCA_029783875.1 Phataginus tricuspis | reverse complement strand
TTTATTTTTCTTTGTTCTTATACTCCACATATGAGTGAGATCATTTGGTACTTGTCTTTTTCGGCCTGGCTTATTTCACTGAGCATAATACCCTCTAGCTCCATCCATGTTGTTGCAAATGGTAGGATTTGTTTCTTTCTTATTGCTGCGTAATATTCCATTGTGTATATGTACCACCTCTTCTTAATCCATTCATCTACTGATGGGCACTTAGGTTGCTTCCATTTCTTGGCTATTGTAAATAGTGCTGCAATAAACATAGGGGTGCATCTGTCTTTCTCAAACTGGGGAAGCCCTTTTCTTAAGGGCCATGGGGAGCTGGTAAATGTTCCAAAACAACAGGGAAGTTTGGGGAGAGGGGAGATGGAAACACTGAAATGGTCATCTATGAGGACATAATCAAGTAGTGGAAAGGTAGTTCTTTGGGTTCCATGGCTCCCTGTGCTTTGCTCAGATGGCCAGCTTCCTGGAGCGACGTCCACAGGCTCGTCTGCTACATGGCAGCCAGGGAGACACGGTTTTGCAGTTAGACTGGGCATCTCTGTGAAGAACCCTTTCCCCCAGGACAAATGGTCAGGGAGGTGGCACTGCGGGAATGCACAGACTGGGCCAGCTCAGCTGCCTGTACCCCGTGCCTGTCTCCCCTCCTCCCACAGAAGCTCTGTCGGCGGGCAGATGCTGCATCCCCGGGCGCTCCACTCTCTATGCCGACAGTTGGGCGTTGGCTTCTGCCTGCAGACCAGCTGCCCTCATCTCTCCCTGGTGGCATCTGCTCAGGGAGCCTTCCCTTACCCCCTTCCTAGGTGGGGTGTGGCCGGCCCTGCGCTTCCTTACCAGCCCCCCTGGAAAGTCTCATTCATCACTTGCCTGCTGGGTGTAGACATCTGGGGTGTCACTGCTGGTGTTTGGCCTCTCGAGGCCCAGAATAAACCTTTCACAAGCTGCTGAGGGAATGAGAAGACTCTGTTATCCTGCCCGGCTCCAGGAACTGCTTCCTGATTCTCCCTCACTGACCCCATGCCACATGCCCTGAATTCTGGCTGTGTGTATTTGGTTCTTAGTTTGCTTGCTTCTCCTCCAAGAATGACTTTGAGGTTGCGATGTGTGACCGTGTGTTCACTAGCTTGAAAGTGACCATCCCAGGGTCTAACACACGCAGTCTGCTGCAGAAATTAGCGGCTCGGCTGGGGCCAGCTTTCTGCCCCCAGTTGCCAGGGCACACCGTGCTCCGCCCAGCTGCCCCCCCTTGGATCTCTGCCGCCTCCTGCCCAGAAGGACCTCTATCCTCCCCTGGGATCATCCAGCTCTTCCCTTGAGGCTGCTTTGTTCCTGCCTCTCATTGCCCCCAGCCTTTGGTGGCAGGGTCCCTTCAGACAGTCTGTTGTTGCCTTGAGGACAGAGATCCTGTCCTTCTCAACTTCTTACTCTTCCCAACCCTCCTGCCTGAACCCATTTGTTGACTGACTCCCATCAGGAAGCAATCAAGGTCTTCCTCCCGCCTGGATGTCTTATGAGCGCAGCAGAGGCTCAGTCAGAGCCAAGGGGACTCTCTGTGATATTCTAGACACTGTCTCTGGGCTCAGTGCTGCCTGAAGGAGCAGCAGGTCCTGGAGTGCAGAGGACAGAAGACCATCCTGATGGCTTCTGCTGGAGGAGGGCTGAAGGATGTTCTCTGGCAAGGCCAGAGCCCCCAGACCCAGAGCACAGCCACTGGGAGTCCCCAGCCCTCAGGGAGTGGCCCAGCGATCCCCAGATGGCATTGTATGGGGGCAGCACTGAGAAGTGGGGCTCACCTGGGAATGAGGGCACCAGGGGTAAGCAGGACTGAGGGTGGAGAGAAGACCCCTCGGTTGAGTAGACTGGGGTGTGGGTCGGCAGGTTCTCATGGGGCGTGTCTCTGCTGCAGGTGAATGGGAAGGAGCTCTCCAAGCTGTCTCAGGAGCAAACCCTGGAGGCCCTGCGCTCCTCCAAGGAGCCTCTAGTGATCCAGGTGCTGAGGCGCAGCCCCCGCCTCCGGGGGGACAGCTCCTGCCATGACCTGCAGCTGGTGGACAGTGGCACTCAGACCGACGTCACCTTCGAGCATATCATGGCACTGGGCAAGCTGCGGCCACCCACTCCGCCCATGGTCATCCTGGAGCCGTACGTCCTGTCGGAGCTGTGAGTCGCCCTCAGGAGGGCTCCGGGCCCTGTCTCCAGAGAGGGCAAACCACCGGGGGCCACTCTCCCCACGCTAACTGGAGGCTACATTGCTGCAGCTCTGGCATGGCAGGGGACCCTGACTGGCCTACCCTCTCCGGCAGGAAGCAAGCTCCTTGGCTTCCAGAGCTTACTGTGGCACCCAAGGACTCACAAATCTCTGGGCATCCAGCCTGGCTGCACACCAGCCAGTGCAGGGGCCAGGGGATGCTGGCATGCAGGCGCCCATGGTGTCTCCCCCCAGGGCCAAGGGAGCCCCGCCCTGGGACCCTGCTGCTGGAAGGCTGAGGCCCTCAGCAACTCCTCCTCCATCCTTTCTCCTCCTTTGTCTTCCTATTGAGTTCCACCTCATGAACATCACCTCCTGAGTCTCCTTGCATCCTTGTCCACACCATCCCTCTCCCTGCTCTGAACTTCTCCATCTCTTCAGCTTCTTTCTTTGGCCGGCTTGGAAGAAGAGCCTGTCATCTAAGCCTGGTAGCTCATGACTGATTCTGCTAGACTAAACCCGGGCTGCAGGGCCGTGGTCCCGGGATCCCCTCCTCTGCAGGGAGGTAGGCCCAGGGTCGCCAGCAGCCACTCATAGCCTTGGGGAAAGGAGGGGGCTGCCCCTGGAGGTGGAACGGGGCCTCCTCCACACTGCAGCACTCCTCCAGGGCCTGGATAACTCCTGGGGATGCTGCATGAGTGGGGCCAGTGCTGGGCAGTTTGGAAAAGTCAGTCCCTGCGGACTGGCATGGTTAGAAATGTCTGGGCTAGGGGACAGAGCAGGATGGGGCAGGGAGAATTAGGCATGCCTGGGTCTTCATTGCGCACTCCCCTCACCCCCACTCCCTTTCAAGAAGCATTCCTGATGTTTGCACGGATGCATGTAGCTCAGAAGGAGGGAGTTTGGAAGAGGCAGCTGGGCTGCCTCCTTGCAGGGGTGCACCCAGTGCAGGGCTCCATGCTGAGTGTGCTGGGACCAGCCAGCCCAGGAGCTGGGGCTAGGATGTGAGGGGAGTAGATGGCTGGCCTGACCTCCCCCTTCTCCTGGGCAGCCCCCCCATCAGCCATGAGTATTATGACCCGGCGGAGTTCATGGAGGGCGGCCCGCAGGAGGCAGACCGTACTGACGAGCTGGAATATGAGGTGAGCTGGGCGGCCAGGCCAGGGCAGGGCCTGCAGCCAGCCTCAGGAGCCAGCGCTGGGAGGCTGTTTTTAGCCCAGCTCAGGCCTGGGTCATGCTGTTCCCAGGCAACGGGGCCTCATGGACCTTCCCGGTGCATGGCCGGTTTCTCAGGCTCACATGTCAAGTTGGGCTGAGTCGGGGAGGGCATGGGTGAGGTCCTGTGGTCAGTCTGTGTTGGTGAGTCTGTGCCATGCATGTCTGTGTCCTGTATATCCCATGTGTCTTGTGTGTGTCCCGGGCATTTCCTGGTAGGGGAGACCACTGGACACATGCGCCATCTGGGCTGGTAAGAGACCCTCCAAGCTGGTGGCCTGGATCACGCTGCTGCCCTGCTCACATGTTTCTGGGGCTTTTTTCCCTGCTTCCCCTACCCCCCCTTGTGGCAGGAGGTGGAGCTGTATAAAACCAGCCACCTGGACAAGCTGGGCCTGATGGTCTGCTACCGCACAGATGAGGAGGAGGACCTGGGCATCTACGTGGGGGAGGTATGAAGGCGGGGGCAGGGCTGGGGCCAGGGGCTTCCAGGAGGCAGTGGAGCCCCCTGCCACCCACCTGTGTGCTAGCACGTTGACGCTGGCCTTGAACGGTGCCCTTCTGTCCAATTCCATTGAGGTGGCAGGTACTGAGGCGGGGTGTGGCACATGGCAAGTGCCCACTGCATCCCATCCACACTGCCCTTAAGGACCTAGCTGCCAGGGGTAGGCCCTGCTTAGCCTCACAGGGAGGTTGCCAGTCAGTGAGGCCAGAGCAGCCAGTGGCTGTGGTGTGTGTCCAGCCCAGGCAGTCCTCTCCAGGAGCCCTGTGCCCAGGCTTTGTTTTCCCTTCCATGTCCTGCAGCCAGCCCTCCTGGTACTCACCTGTCTGTGGCAGATGTCTGTGAGTCCCTACGAGGAAGGACAACACCCCCTGTAGCAGTATCCTGATTGAGTTACTCTTCGCATGACTATCCTACTGCCTGTCAACCCCCAGGGCTGCCTTTTTTGCGTATGGCACAGTATCCAGCTTCATGCATGGGCCTGGCCTCTAACATGACTGCTTTAAGAACCTCCTCAGACACAAAAGAACAGGCTTCTTTACAGAGTGTGTGCACGTTCCAGCTGGAGGTGTGGGCATGGAGGTGTGGGCATGGGGGTGGTGGGCAGGGGCTGGGGAGCGTTTGGTTGGCAAGTTGGCCACTTCTGCCAGGCCCACTGTTCTGTCCCTGCTGCTCTGAGCTAAAGGGGTAACAAGCAGGAAGGAGCTTTCTGTTGGCTTTGGGGCCCCAAGGTGAGGCTGCCCCTTCATACTGAAAGGCCAACTTAGTGGTGAGTGCCAAGTCCCCTTGATATGGTGCCTTGCAGGTGAATCCCAACAGCATTGCAGCCAAAGATGGCCGGATCCGCGAGGGAGACCGCATCATCCAGGTGAGCAGGGTGGACAGGCTGACCTGAACCCCTGCTGAGCTTGACTTCCCCACCACCTCTCCTTAGCTGATGCCAGCTCTTTCCTGAGAGCCTAGCCTAATGCCAGGTAGCATGCTGTGCCTGAAAGCGGGGCTGGGTCTCCTCTCCTGCACAACTGCTCTGGGTGGCTCCTTTGTGCCCATGGGATCTGACGGCATTGAGGGTCTGCACTGCTCTGGCACCTTGCCAGCTTCTCCCTCTTTACCCCACACCTGAGCACATCTCCCATTCCACACTGTCTTCTGAGCACATGTGCTTTTGCACCGGCCAGGCTGTTGTCTTCCCCAGCACCTTCTACTTATCTCCATCCCACTGGAGCTCAAAAGCCTGTTCTACCCCAAGGTGCTTGTCTTAGGCCTCCCTGCAAGGGGATCCCTGCGGCTCAACCAAGGCCTGCCCTGTGGCCACTCTGGTGTCCTTGTTGATTGTCCCTTGGCTTGCCGCAGATAAACGGTGTGGACGTCCAGAACCGGGAAGAGGCGGTGGCCATCCTGAGCCAGGAGGAGAACACCAACATCTCCCTGTTGGTGGCCCGGCCCGAGAGCCAGGTGTGTGCCAGGAGGGCATCCTGAGTGTCCTGTCATGGGGCCTTCTCTCTCTTGGAAGCTGCTGATTTGTGACAAGGTCACAGACATACCAACAACCTGGCACCGATAGAGTGTGGGTGGTGTCCCCTTCGGGCTCTGATGGCTAAGTGGGCTGGGACCATCCCCTTTCTTGGGTAATTCAGCTTCATTGAGACCAGGAGGGCTGGGTATGGGACCAGGAGGCAACTGGACAGACGTCTGGGGAGGTCCTTAAAGCAGTGGGGACAGCACAGGTCTGTCCCTGCAGCTGACAAAGCGGTGGAAGGACAGTGACCGGGATGACTTCCTGGACGACTTCGGCTCTGAGAATGAGGGGGACCCACATGCACGGAAGCCAAAATCCCCCCCTGCCCAGCAGGTGAGGAAGGAAGCAGGGTGGGTGGTGGGGAGGGAAGGAGGCCGGGGCTGGAGGTGTGTGGGAAATGGATCAGGACCAAAAGCCCTTCCAGTCCCTGTCCTCTGGTGACATCCCTGCCCCTGGCACCCAGACTGAGCAGGGCTCATCTCTCTGCCCCAGCTTGGAAATGAAGAGGAGAAAGGGGCTCCTGACGGGGGCCCAGGACTGAGCAACAGCCAGGAGTTGGACAGTGGGGTGGGCCGCACCGATGAGAGCACCCGCAACGAGGAGAGCTCCGAGCATGACCTGCTAGGGGATGAGCCCCCGAGCACTACCAACACGCCTGGGACCCTGCGCAAGTTTGGCCTTGTGGGAGAAGCCCTGCAGAGCCGGGACTTCCACTTCAGTATGGACTCCCTGCTGGCTGAGGGGGCAGGGCTAGGGGGTGGTGATGTCCCGGGCCTCACTGATGAGGAGTACGAGCGCTACCGGGAGCTGCTGGAGATCAAGTGCCACCTGGAGAATGGCAACCAGCTGGGCCTCCTCTTTGCCCGGGCCTCCAGCAGCAACAGTGCCCTGGACGTCAACCGCAACGAGAGCCTGGGCCACGAGATGGCCATGCTGGAGGAGGAGCTGCGGCACCTCGAGTTCAAGTGCCGTAATATCCTGCGAGCACAGAAGATGCAGCAGCTGAGGGAGCGCTGCATGAAGGCCTGGCTTTTGGAGGAGGAGAGTCTCTATGACCTGGGGCCTGGTGAGCCCAAGAAGCACGAGCTGTCCGACATCTCCGAGCTGCCTGAGAAGTCAGACAAGGACAGCACCAGCGCCTACAATACGGGGGAGAGCTGCCGCAGCACCCCACTGATTGTGGAGCCCCTGCCGGAGAGCCCCCTGAGGCGGGCTGCTGCTGGCAACTCCAACTTGAACCGAACCCCTTCTGGCCCCCCACTCGCCAGCCACCCCAAGGCAGCTCCCCTGCAGGGGAGCCCCGCTAAGTTCCGATCCCTCTCCCGGGATCCCGAGGTGGGCCGGAGACAGCACTCAGAGGAGCGTGTCCACCGCAGCCCCAAGACAGGGGTGACCCTGGAGCACATGGGCCCTGAAGGCAGCCCTTACCTTTCTCGGCGCCACCGCGGTCAGGGCCAGGAGAGCGAGCGCTACCACAGCTGCATGCAGCTGGCACCCCCACGCAGCCTGGAGGAGCTGGGCCACAGCCCCTTGAGTTTGGCCAGCAGCCCTCGTGGTGGGGCGGCTCCAGCCACCGAAACACCCCGCATGGAGTGGAAGGTCAAGGTGCGCAGCGACGGGACGCGCTATGTGGCCAAGCGTCCGGTGCGTGATCGCCTCCTTAAAGCCCGAGCCCTGAAGATCCGGGAGGAGCGCAGCGGCATGACCACCGATGATGATGCAGTGAGTGAGATGAAGATGGGTCGCTACTGGAGCAAGGAGGAGCGGAAGCAGCACCTAATTCGGGCTCGGGAGCAGCGGAAGCGGCGCGAGTTCATGATGCAGAGCCGGCTGGAGTGCCTGAGGGAGCAGCAGAATGGTGACAGCAAGGCTGAGCTCAACATCATCGCCTTGAGCCATCGCAAAACCATGAAGAAGCGGAACAAGAAGATCCTGGACAACTGGATTACTATCCAGGAGATGCTGGCCCACGGCACTCGCTCAGCTGACGGCAAGCGGGTCTACAATCCGCTGCTCTCAGTCACTACCGTCTGAGTCTGGCTGCGCTCCAGGGTGGGCCCTCTGCCTGGCCCAGGTCCGGTGAGCCTCCCAGGGCCCTGTGCCCTACTCTCCCTTAGAATCTAGTGTTTGTGTGTGCACATGGGTGTGTGAACACCCCTTTGTGTATGTGCCCGGGACTTTGTTACCAGAGAGAAGGGACACTTCTCTCCATCAGCTCCTCCCTTCTCCCCAAGTACAGTGACAGGTCGACAGCTGGCATTTGGGACAGACCTGTAACAGGTAACCCTTCCCCCATGTGCGCGTGTGTGCGCATGCATGTGCACATAAACACGCACACTCCTCTAGAGCTTGCTCAGTGTAGATACATGGGGACAGGGAAGTTGAGCTGAGGAGGACTGTCCTAAGCACAGGAGAATGTCTGGCTTTGATGCTGAGTACGTCTCTTCCCCTGCCGGGAGCCTTGGTTATTTGCAGACAAAGGCAATCCTAATTTTTGTGGTTTTTCTCTCTGTGCTTGCCAGTTGTTGTTTTTCTGTTTTGTGGACCTGCTCTGGGAGCTGGCAGCTCCTTCGGGCAGCTTGATGAAGGCAGAATTCCGGAGTGGTAGCTGGGAAAGAGGTGGGTGGGGGGAAGGAAGAGAGGGAGGGCTTGGGGGAGGGAAGGGGGGAAGAAGGGGACAATGGGAAGCAGCTTTTCTGGTGGACTCCACTGATGTGGCTTGCCAGGCTCCCTCTGGGGGCCTCCAGCCTTCCCGGTGACTGAGGGAGAACCTGCGGGGACTGAGGGATAATGTCCATCCAAGAAGGAGGAACAGGGCCTGGGGTCACGCCTGGCACCATCTGGAGTGTAGCTTCTCTTCTGAGTGACCTGAGGGGCATGCTTAGACCCAAGCTCCATCAGTAGCAGCTGCAGAAGACCTTGGTGACAAGACCCAAGTGGAGCTGAGGGAGCAGCCTAGACCCGACTGAGAGGTGGGCTCAGCCAGCGGGGCTGACCTGGGAAAGGGTGTTCTGAAGCGCCCCACTTGGCAGCCCTCAGGACCTGGTGCATTTAGTGAGAGCTGGCCTCAGGCCCCCAGAGCCCCATCTCAGATCGGGGGCAGATGGGCTGCCTGTCCCTGCCCCCCACCGGCCTTGACAGAATAAAATAAGCTGCCTTTTTAAGGTGACCCTTGGCCTCCCTGTGTTCATTCTCGCTGTGTGGCAGGGGAGGCATTGGTGGGGCAGGTGAGGGCTAGAGTCAGTTGAAAGCTGTGCCTCAGCCCTTCCTCAGTATATCACTGAGAGACAGCAGTCTCTGCTGAACTCAGCCTCCTGTTCTCGAGGAGGCAGGGAAGTCACCTGATCATTTCAGAGGTGTGACATCGCAGGAGTGGTGGTGCAGGAAGGCTGGCAGAGACCTGGCGCAGGACTGGTGGTGCCTGAGAGGAGTAGGTCCCACCCATCCCCAACTCCCCAGGGATACCATGGGTGTTCCTTTTCTGGGTGTGTGTGTGTGGTCCCTAGTGTGCAGTGCAGCCGTGAAGTTGCTCAGGGTCCTGAACAAACGGGTGCTGCCAGCAGCTGAAGTGGGCGAGGATGCATTAAAATTCTCTTGAAACAGCAACGTAGACCTCATTAATTCCATTAATTTGCTGAGCTGGCGTGAGCGAGAAATCTCGAGTGTGTGTTCCCAGAAGCTGAGTGCCTTGCCTGGAAGGCTGGGCCTCAAGGGCTTGGGCTGAATCTGTCCAGCTGCTGTCAGAGCAGCTGGAAGGGAAGACCCAGAAGTCTGTCACAGGTTAGGCCTTCAGGAACACCAGTGAGGGGGAAGGGAGGAAAGGGCTTGTTGGTGAAAGGGAATGGGAGCAGAGGGGTGGGACTGAGGCCTCAAGCTAAGGGCTAGGTACATTGACTCTTGCCACCTGTCCCCCAGTCCTCAGGAGAGGACACTCAAGCGTCCTATAGGCCTCAGTGGAGGATGGGGGCTCCGAGGGCCTGGCCCCTGCCGCAGAAAACTGCCTGGGGTGGGAGAGTGAGGCCAAACTGCCAGTCTAGGCATCCCTCTCCACTGTGGGGGCTACTTTGATGGCTTTAGAGGCACTCCATTCTTGCTCCAGGGAGGAGTGGTGCTGGAGATGGGTCCTCTGGGATGTGGGCCATATGGGACAGGACCTGGCACCTGAGTCCCTTGGCCATGTGAAACCCAGGCTGGGGCTTGGCTCTCACTGGCTTTGTGGGGGACCTGCCTCTCTGAGCTCCTTAGCAATGAGGGAACAGCACTGACTGCCAGGAGCTGCCCCTTGAGCTCCCAGTGCCGATCTTTCCCTGGAATCCAGAAATTGGACAGCGGCAGCCCTCACCTGGCTTGGTCCTCAGCCCCAACTTTCCTACTATACCCCTGGTTTTGGGGGTGAGAACCCAGCTCTTTGCTGGAGTCTCCCCGTTCCTGCCAGTTGTTGGTATCCCACCTACTTCCTGAGGGCTGAGGGTGGGGGAGCAGGGAGAGGCTGGTATCCCCTAGTGTGGAGGAGGTCCCCAAGCAGTGTTAGGTCACAAGCTACCCTCACCCGCCACTGCTGAGGGCAGAGGGTGGGGCCAGAATACCAAGGAGCCCCTGCCCTTCCAGGTAGGGTTCGGGCCTCCCCTCTTCTTTGAGAAGAGTCACTCTGGAGGCTTATTAGCAGCCTGGTTTCTCTTTGGTGACAGTCAGTGATGCAGCACTCAGGTGCCAGGAGCTTTGCCAGCTGGTTCCAATGACCCCTGGCACCCTGGAGAAGGCAGCCACCACCACACAGCTGGGCCGGGCTCCCCTGGGACTTGCACCCAGCTCCTTTAGACCCCAGGTCCTGCACTGCCCCTTTTTGGCCACTGGTGGCACAGGGAAACTGGGCTGGTGGGAGGGCTGCAGGTGGACCTGGAGCATGGAGCAGGCGTGTCCTGAGAGCACCAAGTGCTCGGGGGAGAAGGGTCACGAGGAGGGGAGGCTGAGGCTGGCTCCTCGGAGGCATGGGGGTCTGGGCCATCTCTCCTCCATGCCTTCCGTGTCCTAGCTGGTAACACAAAGTGTGAGCACACTGGGAAGCAACATGGAGGGGACAGGGTCTAGGGCTTGGAGTTACCCACCTCCCTGCAGCCACCAGATGTATCAGCTTCAACTGCGCCAGCAAGATGGGCCCTCACAGTGCCCCAAGGCAAGGCAAGGAAGGGACTTCAGCGCCTACGGCCCCATGTGTAGGAGCCATTCTGAAGGCCATGTGGGGCTGCATCTCCCCTTGTTCCCAATTGCTGGGTCTCAGGAAAGCTGGGAGGGGCCCCCCACCCCCCTCTCTCGGGGGGGCAGTTGCTTTCCCCGTGGCAGGTGGTCAGGTGGCCCTTCCCTAGGTGCGCCCCCACGAAGACCCAGGCCTGGCAGGCCATGTTGACGTTGCCACACCTGAGGGTTGGGTGAGGGCCGGAGAGGATTGGGCCGTCCTCCAGGTCAGAAGATAGGTGGTAGGGGAAGGGCAACTTCCCCCACACACTAACCCCAAACCATGCAGGCAGCAGGAAGAAAGGAAGGGGGCCACTGGGTGAAACAGGCAGGGAAGGTGTAATTGGGGACCAAGGAAGGAGAGCCCAAGGTGACAGCAGGTAAAGCACACACGAGACGAGGGAGGGGGAGACGTGCCGGCCACGTCCCCACGCAGCACCTGCACTGCCCAGGTATACAAGGGGGTGCTGGCTGCCCAGCTCTGTCCATGTGTGGAAGGCACAGCTGTGCACGCGAGGAACCCATGTGTCGCCAATGCTGATAGCCAGCAACAGTTTATTCAAAGAAGCAAGGGGGAGACTTGGGCTGCCACCCTCAGGCCTGGATGTGGCTCTTGGCACTGAAGGCCAGATAGTAGATCACTAGGCCGATGGCTGCAGCCAGCACCTCAGTGGAGACCCAGGGACCGTTCCAAGTGCCCTGCAAAAAAGGAGACCAAACCCAGCTCAGGGGAGGAATGGGTGAGGGGGGCCAACCAGCCACAGTTGCCCTCTTCCTGGAGCACAAAGACACAGTGTCCCACCAAAAACAGCTGAGGCAATTGTAGGTTAATGATACTAAAATAAAATAAATTGTTAAAAAAAAAAAAAACAGCTGAGGCTTGCTGTGTACCCCGTTTCCCCTGAGCCCGGGCCAGGCTCTTCTGCCCACTCACCCGATGATCCACACTGACTGTGAACAGTGGCGGGATGATGGAAATGTCCTCGTTATTTCTCTGAGCCTGCAAGAGAGGAGGCGGGGTTGGGGTGCAGCCATGTGGGGTGGGGAGGGGTAGGAGAGGCAGGAACATTGGCCCCAATCACAGACGAAGAGAAATGGACAAGAAACTCGGAAGGTGCTGGGACAGGTGGGACGGGTGAACAGGAAGGTGCCCACCCACCATCCTGTTCTGCATAAGGCCCCTAGTGGCCTGGAGTTCCAGGGAGAAGGGACCGCAGGACTGGGCAGGGCTCCCGGTGAGGGATACTCACCTTCCTCAGGAGGCTGTAGGATTCCTCGTCAAAGAATCTGACCTCATAGGTGCCCGCGTGGGCGCTCTTGTGATCGAGGCTCCAGGACACCTGTGTTGTGTTCGGCAGGGAGCAGGCACAGTGGACGCATCAGGCTCCCCCAGCCAGCACTGACATGGCGCCACCAACCGCGGCCGGGGTCAGAGCCCCAATCCGGCTCAACGGGGCCACCCTCTGTCACACCTGTGAGCAGGTGGCCTCCACCAGAAATGACGACGGTGGCACCTCTTACCTGGTAACGCCCCACGTCCTGGCCCCGGGTGACAGGAAATTGTTTTCCACTGACATCAGCATAAAGAGCCATGTTCTGGGGGCCAGGGGGATAAAGGGAGACTCATTTTCCCTCCGGCCAGCGGCAGAGGCTCCACTATGCTGCCCACAGCAGCGCCTGTGGCCTACGGGCAGGGAAGCCGGGCACAGCTGGACACTGCAGTGTCTGGCAGGGGATGCCACGGGAGAATCAGAGGTAGGTCTGCCACAACCCAGAGTTGCGCCAGGAAGCTGACATCCACTTATGCTCTCACTGCCCCTCTACATTTGTCTTCCCTATGGGGAGGACACATGGCCCCCCATCCCACAGCAAGCCTGTTAACAGAGCAGGATGACCGAAGTGTCCTCGTTATTTCTCTGAGCCTGGAAGGGGTTGCTGAGGTCAGGGAGGAATGTTGTACCCAAAAAGGCCCGACTTCCTGCTCTAGGCCTTTTGGGTTGCAGGTTAAAGTCAGGGGCTGAGGCTAGAGCTTCTCAGTCTTGGACTTAATGAAACACCCAAGTGGACATACACCTTGGCAAAGAGCGACCAGAAAAGGGATGCAGGAGCCTGGGGGCTGACCCGTTTCTCCCTTCCCATGTACATTCTTTCAAAACACAGCAAGGTGTCTACCTACGCTGCTGAACCTAGGCAAAGCAGACCAGGCAGGTCAGGAGCATTCTTTAACCTGCTAGAATCTAGCCTTGCTGTGCTATGACATCTACACCTGTGCATCAAAACCCTTTTTCTGCCTCCGTCCAACTGGGTTCTGGGGGCCAGCACCATCAACCACCAGCGAGGGGCTGATGCCCAAGGACTCAAGCTCACTGCATGCCTCTTGCCCCCAGGACCCTCCTAACTGAACCCCACGGCCTCACCTGGACCCTGTTCTTGCACGTCAGGGAGATCTCCACAATGAAGACAGTCTCAGTGGAAATGACAGCATCCGTGGTAGTGTAGTAGGAAGGGGTGATCTGGGGTTCCACGCAGGCCTCTGCTGTTGGGAGGCAGACATGCCTGAGTAAGACCCCAGCTTGTGTTCGCTGGGCTGGGAGGCAGGAGGGACCACACAGACCCCATCAGCTGAGGATACACGAGGCCTTTCAGACCCTGCCAGGTGGGCTCTGAGAGACAGATACAATTGATCCTAAGTTCAGCGGCAAGGGTGGGGTGGGATGGCCTTGAAGGAAGGCTGGGGAGGGGGGAATAGGAAGCTCTTGTCTAGGTAAAACCTCAACAAGGGTGAAAGAGCAGATGAGCATGTGTGGTGGGGGCTGGATGGACTCACTGCACAACTTCCACCTGTGCTTGGACCAATGGGCAGGGAATCTGAGCAATGGTTGGGGCTGCAGCGCGCCCTGCAGCATCCCAGAAGCCCAGGGGGCCAGGCTGATCTCCATTCAGAGCCACACATGGCCCTGGACAGTCTACTGAAGGCATCCTCCGCAGACACCAAGTATGGTGCTGCTAACACAGCAGATGAAAGAAAGGGTCTCTGTCCCCAGCCACAGTTGACAGAAGGCAGAGACTGGCCCCAGCATTTCCCAAGAAGGAAATGGGAGAGGTTCTGGATCCAGAAGCACAACTTGTCCCCTTGAATAGGGCTGACCTGAGAAAGGATGCTGCCCTTACCTAACTCCATGCTGCTAGAGACTATGGAAAAGTAAGGCCCTCACCTAAGTCACAAGGTCAATGGGAAAGTCCTCAGCCAACTGCTCTCTGTCGTGTCCCAGCAGAGCCATGCCTTAGGCCTAGGCAGTCAGAGAGGGCTTTGGGACTGGGTAGTGGGAGGAAGATGCCTGGGAACATGGGTGGGCAGTCATTCTCAGGAGCCACATTCTTCTGTAAGGCTCTAAGCATGGCTTTTTCCCTGTGGACACTGTGCAGCACTGAAGGGCTTTGCTGCCAGATCTGTCTTTTCCAGACATTCGCTGGCTACAGCATGGGCAATTCCGAGAGGAAGGTGAGAATGGTGCAGGCAGGGAGGCCGGTTAAGCTGGTGAACACTACAGGCACTAAGACAGCACTGGTCTGAAGTAGGGCAGGTAAAGTGAATATGCAGAAAGTGGCCCCAATCCCGTCCAGGCCCTCAGACCTGGCCTTGTCTCCTGCAAGGACCTCCTCAACATATTTCTGGACTCCAGCCCGAGCTAAACCCTGCCACCAGGTGTTAAAAAATCCCTCGAGAATGTAAATTGATCTGACTCAGCTCTGCTGAAAAACCCTTTTAAGGATACACTAGAGCCTCAGGGAAAAAGTCAACTGTCTCGTCTGGCACTCAAGCCCCCCCCCCCCTACTTTTCCCTCCTCTTCAGCTTCTTCACTCGCCCACGCTCATGGCTCCTCTGCCTGGACAGTCCCTGCTCCTGCTTTTCACTTTGAGCTCCTTTCCTGGGGAGGCCTGGCTCTACCGCACCGAGTCAGACTAGTTTCTCGCCCCGACTGCCCTGCGCTGTGGAGCTTTGCTCCGGGTCCGATCCCCCTCCTGGGACCGAGAGCTCCGGAAGAGGAAGCAGGGACGTGTGTCACTTTCTCTGCTGCAGCTGGGGGGCCGGGCGCACGGGAGAGGTTCTGGGAATGCTCCTCGCAGGTGCAGAGCGGGGTAAAATTTGGCTGTTTCTTCCAGCAGCCTGGCTGCTGGGTAAATGTGTGTGGTGCAGGAGCGCTTGGTGGCCTCGGTGGCCGAGCCCCAAGAAAACCTGCTTCTTCGAAAGGCCCAGACTCCCGCTTCACCCGTACCCCTCCTCCCCCCACGCACCACCAATCGTGGGAGAGAGGCTCCCTAGAAACGAGCTCCGGCCAGGCCGCTACCTGAGCAGCAGGAGAGGCCGGAGAGCAGGAGTAGAGCCAGGGCACGGAGAGATGCCAGCGCCGCCATCGTCTCTTCTCTGCCGAGGTAGAAAGGGAACGATTCCCCCGAACACGAGGGGCAAAAGAGGAGGAGCGACGCGTAAGCAGGCACTGCAGCCAATCAGGTGCCGGCGGGTCGGGCGGGCCTGTGACGTCGCTGGCGGTACGGCTGTGTCTCCTCCCCGGACCCGGATCCCAGCTTTTTGCTCCTTTCCCCCCGACCCAAGATGGCGGCGGCGGCGGTGCTCCTGGAGCAGGAAGGGGTCGTGGGAACCGCGCGGCCATGCGCGTGCGCACCACTGGGCCCGCGCCTACTCCTGGGATTTCGCGATCCTCCAAGCTCTCGCGAGAGCAGTGTTTGTGTGTTGGGAGGTGCAGCAGCACTCATTTTCGGTCATGGCGCTGAAGGTGGCGACGGTCGCCAGTGGCACTGTGAAGGCAGTGCTCAGGCCAGCCCTCCTCTGCCGTTCTTGGGAGGTGAGAAAGGGGAGCGGGCGTGGGGACAGTTGCAGCGCTTGCCGGGCCGGGCCGGGTGCCGCTGTTCCAGAAGTGTCCTGGAACCCGATTGGATGCGGGCCCCGCAAGGGGCGGAGAGAGGGCTGCGCGCTGGGGTTGATTGGCCTCCTCGGTTGTCAGTAGGAGATTGGCCACAGTTGGCTCTGGTCCAGCTTCCCAAAGGCTCTGCGTATTGTGGCAAAGCAGCTCCGGACAGGAGGGGAGAGTGGGCCGCAGCTAGTGTCCTTGTGGGAGCCCGCCTTTCTCTTGCTGCCCTTGGAATCGCATTCCCGGTCGCCGTTCCTTCTCAGGTTTCCCTCTTGCGGACCGCTTTGCCACCTGTCCGGGTGGAGTTGGAGAATCGGATATTGCCAGTATCTCCGGTTCCGACCCCCGACATTCTTATAGCCCCAGATGCTTTATCCCCGCAGGTGCCTGGAATGGGAGGGAGCTAGGGTTTTTGAGGCTGTCGGGGTGGGAGGCCGCGGGGGCTTTTCTTGTGCAGTTTTCCGTTTAGGATCTTGGTTAATCAGGTTCGGTTCCTCTCTCTTTACATGCTTCAGTGAGGATAATTTAGTCCCTGGGTGGGTTGGAAGCCATCTAAAGCATCAGTGAACCAGAACTGGCCCTGGGGAGAAGAGGTATAACCTCCAGGCCTGGCTTCCCACACTGACCCACTATGTGGCCTTGCACCAGTCCACTCCTCTCTCTGGGCTGCAGTTTCTCCTCGATCTCAAAGGATCCAGCCAGCTCTGACCTTCCAGAACCCTGTGACTTTGCTGACACTCCTTGTGGACACATCTGCAGCCATGCTTCCACCCTCTGATCCCTTGGGAAGACTGCTCTGTAACAGTTTATGCTTTATGAAATTCTGCTTCAAGTGCTGACTTTCTTCCACCTTTCTGATGAGACGCTTTCCAGAGGCCCTGATGGCTCTGGCAGCCAGGCTCCCACAGGGTCTTGGCGAAGACGTTTGTCTCCTCCTTGACCTCTCCTGTGTGTGTGTGTGTGTGGCCATGTTGGAGCAGGGTTAGGGGCCAGTGAACATTTGGTAGCCCGGCAGTGTCTTGCCCTGAGACTGGTTGTCCTAGGTATGGGAACCTTTAGAAATGAACCCTAGATCTTTAGTCCCACTAATTGGGACCTTGTGGGAAAACATGCAGCCACCATTGGCATTTGATTCAACAGAAACATGCCAGAGTGAGAAGCCTCATGAAGATGTGGAGTGTGGGAGCCCTTTGGCAGGAACACACAGCAGCCTGTGCATGTATCCCACCCTGCCCCAAGCTGGGCTGCTTTGATGGGTAGCTCCACAGGGTAGCCTGGGTGTGAGGCAGAACCTTTGTAACCCCCTGAAGGAAGGGGCCTGCATCTGTCCAGAGCAAGGTCAGGGAAGGCTCTATTTTGAGAGCTCTCCGGGTCTTTGGCCAAAGCTGGAAGGAACATCTAGCATAGGAACCAGGTGAGGGAGAGGTTCAGCCCTAGTGGTGGTAATGGGATCCAAGGTGTGTTTGAGTGGGGGGAGGGGGGTTGTTTTGTAGGTGCAAAGCCAGACCCAGGGCAAGTGCTGGTTCACCACCATGACCCAGTAACCTGCCCAGTGCCAGTGGCCTTCAAGGGGCTGAAGCCCAGGAGGAATTACTGCTGGGAGCTGCAGGGGGCCTCGCAGTGGCCACCCATTACACACCAGCCTTAAACACTGGCCTGAGGGGTTGTGTAGGGGAAGGGGTGGGTGTGCTTTTGCACAGCCCTGTGTGCCTTGATAGGGACTGAACAGCTTATACACCTCTTCTCACTAATTCCTTTGGCAGTCACATAAAATAGGCAACTCTGTCCTGTGGGTTTCAGGGGAGGACAGCAGGCTCAGCCAGGCTCAGCCAGGTAAGCTACCAAGAGTGGGAGAGAGTTGGATTTGGACCAAGGTCTCCCTAGCCCCAAAGACTGTTATCTTGTCCTTCATTTTCTGATGTGTTGGTTTATTCAGAATTGTTTCTTGTGTCCCAGCTCTGGAACAGGCATTCTGCTTGGTCTTGGGGTGACAGGGGACTGGGCAGACATGGCCTCTACTCTCAGGGGCTTAGCAGTTGGGGAGGGAGCAAGGCAGGAACAACCTAGGGAGATTGTGATTTGGGGGGAGGGAGTAAGTAGGGCTTTGGGTGCCCATGAGTCTTTACAGCTCAGCAGCTAGAGGGCATCAGGGAAGGCTTCCTGGAGGAAGAACAGTCTATACCACCTTCCACAGGTTTGTATCGGGAGTCTACAAATAAGATGAATCCAGATACTGATAGACAGAAAATAGAAAAGCCCTGAGTGTGGTGGCATATTCAGGGGCTACATGAATCAGCAGATACTCCCAGAGTCTCTTTTCCTAGTGGTCCCCACTCCTGGCCCTTTCCTTGGGCAGGTGAGAGGCACACCTTTGCTGCCAGGACTTGTGCAAGTGGGCATCTTGTTAATGCCGGCCAGGGAGACCCAGATAGAAAGCCTTCCTTTCTAGACCTGCCTAGTCTAGACCTTCCTAGACTTCTAGCAGGAAGGTATGGCTCTTTGGAAAACAACGACTAACTCTGCCGTGGGCTGGAACACTCTGTTGCTGCCCTGGAAGGCAAGGGTCAGGGCATCCCCAAGTGACAAGGAGGACCTTGGCTCTGGCTCTGCCTCTTTGGATTGAAGGATACCCAGATGTGTTCCCAGGTGGGGCACAGTAGGGAGGAAAGTGCAGGCTTGTAGACCTTTTGTGGTGGGATCTGAGACATGGGCTTCTCTTCTCTGGACAGTGTAGGGACTCCAAATGGGCCACTTTTCAGCACCTGTCCCTTTTGGCTTGGGTGGCTTTTGTTCTGAAGCTGTTAGGCGTGGTACCAATGTGGCCAAATGTGGCTGTTTCCGAGTCGAGGGTTGGGGACATTGATCAGCTGGGTAGGCCGTGAAGTTTTGCAGTCCTGTGAGAGCCTTCTAAAGGATTGGTGTCTATGAGTCCTCTGAAAATGGTTGCATTTTTTCCCTGCTCATCGGCTTGGATTTCTGATTCTGGTGGGTTGTTGCCCACGGTGGTGACAGTGCTTATCCAGGTGGACGGGGAGGTGGGGGTGTGTGTGCTGGGTGCTGTCTTTTCTTCTGATCTCCATGTTGAGGACTTTTTCCATGTTCTGACCATGTGCTGCTTTTGTAAGAAGGAGAAAAGGTAAAACAACAAATGGTCATTTTGGTGGCCCTGTGGTTTGATGATAATGACTTCTGTACTGTACCACATTTAGTGTGCCAACTTTACCACGTAGCAGACATCACTGAACAGGAATAATCGGCTGAAAAAGAAATCAGAAACAACAAAAGGGGGGGAGGGGGACATATGCATTTTTTATAAAGGGAACACGGAGCCAAAGGAGGCACAAAGGGTTGTAACAACTCTGCGCAGTGCTCCAATGGGCAATCCTTTAGCAGTGGAGGCTGTGGAGCTGCCTGGGCACACACGGGGCACTGTGGTTTGCTGGACGGTGGTGCATGGCTGTGGTGGAGGGGATGCTGCGTGGGCCTGTCTGGGCATGGTGGGGACGGTCCGTCTTCCCAGCCAAGACCTTGGCTGGCTGTTGCCAAATTGACTTTCTGGGTTTGACAACAACCCCTGGCATCTGGGTTCTCTTTGCCAGGTTCTCGGTGCCCACGAGGCCCCCCGGAGGAGCTTCTCAGTAAGTACCTGCCAGGGTGTGTGCATGTGTGTGCACACACATGTGCACTTGCAAGTGTGTATGGTTGTGTTTATGCATGTGTGCCCCTGTGTGTGTGTGTGTGGGTGTGTACATGGGTGTGTTTATGTGTGTGCCAGTGTGCATGTGAAGAGTCGTGTGTACAAGTGTGTGCATGTGCCGAGGCACGTATCTTGTATCTTTGCTCCCTGGTTCTCCGTGTCCCTCCCTCTGAGGTGTGGTCTCCAGAGGTTGCCCACCCCACCTCCTTACCTGAACTGTGCTAGACAGCATCCCCAGGAAAAGGCCCAGTTGCTCCAGGCCCAGCCTTGTCCCTCCAACCTCAGCTGATCATGTCTTCTTCCTTCCTGGCTCCTCTCTAGCAACAAACAATTGTGAGTGTTCTTCTCATATGCCTGTGAAGTTTGGAGCTTTTAGTTGCTTGGGACTGACCCAAGTCCAAGCAGGGGTGGGGACTGCTTCTGCTGCTGTCTTGACTAAGGAGCCCCTGTGAGCAGCCCTGTCTGGGAGGAGATGGAATGGGGTGGGGAATGGGGGTAAGGTACTCCGAGCTGGCATCTCGTGATTGGCCAGCCCATTGGGTCAGTGCTGGTGGGCAGAAGGGAACTGAAGGCCTGCCCCTTCCTTCCAGCCCCCGTCGGCTCAGTATGGTGGGCGGCACACGGTGACCATGATCCCAGGGGATGGCATTGGGCCGGAGCTCATGTTGCATGTCAAGTCTGTGTTCAGGTATGGAGGCCCTGAACACCCCTCCCCTTGACCTGTGCCCCTAGAAAAGATTGTGCTCTGGGCCCATCCTGGGCAGCCCTGAGAACCTTATGCCATGAGGGGCAGTGCCAGAAACCCACTGGCTGGGGCTTTGCCTGAGCACCTGGTGAGCCAATGGCAGGAGAGCTAGCCTGGACATGGGGAAGGTGGCACATGTTAACTGTGTCATGGAGTTCCAGTGTGTCCCCATTAGTTGGTGCAGGTATGCCTAGTCTCTTCTCAGCCAGAGCCAGGTCAGAGTAGCAGCACCAGGAGAGAGGCCTCTGCACCCAGTTGTCCAAGCAGGCTTCCTAGAGGAGGCGTGGGGGGGTCAGGAGCCAGCCACCCTGACCAGCTCTGTCCCAGGCATGCGTGTGTGCCGGTGGACTTTGAAGAGGTGCATGTGAGCTCCAACGCTGATGAAGAGGACATCCGCAATGCCATCATGGCCATCCGTCGGAACCGTGTGGCCCTGAAGGGTGAGCTTGGGGACCGGGATGGGGTGCTGTGCACAAGTCATTCTACCTCCAAATTGACACTTGTCCCTGGGGCCCCATGGCTCTGACTTCAGGGCTTTTCTGGCTAGGGAGGACCTTTGTTCTTAGAGAGTGGACAGAAGCTTCTGGGGGCCCTTCCATATTACAGTTCTAAGATCTTGATGGCACTAGACTGTGCGAGAATCTGTCCAGTTATGGGCTCCCTGTTCTTCCCACCTGAGGGAGCTTTGACCCTCAGAGTCTTTCTTTCTTCACAGACCAAATGTCACAGAGACATTCTAACCCTCCACCTGCCATGTTGTTTCCAGCCAGCACAGCTGTGGTAGCTGCAGGCACGAGTTCTAGCCCCTCTTAAGTTTCCTTAGTTTGGTCCAGGTTCTTAAACTGTTTCTGTCACTCATTCTGCAAACTTTAGCCCATCACCAGTTCTGTGTGAGGAGCATGTGAACAGAGGTGAACCGGGTAGAGCCCAGGCCCTGGCACAAGTCGTGGGGCTGACTTGTCAACCACAGGGCACCCAAGGCACTGTGGGTGAAGGCAGTCCGGACAGTGTAACCAAGAGGGGCTGGTGGTCCTGGTGGACCCTGAGAAAGACCACCTTTACTTGGTACCCTCTGACCTCTTTCTCCTAGGAAGTGCTTACCCCCTGGGTAGCCTGGGTCCAGCCAAGGCCAAGCTGGGTCTTTTCCAGGCAGCCCACATCTGTCCCTGATATAGGGCTTGTGTGACATCTAGCAATAATCCTGGCTGAGGTGACCTTGCTGGTGCTAGCCTGTTAATAAGCAGGAGGGGTCCCTGTCTATCCAGCCAGACCCTGATCCTGCCATTTCCTGCCCAGGGTGTGGCAAAGCCTCCTGGCCAGCTGCCAACCCATGTTCATTCATTGGTTCACTTATTCTTTCATTCATTCATTCATTCGGTGTCTATTGAATTCCTACTAAGTGCAAGATGCTCTTCTAGGTCCTCAGAGCCCATCAGTGAACCAAACATACACCTGTACACACCCTTCTGCCCTCACGGAACTCACACGGGAAGTCACACTTCAGCATTCTGTGAAGTACATCTGCTGCTGAAAGCTGTCTTCCCCCGTTGGAGCCACCTTCAGTGCATGTTCCCTGCATCAGGACGGGGAACATGGCATGGCTGAGCCTGGGGGCCCTGGCTCCAGCCTGCCTGTCTTGTGTCTGTGTTGCAGGCAATATTGAAACAAACCATAACCTGCCACCGTCCCACAAATCCCGAAACAACATTCTTCGGTGAGAGCCTCATGCACGGGGGTAGAGGCTCAGTGGGGCGGGCTGCGATGTGCCAGCAGACAGTCATGGCACTGACTGGCTGCCTCTCTGTGCCCCCAGCACCACGCTGGACCTCTATGCCAATGTCATCCACTGTAAGAGCCTGCCAGGAGTTGTGACCCGGCACAAGGATATAGATATCCTCATCGTCCGGGAAAATACTGAGGGCGAGTATAGCAGCTTGGAACATGAGGTGGGTGAGGCCCAGGCCATGCCTTTACCCTCCTGGGTGGTGGGGCTGAGGATGAGCCCAGCCAGGGCCAGTGGTAAGGATGGCGTGCCCAGGAAGCAGCTTGTGGTAGAGGGGAGGCTAGGAGAGGACACGGGTCCCCCTCCAGCCCCCCAATCCCCTTCTCAGAGCGTGGCAGGAGTGGTGGAGAGCCTGAAGATCATCACGAAGGCCAAGTCCCTGCGCATTGCTGAATATGCCTTTCAACTGGCTCAGGAAAGCGGGCGCCGGAAAGTGACAGCCGTGCACAAGGCCAACATCATGTATGCCCCCCCCCCCCCCAGCGTGCTCCTGTCTGTTCTGCAGGCAGCCCTGAAGCAGATGAACTGAGGGGCCTGCTCACATCTGCCTTCAGGGGCTTGACGCCAGGACCCTGGCTGCCCACCAAGGGCCCCCATCCAGGGCTGTGCCCTATCCCCCGTTTTCCAGCCGTGGCCTTGCCACAGCACACACGTGGGGGAGGGTGAAGGGCAGACTGGTTGCAGGCTGGAGCCCACCTGGGGCTGTCTGCACACCCTGCCACTGCGGGTGGCTGTTGCACTGCCCAAGGTGGGTCCTGTGTCCCCCTTAGGAAACTGGGCGATGGGCTCTTCCTCCAGTGCTGCAAGGAGGTGGCAGCCCGCTACCCCCAGATCACCTTTGAGAATATGATTGTGGACAACACCACCATGCAGGTAGCTAACCCACCAGGCCCCATGGCTGCTTGCCCTGGGCACCCTGGGCTTTTCGTGCTCAAGCTCCTATCTGCCCCCTCCTTACCCCACAGCTGGTGTCACGGCCCCAGCAGTTTGATGTTATGGTGATGCCCAATCTCTACGGCAACATTGTCAACAATGTCTGTGCGGGGCTGGTTGGGGGCCCTGGCCTTGTGGCTGGGGCCAACTATGGCCATGTGTATGCCGTGTTTGAGACGGTGAGTACCACCAGCGCTGGCTGTTTTAAGCTACAGCTGACATACACCCAACTCTCCCGTTGGGAGTGGACAGTCTGGTGGCTTTTAGAATATTCACAGGGTTGTGCAACCATCCCCACTATCTAATTGCAGCATGTTGTCATCACCAAAAAGAAGCCCTGTGCTTGCTAGCAGGCACTCCCCGCCCTCCCTCCCCCAGCCCCGGGCACCCACGAATCGACTTTCTGCCTCTACGGATTGGCCGGTTCCGTGTATTTCATGTCAACGGAACCATGGGACACACGGCCTCTTGTGCCTGGCTGCTTTCCCTCAGCATAATGTTGTCAAGGTGCATCCGTGTTGTAGTTCAGCTCAGAGTTTCAGTCCCTTTTATGGCTGAGTAACTTTCCATGGTATGGAGAGACCATATTTTGTTGATCTGTTTCTTTTTTTGAAAAAATCAAGGTAAAATTCACCTAACAGAATGAAAACATTTTAAAGTGAACAATTCAGGGCTATTAAGCACACCCACAGGCTTGTGTAATCATCTCTTCTACTTTGAGAACACTTCCGTCATCCCAGAAGACCCCGCGCCCATTAGCAGTCCCTGCCTAGCCCCCTCCCTGCCAGCCTCTGGCACCCGCCAGTCTGCTTTGTGTCTCTGTGGTTGGCCTGTTGTGGACATTTCACACGATTGGAATCTTACACCCTACAATCTTAAATTCACCACTCCCCCTCTGTCGTCTCTCGTCTTCTAGGCTACAAGGAACACAGGCAAGAGTATCGCCAATAAGAACATTGCCAACCCGACGGCTACGCTGCTGGCTAGTTGCATGATGCTCGACCACCTCAAGTAAGTGGCTTCATGATGCCCGGCCATCAGCCCCCAGCCAGTCTCCAGGCCTCGAGGCCTGAAGGCTGCTTTCCCTCCTTAGGCTCCACTCCTATGCTGCCTCTATCCGCAAGGCCGTCTTGGCATCCATGGACAATGAAAATGTGAGGCTTCTCTTTTCCCCTCCCCTTCCCCCCCTTGGGCTGCTGTTTCAAATTGGGCTGCTGACACTTCCTGCTTTCCCAAGGGGAGGGTGGTCCCAGGTAGGGCAGGGCTTTCTGGCTCTTCGCTGGCACCATTGCCCTCCTGGTGGCATTTCCAGCCCCTGTAAGCCACAGGAGGCAGTGGGTGGCCCTGCGCCGCAGGCAGGGCAGGGAGTAGATGTTGGTGGGGCCCTCGTGTGTGCCCGAGCTTGCCCATCTCCTGCAGATGCACACTCCAGACATCGGGGGCCAGGGCATGACGTCGGAGGCCATCCAGGACATCATCCGCCACATCCGCATCATCAACGGCCGAGCCGTGGAGGCCTAAGGCTGCCCTGGGAGTGTCAGCCCCTGCCCACCCCCAGTGCCTCCACCAAAATAAATCAGCTCCTGTCCCAGTCCTTGGCCATGTGCTTCTGGCACTCCAGGACATGGTATCTCAGTTCACACTTTATTAACAAAAGAAACACACACACTTCCCGCTCAAAGGGCCCTGGTGAGGGCTGGGGGCAGAACAAAGGCTGAGAGGTGGATGGGAGAAAGCTGGCACCCAGCAGGGTGGGAGAAGGCTGCGCCTGCAAGGTGCTTCCCCTGAAGGCACCGAGAGCTGGTGGGCATGTGGGAGGAGTTGGGGGTGGGCCAGGCCCGTCCCAGGCTCCCCAGAGTGCAAGCAGGGCCTAGGGGTTGAGCCAAGGGTGCTGGAGGCAGTCGGCCGCGCTGGCCCGCTTTGCAGGGATGTACTCCATCATGGGCAGCAGGAAGGCGCTGAACTGTGTGGCCTGCTCCAGGGGCCACTCATACTTCTCCATGAGCACCTCGTACAGGCCCCAGTGCTTGAGGTTGTGGATGTGCCTCAGCTCCCCTGCGGTGGGCCGGCGGGCCTTAGGTTAGGTTCTGCTGTGAAGGCCTCTGCACTCCCCCAGTTTCAGAACCCAAGGTTCCTGCTGCACCCCTACATCCAGATGGCCTGAGCCTGCTGGACCCTACCTCTCCGGTTGAAGAACTCCCGAGAGTAGCGGCCGGAGAGGGCGAAGGCTGGGGGGATATCTCCCAGAAGCTCCACAATGTGGGCAATGTGGTCTGTGGACAGAGAGGAGGCTGGGAGGCAACCAGGAGGCCAGAGGACCCCGAGGCCAAGCCCAGGGCCTGCCTCCCCTACCCTCATCACGACTGTAGTCTTCTCCAGAGTGAGGCTCAAACAGGTAGTCACCAGTGGCCAGCTCGAAGGCCTGAAAGTGGGAGAAGGTGAGGCTGCCAGCCTGTGGGCTAGCCCTGGGCTGGGGCGGCCTAGGCATACCATGCACGCCGTGCTCCAGATGTCAGCTGGGGGCCCATACTCGGCACCGATCAGCACCTCCACAGCCCGGTACTGCCGTGTCTGGATGTCCTCAGTGAAGTGCTTGTGCTAGAGGGCAAGGGGAACCCTGCAGAGGAGCTGGGGCCATGGCTGGCCTGCCCCCGTGGGTCTCCCATTCTCTCTGAGCCACCCACCCAAGTTGCTCAGTGGGGCTTGCTCTGAGCTTCAGGGGGCTCAGATATCCAGAGAGGGACTGAACACTTCCCAGTGGCTCCCCCACCCCTTGTCACGAACCCAGTTCTACTGAATGGATGGGACTGACGCTGCTTTGGGCTCAGCCTGGGGTCTGGTCATGTGGATCGCTGGGTGAGCCCCCACGGAAGAAGTGGCTGCAGGCCTGTGCCTCCACCCTCACCGCACGGTGCCCAGCTTTGCTCTCCGAAGCCAGCGCCTACCACCCAGCAGGCATTGCCCAGGTCGGCGATCTTGATCTTGATCTTATCTGCATTTTGGGGCTCTAGAGGGTTCACCAGAAGGTTCGAGGCACCAAACGGTGCTGGGGAAGGAAGAGAAGGGACAGAGACTGAGGCATCCCTGGCTTCTCCAGGCCCTGCCCCCCAGCTGCCCGGCAGCCCTACCTGACTTACTGCTGGGTGACAGAAGGCCCCCTGTCTCCCGCTGGTTGGAGGAGCCTGAGAGGATGGAGCAGGAGGCGGCAGAGAAAAGGGAGCCCGAGAAGCCTGAGGTCTGCGAACCAGGGCTGAGGCTGCGGGAGGAAGAGGCCGGGGAGGGGCCAGCCCTGGCCCCCCCAGGGTGGCAGCCGGACGAAGACGTAGAGCCACTGCCCCCCTCTAGTCTCGAGCCAGAGTCTGGGGAGAATGGCAGAGGCAGAGGCACTGTGAGCGGACACCCTTGTGGCCTGGGCTCCACACGTGTGTGGCGCCTGCTTGGCAGCCAGGTGCCTCCTCTGGCCCCTCACCGTCTGCCTGGGCCACTGCCTCCATGGCTTCCAGCCTCTGCAGGTCCCTCAGCCGCTCCTCCAGCAGCCGCTTCTGCTGTTGCCGTTTGCGCCGCATCTTTTTCTTCTTGTTTTTTGACAGCTTACCAGTCTGCTGTTAGAGCCAAGGTAACTCCAGGGTTCCTGTCACCCATTCCCTGACCAGCTGGAGCCTGGCTGTGGCCCACGCACCCCACAGGGAACAAGGTCTCTGGGCCCTAGGGCTCCCATGGATGCCAGAACATGGTGCCACCCACTCCAGCGCAACCCTTGGCATCAGTCCGTCACCCACCTCCCATCTCCTTCCCTGCTTCCCAATTGCCAGAGCCTGAGGTTGGGAGGAGCTGCCAGGCCCATCTCTGACTGTGTGCCCACCTCTCCTAGAGGCAGCCCTGGTCCCTCCCAGCCCTAGATGCAGTGTCCTTCCACTGAGGCAGTGGTGAGCCCAGCGGCCACCGAGGGCAGTTTGGGGCCTGTGACCCACCCACATCTAGGCTACCCAGCCATTGGAGAGGTGCCATGGCGGGGGTGTTGAAGAGGTGGGAGGCAGGGAACACATGGGACCAGAGAGGTTAAGGAGGAGATAGGGAGATGAGGCCCAGGACAAGAGGGGTGCCTAACTTACCAAGATCTCTTGGGGGGCAGTGCTGACTGGGGGAGCAGACAGGGTGCAGGGGAAGAGAAAGGAACAGATTCAGGCAGGGGCTCAGACTCCCAGGCCCTGGCCTGGCCCCACACAGGCTCTCGGTACCTGTGGAGCGGGACGGAGGTGGTGCCCCTGACCGCTGCCACTCTGTGGCCTCAGTGGCCAGGCGCCTAATGTAGGCGTCCCCCACACACAGCAGGATGTTCTCGGGCTTGATGTCCGTGTGGATGATTTTGCACTTGGTGTGGAGGTAGTCCAGGCCGTGCAGTACCTGGGGAGAGCCTTTCTGAACTTGGCCAGCCCTGCCCAGGCTGCCTCACGATGCTCTTCACTCACGGTATGTCATGCTCACCTGCCTCACGATGCTCTTCACGCAGGGCACGGGCAGGCCCTGGTAGTTGGACTTGATGATCCACTTGAGGAGCTGGTGGCCCAGGACCTCCAGCACCATGCACACGTCTGAGGCCAGGAGTGAAGGGCTGCGGGGGGGCATACAGCTGGGGCACAGGCACTGCCCACCCCTGTCTGGTGTGAGGAGAAGCGAGGCCCTGGCAGTGCAGAGCTGGGCCTGGGTTGTCCTGGTGGTCACTACCATCCAGGCGTCACTGTGGTGTCCCTGTCACTCTCAAGTGTGCCAGTTGGGATGGTACACTGTGGTTGTCCTAGGGAGAGGGCACTGGAGGAGCAGAACCAGGCCTATAGGCCAGGCCCTCCTGTGCCCAGGTATGCCAGAGCCTCTGGGCAGCCCCCCCATGGATAATGAATGCCAGCCTGGTTCCCTACTTCCACCATGCCCGTATACACGTCCCCAAGGTGGCGGGGATATTTCGTAGACTACTGTCACTGGAAGGGATAAACCCCCATCGCGCAGACCAGCAAACGGGCCTTAGTGGCCGGGATGGCATGGGCTGGCGCCTGAGCTGCCACAGTGCTTTGCTCAGTCTACAAAGGATACGGACTCCATTAACCCCTGAGATCCTGAAGTCATCGATGAGCTGGACAATGGTCTCTCTTTTGGGGTCACTGGGGTCACTGTCTCGGACCTGGAGCAATAGCCAAGGGGCCACAGATGGCTCCAACCTGCCCCTCACCTGCTCCACTTAGCAGTCCCTGTGGCGACCTCTGGCCCCCCCACTTCAGCTCCAGCTGGACCCCACTGGAAGAAAGGCCACCAGCCCCTCCCTTGTCTGCTCTTCCAGGTCCTCCCACTCTGGCCTAGCTATCTGGAGCCTGCCCCTCTGGGAGCCCTGCCCTGCCCCGTGGAGCCCCGGCAGGCCTTGCACCCACATTGCCAGGCCCGGGCAGCTCCTGGGGAGCTGAGAGCCGGTAGGGGAGGCGCCTCACACATTTCAGGAGCTTGATCTCATCCACAGCTGTCTCCGTGTAATGCCCTGCGCTCTTCACCACTTTTAGGGCCACGAAGCGCTTGCGCCTGCAACACCAAGACCTGTGTCAGCTGCCGGCCTCCACCAGACTCATGGGGGCATTGTGGTGGCCCCAGCCAAGCCCAGAGGCAGGATCTGAGCTGGCACTGGGCCCCAGGGGGCCAAGGGGGCACTCACTGGATGTCCCAGCAGAGCCAAACAGTGGAGAAATGGCCCCAGCCCAGCTTGCGCACCACGTGGTATCGCCCATTGAACAGGTCTCCAATCTTCACGGGATAGTAGCCGCCTGGGGAAGGGAGCTGATAGAGCACCGTGCGGGAGAGTGGGGAGGTGTCCCTTCCCCTGGGCCCCAGGACAGTGCAGTCCTGGGGGCCCCCTGGCCCAGGTGGGCCAGCCTGGGCACGCTCCTTTTCCCAGCTGTCCCGTGCCCCCAAAGTGGCCGTCTAGCCACCTGTGCCCAAGGCCAGGCCTCACCCTTGCAGTAGTCCTTTGGGTCCTCCTGCTCCTCATCGTCGGAGCCCAGCAGCCCCTGCAGCACCCGTGGTGCTGCCGTGGCAGGGGCTAGTTCAGAGCCCGAGGATTCAGGCCCGCAGGAGGCCTGCGAGCTGCGGGCGAAGTGAGCAGGCAGTGAGGGCGCGAGGCACCACAGGCCCCGGGCGCCCAGGCCGAGCCCTACCTGCTGCTGCTGCCACCGCTGTCCCCGCCGCCGCCGCCCACGCTGGCGCTCATCCCGGCTGTGCTGCCCGCACAGCTCCTTCTCCCCCGGCGGCTGCTCCTGTGGGGCCTGGCCTCGGCCCGCGCATTTATAGCCTCGGCCGCTGATCTCACCCTCCTTTATAAATAGCCTCCCAGCTGCTCTGCTGTGGGCAAGGTATGCAGCGGGGAGGGGGCGGCGCGGTGACTGCGGCCCTGGAAAGCCTGGCCCCCAGAAAGAGCCCCCCCCCCCACGCCCTGAGTGGGGAGAGGGGACCACATCAGGGATGTGGCATGACCGGGCCCCCACACTGAGTACTCCCACCATCCAGGACGAAGGGGGATACTCATGCTGGGATGCAGCAACTGGGTCCCCAGCTAAGCCCCTGTGCCCCAGGTCTGGTGGGGGCAGTACTCCATGGGGATGTGGCAGCAACCTGGTCTCCAGGCTGAGTCCCCAAACTCCAGAGCTGGCTGAGGAGATCAGCCACACAAAATGCAGTGGACATGGCAACCAGGTCCTCAGGCCAAGCCCCCCACTGCTGACCGTGGGCCTAGGGCACCAGCAACACTTACAGACTGTTCTCTGGCTTTCTGTAGGGTCCTTGTGGCCCTTCCCAAAAGCACTCCTTCCCATCCCCATAGGTACCCCGTTCACTGTCCACTCTCAGCTGGGTTCCCACTTTTCCTGTGGCTCAGCTCTCAAGGCTCTCCTCTCTCTGAATGTGGTGTCACTGGGGCCCTGATTGAGTGACAGTCAGGGGCACGAGCGGAGGATAACTCATTCCTCTTACCAGAGGCGCCAGGCCCTAGTGGAAGCCTGAGAACGTGATCACCCAGGACCATGGCAGTGTAACCCTGTGTGGTCTCCCTTCCAGCTCCCTGGGCCTGTCATGCCTTGCTCACAGTCACCACCAGCATGTTGCATGTGCCCACGTGGGAGGCTCAGGAAGCTGTCTGCCCTGGTCCTGCCCTCAGGGAGTCCTCCTCTAGTGGGAAGCAAACAAGCCCACAGCTCTAGCAGGCTGGTGACAGAGGGACGTCCAGGTCAGGCAGAGAGCACTCCTGAGCCTGTGACTTTAGGGCTGTATCTGAGGCCCCAGGAAGAGTCAGATCCCCAGAAACGGGGTGGGCGGGTAAGCCTTCAGGGGGGTGCAGGGCCCTAGCTGGGGTGTGGCCAGCAGCAGGATAGGCTGCAGACCTCTGTGGCTGGCCTTGGCCACAGACGGGCCAGTGCTGGGGGAGTGGAGGGGAGGCCTTGGGCAGCCAAGGGGCCCCACCTGGACAGAGCCTGTTGCCATGAGTGTGGGGTTCCAGCAAATGCTGACAGCAGCGAAGGCTGCCCTTTAGATCCCTCTGGCTGCTCCTAGGAGGGAGGTCACCTGGGGACTGTCAGGAAGTCAGAACAAAGCAGAGGGACCTTGGCAGTGACTGTGCTTAGCCCAAGATGGCAGATACTTGGTCCTGTGTCCCTGTGCCAGGAAAGAACTGGTAGGTGGGGTGGGCGTAGATTGGGATGGAAGAGCCAGGGGAGGTGAGGGGAGAAAGGAAAGCAAGGCCTGGGGGTGCCTGGTGACCTCTCCTTTCCTCAGGCAACAGAAGTCACGGCCATGGGGCCATGGGGAGGGCCATGCAAGGGGGCGTAGAGTAGGTTTGAAGGGGAGGGCAGGGGCTGGGGGTTGGGTGTTTTTCTAAAAAGATGTATTTCTATTTTATTTCCAGATGTGATTCTCTGCAAGCAAATAAATACAGTGGCGGGGTGGGGAGGGGTAAGGATAGCTATAAATTAGAAAGAAGCCCAGGTCAGGGACGGAAGAGCAGGCTGTGGGAGAGGTGGCACGGAGCCTCTTGGGGAGGACAACCGCCCTCCCACTCACAGCTGGCCCCTCCTTGTGGCTGGTTCAATGCGGGGGTCATAAGGCACTGCGGTGGCAGGTCCTCCTTGCTGCTGTCCAGCCAGGTGGGCACGCGGTTCCCGCTGTGAGGGTGACCTGTGAGCTCACAGGTCGGTCACCTTGTTCTCCACCAGGGCGGCAATGTGCTGCAGGCGGCAGGCCAGCTGCATCTTCTGGCTCACGGGATCCGCCTCCAGGGCACTGATAATCTGCCGGGACACCCCGCCTCCAGTTCCAGCCCTCTGCCCGCTGGCCCTGGGGGCCACCTAGCCCTGCTTCCATCTCCTGGGGATCTGGTGGGGGCTGTCCTGGGCTTCCTTAAAGAATCTGGACCGAAGGTAAATCCCATCCCTAACCTGGGCCCTTCCTTCCCTCTGCCCAGATTGGGTCTGGAAACGTCCTTCCATCCCCAGGGATGTTCCTGGGGCTTCCCTCTGGGCTCGGGTGTACCTCTTCCCCCTGGAGTGACCCAGGCCTCACCTGGTCATAATACCTGTGGATGTGCTTGTAGAGTTCTTGCAGAGCTTCCAGACAGTGGGGAGCAGAGGTGTAGTTCTGTGGGCAGCACATGGGGGTATGAGGCCCTAGCCAGGGTCTCACCCCAGGCTTGCCCACTCTGCTTTCCCCCACTCCCAGACATGGAGAGGGGCATCCCTTGGACTATGCCTCACCCCAGAGAGCTCGGCCAGAGCCGAGTTCATCTCCTGGTAGCTCGCTGGAGAGCTCTGGCGAATGTCACAGTAGTATCTGGAGGAGGGCACATAGTCAGGGGCAGACAGCCCCCACCCCCAGCCGTGACACCCCAACACCTACCTCTCCACCATCTGCTTGTAGCGAGGGATCTCCCGGGCGTAGAGCAGTTTGTTCACTGGGGAATCCTGCTCCAGGTAGGGGTGGGGGTGCGTGTGAGCCGAAAGGTGGGGGAGCTCCAGACCTGTCACCCTGATTGCACCACCAGTGCCCCCTGTGCTCTGGGCCTCCAGACCCCCATTATGCACCTTCCAGCCCCCCAAGGGCTTTATGCCGAGCCCCCATGGCAGCCCCCATAAGCCTTTCTCCTCAAGTCCCTGGCTGCCACACAGGCGCTCCGCCCTCACCCGGCCCACTTTGTGCTCCGAGACACCGCAGGAGTCCATGAAGGTCTGCGCGACCACCGCAAGGACGGCGTCCACACTCTCCGACACCCGCACGTCAAAGATGAGCTGTGGGTTCTTCAGGGTGTTTACCCAGAACCGCAACAGGAGGCTGGAGACACAGGCAGGCCATCAGCCTGGGGCCCAGCCCTGAGGTCCACAGGGAGTTGTCCTTGGAGTCTGTGCTGGGGGTGGCCAGAAATCCGGGTTGGATGCAGCCAAGCTTGGGTTCCTGTCCTGGTCCTGCCGCCCCTGCCCTGGCCATGTCCTTGTCCCTCTGGGACTCCATGTCTCGTCTGCATGGGGGCAGGGGCCGCACGTGGGAAGGCACCTGTTAGTCTTCCAGATGTGTAAGGTCTCTGGGTCCTCAATGCCATGCTTGTCTGCCAGCTCATCCAGGAAGTCAAACAGGTACTTGACGGCAAGGGGCACAGGCCGGCTCACGCTGAGGATTGCCCGGAAGGCATCATCCACGAACTTCTGCAGCGTGCCCTGTCGCCGGGGCGGGGCTGTACGTGGGCCTCGGCAGGCGGGGCGGCCCCTCTCCCGCTCGGGAGCACGCCCTCTCCCCAGCTCAGGTGGGGCCCCCTTGGGGAGCCTCCCTGCTACCTGGCTCCCCGGGGCCCAGTCCCCTGGCCACACTGACCTTCATGGAAAGCAAGCGGGTGAGGTAGATTTCTGGAATGGCCTTGGCCCGCTCCCGCTCCCGCAGGCTGCCACGCCGCACCTGGGCCCCTTCGGGCTCCTCGGTGGCTTTCACCAGGTGCCAGAGGCGGACACCGCCCTCCTCACTGTCCCCCAGCATGGGGATGTCTGAGGGCACAGATGCCCAGCCTCAGTCCTGTGCCCATGCCCCAGCCCTACATCACTGACTGGGGACACCTAGCCCGCTGCCGGGCAGGGTGGGTCAGGGTGGGCAGAGCTGAGGGAAGCAGGGAAGTAGAGATACAGAGAGGAGGGTGGCAGTCCAGACACTTGCTCAGCCCAACACCCCATGGCCGAGACACTTCCCAACCAGGACATGCTGCTGCCCTCATCTGCCCCAGGCCCTTGGCTCAGCCTGGAGCTTTGGCTTGCCTGCTGGCAAGGTGCTGGGGAGACCTAGGCAAGGCCGATGGCATGACCAGGACTCCTGCCTGCCCGCCTCAAGCTCCTGGGGGCAGATGGGTGCCTCTGGGCCGTGGGACTCACTCTCTCTCAAGGGGCAGCTCTGGGCCAGGCTCTGGGAGATGGCACCTCCACTGGGCAGCTGGGGGATGAGCCCCACTGTGGCTCCATCGGGAACCTGGTGGGGGGGTGAGCAGAGGCTGGGCTCCTTCCCTTGGCTGACTCCCAGGTGGAGGCCTGCCCCCTGCCCCACCCCACCTGGCACCTTGTAGTGTTGCAGGGTGTTGAGTCTCTTCCAGTGGTTCTGGGTCACTGAGGTCAGGTCCTCATCTGACAGGGTTAGATGGCCCGCCAAGCCTGACCGCCACTCTGGGAAGACCCAGGGAAATCTGTTACCCACAGCTGTTCCCAAGTCCATCAGAGTGGAGCATCTACAGGTGGAAATCCGTCCAGGGGTGGGGGTGGGGGGGTGGAGGGGAAGTTGGCGGGTGGACTCTCTCACCGAGATCTAGGGCATGCACTGAGGGTCTCTGGGAGAAGGGGGTGCCCTTGTAGACTTGGTCCAACACCTTCTCCTTGACCTGGGTGATGGTGTCTGTGTCGAGCACCCGGGCAGGCACACGCTGCACCAAGCTGCTCCCTGCGGCCCTGCCAGCCTCTGGGCCCACCAGCACCATCAGTGTCAGAGGCCGGAACTCCACGTCCTCCCGCAGCAAGCGGCTGTTGTTGAGGGTCCTTTTCGCCTTGCCAGTCACAGCATCCACAGGGCCCTTGTCCACCTGGTACTGGATGGCCCGGAGGAGCATGTACAGCGGCTCACCAGCCACCTCCTGCAACCATCAGGACAGGCTAGTGTTGGCCAGGGGACTGGTGGGTTGTGTGAGGCTTTGAGGATGTGGGCGGTGGGGTGGGAGTGGGGGGACAATGACAGCATCCTCTGCCTCACACACAACTCCCCTTCACTGTGTCCTCACACCCAAGGCCCCTGGGGGAATTTGGGCCCAGGCGGAAGCTCCTAAGTAGACTGGGAGGAGAAGGTGCCACCCAGCGTGCCCCTCACCCTCAGGAAGGCATAGAGACAGATGGACAGCCAGTTGGTGAGCAGCTTTTCCACCATGGTCTCCGTTCTGTAGGGAGTAGACCCCAGGTCAGAGATGGGATGCTTCAGGGCTACCCTTTCCCTGGCTGAGGGGCCAGCTGAGGGAGGGCAGAACTTTTCCACCTGCACCTGTCCGTCCTTTGTGTCCAGGTCCCTGGCAAGGATGCCCATCTACTTCCCCACCCGTGGCTTCTGTCCTAGCCAACCTTCTGGGCTTCTGGCCCTGCCCACCCCAGAATATTGGGGGGAAGCTCAGTGGGGAGCCACCATCAGGCCAAGGCCAACCTGCGCAGCATGAGCTTGGGGTTCTTGTGCACATAATGGGTGGCCAGGTCACCAAGCAGCGTCCTCATGATGTCCGTCAGATACTCCAGCTTGCTGTGCAGCGCCAGGGACAGCAGCGAAGCCACGTGGCAGCGGTCCCGTTGGGAGAAGCTGGGCTGCTCCTCCAGGGTGTGGATGAGCTAGGAAGGCACAGGAGGGTGCTGGCACTCGCCCTAGGAAGCTCCAGGCCCCTCTTGTCCTCCGACCACTGGGCCCCTACCTGCCTCCGGCCTAGCCGGTGCCCAGCCCCACCTCCTTGCCCCTGGAGGCCCCCTGCCTGCCTGCACGGCCCTCACCGTGAGGAGGAAGAGCTTGCTGTTGAGCAGGTTGGAGAGCTGTGTGAGGCCCTGGCGCAGAGGGGCACGGCGGCCCTCTCCCCCAGGCCCCTCGAGCACGGGCTGCAGCGGGCAGCTGCCATGCCCAGGGAAGAAGACCCGCTCAGCATATGTGCGGTAATCCAGAAAGGGGATTCCACTGGCCTCCAGGTCACTGCTGAGGTCTGTCATCTCAGTCATCAGGTCTGTAGGCCAGGAGCCAACAAGGTGTGAGCTCAGGCCCAGGTGGGCTCGCTGCCGCCCTCCCCACTGCCCGCTCCCCACCTGTGAACTCCTTGCGGCACTGGTCACCCACGCCGATTTCCAGGTTCTCCAGCTGTACCAGAACCTTCTGGTAGTCCCGCAAGGCCTGCTTGCTCTTGTGCCTACAACCCAGGAACCAGATGTTAGCCACAGGTCCAGGCCTGCCTGGGCCAAGGTCGCCAAGCCAGGACGGCCCAAGGCCGGCTGTGGGAGGCCATCTCCAAAGGCAAGGAGGGAAGTGTGTTCAGGTGGGCTGCTCACCTGTACATGAGGGTGAGGAGGAGCACGGCGGCGACCAGCACGGCAGCACCTAGGCCCAGGCCCACCTGGGCCTCCACGGGTAAGGCAGACAGCACGGGCTCCACCTCGTACTGGACAGGGCCCAGGTCCAGCCGCACATTGCCCATCTGCACCTAGGGTGGGGGCAGGCTTCCTAAGCACAGGCCTTCGTGCCCCGCCGCCCCCACCCCCGCGCAGCTAGAGCCCAGCCTCACCACGAACTGAGGCAGGGTGCTGGAAGCATTGGTGGGCTGCGGCGCCTGTGCGGGCGGCTCGCAGTACAGGTGGGTGAGTGTGAGCGTCTTCACCAGGCACTCTCCGTTGCCGATGCGCACGCGCACCTCCTCCTTGCTGATCCCCAGGTTGAGGCCTTCCCCCTGGCAGACAGACCCGGAGCCTGAGCCAGCCCGTCCGGCCTGTGGGCGCACCAGCTGCACGGAGCTGGCAGGCACAAGCCCTCACCTCCACATCCAGGACGTTGCCTGGCTTGAGGCGATAAGGACGGGCAGGCCCCTCGCGGCTAAGGGGGATGAGGCGGGGGTTGGGCTGGTACAGGAAGTCCTGGCCCCCATTGGTGCTGGCGAAGTCCACGTGCATGTTGTCTAGAGTGAAGAAGACCCTCTGGGGGCGTGCCCCATCCAGCACAGCAGGGCTCTGGCACAGGAGGAGGCTGGACGAATTGATGGAGCAGATGGTGGAGCACTGCGAGGCGGCCGGGGTGGGGATGGGGAGTGAGTGCCCCTGCTCGCTCCCGGGGCGCCGGGCTCTGCCCTGCCCCCCTCACTGGGCACAGCCATCCCGCCGCCTGCTGGTGGGGGCCTCACCTGCAGCAAGCCCCCCTCAAGTTGGACACAAGCCCGGGGAGCTGCAGTGGGAGCGCCGCAGCTCCTCCTTGGAGTTGGAGTCCAGGGTGGGGTCCCCGCGGCCTGCATCTCTTCCTTGGCTTCCAGCCACACAGACAGCAGGGGCTGCTGCACCACGTCCAGGCCCGTGCCTCTGACTCGAATCAGCCGCCCCCCCCTGTGTCAGGATATTAGTCAGCAGGGGCATGGGTGGCGGGCAGCCCGGCCCAGCCCCAGCTCCCCACCTCCCTGGCAGGGTGCAAAGGCTGCCCTGGGTGGGCCAGGTCCTCACCCCCGGAAGCTGACGCTTGGCTCCGCCACCACCAGCTGGGGGTTGGCAGTATAGCGGAAGGGGCTGGCAAGCAGTGTGCGCTGGGCATGGCCGAAGATCACACGGACCACAGCTTCTCCTGGGTTGGCCTGGGGCATGGTGTGGCACACAATGGCCTCCGGACACACTGGCTCCTGTCTGCAGGTGGGGTGGGGTCTGGAAGCTTCGCCTTGGCCCGCCCACCCAAGAGAGCCGACTTGCCTCCCTCCGATGAGAGCAGAGACCACCACGGGTAGGCACAGCGACCATTTCTCTTGGACTTTGACAGGGGCCTTGGGGAGCCCTGTGTCCACCACCCTCACTGTGCACAAGAGGACCTCGAGACCCACAGGGACAGCCTCCAGCAAACAGCAACCAGGCTGGGACCAAGGAGAAAGGGCTACTCACATAGGGCAGGGCTGGCTGCCCACAAAGGCGCTGACATTGCCTCCTGTCTGGAGGTGCTGCCCCCGGATGGTGATCTGGGTGCCTCCTGCCTGGGGGCCCCACTGGGGGCTCAGGCTCAGCAGGGTGGGGTCCTGGGGAGCAAGGCAGGGTGGGGCGGGCATGGCAGCCCAGCCTGGAGCTTCTTCCCCTCAGTTCCAGTTCCCAAGGGACTCGGGTTCTGTCTCCTGGGCCATAGCTGACTACGCCCTCCTTCTGGAAGCCCTGCAGCTCCTCCCAGCTGCCCTGCCTGGCCAGAGGCCCTGTTCTCTCCTCACCGCATCTCTGCCCCTCAGGATGGCTGCCTCCTCTTCCACCCCCCAGGCCCCCCGAGCCCTCAAGCCTGAGGCCCAGTTGCCTCCTTTGGGTGCCACACGCGTCACACAGAACTCCGGATGCAAAACTGCCCCTGAACCCACTGCTTCTGTCCTGGGCTTGCTCACCCCAGCAGGCCTGAGGGCTCAGGCTAGTACCTGGAGGTAACCCTGCTCTCCCCCATCCCCCTGCCTGCTGACAGGCAGGCCTGAAGCAACTCCCAGCAGCTCCTCAGCCCAGACCGGCCCCCCGCCTGTCTGCCCACCCAACATGCTTGCTGCTGTTGCCCTCCTCCCTCCTGAACAGCTGTCTGCTGGCGGCCTGAATGACGTGGATGACACAGCCTCCCTCAGGGACATGGAGCCATGCTTCTTGCTACCCTTAGGTCAAGTCTGAAAACGTCACCTAGGTGTCCATGCCTTCCTGCCCCTCCCTCCTACTGCCCCCTGTGTGGGGACCACCCTGGGGTGCACACTGACCTGGTAGGTGAAGTGCTGGCTTGAGATACCCGGTGGCCGACTCTCAATGGCCACTTGGACTGGCCCCGTGGTACCACTGGGGGCAGGAGATGTCACACACACAATCCTGGGGAGCAGAGGCCCGGTAGCCGGTTAGGGCCCCTGTGGGCCAGGCCCTCCCTTGTGCGAGCCATGCACTGCACACCAGCCAGTGCCTGGAGCCTGCCCCCAACACCCCTCCCTTCCCCTCGCCTAGCTCATCTTTGGTCCATCTGACCCAGGCACACATTTCTTCTTTCCGGGTGGCCAGTCTTCAAGGGCCTCCCCAGGAGGGCTGCCAGGATGTCTCACCGGGCAGAGGTGCGGTAGAGAAAGGGGTCAGGGTTGCAGGGCCGGCCAGCCACACTGACGGCGCCCTGCACGTCGGCAAAGTCCCGGCCCAGGTTGGAGCCCAGGATGGTGAGGGCCAAGCCACCCTCAGGGGGGCCAGTCAGGGGCTCCACCTGCAGCAGAGAAGGATGGTGATGGTATTCCCCCAAACCCGCAGCCACTGTGCAGAGCCGGCTGCCCAGCCAGTAGCCAGCCTGAGGGGGCAGGTCGCTAGGGCTCGAGGGCCAGAGGCAGGGCAGACAGGAGGAGGTGGGAGGCCGAGCCCAGGGGAAGGATGGGGAACAGAGGCCAGGGCAGGAGGCTGGGGGCTCACTGTGTCGATGCTGGGTGTGGGACACAGCCGCTGCACTGTCCCAGGTGGGCACAGCGGCCCGTAGCGACAGGCGGGTGGGTTGTGGCCGCACCACACACAGCCCAGGCTCCTGTTGGCCGCCTGGCAGTGGCTGCAGTCAGGGTGGCCCACTGTGCAGTCGTACAGGGTCACTAGGGAAGGTCAGGCAGCACAGTGAGGCACCCCCCTTCTGCCACGTGCCCCCCCTGCCATCTGTGCCACCCCAAGCTCACCGTGAAGAGTCTGTGCATTGTCTAGCCGCTGGCCCTCACCCCGGGTGACATAGAGGGGCACGGGGAGCTCCTGCTGAGCCATGGACGGGTGGAGCTGTGGGTGGAAGGGGGTCAGACACTGTGCCACGCCCACAGCTCCCACCAGACTGAGGCCTGCGGTGGCGACAGGGTGAAGAAGGCAAGCAAGCCCCTGAGGGCCTGGCACAAGCTAGGAGGCCAGCTTGCATTTGGGGGTGTCCAAGGGCTGCAGAAAGTTTCCAGGGGCAGGTGAGGCTGCAGGGCGGCCACATACCTGATGGGCTTGGCAGTAGATGAGGCCTGCATCCCCAGCTGTCTCTTCTAGGGAGGCCGGCAGCCTCTGCAGTTCTCCAGGCAGCTCCAGCCAGCAGTGGTAGGAGTCAGGCAGGCCCTAGGGGTGGACACTGTCAGGACCCTGGACACTATTAGTCATCCTCTCCCTGCCCAGTCCCCATCCCCTGCCCACCAGACTGCTCACTCGGAAATGCTGAAGGTTCCTCACACGCAGGGCCAAACGGCTCTCCCAGGCCACAGGCACCAGGAGGGGACCTGCCAGGCCCTCGACCTGGGGACAAGCCCCTGGGCCCCGCACCTGGATGTCCACCTGGGGAAAGGGAACCCCCCTCAGTCCTTCAGAGGTCGAAGGGCCTGGGCGGCTCTGCAGTGGCTGTGGGGGCTCACCCACCTCCTGGGCGCTGTAGACGGTCCTCTCGCCCTCGGGGCAGTGCTCTCCGTATGTACAGTGGCTGCTCTGGGGGCACCAGTGGCACCGCCAGAGGCTGCCCACGCAAGCTCGGCACCTGGAGGGATAGGGGGCTGCTCAGTCTGGGTGCCACCTGGGCTTGCCATCCCTAGCCAGCAGGCAAGCCTGGCACTCACGGGGCAGCCGCCTCCAAGGCCTGGACAGCACTGCAGTCATAGAAGGAGAAGTCAGTGACAGCGACGACCACATCCTCAAACATCAGGGCCAGGGGCAAGGTGACGTGGTCTGGGAGGGGACAGTGGTGGCAGGGCAGGGCGTGTAGGTCCTGCCCCTCCGGCTGCCGCCCTGGCCCCCTGCCCCAGGGGCCCCTCACCTGTGCCTGGAGGGTTACGTGGCAGCTGGTCTTGGGGGGGGGTGACACAGGCCACGTGGGACCCTTCCACGTGAGCTAAGCTGTCATAGTCCCCAAAGGCGCAATGCAGGTATTCATCTGTGGCCAAGGTGGGCAGCCGAGGGACAGACAAAGTAACCTGGGACACATGCGAGGAAAACAGAGCAGGCAGGGGCTTCTTGGGAGACCTACCTTGCCAAGGGACGCATGGCCAGGGCAGGGAAAGGCAAGAGTAGAGGCTGTGGGCAAAGAGGGAGAGGGCAGCAGCGTGGGGGCAGCGCCCACAGACAGGCGGGGGCCGTGCCTCACCTGGCCCTGCTCCTGGCGGGGGTGGCAGGCGGGCAGCAGGCTCTGGACGTGAGGGCAGCGGCTGTCCTCCTCGCCGCTCCACAGCCACCGGTTGGGCTGTGCTGCCTGCCCACATTGGGCCTTGCGGGTACACCTGCGGGACGGGGGCCTGGTGGGTCCCTGTGTGGTTCTCAGGCTTCCCAGGTGACTGGTGCTAAGGGAGCTGGGAGGGTGGCAGTGTTCAGAGAAGGGGCCAAGGGCTTAGGGCTTTGTGGCCACTGTGTGGGATTCGGCCTCGGCTGTGAGAGGGAGCTGCTACTACCGAGGGGAGGCATGTGGAGCTGAGTGAGCAGTGACCTAAGGAATTCCTGGGCTGCTGTGTGGAGCGGGAGCTGGAGGGGCGCTGCAGTGGCTGTGGGACTTGTGGGAGAGGCGGCAGAGGCCCGGCCTGAGGTGGGGCTGGGGGTGAAAAGTGAGCAGTATTGGGAAGGGGGTGCCAGCCAGGTTCCCGGTTCAGGAGGGTGCGGCAGGATGGGGGAAACTCAGCAGTGGCCCTCATGTCTCCAGCTCAGGGAGCCAAGCTGGCTTCCCAGAAGGCCCAGAGCAGCTTCCGGGTGGCCTCTGGGCCCACACCTTCTGTTGACCCAAGCCTGGGTGCAGGCCCCATGCTCACCTGCCCTGGAGGACACACCAGCCACATAGTGGGTCCTGGGCCTGGAGGCAACTGGTACAGTCAGAGAACTGGGGGCAGGCTGCCACGGGCACCCGGTCCACCTGCATGGGCAGCAGGGAACAGAGGTGGCGGGTATGGGCACTGAGACCGCATGGGCCCGGCACCCTGGGACTGCCTTCACCTGCCGGGCTGTCAGAACGTAGAGGTGGCTGCCGCTGCCATCCACCAGCAGGTCCCGGCTGATGGCTGAGCCTGGAGGCCCCACTTGCTGGGAATGGTATACGTGGCCTTGGGAGCCGTTGAGAAAGACCTTGCGGGATGACAAGGACAGGGCTGGCTGAGCTGAGGCCCTCTCCCCAGATGGCCACAGGCCAACCATATGGGGCACCCACAGGGGTTCCTCCCAGCTGGAGCTCCCAGGAGACACCCAACCCAGGCCAGGGCGCACAGGAGACCGGCCTGCCCCGCCTCCCCTCGTCAGTGTCGCCCAGCTGCAGCGGCGGAGCCACCATGGGTAAAGCCCCCAGGGGCCAGGGGTAGGAGGGCAGCTGTAGTGGGACAAGCGGGTCATGAGGAGGCAAGGGTTGGCTGCAGAGACCTCTGGGCCCGGGCTGGTTCTGACGAGAACGGTCAGCTCCCGTCACTGACTGAAGAAGTCGGGCAGCCCCCTCCTTCTAGGTGCTCACCTTGTGCAGCTGGCCCCGGGTGTCCCCCAGGAAGGCTATCGTGTACCCATCTGCCTGGAGGGCTGCAACGGCACTGATGGGCTGCCCCAGCCTCAGCAGAGGCCTGGCCTCCAGGGGCTGGCGCCCAGCAATGGGGCTGGGGGTGTGCTCATCACCACAGGGGTATGACTCGGGGGAGTCCTGGATGGGCAGGGAGGGGAGAATCAGTCCCCAGAAAAGGCAGGACGTACCTCCCCTGGGCCCAGAGCTACAGTCTGAGGGGGACAGCCAGGCAGCCAGTGAGAAGAGAGCGTGGCAGGCTGCAGGGCAGGACCAGGGCGTCCGTGGGGACCAGGCAGAGTGATGGCTCTGCAGACAGGGACACTTGGACACTGAGACACACCCTCCTGGACGTCCTCTAAGCGAAACGTCACAGGTGATGGTCACGTGAGAGCTCCCAGCCATGGCAGCCCTGCTCTGGGCTGAGGGACACAACAGACCCAAGGATGGATAGGGACAGAAAGTCGGGCCCGACAAGTAGCAAGAGCAGGTCAGAGCCGCTGCCCAAAGTTGGGGCACAAAACCTAAGGTAACAGGACAGGTTTGGGGCCAAGGGCCCAGCCACTCACAGGGGGCAGCGTGACGCAGCGTGACGTGACACCATACTCCACGGTGGCCTCCTCCTTGCCGCTGGGGCTCCGGCCACCTGCTGTGTAGCAAAGGCGCCGGGCCCGCTCCATGCTCCCATGCAGCTCAGCCAGGGGAAAGGCACACAGGGCCTCCTGTGCCCCCTTTGGGCCTGCGGCAAATGCCCCCAGCAAGGCACCCGGGGTGAGGAAGGCAGCCTGGATGAGGCCCTGGCCCTGGCAGGTGAGGGGCACCTCCACATAGGAGTAAAGGTTGGGATCCCCCAAACAGACTCGGGCCACATAGGAGTGGTACTCTGCCTGCGCCCGGGCCCCACGGCGGTGGAAGACAAAGTAGGCGAAGCGAGGGTCGGCAAAGGCCCCCACGTAGCTGTTGTTGTAGTCGGAGAAGTCGCCCACCACGAGGCGGCCCAGGCCCTCGCTGGAGAATGGCTGAGGCCCTGCAAGCTGGCGCACAGTCAGGGGCGGCACCCCTCCTGACAGCTTGCCCGCCAGGCCTCTGGCCACCAGCAGGAGGTCCCGGCCTGGTGCGGGCACCACCAGGCCCACCGTGGCCACTCCTGGGGTAGTGGCAGCCACAAACTGCCCGTCACCAGGGTCCTCGGCCTGGTATAGCACCTTGGCCACGTCCTCAAGGCTCCGCCTTTCACACACACCCTGCCGCACCTGCCCGCAGGCCACCAGCTCCCGGGCCCGGCTGCTTACCAGCAGCAGCTGGTTGGCATTGTTGGTGAGCCGGGCTTGTGGGCACTCAGCTGGGTCCTGGAAAGGCACACAGTCGGGGCTGTCGAAGACAGGACCAGTGACAGCCATAGACTTGAGCTGCAGCTGGGGGCCGAGCTGGAAGAGGCGGTTTACAGCACCGACGTAGAGCGTGCCTTGGCCTGGTGCCAGTGCCAAGTGGTTGAAGGTGGTGTTGGGTGCAGAGAAGTGATGGGCCTGGGTCAAGGGCAGCAGCGGGCACAGCAACTGCAGCAGCACGAGCAGGAGGTGGGAGATGAAGGGAGGCCAGGGAGCCATCACAGGCGCCTGGGGGAGAGCCATGCACGTGAGGCCTGATGGGAGGGAGCACTGCCACCCTACCCCGGCCGGGCCCAGGACACACAGGCAACGGAAACAGAGGAAAGAAAGCACCAGAGGGAGAGAAGAATCGAGAAGATTTTCAGACAAAGAAAGGGAGAGAAGGACAGAGGTAGAGAGAGGGAGGCATAAAGCAGGGACAGCGAGAGCAGAGAGAGGGAGACGGGGAGAGAGGGACTAAGGAGGAGGGCACAGAGAGGAGGACAGAAAGAGTGTCTAAGAGGCAGGGAGCAGGCGGGGTGGGGGCTGCGTGCACGCAAGGGTGAGGAAAGAATATCTTTCATCTTCTACTTTGTATGCTTATTGAAAGAGGGCGGATCCTGAAAAGCGGCAAGAACAAAGACAGAAGGACTCTGAGTGACAGAGGGGGCAGTGACAGAGGAGAGGGCAGGGGATGCAAGAGGTGAGGCTGGCAGAGGGGTGGTGGGGAGAGAGAGGAGGGCTGGCGGAGAGGTGGGGAGCCCCAGGGGAGGGGGAAAGGAGGCCGGAGGGAGGGCGAGGACAGGGGAGAAGGGGATTCTCGACCTGCTGCCTAGACAGGAGAGCCGGCAAGAGGACAAGAAGACCAAGGGGGGCACATAGCACAAGGGACAATAAGGGGAAGGAGACCCCATCAGGAAGAGGAAACTTGCCCTAAGCAGCCAGGGCCAATGTGGAGGGAGAAGAGAGAGCCAGGGAGAGACTGAGGAAGCCAGAGAAGTGTGGGCCAAGCCCTACCCAAACCCTGGCACTGCGTGCCCCAAAGATGGCAAGGAGCAGGGACCAGGCCCAGGGCAGAGGAGGGCAGCGTCATGCCACAGAGGGCTCAGGCTGGGGGTGGTGACAGCAGGGCTAGGGGAGAGCGGAGAGCCAGCCAGAGGGGCTGGGGGAGGCAGCGAGAGGCAACATGGGGTACAGGGGTGAAAGGAGGCCTGGCCCCGGGAGCGGCGACTCGGAGGGATGCCGAAGCAGGGAACCGGGACGAGGATGGGCCCGCCCTCCGCACTCAGAGCCCATTTGGGGCCCAGACTGCAGATGGTTCCCATGGGCCTGGTGGGAGCCCCGAGCCTCTGGAATAGGCTCTGAGTGGTGGTCCTGCCATGTCCCCTGACCCGCCTCCCAGCCAGGAGCCATTAGCAACAGCCCTTGCCCAACAGCCTCAGGCCCCAGCTGGCTGTCTAGGTGACCAGGCGAGACAGACACAAAGAGATGCCATGCCGGGCAGAGGCCCTGGGCGTTGGCAATCCCTTGCCCTCCCTCCTCCTGACCTGGGGCCCAGAGCCACAGAGAAGGGGAGAGAAGCCAGGTACTAAGTTGAGCCAGGGTCCCGCATAGCTGGACATGTAGGCATGTGCCAGCCAGGAATGGGGCTGCGGTCACTCAGCACCCAGCAGCCTGCCAACAGAGACATAGCCTGGGCCCTGATGGCCATACCCACTGAGGGCAGAGCCCTGAGGAAGGCCCCAGAGCCCCTTATCTCAGGAACACAGACAGGAAGGTTGGGCCTGGGTTGCATGGGAGGATGGATGGAGGGAGGTGGGTGGACGGGGCATTTCCTGTAGACCCGGATATTGGCAGTGTCTGAGGGTGTGGGGGAGGGGGTAGAGGGACTGCAGCTGGGCAGTGCAGCACATTGAAGCCCCATGCCCAGTCTCCCCTGCATTATATTCCCTGTCCTGCCCCTGCCAGGGCCATCTCTGGGGACATGGCACCCACGCACTTACCACTGAGAAGGGGAGCGGTGGAAGGGGCCTTCCAGTGGCGTGGTACCAACGGAGGCACATCTCCTTGTTTCAGCTGCTCCGGGGCAGTGGTGATGGGCACAAGATAGCCGTGGGGGGCATTGTCCTGAGTGGGAGGGGGACAGTCAGGGCTTGGCCCCATTCACACTGGCCTCGGGGGGAGGAGGGAGGCCAGGGGGCCAAGGGCCTGGCAGCAGGGCTCCACCACAGCTGGCAGCTTAGTCAACAGTGGCCGGGCCAAGGCAGCCCTGCCTCCACCCCAACAATGCCCCCTCTGTCCAGAGGCCCAGGCCAGGGACCCACTATCTGGTGCTCTTACCCACACCCGGGCTGTTCTGGCCAGGGGGCTCCCTGTCACTCTCCGCCCCCAGAGAGACACCCCCTGGGATCTGGGGACAAAGGGACAGGGTTTCCTCAAGTCAGAGAAATGAGACCCACACAGCCAGCTCCACCCTGCTCTGTGCCAGCCAGCATGCTCCTCCCTGCAACCCATTGGGTCCCTGTGAAGGGCACCGGGTAGGCCACGGAGCCCCCATGGGAGGGTCAGGGCACTGAGCCCCTGCAAACCAGCCTCAGCCTTGGTAGCCTTGGTGCCTGGCTGAAGTGCCAGTCCGAGCCCTCAATGCGTGTCTTTGTCCAGGTTGGGGGCAGGGGAGACACTGACAAAGCCAGCCCATGCAGGAGACCTCCCCACCCCCTTGGCCGTGAATAAGCCTGGCCAGAGGGCAGACGACCCAGCCCCCACCCACCACCAGGGACTAGCCAAGTCGCGCCAGGTACAGCATGGTGGTAGTGGGCAGGGCCCGCAGCGCATGCACAGGAGGGGCTTGGGGGCACGGTCCCGGGAACCCAGTCCCTAGCCTTCAGGCACGGCAACCGGTTGCCATCTGGGTCCCCTCCCCCTCCTGCAGGGAAACACCATCCCAGGATGGAAAAGGGATGGGGAAGGGCGTGGCAGCTGGCAGCTGGCTCCGCTGCCATCCTCTCAGGGCACCATCTGCACACCCAGCTGGCAGAGCCGGGGCCCCGAGCCATGGCCCAGTGGCAGTGCGCTGAGGTCGGGGTCCCCGCCTTCTCCACTGCGGGCGGCGGCGGCGGCGGGGCGGCCACCTGGCTAGGCCGGTTGGGTGGCTGTGGGGGCGGGGAGCCCGAGGAGCCGCCTCCCGACGCTGTGTCCTTCCCCCGGACCCCGCTAGCTCTCCCATTTTGGGGACAGAAGTCCCGGGTCTTACCTTTCAGCTCCAGGGGAACCCCCTAGGCGTCAGGTGTCAGCAAGGCTAGACCAGGCGCTCGAGGGCCTTTGCCCGTCCGGCTAGTCAGCCCTGCCGACCCCTGGCTTCTCCCAGTCTGCACCGTGCCCCGAGTCGGCGCCCCCCGACCCAAAAGCCCCTGCACCCCACGACCTTGCCAGTCCCAGGTCCTGCCTACCTGAGGCCAAGGAGCAGCTGGCAGTGCCAGGAGTAAGTCCCTGCAGAGCCCCAGCCTCCCTCCCCACAATGCAACTGCGCCCAGCGCGACTCATCCAGACAGGTCGGCCCCACAGTCCAGCCCCTCCCGGCCCGCCCCTTTGCCCCATGGCGCAGGGCAGGGCGCTGCTGCCCCCTGCTGGCCTTAGTGGGCATGGCGGAGGGCGGGCCACAGGCACCTGGGGAGCAGGTAATAGCAGGGCAGTGCCTTCCCACTGGATGCCTACTAGGTGCCAGGCTTGGGCCTTTCACTGGCACTGTTCAGTGACAAAGCCCACCACTACTCGTCTCAAGAGCCTCCCAGGTCTCAGGGGCTGACCTACTTGCCAACAGATAAGCCTCACTGCCAGGAGAGCCCACCTGTGGAGGGCACTGTGGGGCACTAAGGAGAGGGACTCAAGTCCAGGGGCGCTCAGGATATCAGGGAGAGCTTCACAGAGGAAAGGACATTTAAGCTACTACTACCGATGTCCTCCTGGCATACCAGGGCTGGTGTAAGTGTTCTGTGTATATTAACTCACTCCTTCCCACAACTCCAGAAGAGGTTATAGTGATTTCCCCTGATTCACAGGGGGGAAACTGAGGCATGAGAGCTTAGGAAACTTGCACAAAGTTGCAAGGCTAGTAAGTAGCAAGGCTAAGGGCCTCTGCACTTAACCATTGGCCTCATGGCCCTGAACCATGAACCTCAGCAGTCACTGGTCAAGAGGGTAGATGGGGACTGCCAAAAGCCAGGCCTGCAGGTAATATGCCCACAGGGTATTTCCCCATTCCTGGAGCACAAGGTTGGTCAAGCTGGGCTTTGAAGATACGGAGGTCATCAAATCAGGGAGACTTGGACTTATCTTAACATGGCCTTGTAAATAGCTTTGCACTGGGCCCATGCAAGCTGGTGGACCTGGGGTGGAAAACTCAGGGAAGCCTGGACCAAGGGTGGCTGTGGGCATGGAGACAGGTGGGTGCATCCCAGAAATGCCTGGGGGGTGGGCAGAATTCTGGAGATTTGCTGTTGCATGGGGTGTAGGCGGCAAAGGCAGGAGAATCCAGGAGAACCCTGGGTCCTTTCTACTGGGGTGTTACTCCCTGGGGGCCAGGTGCCGGTGGAGGGGCAGGCAGTGGGGGAAGTACAGGAGGGCTTAAGGGGTCCACAAGGAAGGAGGAGATGGCCAGTGGAGCTGTTGGGGTCTTGACATGAGAACCTTGGCTCGGGGTGACTGCAGCACTGGGGGTGGGGGTGGGTCACTAGAGGGACCTTAACACTTGGAAGGATTCTTTACAGGTTCTAGATAGCAGCCCTTTGTCTGTTCTGTCTTCCATGCCAGTTGTTTGTCTGCTCAGTTTGCTTATGGTGTCATTTGATGAACGAGTCTTGATTTGAATATAACTACATTTATCAATCTTCTCTCTTATGGTTCATCATTTTTGTCTTGTTTAAGAAATCCTCCGCTACCCAAGATCATAGACCTTTTCTTCTGTGTATGTTCTCTAGGCATTTTTACAGGTTTTCATATTCAGGTCTTTAATCCATCTAGAATGGGTTTGTTTGTATGTGGTTTGAGGTAAGCATCATGTTTTATCTGTTTCCCCTTGGGTGTCTATCATCCCATCCCCATTATTCAGTCCGTTCTTCCCCACTGATATGTGGAGAGCCCTTGGTCGTATGCCATGTCCCATGTCTCTGTGCGCATGGCTCTCTTGCACGGCCCTTTGGTTTGTCTACCCCGGTTTTATTCACTAAAGCCTTAAAGCAAGTCTTGATAGTTGGCAGTCACTTCATTTTCTTCTCTCTTACCCGTTTTCCTCTTCCTTGCTTTCCCCCTGTTTGTTGCTACTTCTTCTCATCTTTCAAAATTATGTAGCCTCTTATAGGCTCTTTAGTTTTCCTGCTGAGTTTAAGAAACAACTTGTCAAGTTCTAGGAAAACTCTTATTGGGACCCTTTTGAAGGCATACAGAGGGTTTATGTTGAATTTTGAATCACTTTGAAAACCAGCCGTCTCTAAAATATTGCTCATACGCCAGCCACATCTACGAGCATAGTGTATCTCTCTATTTATTAAGATCTTCTCAATACGTTTTTCCCTAAATGACTTGCATGTCATTTGTTAGATTTATTACCAAGGGTTTGCTTTTTTATGCCATTATAAATGTCATCTTTTTAATTCACCTTCTGATTGTGTTGCTGGTAAATAGAAACACAATAGCCATTTGTGTATGGATTTTGTATCAGCTGACCTTGTAAACTCTCATATTAAGTGTAATAATTCTTTTTGGACTTCTTTTGTGGATTCTTTTTGGTTTTCTACTCACACAATCATGCCATCTGTCAGTAATGCCTGTCTTGTCCGTTTTTTTCCAGTCCTTATAAGTACAGTTTCTTTTTCTTGCTTTACTTCCCTGGTTAGTACAATGCTGAATGGAAGCAAAGTGAATGTTAGAACCCAGAACTGCCTCCGGGCATAGTAAGCCCCCCCCCCTTTATCACCTGCAGCAACTGCACCCCAGCCTTGAATCGCCCCAAGGCCTCACCCCCAACCTAGTTCTAAGAAAACTGTGTTCTGGTTACTGGAAAACCCACCCATTGTTCCAGTGACCCGCACCCTAGATAGTTCCCCTAGCAACGACCGACCACCCGACCATAAAGGGCGAAGGTAACCTACCTTTACCATAAAAGGTACCTACATCCCTTTACCTACATCCCTTCTATGTTACATCAGCCGGCAACTCGGCGCCAGCTGAGCTCAACCTGTGGAAAATGTACAAGACATACTTGTTTTAAACCATCCAATCAGCACCCCCTCTTCCTGAACCTCATAATGCATAGAAGTCACTGTACCAACTTCCCGCTCAATTTCCTCTATAAGCAGCTCCCCCCCTGCTGCCCCTGCTGCTCTCTCCTTTAGAGACTCCATTCTGTCTTTCAGGCAGTAAACTTCACTGCTGGAGTTCTCGTGTCCTCCTTTCCTGAATGAGTGAATCGGGTAGCCGAAGAACCCCCCTTTCAGTGAATGTTTTCAATGATTCATTAAATATGTTGTTTGCAGGGGTGTTCCATAGACATCTCTATGAGATTAAGGAAGTTCCCTTCCCTTACTATATGTTGAACTTTATCAAATTTCTGAACATATTAAGATGATGACAGGATTTTCCTCCTCTCATTTGTTAATGTGGTAAATTACATTAATTAATTAATTAATTTTAGCATTTCTCAATTGACCTTATTTTTATTTATTTATTTTTTTTTATAATTTATTTTATTTTAGTATCATTAACCTACAATTACATGGGCAATATTGTGATGATTAAACTACCCCCTTCATCAGGTCCCCCCACCAACCCTATTACAGTCACTGTCCATCAGCGTAGTGAGATGAGAATCGCTACTTGTCTTCTCTGAGCTGTACAGTCCCCCCCGTGCCTCCCCACCCTATGTCTGCCAATCGTAATGCCCCTTTTACCCTCTTATCCCTCCCTTCCCACCCATCTCCCCAGTCCCTTTCCCTTTGGTAACTGTTAGTCCATTCGGGGGTTCTGCTGCTGTTTTGTTCCTTCATTTATTTATTTATTTATTTATTTATTTTTTCTTTGTTCTTATACTCCACATATGAGTGAGATCATTTGGTACTTGTCTTTTTCGGCCTGGCTTATTTCACTGAGCATA
>JAQQAC010016209.1:121946740-121986802 GCA_029783875.1 Phataginus tricuspis | reverse complement strand
TACAGTCCCCCCTGTGCCCCCCCAACATTGCGTCTGCTAATCGTAATGCCCCTTTTACCCTCTTATCCCTCCCTTCCCACCCATCTTCCCCAGTCCCTTTCCCTTTGGTAACTATTAGTCCATTCTTGGGTCCTGTGAGTCTGCTGATGTTTTGTTCCTTCAGTTTTTGCTTTGTTCTTATGCGCCACAAATGAGTGAAATCATATGATACTTGTCTTTCTTCTCCTGGTTTATTTCACTGAGCATAATACCCTCTAGCTCCATCCGTGTTGTTGCAAATGGTAGGATTTGTTTTCTTCTTATGGCTGAATAATATTCCATTGTGTATATGCATCACCTCTTCTTCTTTTATTTTTTTTTTACAATTTATTTATTTTAGTATCATTAACCTACAATTACATGAGCAATATTGTGATGATTAAACTACCCCCTTCATCAGGTCCCCCCCACCAACCCTATTACAGTCACTGTCCATCAGTGTAGTGAGATGAGAATCACTACTTGTCTTCTCTGAGCTGTACAGTCCCCCCCGTGCCCCCCCACCCTATGTCTGCCAATCGTAATGCCCCTTTTACCCTCTTATCCCTCCCTTCCCACCCATCTCCCCAGTCCCTTTCCCTTTGGTAACTGTTAGTCCATTCGTGGGTTCTGTGAGTCTGCTGCTGTTTTGTTCCTTCATTTCTTTTTTCTTTGTTCTTATACTCCACATATGAGTGAGATCATTTGGTACTTGTCTTTTTCGGCCTGGCTTATTTCACTGAGCATAATACCCTCCAGCTCCATCCATGTTGTTGCAAATGGTAGGATTTGTTTTTTTCTTATGGCTGAATAATATTCCATTGTGTATATGTACCACATCTTCTTAATCCATTCATCTACTGATGGGTACTTAGGTTGCTTCCATTTCTTGGCTATTGTAAATAGTGCTGCAATAAACATAGGGGATGCACCACCTCTTCTTTATCCATTCATCTACTGATGGACACTTAGGTGGCTTCCATTTCTTGGCTATTGTAAATAGTGCTGCGATAAACATAGGGGTGCATCTGTCTTTTTCAAACTGTGCTGCTGCATTCTTAGGGTAAATTCCTAGGAGTGGGATTCCTGGGTCAAATGGTACTTCTATTTTGAGTTTTTTGAGGAACCGCCATACTGCTTTCCACAATGGTTGAACTAATTTGCATTCCCACCAGCAATGTCGAAGGGTTCCCCTTTCTCCACATCCTCGCCAACATTTGCTGTTCTTTGTGTTTTGGATGTTGGCCATCCTCACTGGTGTGAGGTGATATCTCATTGTGGTTTTAATCTGCATTTCTCTGATGATTAGCGATGTGGAGCATCTTTTCATGTGCCTGTTGGCCATCTGAATTTCTTTTTTAGAGATGTGTCTATTCATGTCCTGTGCCCATTTCTTAATTGGGTTATTTGCTTTTTGTTTGTTAAGGTGCGTGAGTTCTTTGTATATTTTGGATGTCAACCCCTTATCGGATATGTCATTTATGAATATATTCTCCCACACTGTAGGATGTCTTTTTGTTCTACTGCTGGTGTCCTTTGCTGTCCAGAAGCTTTTCAGCTTGATATAGTCCCACTTGTTCATTTTTGCTTTTGTTTCCCTTGCCCCGGGAGATATGTTCATAAAGAAGTCGTTCATGTTTATGTCCAAGAGATTTTTGTCTATGTTTTTTTCTAAGAGTTTTATGGTTTCATGACTTACATTCAGGTCTTTGATCCACCTTGAGTTTACCATTGTGCATGGGGCTAGACAATAGTCCAGTTTCATTCTCTTACATGTAGCTGTACAGTTTTGCCAACACCCGTTACTGAATAGGCTGTCATCTTCCCATTGTATATCCAAGGCTCCTTTATCAAATATTAGTTCACTGTATATGTTTGGGTTAATGTTTGGATTTTCTATTCTGTTCCACTGGTCTGTGGGTCTGTTTTTGTGCAAATACCAAATTGTCTTGATTACTGTGGCTTTGTAGTAGAGCTTGAAGTCAGGGAGCGTAATTCCCCCTGTTTGATTCCTCCTTCTCAGGATTGCTTTGGCTATTCAGGGTCTTTTGTTGTTCCATATGAATTTTAGAATTATTTGTTCCAGTTCATTGAAGAAAGCTGTTGGTAGTTTGATAGGTATTGCATTGAATCTGTAGATTGCTTTAGGTAGTATTGCCATTTTGACAATATTTATTCTTCCTAGCCAAGAGCATGGGATGCATTTCCATTTGTTAGTGTCCTCTTTAATTTCTCTTAGGAGTGTCTTATAGTTTTCAGAGTACAGGTCTTTCACTTCCTTGGTTAGGTTTATTCCTAGGTATTTTATTCTTTTTGATGCAACTGTGAATGGAATTGTTTTTCTGATTTCTCTTTCTGTTAGTTCATTGTCAGTGTATAGGAAAGCAACAGATTTATGTGTGTTAATTTTGTATCCTGCAACTTTGCTGAATTCAGATATTAGTTCTAGTAGTTTTGGAGTGGAGTCTTTAGGGTTTTTTATGTACAGTATCATGTCATCTGCAAATAGTGACAATTTTACTTCTTCTTTACCAATCTGGATGCCTTGTATATCTTTGCTTTGTCTGATTGCCGTGACTAGGACCTCCAGTCCTATGTTGAATAACAGTGGAGAGAGTGGGCATCCCTGTCTTGTTCCCGGTCTTAGATGAAAAGCTTTCAGCTTCTCGCTGTTAAGTATGATGTTAGCTGTGGGTTTGTCATATATGGCCTTTATGATGTTGAGGTACTTGCTGTCTATACCCATTTTGTTGACAGTTTTTATCATGAATGGATGCTGAATTTGGTCAAATGCTTTTTCAGCATCTATAAGTGATCCCATTTCTTAAATAATTATAGGACTGTTCAGCTTTCCTGTTTCTTCTTGAGTCAATTTTCTTTATTGTGGTAAAAACTACATAAAAAATGTTTACCATATTCATTTTTAAGTGTACAGTTTAGTAGTGTTAAAAGTATACTCACCTCCAGGACCTTTTCATCTTGCAAAACTGAAACTCTATAACCATTAAACAACTTTCCTTTTCCCCCTCCTTGCAGCCCCTGTCACCTAGCATTCTGCTCTCTGTTTCTATTAATTTGGCTACTTTAGATACCTCATATAAGTGGAATCATACAGCACTTGTCTTTTGTGACTGGGTTATTTCACTTGGCACAATATCCTCAGGGTTCTTCCATGTTATAGCACACAGGAGGATGCTTCCTTTTAAAGGTGGGATACTATTCCATTGTATATATATACTACATTTGTTCATCCATTCATCAGTTGATGGACATTTAGATTGGCTATTGTGAATAGTGCTGCCATGAACATGGATATGTAAACAGTTCTGCTTTCAGCTCTTTTGGATATGTATACCCAGAAATGGGATTGCTGGATCACATGGTAATTCTATTTTTAATTATTTGAGGAACCCCCATATCATTTTCCATGGAAGTTGCATCATTTTACAATCCCACCACTAGTGCACAACATTTCCAGTTTCTCCCCATCCTTGCCAACATCTGATATTTTTTAGGCTTTATTTTTCATAGTAACCATCCTAATGGATGTAAGGTGATATCTTATTGTGGTTGTGATGCCGGGGTTCTTGTTCATGAAGCCGAAGAATGAGCTTAGCAGACAGGCAAGGTAGAAGAGCAAGGTACAGGCTTTTATTTAGAAATAAAGTGAAAGGACAGAGCTCCCGGCTCACACCAGGAGGGGACAAGAGAGTTGGGGGTGGTGCGTTGTCTAGGGGTTTTATAGGCAGATGAGGAGTTTTCGAGAACATGAAAAAAGCTTAGGGGTGTGGATCTGCTAAGTGGTGTCTGAATATCTAGAATTAACTTAACACAAGGAATTTCCTGCCTGACCTTTTTTTTGGGGGGACACCTGCATCCTGGTCTAGGAGCATATGAAACAAGGCCACCTGCTCAGCCTGACCCCAAGGTGAGCTGAGGCATTGTTTGCTAAAGAGTAAGGTAAGTGCAATCTTATCTTTAAGGTGGAATCCTTCTTGCCTTTTATTATGCTGTTTACAGCTGGGTCTGCATGCTAAATTAGTTGCCAAGTTTGCAAAACCACCCCATCAGATCTGAAAGAGGAAAGACAGCACATAGGCCTGGGCCTCTTAGCATGCTAAAGTGAATCTTACACGTGATTACAAATGATTAGCTTAATAAAAACATGGGGTACTCTTCTTTATCTGGGGAATATTAACTGATCTTACTGAAGAATGACCCTAAAGCTTAATGTTTAACACAGAGTTTTGGAAGGGGGTTTCCTTGCATGTAGTTACATTGCTCTGAGTGCAAATATCCTGCCTTGCTTTTTCCAGAGGCCCTCCCCCTACTCTGTCTAAGCCCATGGTTCCTGTCTCAGGCGTGATTTACATTTCTTGATGATTAGTGATATTGAGCATCTTTTCATGTACTTGTTGGCCATTTGTATACCACCATCTTTGGAGTAATGTCTATTCAAGTCCTTTGACCATTTAATCAGGTAACTTGATTTTTTTGCTATTGAGTTGTAGGACTTCTTTATATATTCTGGATATTAACCTCTTATCAGATACATGATTTGCAAATATTTTCTCCTATTCTGTAGGACGCTTTTCCATTCTGTGGATTATGTCCCTTGAGGAACAAAAGTTTTAAATTTGATGTAGTCCCACTTGTCTATTTTTGCGTCTGTTGACTGTGCTTTTGGTGGTGTTTCCAAGAAGTGATTGCCAAGTCCAATTTCATGAAGGTTTTCCCCTGTTTCTTTCTAGGAGTTTTATAGTTTTAGGTCTTACATTTAGATCTTTAATCCATTTTGAGTTGATTTTCATAAGTGGTGTAAGATAAGGGTCCAACTTCATTCTTTTGCATGTGGATATCCAGTTTTCCCAGCACCATTTGTTGAAGAGACTGTCCTTTACCCATTGAATGGTCTTGGCACCCTTGTCAAAGATCATTTGACCCTTTATGTCAGGGTTGATTCTGGTCTCTCTATTCTGTTCCATTGGTCTGTTTGTCTGTCTTTATACGTGTACCATGCTGTTTCAATCCCTGTAGCTTTGTAACATGTTTTGAGGTCATGCTATGTGAGTCTTCCAACTTTGTTCTTCTTTTTCAGAATTGTTTTGGCTATTTGGGATCCCTTGAGATTCTGCATGAATTTTAGGATTAATTTTCTTATTTTGAGTCTATTTTTGATAAACAGTATTTTCCTACGAATATGCCCATTTTGTTGAAGTACCAAATTTATTAGGATAAAGTCTTTTGGTTTTTAGTACAAAATTTGGTAGGTCACAACCAGATGAAATGCTTAATATTCAGCTATTTTTGACCTATAAAGATGGCAGTTTCATCTTATTCAAACTAATACATACAAAAGAGTACACACCACTTATATGAACTGTTTAGAGAATGATGATAAAGTGCTACACATATGTCCATCGACTGAAGGAAAACATTCCCAGTGCCTTTGAAGTCCCCATATATCCTCTCCCTCCGTTGACAGAGGCATCTGCTATCCTTCCCTTTCCTTACTTTTCTTTATGCTTGTCCCAAATATGAATTACCCTAAGCAATGTATTATTTAGTTTTGTATTTTTTGAACTTTATATAAATGGAATCACACCAGATGTATTTTTCTATAACTTATTGTTTTAATTCCATTTACAATTGTGATACGCATCCAAGTTGATCATATAGCTGTAGTTTATTCATTTTTATTGATGAATAGTTTTCCACCATATGACTGTAATACAGTTCATTTATTCTCCTCTTATTGGCCACTTGGGTTGTTTCTAGCTTTCACCTATTATAAATAATGCTGCAGTGAACGGTTTGTACATGTGATCTGGTGTATTTATGAAATGCCTTCTCTAAAGTGTGCCCAGGAATGATACTGTTAGGTCATAAATATGTCTTGACTCTACTAGATAATGCCAAATTGTTTTTCAAAGTGGTTGTACCAGTTTACATCCCCCGTCCACCCCTGCAGTGTCTGAGTTCCTGCTACTCCATATCAATGCCAATACTTAGTATTGTCAGACTTTTAAATTTCTGCCATTCAGCAGGAATAAAAGGATATGTCACTGTGCCTTTAATTTGTATTTCCACAGACCTTCTATTCTAACTCACCAGAGAGTAAAGTCTGGTCTTCTGCATGAGATGGAGCAAAGATGTGAGCACCTAGCAGTTTATTCTGTGTGTGTGTGTTTATAATTTATAAATATGTTTTACATATTAATATACATTTGTACATATGTATTTATTGAAATCTATTTGATCTAGCAGTTTCTTACACAGACTTGCAATTGATCCTTCTGTTCCCTCCCCCACTCTCAACCATACATGCACATATTTTTCCTTCTGAGATATCTGGTGCCTCCAATTCTTGTGCAAGGCGGCTGTTCTAAAAGCTTACACTGGTCTCCTAAATCACTTATTTTTCCATCTGTTTCCCAGCTCCCAAACTTTTCTTGGTAGGTACTCTTCTCATTTCCTGTAGTGAATTTATTCCTTTTTACGTGTGTTTTGCCTGCAGTGTCATACTCATGCCGTTTGAGAAGGAGGACTATGCCCGGGTCCAGGCTCCCATTACATTGGGACGGGCTGTCCTATCTCTTGCCCTTCCTCACATTGTCTACATGTACAGCCTCTACTCTCATTCTTGCCAGAGGCTTGTCTTACTCATATCAAAGAACTCATTTCATTTGGTTTCTCACTCATTTCCGCTGCCTTCTTGATCTCCTTCCTTCCACTTGCCTTGCGTCGATCCTTCTGTGGTTCTCATCACTTCCTGAGCTGGCGCTCATCTTACTCGTTTCGTTTTAAGGCCACACAGGCCCTCCCAAGGACTTGCCTGGGCTACATCCCGCATGTTTGCAAGTGTAGTGTTCTCACGGCTCAGTTCTGTTCCTATATTTTCGTTAGAATTCTTCTGGGACCAATCAGTTATTTGGAAGGTTATTTTTAAATGTAAATTTGTTAATTTAAATTTCCGGACACATAGAAGGCCTTCATTTTAGTTTTATTATAGATTTATGATTTTATTATATCACAGTTTGAGGACATGATTTGTATGATACCAATTCTTCTAGTATTTGTTGAGATTTGTTTTGTGGCCTAGGACATGGTGAGTTTTGGTAAACGTTCAAGGTGAACTTGAAAAGAATGTGTAGTCTGTAGATTTGGGATGTCCATTAATCAAGCTTGTTCAACTTTCCCTGTATACTTACTAGTTTTCTCTGCTTGCGCTGCCAATTGCAGTGATGGTGTAATTTATTGTGGTGAATTTACTAATTTATTAATTTTCCCTTTACTGCTTTATTGTTTGACATGGATTTGCAGCTCTATCACTAGGCAGATGCACACACATTCAGAATGGTTAATGGTTCTGAATGAATTACTTCTTTAATTATTATGCAGTGACCTCTTTTATTCCTAATAATGACTGATGCCCTGAAATCTGCTTTGTCTGATATTTTATTTCTCTTCACTAACTTCTTTTTGGGTGGTATTTAACAGGTATGGCTTTTTCCATCTGTATCAAGTAGGGTTTGGTGGAGGACAACACAACCATTCTAGCTACGCAAGTTTTTTTTTCCAAACGTACATCACAGTGGTTCAACAGTCCCCCTACACCGCCCAGTCCCCTTCCCCTTGGTAACCACTAGTCACTTCTAAGTGTTTGAGTCTAATGCTCTGTTTTTGTTTTGCTTTGTTTTTATGTTCCACAAATAAGTGAAATCATACAGTATTGGTCCTTCTCTGCCTGGCTTATTTCACTGAGCATAATACCCTCTAGCTCCATCCATGTTGTTGCAAATGGCAGGATTTCTTTTCTTTTTATGGCTGAATAATATTCCATTATGTATATGTACCACCTCTTCTTTGCATTCCCCCCAGCAGTGTAGGAGGGTTCCCTTTTCTCCACATCCTCGCCAGCATTTGTTGTTGCTTGTGTTTTGGATGTTGGCCATCCTCACTGGTGTGAGGTGATATCTCATTGTGGTTTTAATCTGCATTTCTCTGATGATTAGCGATGTGGAGCATTTTTTCATGTGTCTGTCGGCCATTTGTATTTCTTCTTTGCAGAAGTGTCTGTTTAGGTCCTCTGCCTACTTTTTGACCAGGTTAATGGTTTTTTGGGTGTTGAGGCATATGAGTTCTTTATATATTTTGGATATTAGCGCCTTATCAGATGAGGCATTTATGAATATGTTCCCCGACAGCTATGTAAGTTTTTTTTTTTAAGGGATTTGTTATCAGATAGGGATAATGTACACTATCTTGGGAGAACATGGAGCAACTCCCACCTCTCCTGGACTCGGGAATGAATCTTAACCTCAAACTTCAGATACAGTGCAGGTACGGTATTCTCCCATCCTCCAGGTGAAACCCCAAGCACCTCACCAGGCTTTCTCCATGTATGTCAACCAGCACCTGCCTCTTTGCTGGCCAATGTCCCCTCAGAGGTCCTCCAGCCTAGAGCTCTAGTCCAAGTTGCACATTCCTAGTGCCAACCACCTACTGATCATTTCTGCTGGGGCTGCAGCCTGGGTCCAGCAAATGGGCAGGAGGCAGCACTTTCTCCCTGACTTGATCCTTCGGAGAAGAGTGCTACTGCCCACCCAGCTATTCAAGCCGGAACCCAGGGGCCACCTTGACTCCTCCCCACCAGTCTGACCCCTGCCCACGCCTGTTGATTTTTTTCTAATCTTACTCTGATATGTCTGGGATTTCAGGCCTCAGTGTGTCTTGCCTGGGCTGCTTCAGGTGGTGTGCTTGCTTGTGCCTGTCTGTCCATCAATAACCTCTTATTATCTCATCTGCCATCTGTATTATTTATCCTCTATCACCAACCAGTCAATGTGTTATCTATTTTTGAAGTGAAATTCACATAAAATTAACCCATTTAAAGTGTACAATTCAGTGGCAGTACATAGTACTGTGCAAACATCACCTCTATAGTTCCAGCACATTCTCATCACCCAAAAGGAAACCTTTTACCCATTAAGCAGTCACTCTCCATTTACCCCAAACCCAGCCCCTGATCTCTGTAGATTTACCTGTTCCAGACATTTCATATAAATGACATCATATGGTCTTTTGCATCTTTCATTTTTTTTTTTCCTGGTTGGGCTTCATTTTTATTTATTTATTTATTTATTTATTTATTTATTTATTACAATTTATTTTGGTATCATTAACCTACAGTTACATGTGGAGTATTATGGTAATTAAACTACCCCTTTCATCAGGTCCCCCCCCCACCAACCCCATTACAGTGCATCTTCCATTTTTATAGCTGAATAATATTCCATTGTGCAGGTAGACCACATTCTGTCCATTCAAGTTGATGAACAGGTTGTTTCCCACTTTTTGGCTATCATAAATAGGACTGCTAGGAACATTCATGTGTATGTTTTTGATTGAACACATTTTCAGTTCTCTTGGATCTAAGCCCAGGAGTGGAAGTGCTGGGTTATATGGGAACTCCATGCCTAGCTTTCCAGGACCCACCACACTGTTCTCCACAGTGGCTGCCTCATTTCCATTCCCACCAGCAGTGGATGAGGGACTAGCTGTGTGCTTTGCCTCCCTCTGAATTACCCTCCACACAGCCTGCTTTAAACGTAACTTCATGTTGTTTCCATCCTGCCGCAAACTCTTCAGTGGCTTCTTGCTGCCTCTGGAGTAAGCCCAGGCTCTTCAGCACGGCCCCGGCCCCTCCCTCCCCCGCATTCATTATCGGCACCCTGCATCTTGGTCCTGACTCAGCCCTGGGCCTTTGTGCAAGTGTTCTCTCTTCCTAGAAGGTCTAGAACCACTTCTTCCCCTCTGGCCCCATTGCCTGGCCGGATCAGGACTCCTCCTCCTCCATGTCCCCTCCATGTCCCACCAGCACATGGTATCTCCCTGAGGCTCCCCATGCAGACATCAGTCCCCTCCTCCCTAGCCCAGCACTGGCCCCACGGGTGGCCAGAGTCCTATTTGTGCTCAGCCGGTATTTCTGTGAGATGCTGTTGCCTGAATGCCCTCTGCACTGCCAGGTCAGCCATCCTTGCTGCACCGCCCCGGCTACCCGCCTCCACCATAAAAGAGGCCCGGAGTCAGGACTGTACTTCCCATGGAAAGATTTTACTTAGGGACCAAGGGACGTTCTCCGGCCGGAGGGCTGAGGGCCCAGAAAGGCACATGGCGGCAGTGGGGTTTCCCTCTCTGGTGGGGGCTGGCCTTGCAGACAGCTCCCTCCCTCCCGACCCCTCTTTGGCACTGAGCTGGGCACACTGGTGGCCTCACGCCTGGCAGCCCCAGTATCCATCTCCCTCTCCAGCTGGCCTGGGGACCCCCCTCCCTGCCCCCCGTGCTGGCTGGCAGTGTAGGCTGGTGGGGTGCTGTGAGGGGCTGGCTCAGAGGCTGGGCCAGCCTCGGAAAGGTTGTGGCCTGGGTCCTCGCCCTTGGTGGTAGGGTGTTCACATTGGTAATGGAGATGGCTACAAACAGGAATCTAATAAATTACCTTGTAGAAGAGAGAAGGCTGGGGACTGAGAGGGACAAAGACTACGTTCTTATCATCACTCCCTGGGCAATGCTCCTCAGGATAACTGGTAGGGAGAGGGGCACAGGCAGGCCCTGTCTGGCTGTGGGACAAGAGCCTCAGAGAGCCTCTCAGGTGGTAGCCGTAGGGCGATGGACTGTGGGGTTTCTGAGGGACTGAAGAGGAGGGAACGAGGGAGACTTCAGTCTCAGAGGGTGGTGCTCCACAAGGGCCCAGGCTCAGCACAGGCTGGGAGCAGCGTGGCCTGGGGCTACCTCCGTCCCTCTCCCCAGGAAGGGCCTCAGCCACACTTCCCAGGTCACAGTTATGGCAGGACAGGGAAGGGGGCACAGCGGACAGGCATGCGGTTTTGCTGGCAGTGCTCTAGGTAGCATTGGCCTGTGGCCAGGAGGCCTGAGAGGAGATAAAGGCATGCAGGGCGGGCCTGCGGTGGGGCTGGGGGTGGGGCTGCTGGGCAGGCGCTCTTTCCTTCATGTGATCCAAAGGTCCAGGGAGGGCTGGGGGCCAAGGGCCAAAAGCCAAGGCCCTCTGTCAAGTGGCAGCGCCCTGCAGGTCCCCGGGGCCTGGGCCTAGGATCTGGCAGAGCTCCTGGAGGCGCCGCTGCACCTTCGGGATGCCTGCCAGCTGCTGCTCAAGCCTCTGTTTCTCCTCAGTCAGGCTCAGGCGGGCGGCTGAATCCAGTTTCTCGAACTTCCAGCCGCCCTCCCCATCAAACTGTAGTGAGTGTGTGTGGTACTTCCTGGTCGGAGGGGAACAGGAATGGGGGTACAATGGCTGTTCAGCAGGAGACACTTGCCAGGCCTGTGAGGGCCTCCTGCCCCTCCAATGGCAGCGCTGCCCCCTTCCCAGCCGTCAAGCTCTGAAGGTGTCCAATGCAGGAAGGGTGCTCCCTCCCCTCAAGTCTGGGTGGGAAGGGTGGACACCTACCACAGGGAGGGTCGGTGGGTGATGGAAAGCAGGGCGATGCCTGCATCCTTGGCTGCCTGGAAGATCTTGCCTTCCACGTCAATGCTCACGGCGCTGGTACATTCATCCAGGAGGGCATACTTGGGCCTTGGGGGTGGGGGCCGAGTGGGCAAGGTTGTGGACCCTCCTTTGCCGAACCTCTGGCCCGCTTCCCTGACTCCTTGTGGCCTAGCCCCTGCTGGGCCTTAAGACAGGGCCCAGCCTCCTAGTGGTGACCACTTGAGGAAGCTCTGCAGAGTGTGTGCGCTGGGCAGGCTCCTGAGCTCCCCACCCAGCACTCCCCAGAGCAACGAGGCTGCCGCTTTGTCCCTGGCCCTGCCACTCCGGTCGGCACAGCTCACCTGTGGTAGAACATTCGGGCCATGCCAATCCTTTGCTTCTCACCCCCCGACAGCACGTCCTTCCAGTCACACACGGATTCCCAACCTGGGCAGGGACAAGGGGGCTCTGTTCAATTCAACAAGGACTGGGCAGTGTCTGCAGGGGGCCCAGGCCCAGTGGGCATGGAGGGAGGGCCTGGGGTTGCTCAGGAGAGGCAGGGGGATAACCAAGAGTGAAGATGGTTGGCTGCTCAGTGTGTGTGACTCTGTCTTTAGGTGATACTTCCATAGTCAAAGACGAATTGCGACCACAACTCTGTACTTCTGAGAAAAGACAGGTGAAGTCATGACTCCCAGCACCTCAATAGCGGTGACTGCACTTGGTCTTTGCAGGTGTAATCAAGTTAAAATGGCATCATTTGGGTGGGCCCTGATCCAGCATGACAGGCATCCTTATCAAAAGGGGAAACAAGGACACAGACACGTGCAGAGGGAAGGTGATGTGAAGACACGGGGAAGACGGCCATCCACAAGCCAAGGAGAGGCACGCCCTTCCCTCCTGGTCCTCCGAAGGAACTGACCCCGCCCACACCCTGATCCTGGACTTCTGGCCTCGGGAACTGGGACACACGCCTTTCTGCTGTTCAAGTGTGTGGTGCCTCCTTACAGCAGCCCCAGCAGATCCACACAGGACCTAACAGGGTGTTAACAAAGAGCCGGCCAACGCTTCCATCCTTGGGCAGCAGATGGTCATGGCAGAGCCCCCCTGCTGGCTGGACTGGTCTCTCCAGAAGGCTTCTCCCCAGCAGGCACCAGGCCTTGGTGTCAGTGCCTCATGCCAGCACCTTGGCAAGGCTCACCTTGGATGAGCAGAAATGGCACCTCGCCTGCCACCTCCTCTCTGCCTTCCCATGGGACTAAAAATTTTGGCAGGGCATGTGGCGATGCACAAAGAAACCCCCACACCCTCTGGCTGGCCTTGACGTGAGGTGTGACCATGTGACTGAATTCTGGCCAATGGGGTATAAGTGTAACTGTTATGTAGCAGCTTCTGGAACTTTCCTAAAAAGATAGATGGTGCGTACCCTTTGTCCCCCACTGTCCCCCCACTTCCTTCATCCTATGGCCTGGGATGTGATGTGATTGCTGAAGCAGCCATCTTGGGACTATGAGGTGACTGGGGGAAAGAGGCCACACATAGCAGAGAAAGCAAGGGGCCTTCAGAGAGCAGGACTGCACCCACCACACGTGTCCTGCCTTCCTCAGGATTTTTATGTCACAATAAAATAAACTGGTGAATGATTACACAGTAAGATAAACTGTTGTGGGGTTGGCCCTGTTACTCACAGCTGAACTCAATGTCAGGGGATGGGGATGGTCGGCCTCAGGGACCCTGGGCACTTGGTGCCATGAAGGGGAGGAGAAGGGCACACTCCAAGGCTGAGGGTGGCCAGAGCAAAAGAGGGCTGTCAGCCAGGGGCAAGCTGGGGGTGAGGCTCCAGAATGAGCATGGCAAGCAGGTGGGCCCAGGAGGGTCTGCCACGGAATCCAGCACCTGCAGCCCCTTTCTGATGCAGGCGACAGCACCTGGGAGGAAACTTCACGGATCATCTGCCATTTCCTGAAAACCCCCTATGGATCCTCAGCGGAGATGTTTCGTTTAATGCTGGCGCTAAGGAAGGGACTGGTATCCAACCCCTTTTACAGATGCAGAGCATCTCAAGAGGTGAGGTCTTTGCTCTGGCCAAGCTGCCTCTACTGAGCCTAAGCAGGAAGTGGAACCCTGCTGCTCAGACTTCAGCAGGAAAATCTGAGTCCCGCCCTGCCCTTGGTCCCTCCCTGCGGTAGGCCCGCCCTCTCCTCCTCCCCTCCAGGCGCAGTGGGCATTTGCAGACAAACCTGATCAGCCTCTGACCATCACCTTCTCTTGCCACTAGCCTGTCCCTCCCTCCTTCCATCTCCTTCTCAGGCGCAAGCCAGAAACGCACGCACTCCTTCTGCCTCTGCCTCTGCTGCCAGCCCTCCGCGCAGGCACCCTGCACTCACTGCCTCCCCTCAGCTGCCCGGCCCACGCCCACTGTCTGTCTTCTTACTGAAATGTGCAACTAACCTGTCACGTCCCTGCCTGCAGCCTTCCAAGGGTTTCCTGCCTGGCTCTCAGGGCCCCAGCACCCGAGTCCCAGAGCCCAGAGAGGGCATCCTGGTCCCTAATGGTGAGCACTCCCATGAACACCCCCTGCCATACCTGGCCTCCCTTCCCTAGTGCACTCAGGTCACCTGAGGCCACCTGCTTACTATTGGTCCTCACCAGTAGGCAGGGCTCTCTGGGGCACCTGGCACTGTGGACTCCTGGACAGCGGGTACTCTTCATCCCTGGGAGGCCAAGAGGGAAGCAGGGGCAGGAGTGGAAGCAGGTTCCCTGGGCTGACTCTTGGGACAAAGGGCCGCCAACTGATTGGCTCTTACCTCCTTCCCGCTGCAGGATGTGGTTAAGGTGCACGATGTCCAGAATGGCTTCCAGGTGCTGCTCCGAATAGCCCTTCCTTCGCATGTCCTCCACAGAGTCTGGGTAGATCACTTGGTCACGCAAGGAGCCCACGGACATGTAGGGCCTGTGGGAAAGCCACGTGTCCACTGAGGGAAGGGCCAGCCCTGCTGCCAGTGCCCTATGCCTGAGTGGGCTCTGTCTGGGTCCTGGTGGCTGGAGACCCATCACAGGCACGCCAGGCAGTGCTCACACCAGCCCCCATGCATGCACACCACATACTGAGCACACAGCCATTGTGTACGCAGGGGCACACATGCATACCTCACAGCACCTTCGCGTATATGCTCACACATACCACACACACTCCCTCCTCCCACCCCTGGCATGCACACACCCCTTTTGTACACACACCACACAGTTATAAAACTGCCAGGTGAGCAGGATGGGGTGGGGTGGCAGGTGGAGGCACCACAACCCCTTGACTCTGAGGACAGCATCATGTCCTCTCCTGAAGTCCCAAACTCTGCCCTCCCCTGGGTGTCAGATCCCCCAGCTGGGATGGGGCAGCGGTAGAGCTGGGGGCCTGATTCTTTCCCTCACAGCCCTGGCCTGCTGGGCAGGCACCCTGATGGCCCGCACTCACCTCTGAGGGATGTAGAACATGCGCTGGGGCGGGGGCTTGTACAGCACACCACCGTATGTGGGCCAGAGCCCGCCAAGGATCCGGAACAGAGAACTCTTGCCGCAGCCATTGGGGCCCGTGATGAGCAGGTGCATGCCTTCTTCTACCTGTGAGGCCAGCAGCTGTGGGGCCCGGACTCAGGGGTGGGGCCTCCCTCCTCTCACCTGGGCCTACACCCAGGTACATGCTGAGACCGGCAGCTAGGCCATTTGCACTCTTCTGGTTAAGGGATGGCAGGGCCTGGGGCATAAGGTCCAGTGTCCAGAGCCCTAACTTAACTCCTGTTTGGGGCCCCTGCCTGTCCCCTAGGGCCCCAATACGTGCCAGAGAACATGGGACCAGCACAAGAAAGGCCTATGCTGCCATGGCCAAATGAATGGCTGCATGCCCCAGGAAGTCAGTGCCAACCCTCCATCCCATGCCACCCACTTCACTGGGAGTCCAAGAATGCTGGCCTCTCTGGCACAGTCGCTTTCCCGTAGAAACTGTCCCAGGAAAGGCACTCGCTGTCTTCAGGGCCTTAGCTGGATAGTACAAACCCCCAAAGTCTGGTCACTTCCCCACTCCCATGGCCCTCTCATTGCCTCCACGGGTGCCAGCAGGCCATGGAGATGCTGCTGGGATTCCTGGGCTCAGCGTCAGGGGCCTCACGCTCCCCAGTTAGCTGAGTACATGATGCCCAGCTGCTGGAGGGAAAAGGGTGGCCTGAGCTTGGAGTCAGTGTGCAGGGAGGAGGGGGTCAGAGGGCAGGGAGACCGCCATCCTCAGGGGGATGGGGAGAACATGGGGCAGGGAGTCCAGACACTTGGGGCACAGCTTCTGCACTCCTAACCCACTAGTACCATGCTAAGTACCCACATCTCTGTGTGTGATGTGACAGCAACACTACTGTTCTCCCAGCTTCCCTTGGTCAGTGTTATGGGCTGACCTGTGCCCCCAGGGTCACGTGCTGGAGCCCTAACGCTGGGACCACAGAGTTTCATCTTATTTGGAAATAGAGGTTTTGCAGATGCAATTAGTTTCATTTAGATGAGGTCGTCCTGGACTGGGCTGGGCCCCTAATCCAATATGACTGGTGTCCTTATAAAAAGGGAACATTTGTACCCAGACATACACACAAGGAGAATGCCACGTGAAGATGAAGGCAGAGATCAAAGCAAAGCTTCTAGGAGCCAAGGAATGCCAACAATGGCCAGTAACCCATAAGAAGCTGGGGAAGACCTGGGACAGATTCCCCCTTAGCACCCTCAGAAGGCACCCTGATTCGGACTTGTGGGAGGGACACTTCTGTTTGAATCCTTTGCTTTGCGGTCCTTTAGGGCTCGACCTGATTTACTTCCGGTTCCCAGTGCCCAGTCCCTGGAGTTCAGGGACTACTGGCTGAATGAATGAATGAATGAACGACTCTCACTTCTTCCCCTGCTACCCTATCCCCAGGTCTCCCGTTCACCCCCTCCCTTCCCAACCCTGTCCAAAGCCCTGGCTGGAGGTATAAGGGACTGTCGGATGTTGGCCACCAGGACTTCCTCTCCCCAGAGAGTCTGTGTAGTGGCTGAGAGCCCTCCCAGTGGGCCAGGCTTTTCCCAGCACCCACACCTGCACTGGGGACTTCTCAGCAGAGGGGCCCTAAGCCCAGGTCAGTGGAGCTAAACCAGAGTACCCAAGGCCTGGGCTTTCTGGAAACTATAAGGCCAGGAACCCTTGGGTGACCCTTGGCCAACCCTGCTAATTGCTAGTCTTTTATCAGCTCTGACTCCACTGTCCCAGGACTAATAGTCAGTGACACGTTGGTCTTTCACCCTGACCTTGGGCCACCTGCCACACAGATCTGGGGACAACAGCTACCAACAATATAGGAGGGCTGAAGCTTGCCAGTACAGCAGGCCAGGCCCTGGGCCCCACGGCCCAGTCCAGCTCAGGCCAGCCCACCCTGCACTTCTGGGTCAGGTGCCCCTCCCTGGCCCACTCAACCTACCCTGATATTGAGGCTGGCCACCACCACCTCTCCTGTGGGCGTGATGATGGGGATGTTCTCACAAACAATCCCCTGCTCCACATCCACTACTTGGCCTGGAGAGAGAAGGCAAGGGAGGGAGGGAGGGAGCAGCGGCTGTCCCTCTGCCTTCTGGTGAGTTCTGCATGTCACTGTGTGGTCTGGGGCCCCCTGGGAGTAGAGCAGGTCTTCCTACAAGATGATTCCCCACCAGCGTCTGCTGCTGTGCTCTGGCTGCTGAGGGGCAAAGCTGTTTCTCTGGCCTCTGGAACCACAGCATCCCAGCCCCAACTGTAGCGTTGACCTTCCTCTGCTGCCCAAATGGGCAAGTGAGCCCCTCCACCCAGGGGCCACAGTCCCCTCTTTGGCAAAGAGAACTCCCAGCCAGAACACTGGAAGGACCTGGGTGAGTGAGTGAGGGGGTTGGACAGCAGTGACTCTCTGGGAGGGAAGGCTGGGGGAGTCCCAAACCCCCAGGGAGCTCTCTCCAGGGCCCAGCTCGAAGACCTTGCCCTTACCTCGGACCTGCAGGGGCCCCTCCACACGGACACCAGACCTCACCGTGGCCCCAGAGCCCGCTGGACCGTCCTCTGGCTCCCCAGGCCTCTTGAAATGGCAGTGCTGGACATCTTCAAATACCTGGAACATCTCGTGCACCCGGGCTGTGTACCCAGCCAGTTCTGTCACCTGTGGGGAGGGTGGTCGTGGCTCAGCCCCTGCCAGCCAGGGTTGAGCTGGGGGGGGGGTCTGGCAGCGGCGGGGACCAGACGAGGGGGCACACCTCCTTGTAGGATGACATGATCCGCTCGATGGCGTCTGCAGCAGCTGTGAGGAGGTTGCGGGCAATGGTGAAGGCTTCCGTGCGCTCACTCACCAGCTCCTCCTCCCGCATCTCCAGCGTTGCCTTCTTCACCGCCTCAGAATCTGCAGGTGGAAAAAGTGCGATATCACAACTGACCCACTGCAAGAAAGACAAGTTTCTGTAGCAAATGGCGCTGGGTACACACACAACAGAATGGCCCCTATGTCCCATCACACACACACGCTAACTCAAAGTGGAACACTGGCTGCATGGAAGAGCTAAGACTGCAAAACTCTTAGAAGAAAGCAGGGGTGAATTTTTGTGACCTGGGATTAGGTATGGCTCCTTTAATATGACACCAAAAGCACAGGCAACAAAAGGAAACCAGATAAATGAGCTTCATTAAAATTAAAAACCTGTTGGTGGGGGGGACCTGGTGAAGGGGGGAGTTCAATCATCACGGTATTGCTCATGTAATTGTAGGTTAATGATACTAAAATAAAATAAATTATTAAAAAAAAAAAATTAAAAACCTGGGCACACCAAAAGAAACCATCGAGAAAGTAAAAAGACAACCTACGACCTGGGAGAAAATGTCTGCAAATCATGTATCTGATAAGCATTTGATATCCGGAATATAAAGGACTTTCCCAATTCAACAGCAAAGATATAAACAACCCAATGAAACAATGGGCAAAGGATCCAAATAGATCCTTTCTATTGGATATCTGAGATCTACAAATGGACAGTAAGTATATGAAAAGATATTCACTGTGGTTGGTCACCTGAGAAATACAAATCAAAATCTCAGTGAGATCCCACTTCACTCCCACGGGGGTAGCTATAATTAAAAAGAGATAGTAACAAGTATTGGTGAGGAAGTGCAGAAAGTGGAGCCCCATACACTGCTGGGGGGAATATAAAGTGGGGCAGCCACTGTGGAGAACAATCTGGTAGTCCCTCAAGAAGTTAAACACAGAGTTAATACAGGAGCCAGCAATTCTACTCCCAGGTATATAGCTAAGAGAAACAAAAGCATACATCCATGCAAAAACTTGCACACAGGTGATCGTAACAGCCAAAAGGTGGAAACAACCCAAATGTCCATCGACAGATGAACAGACAAAGAAATTGTGGTACATATATTCACTGGAATAGTATTCAACCTTAAAAAGGAATGCAGTGCTGACTCATCAAGGTTCAAAGTGGTGGCGCCTTGAAAATATGCTGAGCGAAAGCAGCCAGACACAAAAGGCCACATATTGTGATTCCATTTTTATGAAATGGCAAATCCATAGCAACAGAAAGATCAGTGGGTGCCAGGGGCTGGGGGCTGGGGCAGGGAGTGACTGCTAATGGTCTGGGTTTCTCTCTGGGTGATGACAATGTTCTGGACTTAGATCATGGTAACAGTTGCACAACCTTGTGACTATATTAAAACCACCGAATCGTGCACTTTAAAAGCTGAATTGGACAGTACGTCAGTTACACCTCCTACCTCAGATAATATAATAAACCAGTAGGCATTTAAAGGCTTGCTTTCTTGGCACCAGCAGCTCCTTTCTCCTCAACTGCCCCTGCGCCATGCCCTGCACTATTGATGGCACCCCCTTTCTGGGCCATACCTGCACCTCGCCATCCAATAGCCAGAGCTATTGTACCCCCAAACCTCTCAAACATGACTATCCCCTTTCAGACCTCCACTGCTACCCCCATTTCTCCTTCCCTTCCCCCCCTTGATGCCATAGTCTGTGTTTCCTCTCTCCAATCAGTGAGAATGGCCATGCTCAACACCTCTATTTCTACCAGGGAGCTTGCTCCTGTCTTGACTAGCTTTTCTGTCTCCATCTAGACCCCATGGTTGCTCATTTCAACCCTCCCTTGTCAATGGTCTAAATTGCCATGACCTTTGGAGTCCCCAGAAGGGAAGGGCTTTTACACAAGGAGTGTTCTGGAAATGCCAGTGGGGACCCTGAGGATCCTTGGGTGTGGGTCGGTCAGGGCTCCTGGGTGCTGCAGTGGGGGGATGGACAGCTCTGTCAAGAACCCAAGGATTCTATCCAGGGACACACCTCCGTCCCAGGTGGGAGCCTCTGGGATGTGATGGGGGTGTGGGAGGGGATGCGGGTGGAGGGGCAGGAAGCTGGTTCAGGGCGGATGGCCTCCAGAGCAGTGTGGGGTGCAGTGTGGAGTGGGAAAGGGCCATGAGGGCTGGCTAGAGTGCCTTGCATAGCCTTTGGGGCCTGGCCCCCAAATCGAGGGAACCAGGTCAGGGATGCAGGAATGTGAATCCTGACAGTCTAACGTCCTGGGCCTTCCTTCCCATCGTGCCCCCAGGGACATGGCCCTCCTCCCTGGATCTCCCAAGAGCTAGACAGCGACTGAGCTCAAAGGGTAGGAGTCTGCAAGCGCCCAAGGCATCCTGGCAATAGTTGGCACCTCCTTGGAGACAAAACTAACTGGCCTCTTCAGGTTCCTTTGGAGCCTTGAGTGGCTAAGACCAGGGCCCTGGAGCAGGACAGCAGGCAGCTGTCCATGGCAAGGCCACCCCTCCCCCAAGTCCTCCTGCCTTGCAGCACCAGCTTTGCATACCAGAAAGGTATCTACATCTTCCCCAGCTGATAAGTGCCTGCCTCCTCCCACCAGCTGCCAGCACCCTCAGCCTCCTTGAAGCATCTGAAAGCCCTCACTAGCCACCAAGTACTGGGGACACAGCAAGGATGAAACAGACCACAATGCCTGCCCTCACTGAGATCACAGTCTGAGGCGGCAGAGTGGCAATGAACCAGATGAGTGGAATAGATTGGGTGATCAGCGCCTGGGAGAGCAGTGAGGTGGGAAAGGGGGAGACAGGTGGGGCAGTGGTCAGGGCATGTCTCGCCCAGAGGGTGCCCAGGAGCCAAGCCCTGATAGAGGGCAGGAGGGGGTCACAGGATGCCAGAGGAAAGAGCATTCCTGGGACTGAGCCAGCGAGCTGCTCTTGTAAAAGCCCTGAAGCAGGAGCATGCCAGGTGTTTGGTGGGAATAACAGGAGGCCAGTATGCCAGAAGGAGAGTGCCCATCTCACATTTTCACAGGTAACAGACTCTAAGGGCGGTGAGGCCGGTGACAGAAGCTCATGCTTCACTGAATAGTCCACAAAGCCTGGCATAGCAGAGGCTCCAAAAGTCCTAGGCTTTCAGAGGGGAGAGCCCTCAGGGGCCGGGTGGGCCATGCTGTGCCTAGTGCCAGCCTAGAGGGAAGTTGCTGCAAAGCGCATCCTCACAGAGACTCACAGGTGGGTCTCCTCATGGGTGGGTTCCCAAGTTCAGGGCCAGGTATGCTGACTGGGTCCAGCACCTACACCTAAAATCAAGGTCACCCTTCATGTAGGCCCATGCGGTGGAAAGCAACTACCTCCCTTGGATGAGATCCTTCTTCCTGGGAGTCAGCAGGGAGGGACAGCCAGCTGAGGGTAAGGAAGCCCCAAGGGAGAGACCCTGCCAGGGAGGGCATCAGAGACACCTCTAGTCCTGAGACAGGTCAGGATCACTCACTTCCAAGTTTGTTACCCAGAGGAACAGGTGGGAAGGTAGGAGCAGGCAGGGCCTAAGTAGGTAGACACTGTTGAACCATGCTCTTCAAAACCAAGTAGAGCCTTTTAGTTTCCTGTGCTGCCCTCTGCTTAGTTCAGGGTAGCCCCCCAGCGGTTGCCCTAAGAAATGAGCAAGGTGGTTGCCCTTGGCCCATGTCAGGATCACTACAACTGAAAGCCCTCTTACTACCAAACTGCATAAAGTGTACCACCTTGTAAAGCAAAGCTGGGCTCAAAGGAAAGCAAGGGAAATTCCCAAAAGCAAAAACTGAAGCCAGCAGCAAGCTGTTCCTGTGAAACCTCTAGAGATGGGAGAAGCTGGGGCAGCTTGTAGCTGGCACTCTCTGTGTACTGAACAGACCTCCTCTAAGAATTTGTAATTATGTGCCTGGAGTTCAAATTAATACTACCTCCAAAGTTCAAGCCCCTCCCCCCAGCTGAGACGTTAAAGTGAAAATGGCCTCCAGCTGGTTAATTACACAACAGCGGCTGCCAAACAAATGTGAACTTGCCACTGGGGAATCACACCCTCCAGGGAGGCCACTCAGGGTTCCCACAGCAGTCATGTGGCAAAAGCCACAAGGACACAATCCACCATGAGGGAAGACTTGCAGATGGCAGAAAAAGCTGGTTTAGACTCTCAAGAATTCAGATGACTGTATTGTTGGGTAGATACCATGGAATAAGTATGGTTAACATGATAATACTGTATAAAAGAAGCAGTGAAAAAGATGAGAAAATCAGACACTTTCAAGGACAGTTTGAAATTTCTCTTTGAAAAAGAACATTTCTAGTTGAAAGAGAATCATAGAACTTACAGAAACAGTCACTGAAATTTAAAAACAAAATTCAAATTACATGTGGCCGAAAGAGAAAACCGGTGAACGAGTGAGCAGGCAGGTCTGAGGATATCGCCCAGAGCTTGGCACAGAGAGTGCTGGATGGGATTAGCAGAGAGAGGTGACAAGTCCAGCATGTGTTCTAGAAGGAAGGAGTAAAAGAACAACAGCGAGGCAATATTTGAAAAGATAACAGCTGAGAATTTTTCAGAATGACTGAAAAATCTGAATATTTGAAAGCCATACAAGTCTCAAGCAGGACAAAGAGAAACCCCCAGGTAAACACCTTGTTGGGAAACCTGCAGAAAGCCAAAGAGAAAAGTCTAAGAGCAACTGGAGAGCCAATGCAGGCTGCTAAGGGCAGTTAAACCGATAACAGATTTTCCAACAGAGACGATGGAGTATTGTCAACGGGATGAGAGAAAATAACCGTCTGCCTCGACTCCCCCGCCCAACTAAACTTTAGCTTGGGAAAAAAGGTAAAAGGAAGACCTTTTCAGACAACAAAATCATCTCAAAGTTGCCGTGATGAAAGCCCTGCAGAAAGAACTGAGGGGAGGTCCGGCCGGCAGGTGAGGGCTGCTGAGGAAAGCCATCAGCGAACATGGCTACAGCCAGCCAGGGGAGCACACTTGACACTGGCCTCTAGTTAGGAGCAGCTACTGACTAATCAAGACTATTCTCAAGTAAGCGTGTTAAATCTAAGAGACTGCGAACAGAATGAAGATGCTGTAAACCAGTGGAAGAACAAAATGGGAATCCTTAAGACCCATCGCTACAGTGCCAGGCAGAACAGGCCTTACAGTGTGTTTCCCCCGCTCCCCCTCGCGGCCCTAGGGCGGAGGACTCCACTGTGTGCAGGCTGCAAGAGCTGTTTGGGGCATGGGAAACCCAAAGCATGACCCTGTTCTCTCCCTCCAAGTCACAATTGGGTGGAGGGCAGGGACAGGTGGACAAGGGGGCATGCGCCCGGGGAGGGGATATAGGGCGTTCCTGAGTTGGTAGTCCCCAGGCTTGGCTGAGTGGTACCAAGGAGTGTGAGACACTGCAAAGGGGAGACACACACACAGGGCAGGAGGCAACGAGGAGCTAGGAGGATTGTGACCTCTGGTGACATTCTGGACCCAGCAGAAGTGGCAGGTGGGCTGGTTGAACACCCAGTGGTCCAGGAGGACAGGGTCTCCTGCCCCTGCCCCCCTGGCTCTCACCTGACGCTGAGTAGCCTGTGGCGGTGATTATGGGGACGGCCACCATGAGCAGGCCCGAGGCACTCCATACATACTTCATGAGGAACTGCTCCAGCATGATGTACCACAGGCGCTCCAGCAGGATGAGATTGATTTGCGAAGCCAGGTCCTGGTAGGAGTGCTGCAGCAGGGCCAGTTCCACCTGTAGGGGGGTGGGCGTGACAGAGAGACAGGCCTCAGGATAACTACCCTGGGGCAACAGCCAGGGTCCCCAGCGAGGCGTACCATTTGATGGCGTGATAAGGTGGAGAGCTAGGTGTTACTACCTGACCATATTGACAGTGGCCAGTTCTCCAAATCGGAACGGGGGGTGCTGTGGACTGCCTGATGTCACAGTACCGAGGTAGAGCATCAGCGAAGAAGGGAAGCATCCCTCCACCTTCCAAGCCCGTTCCCATCCCCTTTTCACTACCCTTCTACCACACCCCTCTCTACCCTGTGCAGCTTTGGACATGGGCCAAGGGCAACCACCTTCCCCACTTCTTTGGGCAACTGCTGGGGGGCTACCCTGAACTAAGCAGAGGGCAGCACAGGAAACTAAAAGGCTCTACTTGGTTTTGAAGAGCATGGTTCAACAGTGTCTACCTACTTAGGCCCTGCCTGCTCCTACCTTCCCACATTTCCTCTAGGTAACAAACTTGGACCACCTGCTCCCACCCAAACCTGGAGTGCCCATTCCCAGGCCAGGCCCCACAGACCTAGCCCCTGATGGTCAGCCATGCACCTTGGCCCAGTTGAGGACTCGAGCCTACCAGCTCAACAGTGGGGTGGGCCTCCTCTCCCCATTATTGCACTGGCCACCACCTGCCATCTCAGGACAGGGACTGGTGGGAAAGGGAGGTGTCAGGAAGTGGTCATGGCAAGGTGGCCACTGGGTCATGGATTTCTTAGCTCAGTATAGGGGTGAGTGCCCCAGCCCTGACTTCCTACTCCTGACTAAAGACAACTGCCCAGCTTGGCACTGTTCCCTTTGCTACATGCTCTCATACCTGACTCTCCATTTGATTCTCAGCATATGCATGTGTACTCTATGTCCATTGTACAGCAGGACACTGAAGCCCAGAGAGGCAAAGTGGCCTGCCCAAGCTCACACAGCCTGAAGGTGGAAGAAGTGTGCAATTTGGACCATACTGGCAGAACCACTAGGAAAACCAGATTCTTGTAAATGATGCTTTGCCTTGTTAAGGAACGTTTACCTTGTTCTCAAGCCAAAAGGGGGTTGTGCGTGTGTGTGTGTGTGTGTGTGTGTGTGTGTGTGAGCGTGTGTGTCTAAATCAGCCTCTGAACTGAAATCTCAGTAAGAATACCCTCTTGTCTGCCCTCCAGCCAGTCACCTCTGCTCTAACCTGTTGATCTGAGCCTGGGCCGGTGTCCATGGGGACATCAGCCAATGGGACTGGGATGAGCCACACATCTACCTGCAAAATAAGGGCAATCAACTCATACATGGAGGACTGCCACCCGACTCAGCTTTCCAGCCCTTTGGCCAAGGCCTAGACAGGCTGTGATGTACCTTGGGGTCCTCCCACCCTCAGCTGTGGATCCTCCTGGTAAACGTGCAATTTCCTGACTCTAGCCCAGAGGAAGCCCTTCAAAGAGCCAGTGATCTCTCTCCTGCCGCCACATCCAGGTCTCCTACATTGCTTGGCTTTGCCTCAAGCCCAGTCCCTGGTCCTGAAGTGAGCATGCCTCTTCCGAGCACCCTGGCAATCCAGGCTCGTGCTGGGAACTGGCAGCAGTGCCAGCCAAGGCTGACAATGTAGCTGTGGGTAATGTGCCAAGCGCCTTGCCCAGGGCCACTGCTGCCTGCCAAAGCCCTGTGGCTTGTCATGCGGGAGAGGAGAAGGGGTTGTGGCTGCAGACCAAGCACTTTTCTAATCTGGAGCCTGGCCCACACCAGGATGCCCCTTCTCTGCAGTTTAGCGACAGCCTTTTTTAAAAATCAGGGACAAGCCTGCCACTCCACCCACTGTGCAGCCAATGAGACAAGGTCCAGGGACAAGAGGCCACCTGACCCAGGGAGGATACACAGGCCTTCAGGAGAAGGATGCCATTGCACCCCTCCCTGGAGAAGTACTCAGAACCGAAACTGGAGTCACAGAGAGCAGGGCCGGAGGCAGCTGCAACCCCAGCCAGAAGAAGGGGAGGGGCCAAGGCGAGATCAAGGGAGCATTGGCCTGGAGTAACCTTTCCTAGCACCAGGCTCCCAGCCTCAGCCCTGGGCCTGGCTCCAGCCTGCCAGCCAGCCTCCCAGTCTCCCTGCCTGCCTGCCCCACTGCCTGCTTGCTGGGGAGCTGCACGTGGGACCCAAGAGGAAGGGCGGCGACACCGGGGGCAGGGTGGCTGCCTGGCGGGCAGGAAGTGCATCCCGCTAGCAGCCGGGGCTGAGGCATCCCTGGCCTGGGGCCTGGGGGGCCTGGGGAGGTTGGCCCACAGTCTTAGGTGGGGGAGGCCTTCATCCAAACGGCTAAGCGAACCACTGCTGTGGTCACCACGCTGGGTGCTGCTTGTTAACCTCCGCTTGGGTTGAGTCATGTCCATAATGCCAGGCCACCTGGCCAGACAGCTCAGAGGACGCTGGCCTTCAAAGGGCCCCGGGGGCCCAGGCAGCCAGCTGTGTCTCACTGTCCCTAATCCCAGATGGCAGGAGCCTTCTCCCACCTGGTTGCAGTAATGGGGAGAGCCTGGAGTTCTAGTGTCTCAAACCACTAGGATGTGCAGCTCTAAGGCCAGGACAACCTCACCAAGGGGCGGAAGCAGAAGTGGCCTACAGCACACAAGCAGCCAGCTCAGGGCAGCCCCCACCGAGCCTTCCCGCTTCTCCATTCCTGAGCCTCAGTGTGGCCTGCCCAAGGTCCTGGCCGTCCCCAGCCTCCCTCTCCTCTGGCTTGCCCACACCTCTGGCATCAGTCCCAGCCAGCCCTGGACTCCCCCTGCACCTTCACTGCTGCCTGCCCCTGACCTCCCAGCCACACACTTTCCTCCTTGCCCAGCATCCCAACCTGCCCCACCTCGTGGCCCCCATAGAAGGCAATCTCCTCTGAGTTGGCCACCACACGCGAATGCATGTAGCGCAGCTCCCCTTTCCGCCGTGCCTCTTCTGCCACCAGCTCCCCAAACTTGGGCGAGAAGGCTCGCAGCACATTGGCTGTAAGGAACACCACGAGGCCAGCAATGGCTGATGGCCAGGCTGTGCCGGCCCCGCGAGAGCGGGCTGCTCGAAGCAGAGTGTAGGCAGTCACAGCCACGTCCAGGAGTGGCTTAGTCAGGTTGGAGTACAGGTGCGCCACAGAGGCAGCAAAGGCCACCAAATCCTCTGTCAGGGACTGGTCAGGATTGCGAAGCCGCCCATCCATGTTGCTGACTCTGTAGTAGGTCTGCTGGGAGAAGTAGAGGCTGTAGGCATGCGCCACTAGACGGCTGCGGAAAGACAGAGCCAGCTGGCCCTCTAGATACCGGATAGCACTGTTGATGAAAGTGGCAGGGAGGGCAATGAGGAGCCACTGCAGGAGCTGCCAGCCAAAGGCCTGAGGGTCCTTGCGCACGATGCAGCGGGCCAGCCGTCCATCCAGGCGGGCCACATATACTGACAAGAAAGTCCTGCTCACCAGGGTGGCCGAGTGCAGCGCCAGCAGGCCTGTCTCCCGGCACAGGATCCTGGGGAAAAGCAGCCGCAGGAGCCACAAGAGCCTCTGCAAGAACACCTGGTTCACACCGGCTTTGACCACTGCGGCCCCGGAGACCCCATGCGTGGACTCCCCTGCTGGCCCCTGAGGGCCCCTGGCTAGAGTCAGGCACTGCCGCACCAGGGGGTAGATTTTGTGAACTCCATAGGCTGCAAGTGCCAGGACCACAGCTGAGCGCTTCAGAGTGGTCACCCGCGAGGGCCGGGGGGTGGAAAGCACCGGCATGTCACCTGGGCTGGACGCACAGGATTGGGACTGGTTGCCTGAGGCAGGAGTCGAGGCAGGTGGCTGGAAGGGTTGTTGCTCTGACCCCGGGCTCGTAGTCTAGGCAACTGGAAACCTTGTAGTGGTCCCTGAATCTGCGGCTTTAGGCCACCGGGGCGGTGCTGGGACCCCTGGTGCGGTGGGCTCAGGGCCCTCCAGGGTCGCGGGTCGCGGCCTCTTCAGGAAGCCGAGGTAGAGGAACTTGTCAGTCTCCTAGCCTCTGGGGTCAGAGTCTTGAGAGTTCTCGGGCGGAGAGGGCGTCTCCTCCTTTCCACCTCCACCTCCCTGGTGGCGCCCCTCCCCGGGGCTCCAGGAACGTCCGTCCGCTCCGCCGCCCAGCCGAAGCGACAGTGACTCCGCCTCTCTCCCAGAATCCCCACCCACCCACTCCTCTGCAGGGGCGAGTCGGGGGAAGGGGAAGAGGCAGAGGAGGGGAGGTAGGCGGAGCCCAGACGCGGGGAGGCCCGCCCCGTTGTCGCCCCACGGCTGGGCTCCGCTCCCTCCCCAGACCACAGAGACGTGGGAGGACCGCGCGGGATAGAGAAGTGGCCTCTATTCTTCCCGCTAAAGCTCCGCCCCACCTCCCCTCGCTCCCCAGGAGCCGACGACGGGCCTCGAGGCTTCGCTGCTTCCCTGCTTCCCTAGTCCTGGGCGTCAGAGCCTCGGCTCGGGGGCGGGGCGGAGAGCGGCCGTGGGCGGAGCCGCCAGGACCTTGCAGCAGCTGTGAGCGGGGCGGGGTCCAGCGGGTGCTTCCGGTTTCCGGCCGTGGGGGAAGGGGCGGGACTACGGCTGTGGTGGGAGAGTTTGGCGGCGGGGCTTGCGCAGTACCTCTGGGAAGCTCGGTGAGTGGACCAGCGTGCTCGGCTGGGCTCCGGGGCAGCCAGGGTTCCCCGGGCCCCCGACGAGGGGCAGCGGTGGGCAGTGCGAAGAGGCCAGGGGCGCGGGGGCAGGACCGGGCCAAGGAAGTCGGGGGGCGGTGGCTGGAGCTGGTCTCCGGGGAGGCAAGGGCGGGCCTCGTGGGCGGGGGGCGGTGGCAAAACCCCTCCGAGGGGGCCGCCGGGGTGGGGCTTGAACCGGGGAGGGTGTACCGGGCCAGACTCCGGCTCGGGGCTGACACGACCGAGCGCGAGGGCCGCTTGCGCCAGCCAGGTGGGTTGACCACGGCTGCCGGGAGGGGCTCCTCTGGCTTCCGAGGAGACAGTTTCTTCTAGAACTTTCTGGGGCCATGTGGCGCTTGGGGGAGACCTGCATTTTCTCTTGGCCCCGACTCCCGCCCTCTAGGAGTCGCCCTTGTGGGCTTTTTGGAAGTCCTCCTGCCCCATTGGAGGCTGACGCGGCAGTGGAAATACCTTTCTTAACCCCCAGTTCTAGCCCCGAAGGGAGGCTGCTGGTTCTTGTCTCAGACTCATTGGAAGCGCTGGGGAGGGAAGGGCCTGTTTCCCACGGAGGCTGGGGTTGGGGGGCGCCGTGGCTTTTGGAGAAAGTGTGTTACCTAAACGCTGCTTCCTAGGGTTGGCTGGGAGTTGGGAGCCTCAGCGCCAGAGCTCCGCTTGGCTTGGAGCAGGCCTGATGGATGCGGAGAATTTCCTTTCGTCAGTGTAGTTAATCTTCAGTAAAAGCACTTTCCCACTTGAGTTCTTCCAGTGCTTTAAAGACTCTGGAGTGATGGTGGGGTACAATGTGAAGACTGGCTGCCCAGCTCCCATGACTCCTCCTGTTTCTTCTGTGCCCTGTTCAGGAAACAAGCTTGCATCTCCTTGTTGGAAACCACCTAGCAACAGGATGAGTCTGCAGTGGACGGCGGTTGCCACTTTTCTCTATGCAGAGGTCTTTGCTGTGCTGCTGCTCTGCATTCCCTTCATTTCTCCCAAAAGGTAGGGCTTGTGGAGCAAGCAAGCAAGCAAGGGGGAGAGCGACTATTGTTCACCCCTGTAGCTTATGCATGCAGAGTTGGTGGACCCTGGAATTGGGGGCAGACAGAAACAGGTAGAACCTGTCTGGGGTTTGGGTGACAGGGGCTGTGTTAACTATTGCCAACCTTCCACACAGTTCTGCTTTGTCATGTCTTGCTGAGTTCCTTTCCTGTGCACCCTGCCTTTGGTCTTCACCATGTCCCAAGGGGAGAAGACCTATGGCCAGTTAGGGATCTGGGAATGATGCCCTCCTGCCTCCCCTTGGGTCCCTAGGGCTTGGGGGATGGCAGTGTAGTTTCTGGAAGACTTGCACTAGAGGGTCACGATGTTGCTAGTTTGGTGACGTCTGTCTTCCTAACTAGTCTTGCTGGTATTGTGTAGTAGCCTCATGAGCATTACTCGGCCTGTGAAGGATGAAGCCATATTCCCTTTCAGTGAACAGAGGATCTGTTCAGAATTAGCTGGAAATAAATTTTCAATTGCATACAATATGTGAACACATTATTCTAACTTAAATTAGAAAGTGACAAATAAGGCTAAGTCTTCACAATATTTTAAGAAATGTTTTCTAATGAAAAATACAAGATCTCTGATGTGATGCAATAGGTAGTATACAGCACAGCTTAATATTCTTGCCAAAAGCCCAATCTGAATCTGTTCACACATCATACAGTTCAGAGGAAATACAAAGACAGGGCCCCCTTAGAGCTGTAATCTGGGAAGTTTTGTAGGACAGACAACCTGGTTTCTGCAAAAAGTAATTGGGAAAGAAAACTAAGGAGGGTGAGGCAAGAGGGAGCTTATAGAATAAGAGAGATTTAAGATACTTCCCAGCTAAATGAAGAATCAAAACCTTTTTCGTCCAGATTAAAACAAACCAACTATTAAAAAAAAATGTAACAATTTGGACTTTGGGACTCTGGTTCTGATAATGAAGGGTTCTAGTTGATTTTCTAGAGGTCTGTTGATGGTGTTATGATTACATTAACATTTCCAAAGGCTTGTCTCTGATAGAGGTACATCCTGAAATATTTATGGAGGGAAATGAACAAGTCTAGGGCCTGCTTCATAATTGAGGGTGGTGGGGGTCTGGGTGAACCAGATAGGTCACGTGGAGAAACACTTTAAGGAAATAATGTGTACGTGGCAATTTTGAGAATATTACATAGGGGAAGGCAGTGGAAAGTTTCCTGTTTCTCCAGTGACTGCTAGTGTTTAAGACTAGTTTTGTAGAAATTTTTGCACATGGACATCTTTTACTTTTTAACATTCTTAAATGGATGTGATAAATTGGAGAGCTGCCAACAGCTGAGGCTGAGTCTGTATGGGATATTTGGCCATTGGAGAAGAGTGCAAACCTGGCTTTCTCCTCTCGGGGCCCTATGTGTATTCCAAGTGTGTGTCCTTTTTCTTCAGACCCTATCCTTTTTGCCTTCACAGATGGCAGAAGATTTTCAAGTCACGCCTGGTGGAGTTGGTAGTGACCTATGGCAATACCTTCTTTGTGGTTCTCATTGTCATTCTCGTGCTGCTGGTCATTGGTGAGTGAGCTGTGGCTGAGGGCAGCTACGTGATCTCGACCCTTTGCGTGGCCTCTGCTGCATAGCCTTTGTGCTATGTTCCACATGTGATGTACAGCTTGGCTTCTCAGAGACAGACCACTTCAGCACCTGTGTCTTTCTCTTGGGGAGAGGCTTCCTTATCCATGAAGAGGGTGCTGCCAACTGCTGGCAGGGCCGTCACTTTGACCAATAGCTTTTATGTGTCCTTTGGTGGCCACCTCACGTCATTTCTGGGGCAGTTCCCTAGATTATTCCACAACTGAAAAAAAGAGAAGCTGACTGGCCCATGTTGGCCTTGGTCTAAGTAGCACTGCTCTCCAGTCACTTAGACAGGCTGTGGATGGGGAACCGAATGACCAAGTAGATGGGGAGCCTAGCTGGGAAGGAAGTTGCCGTGTCTTGTAGTATCAGGGGGACCAGCAAGTCTGGCGGCGTGTTGGGGCAAATCACCAGCCTCTTTAGATCTGGGTCAGACTTCAGGTCTTTCTGGGTCTTTTCAGCTCTGAAGTTCTACAAACCCTGCACTGAGGTGTGTACCAGCAGGGGCTTGAAAGGTAAATTGGTCCTGAGGCACACTCAGATGGGGCCAGGCCAGGCGGTGATGAGATGGAAGGCAGACATTTTGCGATGTGGTGGCAGTGTGATTGTTTAGAGACCAGAGGAATAAGTGCAGCTTTTGTGTGGCTGTTAAACGGGTGTGTTGCTGTAGTAAGTGATCAGTACTACCGCTGCTTGGACTCCAAAGTACTGGTTTGGCTCTGCTACAGATAGTGGTCCTGTCTCCAGGTATGATACCTTCTTAGCCTCAGCCTGCCTCTCTCTCTGAGTATTCAGCAGAAACACGGCAGTGGGTGGGAGGCTGGGACATAGTTCAGGGGGCAAGTGCACAGCTGCACCCACTCGCTGTAGGTTAGGTGTTTCTCCAAGCCTGCCCGGTGTGTTCAGGCAGGGCTGCCCCTGAACACCGCAGGTTTGGCCTGCCCAGTCCCAGCCGTGTAGGGTGGGTGCCAGCTACCCGGATTGCCTTGTTGCTCTTGAAATACTTAGCAAGGCCCCAAGAGGCAGCTCTTTCCAATCAGGGTTCTCCCCAAGTGGCCTCTTAGCCCAGAGGGGCTAGAGAATATGTGTGTTGTCTCTGAGCATGAGAAAGCCAGGCTGCAGAGTTTTGGACCTGAGCATGTGTGCTTTTGCTTTTGGGTGGGTGGTGGGGGAGGGAGAATTGGGGCAGGGAGGAACAGTGCAGGGGATATTCTCTCAGGGTCTTGCCCCTTGCAGACCAGATTCCATGAGCTCTCCCATTTCCTAGTGCAGCCAAGTGGGCCAGGGAGGCCCTATGCAGAACCTAGTAGTTGGCAAAGGTGCCATATTTTTACGGGGGTCAGGGGATTACTTGGAAACTTTAGAGAAACACTGGCTATGTTGACTGGCTGCTTCCTACCCTGATGGTGAGGACTGTGAGCTAGGGATGTCTGTAGAGACTTCAGCAAACACTGGTGAAAGGTGATGGGCATAACCTGTCAGAGCTGCATCCCTGGCTGGCCCCTCGCCTTCACTGGGAAGGGCTTAGGGCAGAGCTGATTAAGGAGTGGGCTTGATGAAAGTCCTGGGGAGGAGTGGGCTTGATGAAAGTCCTGGGGCAACTGTCCTGGGCCAGAGGCCTGAGATAGGGAGGCCAGCACTCTGCTGTGTGATGGGCTAGTATGGCCCAATGCCTCCCTCCCCATTCTGCTCTCTGCCATCAGCCAAGGTGATCCTTTGAGTGGTGGGGTTCCTGCATGCAGATGACTGTGTAAAAATACATGTTTTATTAGTCACAAAAGTAACATCTCAGTTTTTAAAATTCAGAACTGTAACCTAGAAAGCTGAAGTGCCCTATAATCTAGTGTCTCACAGATAACAATTGCTAATATTTTGTTGGATGTTTCCCCAGGCATATTCTATGCTGACGTCTTTATTAAGGTCCTCCACACCGTTTTGGATTATGCCTTTTCCACTTTTACTATATCTTAGGCATCTTCTTATAGCAGTCTTGTTCTTTTTAAAGACTGTAGTGTTCTATCATATGGTTATACTGTAATTCCTTCTTTTATTGGAATAAAACAGTTTAAACGATAAACTTCATTGTAAAGCTTAGAAACGAAAACCTTTGAATCTTCAGCAGGCATCCTCTGGGTCTTCATTCCAGTTCATGCCTCCTTAGTGGGCATTTCCATAAACCACAGTACTCTGGCTTATTGGTGAGGTGGCTGGTGGCTGGTTTGACGTGGCAATAAACAGAACCAGACACTGGGGGCACCGTGAGAAAGGCAGCTGTCTTTATTGCCAGTGACGTCTCAGACTCAGCACATTGACATGGAGTACAAATTCGTGGTCTGGATAGAGTGAGGCTAGGGAGTGACAGGAGAAAAGCTGGAGGAGAGACTGGGTCTGAGGGCAGAGCTTCTTACAAGGCAACCCCCAAGGTGTGTGTAGAAGGGAGGATAACTGGTGAGACAGATTTGAGGGAAGCAGGGCCACCCCAGCTCACACCACCTGTCTCTCCTGGATGGCTCTGTCTTCTTCGAGCTGGAGCTAAATGATGTGTCTCTGCTCTGCTGCAGATGCTGTACGTGAGATTCGGAAGTATGATGACGTTACCGAGAAGGTGAACCTCCAGAACAATCCCGGGGCTGTGGAACACTTCCACATGAAGCTTTTCCGTGCCCAGAGAAACCTCTATATTGCTGGCTTTTCCTTGCTGCTATCCTTGTGAGTGGGGAAGGCAGAGGGGCCAGTGACTGTGAAGGGACCCCTGGCAAGCCTGTGACTTTGACTCCTCAGTCTGTAGCCTTGAACCAGAGGCCCTATCTGTATTAAGGGAACCACACAATTTCCCTAGAGGCCTCTGATTTGCCTCCTGATCCAGAGGCAGCGTGGAGTGTGGGAGAGGTGCGACTGGAAGGTTAAAGATCTGTGTTCTGGCCCTACTGTAATTTGCCACATGTTCTCCTAGGGTGAACGTGTGCCACCTTATGCTCTATACGTACAATGAAGTGAATGACAGGTGTTTCTCTCCTCTGGGAGAGGATCTTTGGAGGTCAACTTAACAGGGACCAGTTGAATAGGGGCTTTTTGTGTTTGGGGTCCTGACCTGAGTAGAGTAGTCAGACATGGCATGAAGGGGCTGAGACTGACCCTGTCCCAGCGCCTGCCTTGTTATAGACCTGTACAGGAGCTCATTGTGCTCCACGTGGCCTGAGGATTCCTGGTGGAATATTTTTTTCTGTTTATGGCAAGACTGAGTGTCTTGATCAGGGAGGCGAAGGCGGTGGCTAGTTGGGCAAGATTAAACTGATAGAAAGCACTGGTTTACTACCTCCTGCTCCCAGGGGTTCTCATCAGGGGGCCTGGCTATTTTCAAGTGTGCTGATTTCCTGGGCGTAAACACTGCCCTCAGGCCATGGGCTTCCAGAGGTTAGCAGGGTGAGTGTGTAGATTCTTGGGTTGGGTTTTTCCTCCTCTAGTCATCTGGACATCCTTCTTTATTAAGCATTAGAATGACTACCTGTCTAGATTTCAGTTTTTTGGAAAAAAAAGTTGGTCACTCAGGTAAGCGTGGACTCTGGGTCAAAGTTGGAAAGTGGCTGAAAAGGGCAAACAGCTTTTCAGGGTGATAATGCTAATGTTTGATCACAGAAGTGATCTGCAAGCAGGCTGTCTACAGAAAGTGAGAAGGCTAGGAGGACTTGGACACGGGCCCTGAAGTCTTAGGGTTTCAGGAGGTGTGATTTACAGTCTGACACTGAAAGAGAAGCAGATCCCAGGGCCAGAGTCTCAGCAACAAGCTTCTCAGTCTGACTGCAAGTGAGCCACAGTGAGGAGCGAGTACTGGCCATGTCTAAAGATTTTATCTGAAAGGAAGGACAGGAAGGAAGCTGAGGATGCACTGGAAGAGGCTACGAGCTTTATAGTGATTGGGGAGGTGGAAGCCTGTGACAAGCTTGTACAGCATGGTAAGACTTAGGGAGACGATAGTTCCCTTGTTCCTGTGTTGGGTAAGGACATGGACAGAAGGTCAAGGGTAAAGGATGCTTCGGGATGAGAGAATGGAAGTCCCAGGTGGGTGAGGGTATACTGGAGCATCCAGCTTCTCTAAATGATTTAGGCTCCAGTTAGACTGATGAAGTTAGTGAGGAAATGCAGGGTAGGAGAGGTGCTGGAAGACTCATGTAAACATCCCACTTTCCAAAGGATGGAGAAGGTAGGTGAGAAAATAACTAGAATGGGAGAGTGAACTTGATCTTAAGCCACATTATAGGAAGAACAGCTTGTATACTTTTGGAGAAGACAAAGGGATTATTGGTAACTACTGTGAATTCCTAGAGAACAAGTCCTGCCTGTGTTATCCCTGCCTTCTGTTGATCTAGAGTACCTGGATTTTCAGAAAATTGTTTGCCAGGCTCCAGTTGGATCCTGTGGGCCAGATGCTGAAGAGTGGGCAGGGTGCTGGCATAGCAGTGTTGTTAGGTGGGGTGCTAACTCCCTCGAGTGGCTGCTGCAAGGATCAGCTCCATCCAGATAGAGGTTCCACCCCCAGGCTACTCAGCATTTCCCTGCTGAAGACGCTGTGGTGGTGAAGAGATGCGGGGAGAAGTGGAAGCTGAGGGATTGAACAGTAGGGAGGTAAGCTCCTGCCCAGAGTGCACAGCCGTCTAGGTGGCTCACGGCTGCAGCCAACTCTAGTGAGTTTTGAATTTGTCTCAAATGGGGATACATTTGAGTGTGTGTGTGCAGGGTCACCAGGGGGCAGAGACAGGGCTGAGCAGGAACTCAGACTTGGGATTAGGGTTTGCTGCAGAATGGCAGGAGTTAGTGGCAGAGCTGCTGTGGAAGCTCGATCCATTAGCATGCTCTGGGAAGGCTTGGGACACCAGCAGGGGGCTGCAGCCTTGGGTTTCGTGTTAGCCGGTGCCACCCATGGAGTTGCATTTGGGGTGCCGCCTTTTGAGAGGTACTGAGAAACTGCAGATTTCAAATTAAAAAGCAGTCACAGTGGTGGCAATAGAGTGATGCTTATTCCCCACACACTGAGGCTTTGAAGTCTTACACTTCTGAGTGTCCTGCTTTCATGATTTCTTCCAGGGCACCTCCATGGCAGGGATTGTCTGACCAGGCCAGGGTCAGTGGGTAGCCTGGTGTACCAGAGGAGTGAGTGTGGGCTGGGCTCAGTTCTCTCCCTGCAGCACTGTGAAGCCAGCGTTCCAGCCTAATTCCTGTCATCTGACTCTTTACAGTTGACCTATAGTACAAATCAGCACCCAGTTCTATGAGTTCCGTGAATGTTTTGACAAATGCAGAGTCAGGTAACACCACCGAAATCAGTATATGAGTAGTTGGCAGTTTCCTTTCTAATCGAAGGGGTGGCTTCAAAGAAAAGCAGTCCCCATTTATACTCTGTGCTATTCCTGAAGGGATGCACAGAGGTTAAAAGAACAGAGTGAAATTGGGGCCCACTTCCAGTCTGCTCTTGTGGTCCTGCTCCATTCTCTGTTGTATCAGCTGCCTCCCTCACTTGGCTGTGACCTCTCTGTTTGACAAGCACTTGAGGCTTCATCGAATTCCCTTTTAAACATCTTGGACACGATGAGTGGCTGGAGTAACTTCTCGGGCCTGGTTATTCCAGCAGCCACACACCTCTTACCTTTCCATCTTAGCTGTAGGATGCCTGGCTGCCCTGCCTCACCTTCCTGTGTCCCTGTCCAGTAGCCAAGCAAAAAAGGACACTAAGTTGGTTTTGTGTAACTTCTTAGAAAAGGAAACTGTGACCCCAGGAATCAGGGTGGATTCACAGTTGCCCACAAGTGATCTCTTTAAATGTTCTAAGAGTTTTCCAGAAATAGATACTCCTCCCTAGTCTAGCAGTCAAATCCTATATGGTGGGTGTGGCCCTTGAGGAACTTTTCTCTTTGTGCGACATTAGCCATAGAAAGTTCGTGTCAAATTAGGTAACCACACAACCCATATGTGGCTTGCAGGAAATACTTGAAACAAAACCAAAACCATCGTCCTCCTCATTCTGATTACAAAAGTTATACCTGCTTATTTTAAAGTAAACAAAGCCCCTCAAACTTCAAATGATAGGTAGGTGTTAGGTGAGAGAGTGCCCTGTAGTCGCATCCCCAGAAATAGGTAATAATTGGGATGTTTTTGAGCTTTTAAAAAAATAATCTTTTGCATAATATATAACCTTCTCTTATAAGTACTGTGTTTTGTTTTGTTTTGTTGCTCTACTTTGACTTGCCACCTTTCCAGTCATGTATCTTGGCAGTTTTTTCAAATGATTCTCACCGACCTCTCTTGTCTTCTTAGTAGTTGTGTAGTGTTTTGTCATGTGAGGGACCATTGTGTGTTTAACCAGTCCCCTGCCCAGTGATGTGTGAGCATCTTTTAAGTTTTTACTATTAAAAAACCACTTTGCCATGTCGGTCGTTTCTACTCTGTCCTCCCACTTGTTGGGTTTCTTTTTTCCTTTTTCTGTTTTTGATCATTGGAAATGTATCAGCCATGTCCTGGTCCCCTGGAACCTTGCTGCTGTAAGTGTAGCCCATGGCCCAACAGCTTGGGCAGAACCTGGGCCTTGAGGACACAGATTCTCAGACCCACCTGGGGCCCACTGGGGAGAGCCTGTGTTCCAGGGAACCCCAAGTGAAGCCTGTGCATTTTAGCTCTTTGGTGCCACCTCTCTGGTGTATCTCCCTGTGCATACCACCCCGAAGTACTGCTGGCCAGCAGTTCTGGGTGAGGGAGGGGCGGAGGGTGGAGTTTGCTACGTGGGGTAGGCTTCATCTGTGCCTGGACACAGTCATGTGCATGTAAGACACCTGAAGCATGCACCTGGTGTGTCTTTGAGAAACCATGCTGGGTCTCCCCTGTAGTTTTTGAAGCACACCTTCTCGGTGAAGCCTGCCTTCTCTTGTGTCAGCACACACTGTCTGCCCTACCTGGTGGGTTACTCCCTGGCTTTGTTCTACATGTCCTTGCTCATGTGCCCCTCTGTGCTTTTTTTTTTTTTTCCCTCTGTGCTTTTTTACATGTACTTTTACAAATGAGTCACTCTTGTTAGCTGTGTGCAGGCCTGTCTGAAAGCGAGAAAGAGATGTCTCTTTCTCCTTGCTGGGTCCGGTTTGGTTGTATTATGACAGTTTTGTGGAGTCCCACTTACTTTACTCAGCAATCATTTGAGCATTGCTGTAAGTGAGCTGATGCTGGAACATTGCCACAGAAAGAAGGAGGTCGGGAAGGCTGGCATGTGAATAGCTTGTAGCGCACTGCAGTGGAGTTACAGCTGAGGGGCACCTGGGATGCCTTGGGGTTCAGATTAGCAGTGCACACCTCCACACATTCTAGATGCTGCACTTAGGAGGGCCAGCAGCATTACGAGAAGGGTGCGGGGTCAGAAGTCAGGAGATTGGAGCTCCCAGGTCGATGTGTGGCTGTGGCTAAGCATCGCTACCTACACCCCGGTATCCTTGTCTGTTAAAATAAGGGCTTCTCCTGAAGACTGGACAGCCATGTGGTCCCGCCTGTGTGTGTCTGAGCTGTTTGTGCAGTTTATTTGGGTTCTGGTTCTGCTTTAAGCCAGTAAGGACTTTAACAAACCTTCCTAGTTCCATGGGCCTTTATACGTGGGAAAGGGCAGCCCAAGAGCAGTGGGTGGCCTGAGCTGCGTGGGTTCTAACTGGCCAAGCCCGAGCTCATGCCTGGTTCTGATCCCTGGCTAACATACGAGTTTGTTGGCATTGATGTGAGCTGTCAGAAGTCGATTGGGGGTTTTCAGCCTGCCTCTGTAGACCGGAGAGTGATCTACTTTTTCCTCTGAGTACTTCCTGCCTGGCTTTTGGTAGGAAGTTGCTTATGCTGTCTGTAAGCTAAAATCTACCTCCCTGTATGTCCTCGTTGTTAACCCTGATTTTCTGAGTCTGGCAATCCTGGTATCATAGTTCCTTTCCTATGTTTTTTTTTTTTTTTTTTTTTTACAATTTATTTTATTTTAGTATCATTAACCTACAATTACATGAGCAATATTGTGATGATTAAACTACCCCCTTCATCAGGTCCCCCCCACCAACCCTATTACAGTCACTGTCCATCAGTGTAGTGAGATGAGAATCACTACTTGTGTTCTCTGAGCTGTACAGTCCTCCCCCGTGCCCCCCCACCCTATGTCTGCCAATCGTAATGCCCCTTTTACCCTCTTATCCCTCCCTTCCCTCCCTTCTTCCCCAGTCCCTTTCCCTTTGGTAACTATTAGTCCGTTCTTGGGTTCTGTGAGTCTGCTGCTGTTTTGTTCCTTCAGTTTTTTTCTTTGTTCTTATACTCCACATATGAGTGAGATCATTTGGTACTTGTCTTTTTCGGCTTGGCTTATTTCACTGAGCATAATACCCTCCAGCTCCATCCATGTTGTTGCAAATGGTAGGATTTGTTTTTTTCTTATGGCTGCGTAATATTCCATTGTGTATATGTACCACCTTTTCTTAATCCATTCATCTACTGATGGGCACTTAGGTTGCTTCCATTTCTTGGCTATTGTAAATAGTGCTGCAATAAACATAGGGGTGCATCTGTCTTTCTCAAACTGGGCTGCTGCATTCTTGGGGTAAATTCCTAGGAGTGGGATTCCTGGGTCAAATGGTATTTCTATTTTGAGTTTTTTGAGGAACCTCCATACTGCTTTCCACAATGGTTGAACTAATTTGCATTCCCACCAGCAATGTAGGAGGGTTCCCCTCTCCACATCCTCGCCAATATTTGTTGTTGTTGGTGTTTTGGATGTTGGCCATCCTCACTGGTGTGAGATGATATCTCATTGTGGTTTTAATCTGCATTTCTCTGATGATTAGCGATGTGGAGCATCTTTTCATGTGCCTGTTGGCCATATGAATTTCTTCTTTAGAGAAGTGTCTATTCATGTCCTGTGCCCATTTCTTAATTGGGTTATTTGCTTTTTCTTTGTTAAGGTGCATGAGTTCTTTGTATATTTTGGATGTCAACCCCTTATCAGATACATCATTTATGAATATATTTTCCCATATTGTAGGATGTCTTTTTGTTCTACTAATGGTGTCCTTTGCTGTACAGAAGCTTTTCAACTTGATATAGTCCCATTTGTTCATTTTTGCTTTTGTTTCC
>JAQQAC010016209.1:121917898-121941740 GCA_029783875.1 Phataginus tricuspis | reverse complement strand
TCATATTTATTTATTTATTTTGCTTAAACAATAGGATTTATTTCACTTATGAAAGAGGCTAGAGGTAAGATATTTTAGAGTTGGTTAATTCAGTGGCTGAATGATATCAGGCTCTTGTTCAGTCTTTCTGCACTTTTCTTGGCTTTTCTTCATGGTCACAAGCTGGTTGCCACAGCCCACATTACATGCTCACACAGATGCATGTGGAAGCAGGAAGGAGGGAGAGTCTGCTGCCTAGCCAGTTCTCACTGCTTGCCACAGAATCCTGCTCTCTATGTGTGTGTGATGCTCTGAGGTGAGGAGCATGAGAAGCGTGTTTGTGACTTCCCTAGAACCACGGAATCTCAGTGATAGTGTAAGTCCAGCTCCCATCTGATGTTCACATCCCTTCTATCAAATCCAAGGTACACAGCTATATGCAAGATTTCCTCTCACTGAAGTCTGATAGCTCGGGCCCTGTAAGTATTTCAGTCTCTTGGTCCAAGTGTGGAATTATAAGAAATGTAAAAAGCTTCACTCCATCATATTTAAATGATAATCGTGCTGGATACAGTATTCTTGGTTCGAGGCCCTTCTGTTTCATTACATTAAATATATCATGCCATTCTCTTCTGGCCTGTAAGGTTTCTGTTGAGAAGTCTGATGATAGTCTGATGGGTTTTCCTTTGTAGGTGATCTTTTTTCTGTCTCTAGCTGCCTTTAACACTCTGTCTTTATCTTTGATCTTTGCCATTTTAATTATTATGTGTCTTGGTGTTGTCTTCGTTGGGTCACTTGTGTTGGGAGATCTGTGAGCCTCTGTGGACTGCAAGACTACTTCCTTCCCCAGCGTGGGAAAGTTTTCAGGAATTATTTCTTCAAAGACACTTTCTATCCCTTTTTCTCTCTCTTATTCCTCTGGTACTCCTATAATGCAAATATTGTTCCCTTTGGATTGGTCACACAGTTCTCTTAATATTCTTTCATTCCTAGAGATCCTTTTATCTCTCTGTGCCTCAGCTTCTCTGTATTCCTGTTCTCTGATTTCTATTCCATTAATAGTCTCTTGCATCTCATCCAGTCTGCTGTTAAGCCTGTCGATGGCTTGTCTGATTTCTGCATTCTTTCCTCACTTCCCTCACTTCCTCCCTCAGCTCTTGCACATTTCTCTGTGGATCCATCAGCATGGTTATTACTTTTATTTTGAATTCTTTTTCAGGAAGACTGTGCATGTCCATCCCTTCAGGCTCGCTCTCTGGGGTTGTCTGGTTGATCTTAGTCTGGACCACATTCCTCTGTCTTTTCATGGCTATAGAAGTGGTCGCTGGTAGTTGGCACGTGTGTCTGCTGGGTCTTTAATACTTTAAAAAGAAGAAGAAAAGAAAGAAAGAAAAAAAAGAAAGAAGAAAAAAACACACAAAAAAACCCCAAAACAAAACAACAACAACAAAACGCCCACCGGGAGTAGATTCTGTGGGGATGCTGTAGGTGGTGCTGTTGCACCGCTCCGCAGGGCTCTTTATAGCTCTGGCTGGGGTGGGAACGAATGGGAGGCTGTTGATCTCTGTGGGAAGTCTAAGTGCGGCCACCCTTTCCCAGTTGCCAGCTAAGGGGTCCGAAACTCCCCAGGACTCCCAGCCTGCTGGACTGAGTGTGCTGGGGTGATCCGGCTCCTCCGCTGGGCTCCTGTCTTTTTAAGACTGCTGAAGAAAGCACACGCTTTTCTTTTTTTTTTTCCCCTTTTTTTTTCTTCCTTCCCTGGAGCCGGCTGCAAGCACCCTGGCGCGTTCCTGCTCAGATCCTGCACCCTCTGTCTCTCCAATCCCTGCTACACTGTGCAATGTGTGTCAGCGCTCCCTGCACAGATCACCCGGGCTGGTTATTTCGTGGGGTGTACTTCCACTCCGTCCCGGCTCTGAATCCTCTCCTCCTGCTGGTGCGCTGGGCTGGGTGAGTGCTCAGGTCCCGCCGGGTCGCATCTCCGTATCTTACCTGCCTCGCAGGGTGCCAAGTCCTCTGAGGTGTAGCTTCAAGCTGTGCGCTTTCCTGTGTATTCTGGTCTCTCTTTTAGGAATAGTTGTATTTGCTGTATTTTCATAGATATATATAGTTTTGGGAGGAGCTGCCCTGCTCATGCCACCATCTTCCCAGAAGTTGGTTATGAATTTTATTCTGAATTCTTTTTCAGGAAGATTGTGCATTTCCATCCCTTCAGACTCCCTCTCTGGTGTCTGGGTCTGGATAAGCTTTGTTTGTACCATATTCCTCTGTCTTTTCATGGCGATAGAAGTGGTTGCTGGTAGGTGCCACGTATGTCAGCTGGGCTCTTTAAGAGTTTTTTAAAAAAAAATAGAGAAAGCAAAAAGGAAAGAAAAGAGAGAGAGAAAAAAAAACCCCAAAAAACCCCAACAAGACGCCCACTGGGAGTAGATTCTCTGAGGATGCTGTAGGTGGCGCTGTTGCCCCACTATTCCGCAGCTGCTGCCGCGCCACTCTGTGGGGCCCTTTGTATCTCCGGTCGGGGTGGGAACGAATGGGAGGCTGCTGATCTCTGTGGGAAGTCAAAGTGTGGCTACTTTTTCCCAGTCACCAGCCAAGGGGTCCGAAATTCCCCAGGACTCCCAGCCTGCTGGGCTGAGTGTGCTGGGATGATCCTGCTCCTCCGTTGGGTCCCTATCTCTTTAAGACCGCTAAAAAAAGCGCGCGCTTTTCTTTTGTTCTGGGGAGCCGGCTGCGAGGACCTGGTGCGTTCCCCAGCTCCGATCCTGCACCCTCTGTCTCTCCAATCTCCCATATACCACACGATATGTGTCAGTGCTCCTGGTGCAGATCACCAGGGCTGGTTATTTCACCAGCCTGTACTTCCATTCCCTCCCGGCTCTGAATCCTCTCCTCTCGCTGGTGCGCTGGGGTGGGGGAGTGCTTGGGTCCCACCGGGATGTGGCTCCGTATCTTACCTGCCTCGTGGGGTGCCGAGTCCTCTCAGGTGTAGATGCAGGCTGAGTGCTGTCCTGTATATTCTGGTCTCTCTTTTAGGAATAGTTGTATTTGTTGTATTTTCGTAAATATATATGGTTTTGGGAGATTTCCGCCGCCCTGCTCACGCCGCCATCTTCCCGGAACTCTCTGCTGCCTCCTTACTTTCATTGTGATTCCAGGCTTTTTAGGGTGAGAGTTTCCTGGGGCAGCTTCTTCCCTGTTATTACCAGTTATGCTTTGCCCAAAGCCTTTCCTGGGGCATCCTGGGGCATCACCTGGCTTTTGGTTCCTTGCCTTGATGCCTGCCACCTCTGTTTTTTCCTGGGAAGGTGGGGCGGGTTCACCCAGAATCCATTGGTGCCCTGCAGAGCTCCACCTGGGGCAGGGCTGTAGTTCTCCTGGACAGTCAACAGGTGGCACTGTGACACCAGCCTCCTACTTGAACCAGGGTGAAGAAGTTGCCTGCTTACCTGTCTCCATGGTGGGGTCCTGAGGGCTCAGTGATCCGACTCTCCTGGGGGTGTGGTACCCAGGAGATGGTCTGGTAAATGTTAAGTTGGCAGGATCCACAATGGGCAGGGGGTCATCACAACCCTAGAATGTTCCAGTGGGCACTTGGAAGGACCATCCTCCTTGCTCCTGCCCCACTTCCTGTTAAGCCCATGTCTGCCTCCCTCATTCACCCACATGAGGGAGATGGGATTGGTGCAAAGCACATATGATCCACATCTCCCTGACTTGATGTGGTCGGCCCTGCTTCTCTAGTATCCATACAGAGATTGTTTATCCTACCATCTCTTATTTACTCAACCTTTTATAAAAGCATGAGAGCTCTGCCCAGCCTCCAGAAACATCTTACCAAAAAAGCTGATTTGAAGTCAGGTATTAGGGAACCACATTTGTCTGCCAAGGATGCATCTGGATTCTCTTACAAGCTTGTGTACTGGCTTTTCCCTCTGTCACTGGGTGCACTTAACCCAGACCATGGGCCCCTGTCTGTCTGCCCTGTACCTTTGGGGAACCCCTTTGGCTCATGGATTCTCAGTTGTTGTCCAGAAATGAACAGCTGTGTGAGCAGTTTTCCAACTGCGTAACAGTACCTGGGCGGTGGAGCAGAGTGTGATGGGAGGGTAAGCAGTAGGAGGGGGCAAAGTAGGACGTTAGCCATTGAGACCTGGACGTTCTGAAGCTCAGCACCCCTGCCATGTCCTGGGTCTAGAGCCTGGTAGACTCACACTGAGGGGATACACAACCGGGCAGGTGCATTGATGTGCCAGTGAGGACCCAGGGGGTGGAGCATCTCAGGGAATGTTGGAGCTAGAACTTAATGGGTGAGTTGAGGGTAGGTGCAAGAGCATGGGGCCCGGTATGTGAGGGGCAGTAGGACCTTGTAGAAGGCTCTGCTCCCAGCTTTGGTGATGAATGTTTCCCACCTGCCTTCTTAGCTGCCATTGCAGTCACAAGCATGGTTTGCTCGTCAAACATGACTCTGACATGACACCTCCCTGAAGCTGCTCCCTGTCCCTCAATTTCCCGACTGTGTGGTGCACTCTGTCTCTGTCCATGTCCTGCTTGATGTGCATCTGGGCAGAGGGAGAGCTAGGGCTCCGGACCCGCATTCTGCCATGTCCTGAGGGTGAAGCCTCACACCTGGGAGGAGGGGGCAGGTCATCTCATGGCTGCCTTTCAGTGTGCCGGTAATGGGGGATCTAGAGACCAGAGAAAGGTACCATCTCTGGCCTTGAAGGTGCTTGTGGGACAGCCAGACCAGGAACAACTGACTGTGCAGAGAGGATGAGAACCGAGGAAGAAGAAGGCAGCCTGGTGGGGGTGTACAGCGGCTGCTGGGGGGGTGCCAGCAGGGGGCTGGAGAGGGTCAGGAGGGGCTTTTTGGGGAAGATGGTGATTGAGCTGGATCTTGAGTTATCAAGAAGAGTTCTTGAACAGAAGGGGAGAAGCCACTGCAGACGAGAGGGCTAACGTGCAGTGGCACAGTGACGAGGTGAGTGAGAACCCAGTGTGTTCCCTGAATAGTCAGTGGTTCAGTGCCACTAGAGCAGAGGGCCATGTGAGTGATGGAAGAGCCAGTTCGAGGAAGACTGTGTGCCAGCCAAAGGCTGAAAGTGGTGGGCAGGTGTTAGAGGGATCACTGTAGGAGGGTGATATGATCAGACCGGGAGAAAGATCTCTGGCTTTCCTTGGGGCATGGATCTTAAGGTTGTGTAGCTGAGGCCAGGGAAGAGGCTCGGTAAGGACTCTTAAAATCACTCAGGAAAGACGACCTTGGTGAGGGTCATCCCCACTTACAAGGGGGATGACTGGGAGGTGGTCTATCTGGAAGTGACACGGATAGGACTAGAGAATGGCTGGGGCTCGGGGCAGGAGGAGAGGTTGCAAAGTGGCGCACAGGCCTGAGGGCTTGGGTGGAGCAGCCACAGCCTGCACCACAGGGAGGCCCTCGTCACAGGCTGACTGGGCATGTCTCAGGCTCGCCCATGAGCTGCTCTTCAGGAGGCAGTGGGGGTTAGGGGTCTGTGCTGATGGAAACCCTGCCAGGGATGAGATTGGCAGGTGCGTGAGGGTCTCTTGAGTCAAGAGCAGGGGAGCATTCTGAGAGGGTAGCTTGTTTCTTGTGCCCGGTGCTGCAGAGCAAATGCTCCAGGGATGGCAAAACAGCCCTTGGATTAGACAGGTCTCTGGTGGTCCTGCTGGTGGCTTGGCCAGGGCAGGGCCAAGGTTGGCATGGGTTTTGGAAAGGAGGGAGGGAGGTAGAGCGGTTGAGGGGTGTGGTTCCTGGAGGAAAGAATTACCCAGAACCATCCTGGGCCAGGTTGAAGGAACAGGTCTAACAGGAAGTGAGAGGGCATGGATGGCACCAGACACACGTGGTCTTGGTGGGGGGGGGGGTGCCTGCTCTGTGCTGAGTGGGAGACCCTGACTAAGAACTACGAACTCAGGGAGGAGGCTGAGCGGGCCAACGTTTTGAGAGACCCCTAGCCCACTGTTGCGCTGGGTTCTGCGTGTTTGCCCAGGCTCGTGTTGGCAACCCTGGTTCTCTGTAGCTGAGGATGGAATGAGAGGATACAGCAGAGAGCTGGATCCCTGCTGTGTGGGTTGCTACTCTCCCCAGCGCTGCCACTACCCTGGGCTCAGCCTTCCTGGGAAACTGGGGCAACAGCCGTTGTCACTCATGGTGCTGCTGGAGTCCTGCCCGTGTCAGCCACCTGCCCAACCTTGTTGTGGGGGGAGTGTCACCCCTGGGCTTGCCTGCCCCATCTTGCCTGCTGGGTCCACCAGCTGGCCCATGTGCCCTCCCCCTATCCCACCTCCATCTGGGAGGAGCGGCCTTCTCCACATCACTGGGATCTGCTCAGAGTTGCCTGCATGCTCTGTGCTTGGAGGTTGGGGCTTAGTCAGACTTGCCTTTTTTTCTAGGCCACTCCAGTGACTTCCCCTGCTCTCGTGAGTCAGGCATGTTGCTTCTCTCAGGAGCTCCCTCCACTTCCAGGGCTCCAGCCCAGTGGGGGGCAGGCTGGTGGGCAGTTGGGGGCTGAGACAGGGAAACCTGAGCGCTGGGCCACGAGGTCCTGGACGCTAATTTTAGAGAGCACATGTCACTGGAAACTCTCCCTTTCTGCCAGGAACCAGCAGCCTGGCTCTGTTTACTGCCAGGGGCCCCTGAAGCCTCTCCCCAAACCAGGAAGCATGGCGAGCATCTCAGGGTAGCTGTGAGCCCACACCCCACTAAGTGCTAGTTCTTCCCAGGGGCTCTGCCGGGGCCCAGGCCAAGGAGGGAGCTTGCCTTGTTTGCTTACTCTGTCCCCTCAGGCTCTCTGTGCCACAGGTGTTCTTGAGAACCCTGTGAAGGCTAGTGGGGGCTTGGGGAGCTGGGGGGCCTGTAGAACGGGTGGTCTGGGAGCAGGCAGCCCAGGTTGCTTTGAGCAAGTCCTTTTTGTGGAAATACCCTGGACAGAGCAGAGTCTTTCCTTCTTCCCCAAGGCCCCTGCCTGTACCATGCCTTTTTCTAAGCTGTGGCTGGCCTGGGCCTGTGTCCCAGGTGTTGGGGGGAAACTGCCCACCACCCACTATGTTTTGACCATTTGAATTGTTCCTTTCTCAAGGGATGGAGAGAGTCTTCTCCTTTCTCTTCCTGCCACGTGGTATCTCAGGGCAAGGGTTGCTGTTGGGAAGTGGAGCAGCCTGTGGCCCAGTTGCCATCTGCTTGCCACTTGTGGCTGGTGTGGACCTGAGATGTGTGCCTGGGCCCTGATTCTTCATTTTCTGTTGCCCCTGGCCCAGAGGAGTGCAATGTAGTGATATAACCTAACAGGTGTGTTCTGGCAGGTGCCTGTAGAATGTACTTGGGGAGGGGGATTGGGAGAGAAGAGAGTCATTTCCATCTGTCGTTCAGTTGGCCTGGGAGGAATTCCCTGGAAATTTAGAATGTGTAGTAGTCTCAGCTTGGGCCTTGGGGTCAGACATACAGTAGTGGGGAATTCCAGCCACATCTGTTTCTGGCTCTTGACCTTGATCAGTTGCTTTAGTTTGCTGAGCCTCAGCTTTCTCCCTGTGAAACAGGGGCAGCAGTCATATCCAGCCCATTAGGTGGGTGTGATGATTTGGCTGGACTGTTGGAAGCACCCCCTGGCACTAGCTGCTCATTTACCAGGACGAGCCTGGCCTTGCAACAAGGAAAACAGCAGGTGGCTTCTCTGGCATGACCAGGGAAGTGCGAGGTTCTGGGCCTTTAGGCTGTAGCTAGGTCTGGCCCGGGTATCCTGTCAGGTTCCTGCTCTGTGTGTCTTGGAGCTAGAGAACGGCTCTAGAGCTGTAGGCAGCTGTTTTGGGGCAGTATTAATCATTCGGGTGGCAGAGGACAGCTCCCAGGCTCCACCCTTCCTCTTCTGTTGCCAGATCCAGGCTGGTGGCATCTTGCTTGGCTGCCCTGGCAATCCAAGAAGGCAGGTCTAGGCGGGAGGCAGGCATGGGGCAGTAGCAACCAAGAGAAGTCCATGCCAGCCATTTTTCCCTCCTCTTTTGCTCACTTCTCGCTTTTTCTTGTGAACAATCGCAGCCTGCTTAGACGCCTAGTGACTCTCCTCTCTCAGCAAGCCACACTGCTGGCCTCCAATGAGGCCTTTAAAAAGCAGGCAGAGAGTGCTAGTGAGGCAGCCAAGAAGTACATGGAAGAGAATGACCAGCTGAAGAAGGTGAGTTCACCTGCCTGACCCTGCTACATGACATGCTTTATGGGCCACAGGGGCCACTCTTAGCTCATCAGGCTGGGAAATGTGTGACACTGCTATTGTCAGAAAGCTGAGGAGTTGGGTGGAGGGGAGAACAGGTGGTTTTCGGGATGTGTATGGGTGGGGTTGGGGGGACTCGGCAGGGAAGGGGGAGCCCTAGCAGCTCTCTTTCCTCTAGCTTTGCATCTAGTCCAGACTTTCCCCCTGATAAAACTTGGTGAACTGAGCCCTGGGCGGGGAACTGTGGGCAAGCTAGCGCAGAAGAAAGCAAAATAAGGGCCCAGATGTCCTGAGAGCTGCTGTCAGCTGAGGGTGAGGCAGGGCCAGGGGTGGCCGGTCCTAGAAGGCTTGTTGGAAGAGGTGAGGTGGGAGCCAAGGAGGTAGGGAGACAGATGGACTTGGAGTCATAGGCAGGACCAAGTTGGATGGGTAAGGGCGGGTGCAGGGCTCCTTGGCCAGAGTGAACTGTGGAGCATAGGAGAGGAAGGAAAGGCATTGGTTAGTTGGGGGTGACTGGCAGAAATCCCCAGATGACAGCAAATTGAGTCATTGGTTTACTCTGCAGAGCTGTTAAGAAAGGAGGCAGGGCATGTGGCCTGTGAGCTGCATGTGGCAGGTGGCCCCGCTGGCCCTTCCCTTTGCCTGGTGGCTGGGAACAACAGTGGCCCAGTTCTGCACTGACATTTCCAAAGGGGCAAGTGCCCAGGGCAGCTTGAGGAATCACAGTGTGGTGGGGAGGATGGAGCTGGAACCCCTCTGTCCCTCCCTTCTTCCAGAGTAACCCAGGTCCTTGGCACTTTTCCTAGGAAGCTGCTGTTGGTGGAATCAAGTTGGATGGTAGGGACACTGAAGTGAAGGTGCAAGAAGAGAACAGGAGCCTGAAGGCTGATGTGAAGAAGCTGAAGGACGAGCTGTCTAGCAAAAAGCAGAGTGAGTCTTGCCCTTGGGTGGCCCCCAGCTCCCAGAAGTCTAGAGCCTCTGCTGGTGGCTGCTGCCCCTTTCATGTCAAAATATTAATAACAAACTCACACTCAGGGTCAGGAGCTGGGTGAAAGCAAACAAACGCCACCCTGCTTGTCTGGCCCAAGCATAAGCATAGGCTGGCTCAGCCCCAGCTGGCGGAGCTCTGCAGCTCATTGGTGCGCACGGGCCTCCGGAAGCCCCAGATGCCTGTAGACTAACTCCTCTGAGCGTCTCACTTAGTGCCAGGCGTGGGGAGTGGTGCTCTGCACAGGCCTCACTGTTACCAGGGTCTTTCCAGTGGGGAAGGAAAAGCTGGGGAGGCTAAGTCAGTTGTTTGAGATGCTCCTGAAACCCCCCACCACTCCCTGAGAGTTCCTCTGATTCCTTCCTTGTTGACACACCTCTTGTTCTCAAATTTGATGCTGGGATTCTGCTCCCTGCCTCCTACTGTCACCCCCAACATTCTTAGAATGTTTGTCCCATGCCCTTAGCTTCCCTAAAGTCACTGCTGAGAGCACTCGGGGTCCCTCCATTGAAGGGGCTGGGGGGAGTCCTCGGTGTCTTCTTGCTTCCCTCAGCTTTGTTGGCCAGCCTTCCCCCACTCTGGTGGCTCTCGTGGCAGCCAGCAGAGGAGCTTTCTTGAGAGGAGTGGTCTCCTAGGCAGCTTTACTGCGGGCAGATTTGGGGCCTGTGTCTGGTGGCCCCAGCTAATGGGCTTTTCTCCCTAATACCAGTCTTTTAATTTTCCATCCTTCATAATTTGTATCAATCCCAGAACTAGAGAAAGCTGAAAATGAGGTTCTGGCCATGCGGAAGCAATCTGAGGGCTTGACCAAGGAGTATGACCGCCTGTTGGAGGAGCACGCGAAGTTGCAGGTCAGCACGCCTCAGCCTGTGCCCCGTACCCCGCACCCCATGCAGGCGCACAGCAGGCCACTGCTGCCATCTCAGCCTCACTGCAGGCCTGTCCTCAGTCTGGGCTGCCGCAGCACAGCTGATGGGGAAGTCTCCATGTCCTGGGGAGGCTGATTCCCTCTTGCCACAGGTCCTTTAAGAGGCGGTGGTGGCAGGCTGGCTGCTTTTACTATGGCTCCCTCTGTCTTCCTCCTTTGCTGCCGAGTCTGGGTCTGGAGAAGAGCCTGCCAGACAGTGCCACTTCAGGCCCAGCAGTGGGAACCCTTCCCTGGACAGGGGGGTTGTGGCGTTCCCAGCTTTGTACCCAGCATTGGTGCCCTTGTGTGCTCCTGCCCTTATATCACCTCCAGTCCATGGTGTGGGGCCCCAGCTCTGGCCCAAGGGCACTGAAGGGCCCCAGCAAGCACTGGATACTCCAGAATGGCTTGTGGGTGATGTGGAGCCACCACCTGCTCTCAGGATGATTTGCCTCTAGCAGCACAGGTGGTCTTGGAATTGGACATGAGCGCCAGGTGAACACCCTCAAGGTCTGACAGCTTGCCTTGGTGTGTGGCGGCCCAGGCTTAGCGCAGGCCCACCAGCGGGACCTATAGGAGGAGTTGGGGAGAGCCTGAACTGGGACTTGGGAGGGACCCCCATGCAAAGACTGCTGTGGACCCCAGAGAGGGGCTGGTGTTGGTGTGCGGTCTGGCAGCTCTAATAAAAGACTGACCCAGATGCTTTTGGTTGCAACATCCCCCCTTTCCCCCCGACCTGGCTGGCGTTAGGGTCATGGCCTTGCTAGAGTGGCACCACCTCCACACTGGCAGGCCTTTGGGTGCTGCTGAGGGTGGCGTCCCTTGCTCACCTGGATACCTATTTGGGGAAAGGGGGCACCAAACTGGGCCTCTGGGGTGGAGGGGCTAGAGGGCAAAGGGGAGGAGTGGGCCCTGCCAACCCCTGTTTCTTCATTCCCTTTCTTTCCAGGCAGCAGTAGATGGCCCCACGGACAAGAAGGAGGAATGAGGCTGCTCCTTCCCACCTGCCACCTGGCCTGCGCCTGCTGCTTCCTGAGGCCTGGCCTCCCTGGTACTTGGGTTTGCCTCTTCTGCATCCCGTTCTGTTGCTCCACTTGCAGTTCCATGTTCTCCCAGCATACCATAGGGGACCAGTTTCTGCCCCTCAGGATGAGCTTGCTATCATCCTGGCCAGCCAGGTGTGAGGCAGCACCTGTACCCTAACCATAGTGGGGCTTGCTTCCCACTAGGTTGAGCCCCTTTTGTGTTGCATGTTGAACTTGAAGGCTCTGGGCCCCTAGTCTCTGCTCCTGCAGCCAGGTGGGTGGAGCAGGCAGAGTAGTTTTTCTTGGGGGCAATAAAAGTTGTTAAGATGTATTTGTGGTGCCTGCGTGTAACTGAGGCCTCAAGGAGGGGCCGGGAGGGTGGTGGCAATCGGATCTGACAGAGACCCTCAGTCTTTGCCCTGGAGGCCTTCAGGGTATTTTCTGTCAGCTTGTTCTAACATCTGAAGATTGCTCATCCCAGGCTGGGCCCACCCCAGGCTCACACTTTGTTTTGTTGCTTCTCTGCTCCTGCTCCCCAGACTAGGTCCCACTTTATGGCCACTTGGGGCATGTCTTCCCTTTTGGGTTGGCCACTGAGTCCCGGAGAGCTTGGGAAACTTGGTAAACTGGTGGGTCTTCTGGGTGGCAGGCTTGTCTGGGTCCTCTGGGTCCTGTTCATCCATCATATTTGGGACAGACAGAACATGGCAGAGTGCCACTAGTCACTCCCTGCCCCACCCCGTCCTTAAGGTTTGCAGGATGACCTCTGACTAATGCCAGCTGAGAGAGGACAGCCTTGCCCTTGGCATTGACCTTATGACTGGCCTGGGCAGAGCTAGGCAGTGGGGAGGGGCTGTGGATAGGCCCCTTTCTGGAAAGCCTGTGGGGAGGGGTCCTGTAGGTGATACTCTCTGGTTGCTATGCCAGGGCTTTTCCAGGATGTGTTCCGTGACTACCTCAGCCTCCCTGAGCTCACCCTTCTCTGAACTTCTAGAGGCCAAAAGTTCAAACAGCATGCCTGCAGGTTCTTTCCTGGGCAGCCCCAAGTGGCTTCTGAGCCCCATTGGTGTCAGGCCTTGGACCAGGTAGGAGAAAGTTGCCCAAGGCCACTTTTGGAGCACCCTTTCTAACTGGGTGGGGTGGTTGGGACAGGGATGGGACAAGACAGTGACGGGGGTAACAGACCCTTTAAGGTAGAAAGTGAGGCACCTGCCCAGTCTGTATTAGAGGGTCGCCTGCAGAAACCAGCCCATCGGGCCATCCTGAACACTGTTTTCCTTCTGCTCAGACTGGGACTGCACCCCCGTGCCTCACAGCATCCCCTGACTTTCCCCTAGCTTGTAGCTCAGTGTGTACCACAGTACCACAGGCCTGGGTCGGTCCATTTCCTCAACCAGCTCTCCTACTAGATCGCAAATCTCAGTGTTCTGATCATCTACTACAGGGGCAGGTTCCTGAGTAAATGGTGCCGGTGTGATGCTCTCAGGACCCTGGCCAAGTGGCCCGACCTCTGTCAAGTTCTCTTTCTGTGGTGTCGATACTAGTTCTGAGTCTTTGGTGGCATTGTGGCAGTTGGCTTAGAGGCGCCAAGGACCTGAGCCCAGGCATGGCCACAGTCAGGGCGGTGGAGATGCGAAGGAGTCGGGGTGAGCCTGAGGTGGGGAGTGGAGCGGGCCTGCTGGTGGAGGAGTTGATGAGGGCAGGGTGTGGGCAGGGTGTGGGCAGTGTGAGGGGCCTGGGGTGCCTGGGCAGGGCCTTCTCGCCTATGGAGAGCCAGGCTAAAGATCTGGGAGCTGCCAGCACTTGGAGTTCTCCAGGTTGCTGGTGTGGCAGGAGCAGAGGGGTTGTAAGGTGAGGAGTCTTTAGAAGCGGAAGGACAGCGGCCGGGCTGAAAGAGTGACTTGTTGGGCATTGCCCTCATCCTGCAGGGGCAGGTGGTGGTCTTTCAGGGCCGGTGCTGCCATGGCAGTGCACGCTCTAAAGGCCAGAATTGAGTTGGGGTTGATACTCCTTCCTGCGTCTGTGGGGACTGCCCTGGCACATGTCCAGTTCCTCATGACCATCAGAGCATGGAACACCATAAGCCCGAGCCTGCCCCTGGCTGTGCAGTTGGGGGCCAAAGCCCCTCCTCAGCCAGGGCCCATACCGTACCTTGCTAAAAAGCAGAGACTGGCCTGGGAGGGACTAATAGTATGGAGTAAGCTGTCACTTTTCTGTGAGGGGTCACCCCTTCCCTTCTGCCCAGCTGATATCAAGGCTGAGCACCAACCTCCCGAAACTTTGACATCCGCCCCCCCTGCCCCGCCAGGCCTGCCTCAGTTGATGACTGGGCTGGCCCGACCACGCCCCCAGCATCTGTCCCTCCTCCCTCCGTCGCATGACTGGATGCAGCACCCTGCTGTCACTACAGCCACCACTACTTTCCTTAGAGTGGACCTCTCCATCAACAGGCCCACCCCGCTCCTTAATGTGTCCACTTCCCTGACTTCGGCTGTGCCTTGGCTCAGGTCCTTGGTATCTCTTGCCAAATGGCCTCCAAGCCCCCTGTTGTGGCTCCCAAGTGATTGGATTCACTATCTTCAATTCTTCCAGCCCCTTCTTTTAAGCTGTGAAATATGCACAACCTAAAACTTCCATGTTAACCACTTGTGTCCAGTTCAGTGGTGTCACGCGCATTCACACTGCTGTGCAGCGTCCCCACCCTTCACGGCAGAACTCCTTTCTCCTCAAGCTGAAACTCTGTCCCCGTTAGACCCCAGCTCCCACTCCCTCCCCCAGGCCCCGGCCCCACCATCGGACTACTGCTCTATGTACCTCGGAGAAGTGGAATCATACAGTATTTGTGTCTGGCTTATTTCTCTTAGCATAATGGCTTTGAGTTTCCTCTACATGGCAGCATGTGTCAGAATTTCCTTCCTTTTAAAGGATAACATTCTGTTGTCTGGATGCCACGTTGGGTTCATCCTTTTCTCCATTGATGGACACGTGGTGCTTCCTCCCCTTAATCCCACTCAAATCAGGCTTTTATGTCCACTACGACCCCCACACACCTCTCTGCCCCAGTCTCCACGACCTTGTCACAGCCAGAATTCTGGGACCCCACATCACTCCCTCCTCCCAGCTCCTGGGAAGGGGTGCGGTGGTGGTGGCAGCCTTGGAGTCCCTCACACCGCTCTGGCTGCCCCTCTGCTGCCACCTCCTCTTCTCTGCCGCCTCCCAGGGCCCGGTGCCCACTGCTCTTGGCCAGCTCCTCCCAACTCAGGGCTTTCAGGGCCACCTTTAAGCGCTGGGAACTTCCAGCGTTCCCCCTCCAGTCCACACTCTTTCCAGAGCATCACACTCCTCGCCCACACAGACTGGACGTCTCTGCTTAGATCTGACATGCCCAGAGCTGATTCCCACTGTCCTCTCCAAACCACCTCCTCTCTCCAGTGTAAGACCTGGCAGCTGCCACCCTTCCCAGTGCTCAGGTTCAGTCTTTCACGGCCTCCCTGACTCCTCTCAACCCTGCATCCCAGCTCATCAAGCCCTATTGCCTCCACCTTGAAAACAGGCCCCTAATTCCAATACTTCCCTGCACTGCTAGCACCCTGGTCCCAGTGACCTTTTCCTGGTTTTGCTGCAGCTTCCTCCGTCCTCCACCCCAGCTCTGTGCCTCGCCCAGCCCCTTGTCACCTGCACTGTGGAAGGTCGCCTGTGTAGTGTGGCATTTGAGCAACTTTCAGAAAACCCACAACTGCCCACCTACCTTCTCACAACCTCAACCTGCCTTCCCTGCTCCTGCCTGAGCGCCCTCTTTAGCAAACTGTTATTGTTTCTCCCTGTGTGACAGCTCCGTGGGGGAAAGGCTCTTGGCTGCCTTCCTCCCCTACTCTCTTCCCAGTTCCCAGGACACCTCTGGATGCAGGGACCCTTGGAACAAATCCTTGCCCAGGGAACCAGCTGGAGTTGGGGAGCCCCCCCTCAACCTTTCCACCCAAGACAATGTGCAGAAGCCAGCTTTGGAAAATGACATGTTTTTATTGCTATGTTTGCAGTGGCTTCTTAGCACAGTAAGAATGTCCCCGCTGGACCCTGCACCCTCACCCACCCCCACCCCACCAGCCGATGTCAGGGTATGGGGGTAGCCTTTCTAGGGTCCACTTAGCTGTCTCAAGATTGGACGTGACTCAGACATAGGTTAATTAAAGCTGCTATATGGAAGACTTGAGACGTGGAAAGTGCATCAGCCCTAAGCTTGCAGGTGGGAGCCATGCCCAGGATTGGGTCCCTGGCTGGTGCCCACCTCAGATCCCTGTAGTCGTGCCCAGCCTTGGGGGCAGGGTTATGGGCAAGGCTGAGTGTGTCAAGCGAGCAGCCCCAGATCCCCAGGGATAGAACCCTGCATCTGCTCACTGCAGACGACTCAAGGGCAGAGGGGGAGTGTGGGGCTGCATATCAAGGCCCCCACCGTGCACTTTTCCACCCCGGCTGGGGCCAAGGACTACACACGCATACCCACATGACAGACTTGCACGCTGGACAGCTTGAAGCCTTTGTTTTGCCTATGAAAATTAGATCTATAAATTCACACTCGGCTGGGGCAGAGGAGTAAGGAAGGGTTGAAAGGGGCAGGTAGTGGCATGGGGAAGGATACAGGGCTGTTTTCTCTTTAGAAATAATACAAGCAGAAATCTCTCTCCTCAAGTTTTATAAAATGTGCAAAATATAAGCCTCATTTGCCCACAGGCACAGTTTACACCTGGTATTCACTTTTGCTAAGAGCTAAAGACCCTACCTACGCACACACTCATGCACTCTACACAAGCTCACACAGTTGATATTGGTGGCGATTGGCGCAGGAACCAGAAGGTTCCATTGCTGGCTGGCTCTCTAAGCTTCTAGAGTAGGGATGGGGAGAGGGGTCTAGCCCAGCTGAAATACTTGCCTCGGCTCCACTGGCACCCCTCTTTCCCATCCCCTGTCATGTCTCCTGTTCCCCAGGCCACCACTGCTGCCCACTACATCCATCCCACCCTGGGGAAGGGACTACCCAAGGCGGTGTTGGACGGAGCCTGGCAAGGCAGGCATGGAGGGGTTGGGCAAGGTGCACCCACAGCGGGCAGCAGGGTGAGGGTGCTTGGCAGGGCCTGGGGAGGCAGCGTGTGCACCAGCTTGGGTAAGAGGAGCGGTGGGGTGGGGCGGGGGGGGGGAGGCATCTATTTTTGGTGGGTTGTGATATTTTTGGCATTTTATTAAAAATGGAAAAAGTTATTTTAGTTAGCACTCGTGGTGCTTCCCCCTCCCCCCCAGGCAGACCCCAAAAGTGTCAGGGAAAGGCAAGCCCCCTGGAGTGGGGGTGGGCTAAAGCAGGGGCTGCTATGGCTACAAGAGGATGAGCTGGTGATGTGAGTTGGGGTGCCTGTCACATGACACTCTCCACCACCACCACCTTGCTGCTCTCAGACACTGGGGTCAGGGTGGTCAGGCCCCTGACGTCCGAGTCCTGAGCTCTGTACTCCAAGTGGTGGAGGCCCCAGACAGGCTGCGTCAGGTGCTGCCAGCGCTGTAGGAGAGGGAAGTGATGAGTCCCTGGGGAGGAGTACCTGCTCATCCTCCCCCACTCTCCGCTTCCTACTGCCTGCCTCCAACTAGGGCCCAGCCTTGTAGACCAACAGGCCCTACTCCCTGCATTAGGGAGACAGGGTTGAAAGAAAGGCTGTTAGGACGGAGGTAGGGCCAGGCCTCTCCTACTTGGCCCAAGGCCCTTAAGGACCAGCTTTCCTGCCTTCCAACCCCAGCCAAGCTGGCCAAGGTTTCTGGCAGAATGGCCTGTTTTGGTGTGTGGGAGAATGGGCACCCTGGGGGGACTGCCTTGACCTGAAGGAAGGGAGGGGATGGTAGAGGGGAGAGGGAGCACAGGGGACTGACCTCAGCCATAGTCCCCTTGGCTCTGAGGAGGCAGCCCAGGAGGTGGAGGGGCACACACAGCATGGAGGAGAGTGCGAAGCTCCAGCCTATGGCTTCACCCCACCATGGATACACGTAGGTATTGTTGTAGACCAGCGGCTTGTAGTACACCACGTTGAAGATGAAGATGCCCTAAAGTGAGAACCCCCCACACACACCATGCTCAGCCTTGTGGCAGGCCCTTGCTGCCCCTCGCCCTGTCCAGCCCCCCAGCCTTTACCATGCAGACCAGCGGGGTGAAGAAGGACCAGCACCATTTCATCCAGGGGCAAGGTCGGTAGCCGATCATGCAGGCAACGTCGTCCATAAAGCGGTCAGCTCCTGGGGTGGGTGAGGCCAGAGGCCCAGAGCTGGAGACCCACCCACCCAACTCCACCACCCCTGCCTTGCACCATGCCCCTAGGCCTGCCTCCTGGGCCCAGACATACCATACACCCAGGCGACCACCACGCACTCCCAGAAGGCCTGCCAGAGCAGGGTTGTGCCACTGGCCGAGTAGTAGTCAAAGAGCTGGAAGACGTACATTCCGCCCTGGGGATGGAGCCAGGTCAGGGAAGGCAGCAGCTGGCAGGGGAGGCCAGCGGCAGCCCCCTCCCTGCCCCTACTCACATCGGTCACCATGGAGAGGTCGATGACAAAGCAGAGGGCGCAGCAGAGTGCCACAGAGATCTCCCTTTGGAAACGGAAGTAGTAGGAGGCCGGGAGGAGGTCAAGCAGGCCAGTGATGAAGCCTTCCACACCTACAAACTGTGGCCAGGCGCCTTACCCACTGGCTCCTCTCACCCAGCACCCACCCCCTGACCCTCTTGGTCTGCCCCACCCTGCAAACCTGGCTGTCGAGGCCCAGCAGCAGCAGCATGAAGAAGAATAGGGCAGCCCAGAGTGGGGCCACAGGCATCAGCGTGACAGCCCTGGGGTAGGCGATGAAGGCCAGGCCGGGCCCTGAGGGGACAGGGGCAAAGTTTGGACACCTGCAGCTGGTGTCCACATCCAAGCCCTGCTTCTCCCCTCCCCCAGTGGCCCTGCGCTCCTGACTAATGGACACCCTGTACCTGAGGGGCCTTTCCAATTGGGTCCTGGCAGTTATTTAGTCACAGGTCCCTATTAACCCCTGAACGGCCCCCCTTTTCTTCTGGAACACTCATAAAAATGGACATACCGTGAGGCCCCTGGGGAGTGGTGGTGGACTGGGCTTGAGGCTCCACGTGGCCCAGCCCCAAGCTGGCTGCAACAGCTGTGCCTTGCAGCTGCTCAGCCAGGCCTGCCTCTCGCCCAGAGCAGCAAGACAAATTGAACGGATGTTTCACCTCGTTTCCCAGAATGTCTGCATGTGTGTGTATGTGTGTATGTGGTGTGTTAGAGGCTTGGGGGTCTTTACCTGATTCTGCCACCTTGGAGATGTGCACGCCCTGCTCTGTGGCCATGAAGCCCAGGATGGAGAAGACCACGAAGCCAGCAAAGAAGCTGGTCCCGCTGTTGATGAGTGCAAGGATGATGGCATCCCTGGGGACGGAGGGGATAGTGTGAGCTGGTTAGGCTGCTTGCCGCCACAGGCCGGCAGGGCATTGGGGGGCAGGGCTGTGGTGCCTACTTGTAGCAGTTGTTGTTGAAGCGATTGTAGCTGCCCAGGGCAGTGAGGGCCCCCAGGCCAATGGCGTAAGAAAAGAAAATTTGGGTCCCGGCATCTATCCATACCTGGAGATGGGCCGGGGGAGAGCGGATGTGAGGGATCCTGCTAGGCTGCACGCACACCTCCACCAGCCCCCGACCTCCCCCCCCCGCACCTCCACTGCACCTGAGGGGAGCCTAGCTTTGACCAGTCAGGCTTGAGATAGTAGATGATGCCGTCCAAGGCGCCAGGCAGCAGCACTCCGCGCACCAGCAGTACGACAAGGACCACGTAGGGGAATGTAGCGGTAAAGTACACGATCTGGGGGGTGGTGGGCTGCTCAGTGAGGCCCTGCAGCTCCTGCCTCCCCCTCAGAGGCCCCCAGCCTGAGCAGGATGGGCCACACAGACCATGGTCCCTAGCTCCCGGACCATGTGTTCCAAGTAAGGAGGGAGCCAGTCAGCAGCCCCCAGTTCTCAGAGCTGTGGCTCCTCACGAGGAAGCAGGATGCTTGGTGGGGCAACAGCGGCCACATGGCCAGCACAGGTCAGCTGCAGAGGGAGGGGACAGGCAGGACCCTCCCCAGGAAGGAAGGTGGGGCATTGGCATGGGGGCAGGCCCCATGCCTTGCGTGCCCCTGACTCCAGGTCACCATCTGCACAGCAGCGGGGTCCTTGGTACTTGGGGTTAGACCCGGGCCAGCCGAGATGGAGGCAGAGGCCCCCATCTCCTGTTCAAGTGGGGCTGCCCCCCCCTCAGCAGAGCAGGATAGGCGGGTGAGACCAGGTCCACCCCAAGCATCCCAATGGACTCAGAGAGCGAGTGAGGGGTGCCCCACGCAGGGAACTGGCAGCTGCTGCCTGGGCCTCTGCCCCTCAGGAGGGAAGGCTGCAGGGCCTGGAGTTGGAGGGCGGGGGGGATCATCCCATCACGGAGCGGTGATCAAGTGGCCTGGACTGAAGGGGCTGCCCCGCCTCGGGCCCTGGCCTGGCTGCTTCGCATTGTGACAGTGGTCCCCGGCAGAGATGTGGACACACCTCCCGAGGCAGTGCTGCCCTGCCTTGATGTCGCCCACCACCCCCGCCCCACCTGCCTCGGTTGTACCTTTCCTGTCGACTTGACCCCCTTCCAGACACAGAAGTAGACCAGCACCCAGCAGGCCAGCAGACACAGGGTCACCTCCCAGTTGAGGGCCCCTGGCACCTCCAGCCCCTCGGAGAGCCGCAGGACTTTGTTCCTGCGGGAGCGGGAGCTCATGAGGGCTGAGCCAGCGGAGGGCAAAGCCACAGGGAGCTGCCCCAGGGCTGGTGCTCCTCTCCTCCTGCAGCCCTTGCGTCCAGCTGGGCCCTCCTGGTCACCCGGATGGGCCTGGTCCAAACCTGGGGCCTGACCCAAGGGCATTACAGTGCGTGTGCCTGGAGCCTGGGAGCCCGGGCTGGAGGCGGCAGGGCTGGGGGCTCTACTGCCTGCTGCTCCCAGCATGCACCGCACCACCGCCCCCTCCCCCGGGCTGGCAGGATGGGATGGCTGGCATGATGGTGCCCTGAGTGAGAAACGGTGCTGAAGGAGCAAGGCCCATCTGTCTCGGCTCCCCCTGGGACTGGCCTGCGGGGGTGCTCCCCAGAGGCAGGCAGGGGCTGGGAGTGACTCCTGCTCCACATCCCTCCTCCCGAGGCTGGGCCCCTGCTCGCGCGGACTCCGGCCACCTGTGGAGCCCAGAGGGAGGGACCATGCTGGGTCTGGACCAGAGGGTGCCTGACTCACTCCCAGAACTCGATGACAGGGGACCGGCGGTCAGCAAGCTGGTCACATGTGAGGTTGGCCAGGCTGGCATTGGCACAGTCTTCATGGCGGAAGATCTCCACACAGTCAGGAGTGTTCCACGTATGGCCACAGGTGGCCCAGGGCAGCGTGGTGGTGAAGGACTTCACCAGGTAATAGAAGCCCCAAGCCAGCACCATGATGTAGTAGGTGTTGCAGTAGAAGACGATCACCATGGAGGCATAGCCCAGGCCTGGGGTGAGGGGAGCGGAGTCCTGTGTGGGCTCTCCTCTGGCCAGCTCCTGCCCTCCTGCCCCCCCCACCCCATCAGATCACTCTTTGTCATGCTCTGGGGCACAAGTGTCCCAATGCTGGGCTAATCCCCCAGTCTGTCCCCCATCCCCCAAAATCAGCCCCTGCTCCTGGCCTCACCTCCTGCACCCTCCCAGACCCGGGCAGAGTCTGGCCCCCTCGTGAACATTAGTTAAGTCCTGTTGATTTCCTAGCCTCACACACCTGTCCCCTTCTCTTAGGTCCCACTGCCACCACGGTGGTTGAGGGAGGGCCAAGCCTCCACCTGGCCCCCTCAGTGGCCTCTCTTACTCAGCAGCAGGGGGACTTTCTGGTGACCTGGGGTGGTGTGGAAGACAGTCACCCGCTCAGTGGGTGACCTCAGCCAGTCGCTTTGCCTCCCTGTGCCCTGGCCTCTTCCAGGATGGTAATAGCAGGACCTGCTGCCTAGGGCCCTGTGAGATGGTGGCGGACCCTGCCCACACACAGAAGGGGCTGTACGGTGGCCTTCACCATTAGTCCTTCCCTTCAGACGCTGCACCTTCCACGGCTCTGTCCAAGCGCCATGGGCTGTCCCTCTGGCCTTGGGAGATCGCGCTCCCACGGCTTCTCCTGCCATCGTCTCTGGAGTCCAGCCACCCTCTGCTCAGCCCAGTGAGCCAAGGGTGCTCGGCAGGGCCTGTCGGCAGCCCTACTGGGCCTGGGTGTCCTCGCCCTGGCGGAGAGGCTGAGCCCCCGCTCTGTCCCTGCCTGCCCAAGGTCACTGGGTGGTCTGCGTGTCCTCCAGCTTCCCACTCGGGACTTGAGGGCCCATCCCCAGGCCTTGGGCCTGGTGCTCAGGGTGAGATTTCTCAAGTGAAAACCAGCCTTGCTCTAGCAGTGGCAAAGGGGGAAGGGTCCCTGAGGAAGCAGGCGAGAGGGGCTGGCCCCAGGCTGCTCACCTTTGAACAGGGGACAGATGTTCCAGACATTGATGCTGCCAGCCTTCATAAACTGGCCCAGTGAGATCTCCAAGAAGAAAATGGGGATTCCTCCGACCAGGGCAATCAGGACGTAGGGAATAAGGAACACACCTGAGGGAAGAAGCACAAGGCAGCCACTTGCACAGGGCACCCTTCCCCTTAGCCAGGAGGGGACATGACTCAACCCCCCCCACCAGGCTGCACAGGCCCAGCCGGCTGGCCCAGCCTTCAGAGGCCCTGGGAGGCTGGGGTGGAGCCCCATCATAACTTCCCACTGGGTGAGTCAGTGCGGGGGGTGGCCTCTGACTCAGAGGCATAAGGTGAACAGCCTTTGGAGGGAGTTGGAGTGTTCAAGGGGGGCTATGGCAGCTCCTGGGCCCTTAGAGTCCTGTTCCCTGGGCTGGGAGGCCATACACCCCACAAGGCTTCCATCCCCATGGTCACCTAGGGTGACCTAATGGGCATGGAGGGCACACACACTTGCAGATAAGCCATCATTTGTGTCACAGTTTGTTTGCCAGGCAGTATGGAAAGGAGTGGTGAGGGTACGTGTGTATGTGCATGCATGTGTGCACCATGGCTGGTGGCACTCAGGCCTAGTGGGCTGCCTGACTTGGGTGAGAGCAGAGAGCCCCTGCCTTCCCTGCACTCAGACACTGGCCTGCAAGTGTGAAGGTCCAGGGAAGAGGGTGGGTGGGTGGCAGCCGGGTGGGAGCCCTCTGCCAATAGGCATGGGAGGTTGTGTGAAGGTGTGAGTGAGCAAGGACAGAGGGAGACAAGGTTGGCAAGGCCGGTCAGGTACTTACAAAAGGCCTGGTGAGCCAGGCTCTGTAGGTGGCAGGCCGGGCAGGGCCAGAGACTATAGGCCAGGAGTGGAGGGTAGGGAGAACTAGGCACCAGCACCCCTCTACCCCCTGCAACTCCTCTCCAAGCTCCTGACCCTTGCCCCTGGATGAGCTCTCTCCACTACTCAGACACAAGACTTGGCTATAGCTTGCTGGGCTCTTGGTCCATCCCAGCATCCTTCTGGTGTGTGACCTTGGGTAAAGGCCTTTGCTCCTGGCCTCAGTTTCTCATCCATCACCCAATTACTGAGGCTTCCTACCAACCCTGCTGCTGCTCTGCAGTCACAGGACACATGCGTGCCCATCGCTGTTGCTGAGCTGGGTTGGGGCAAGCGGGCGGGTGTGGAGTGTGCATGCAGTGTGTCCAGCTGTGGCGCCAGGCGGCCCAGGCCGCAGGCTTCCCAAGCCTGGCTCAGGCACCCAGTGTTCCAGGCCCAGGCTAGAAGGGAGGGAGGGAGGGGAAGGGAAGGGAGGAGAGGGGAGGGCAGGGGAGGGACAGAGTGGCCCATTGTGTGTTTGTGTGTTCGTGTGTGCACACGTGGGGGACCCACACAATGTGCTACTTGTGTGCCTGGCCGGCGGGGGCAGCTAGGGCTGCTCACCTCTGTGAGCCCCCCTCCCGGGGGCCAGGCCTCGCCTTCCCACCTCGGTGGCCAATAAGTCTAGGCCGAAGCGGGGGGCAGCCCCACGCGGGGTTTCGGCAGGAGGCTCGCTAGCCCCCTCCCCCCACACACTGCCAGGCACATGACCGGCCAGGGGGGTGGAGGCCGCCAGGCTGGGCCACCAAGCGGTGGCGGCCGGCGAGGGGCGGCCTCCCCCACCGCCGGACTTCGGCCCTGCGCCCCAGTGGGGCCTGCGGCGGGCGCAGGAGGGGGCCCCCCGGCGAGGTGGAGCGGGGACACGGCGGGGCGGGGGCGCTCACCTCCGCCGTTCTTGTAGCACAGGTAGGGGAAGCGCCACACGTTGCCCAGGCCCACGGCGAAGCCCACGCACGACATGATGAAGTCCATCTGGCGCGTCCAGGTCTCGCGCGGCGGCACGGCCAGGCGGCCGCCGGGAGCCCCCAGGCCCGCGGGGCCGTCGCCCTTGGCTGGGGCCCCTTCGGGCCCGGGCGCGATCAGGGGGCCCTTCTTCTCGTCGCCGGACACGCTGTAGATGCCGTTCTCGGCGCTCTTCTTCGCCATGGCCCCGGCGGGCCGCGCGGCCAGGTCGGGGGGCGCGGCGAGGGGGCGGGCGGACGGCGGGGGGCACCGGCGGCGCGGGGGGGCCCGAGGACACAGGCCCGCCGGGGGCCGGGGCGG
>JAQQAC010016209.1:121891529-121904722 GCA_029783875.1 Phataginus tricuspis | reverse complement strand
ATTCTTCCTAGCCAAGAGCATGGGATGCATTTCCATTTGTTAGTGTCTTCCTTAATTTCTCCTAGGAGTGTCTTGTAGTTTTCAGAGTACAGGTCTTTCACTTCCTTCGTTAGGTTTATTCCTAGGTATTTTATTCTTTTAGGTGCAATTGTGAATGGAATTGTTTTTCTGATTTCTCTTTCTGTTAGCTCATCATTAGTGTATAGGAAAGCAACAGATTTCTGTGTGTTAATTTTGTATCCTGCAACTTTGCTGAATTCAGATATTAGTTCTAGTAGTTTTGGAGTGGAGTCTTTAGGGATTTTTATGTACAGTATCATATCATCTGCAAATAGTGACAATTTGATTTCTTCTTTACCAATCTGGATGCCTTGTATGTCTTTGTTTTGTCTGATTGCCATGGCTAGGACCTCCAGTACTATGTTGAATAACAGTGGAGAGAGTGGGCACCCCTGTCTTGTTCCCGATCTTAGATGAAAAGCTTTCAGCTTCTCGCTGTTAATTATGATGTTAGCTGTGGGTTTGTCATATATGGCCTTTATGATGTTGAGGTACTTGCCGTCTATACCCATTCTGTTGAGAGTTTTAATCAAAAGTGGATGCTGAATTTTGTCAAATGCTTTTTCAGCATCTATGGAGATGATCATGTGGTTTTTGTTCTTCTTTTTATTGATGTGATGGATGATGTTGATGGATTTTCGAATGTTGTACCATCCTTGCATCCCTGGGATGAATCCCACTTGATCATGGTGTATGATCCTCTTGATGTATTTTTGAATTCGGTTTGCTAATGTTTTGTTGAATATTTTTTGCATCTGTGTTCATCCGGGATACTGGTCTGTAGTTTTCTTTTTTTTGTGCTGTCTTTGCCTGGTTTTGGTATTAGAGTGATGCTGGCTTCATAGAATGAATTTGGAAGTATTCCCTCCTCTTCTATTTTTTGGAAAACTTTAAGGAGAATGGGTATTATGTCTTCTCTAAATGTGTGATACAATTCAGTGGTGAATCCATCTTATCCATGGGTTTTATTCTTGGGTAGTTTTTTGATTACTGATTCAATTTCATTGCTGGTAATTGGTCTGTTTAGATTTTCTGTTTCTTCCTGGGTCAATCCTGGAAGGTTGTATTTTCTAGAAAGTTGTCCATTTTTTCTAGGTTATCCAGTTTGTTGGCATATAAGTTTTCATCGTATTCTCTAACAAATCTTTCTTTGTATTTCTGTGGTGTCTGTAGTGATTTTTCCTTTCTCATTTCTGATTCTGTTTATGTGTATAGATTCTGTTTTTTTTTCTTGATAAGTCTGGCTAGGGGTTTATCTGTTTTGTTTATTTTCTCAAAGAACCGGCTCTTGGTTTCATTATTTTTTTCTATTGTTTTATTCTTCTCAATTTTATTTATTTCTTCTTTGATCTTTATTATGTCCCTCCTTCTACTGACTTTGGGCCTCATTTGTTATTCTGCTATGATCCACTTTGAATTAATTTTTCTGTAAGAGATCTCCTGAAAGCAAGGGGAGGTGCTAGAATGCTCCATATGGTAATGGATCAGAGTTGGAGACACCAGCATGAATTCACATTTACTTTAATATAGATATATATATTCTATAATGTACACACACACACTCGTACATTTTGAAGTTGACATGTACAAAATTTCAACAGAGTTTACACAGTTTCGAAGGGTGTAATTTCTATTGTATTGTAAATACTGATTTAAAAACAAAAATTGTGGTATTTTTTTACACAGGCCTGTGGCATTGCAATCACCCAGTGAGTTTACACCTGTGTCCATCTCCAATTCCTCATGCTGGCTCTTTTTTCCCAGGCCCGCTTTGGAAGTGGGTCCTTTTCTTCCTGCCTCCACTTTTCATCTGCTGCCCCTCAGAGAGGTCTCCTTTCTCTTTCACCTCCAGAGAGGTGGCATCTTTCTCCATGTGAGCAGTCTTTTAGTATTCATGCATTGTATTTCTCTGAAACACAAATGTATATAAATTACATTTCTTGTCATCACCCATGAGCGCAGGGCTCTGATAATGTTCCTCTGGGCTTGACCAAAGCCACAGCAGTGGATTAGATGGTTATGAAACATGCAAGTAAGATGGGGCTCCAGTTGGTGTCCATGAGTCCAGGTGTCTGTAGATGGATAGCACTTACTGCCAGCATGACAGAGGGTTCACCATCAGTTCCACTTCTATTTTCTGCTTTCTCTTTTAGATGTAAGGCCTAGGAACTCTATTAATGGAGTTGAGCAAGTGGGATGGGGCCCATGCTGCTGAGTGCTAGGGCCCCTGCAGCCTTCTTGAGTGAACGAGACAGGGTACATGTGGGAGATGAGGTTTGGAAGGCTGATTTTTAAAACTCTGCTTGCCCCATGGATCCTCTTAAAGACGTTATGTCATGCCAGGGAACTACAGACCCCTGTGAAGACAGATTCAGCAGGCCACTCCTGGACCCTGTGACTCCCTGGAGACCCTGTAGCCCTGGCCTGTGTAGAAATGCTCTTATCAACAGCCAGGACACCTGTCCTCTCCACCCCTGGTGGGGTCTGGACCCCCTGGGACAGGGCATCAGAGCCAGGATGGGACTAGATGGGAGGAATCCACTAATTGCCGATGGATTGAATTCAGTCACCTGACGCTTATTCCCTGAGTGCCTCTCCTGAGCTGGTCAGCAGAGACACTTCTGGCCAATGAGACAAGGCAGAGAAGGTGGGTTTGCAGTGACAGACATTCTGAAGATGGGGCGGGCTGTGGGCTGACATCCTAGAGACCGCGGCTGGGGGAGGCCCTTTTGAGGAGGTGACTGTGGAGCTGAGATGTGGTAGGGTGAGGAAGCAAACCAGGCAGGTATCTGCATAAAGAGCATTCCAGGAGGAGAGGCAGTGAGGGGCAGGCACCTGGGGCAGGTCCATGTGTGGTGCACTTGAGGGCCAGTTAGGAAGCCAGTGTGGCTGGAGCTGGCTGGAGCTCCCTGAGCAAAGGGGAGAGTGGGTGGAGAAAGACCAGAGCAGCAATAGGGAGGGGGGCGCTAATCATGCCGAGCCCTTAGGCAGCTGTAAGGCCTCATGCTTTGACTTGGAGTGACACGAAGAATCGTGGGAGGGTTTGGAGCCCAGGAGTGACATGATCTCAGTAAAGGGAATGGCCTGGCTGCTCAGTGGAGGAGAGACTGGGGGCAGGGGGGTCAGAGGGGAGAGGGAGCCCAGTGAGGAGGCTGTTGCTGTCGTCCAGCTGAGTGCTGTAGTGGTAGGGCTGGGGCTAGAGAAGGAGGCCGTCCGGGGAGAAGACATTTGAAACCTGAAGGCACACGGAGAGCCTTGTCTGCGTGTGGGTGAAGAGCCTTCTGGCAGAGGACACTGGCGATGCAAAGGCCCTGAGGCCGGCCCAGCCAGGCAGTCAGGGGGCTGGAGCCCGCGGGAGCCTTCCTGAATGACCACGGAGGCGGCGGTAGACGCCAGTGCCGGCTGATTGCCTTACAAGGCCACCTGCAGCGACGAGGCCGTGCTAGGCCACCATGAGCTGGGCCGCCAGCGGCCAGCAGGGGCGCGCGCGGAGGGGGCGGGGCCGGTGGGGCGCGAGCGGGGCTTCGAGCTACGGCCCCTGCGCCGGGCAACGCTGCGGCTTCGGCTCCAGGTCCGCACCCGACGCTCTGGGGCGCGCACGCGCGCTTCGGCGGGGGCGTGCGGGGTCCCGGGCCGCGACTGCCGCAAGCCCCGCAACTCCCGCGCGCCCCCGTGCACACCTGTCACGCTCGGCGCAGCCCACGCAGCTCTGGACGCGGCAGGCCCAGGCTGCAGAGTCCCTCCCGCCCTGAGGCGCCGGGGCTGGGCTGCGCCGGGGCTGCCGCGTGGGTGGCCGTGGCTGTGGCAGGCGGCTGTGCGCGGGGGTCGCAGGTGCATCCCGGGAGGGTTGGTGGCCCGGGTGGCGCGTGCCTGTGAACGCTGAGCCATTAGTGGCAGGTCTAGGCCTGGGGGCAGGGGCGGGGGCACTTCTGGGCCCTGTGGGTGGGGTGGGCGCGGGGTGAGGGCAGGGGCGCTGTGCAAGGAGCCTTCTGGAAGGCGGCCTATAGCGCTGACTGGGTCGTGTGCAGGCAGGGAGCGGGTGTCCTGATGCTGATCTCCGTCGGGGTGCCAGGGTAGGGGGTTGCGGGATCGCGTGGCCGGCTGTGCGTCTCTGGGAGGGGGAGGAGTGTAGGCGGCGGCCCCGCGGGGAGGCGTCCACCTGGGAGCGCGGACCTGGGCAGTGGGGGAGGGGCGAGGTGTACCCAGGGCTGGGGAGTGGGGCCTGTGTTCTTGAGTGGAGCTGTCGTTCAAGGTAGCTGAGGCACTGCCCTGTCTGGGGTGGGAAATGGGGCTGCCCCTGGCCCTGGGGCTTCCCTCCATCTCTCTGCCACCCCCAGACATGCTACTGCTCAAGAAACAGACTGAGGACATCAGCAGCATCTATGAGATCCGGGAGAAGCTTGGCTCGTGAGTGTGTGTGAGCCTGTGTCAATGAATATGTGTCAGTGAATGTATGGGTGTGTGTGGAGGGGGATGTGTGGTGTGGGACTGGGAGGACCTCCCATCTCCTTTGACTAGAGGGACTCTCCCCCACACCTCTGCTCTCTCTCCCTCTCCCTCCCCTCTTCCTCCTTTTCACCTTGCCCCCTCCCTTCCTGCACTTCCCCACCTCCGTGGCAGGGGCGCCTTCTCTGAGGTGGTGCTAGCCCAGGAGCGGGGCTCCTCACGCCTTGTTGCCCTCAAGTGCATCCCCAAGAAGGCCCTTGGAGGCAAGGAGGCTCTGGTGGAGAACGAGATTGCAGTGCTCCGGAGGTACACCTGGCCCTGGCCAGGCAGCTAGCTCCTCCGAGCCTGGGGTAGAAGGTCCTTGGGTGGAGTCCCTGTGTCTTCTGTGTACCCAGGAAGGCCTGGGGTTCTGCCTTGTTGTTCCCCGCAGGGCAGCCTGTGGTAGGAAAGTGGGCAGAGGCAGGAGGAAGAGGAGACAGAGGAAAGCTTCTCTGTGGCCTGGGACAAAATATTCCTCCGCCCTGAGGGGCCCAGAGAGGGCTGCGGCAGTCCGTAAGGGTTTTTTCCTCGCCTTTGCAGAGTCAGCCATCCCAACATCGTGGCTCTGGAGGACGTTCACGAGAGCCCTTCTCACCTCTACCTGGCCATGGAGCTGTGAGGAGGGCAGGGGCAGGCTGGGGAACTGTGGGCTCGGTGGTAAGTGGGGGCTCAGGGGCCTGGGTCAGCTGAGCCCCCACTTCCCCCAGGGTAACTGGGGGCGAGCTGTTTGACCGCATCATGGAGCGCGGGTCCTACACAGAGAAGGACGCCAGCCATCTGGTGGGCCAAGTCCTTGGCGCTGTCTCCTACCTGCACAGCCTGGGCATCGTGCACCGTGACCTCAAGGTGCCTGCCCTCCTGCCCCCCCAGGTGTTGCCCAGCATCCCTGTGCATCAAGGGTCTGGGGATTGACCTGGCATTTTTCTCTGGTGCTCGTGTTGCAGCCTGAAAACCTTCTCTATGCCACACCCTTCGAGGACTCCAAAATCATGGTCTCTGACTTTGGCCTCTCCAAAATCCAGGCTGGCAACATGCTAGGCACTGCCTGTGGGACGCCAGGATATGTGGGTAAGTGAAGGGGTTGCCCTGAGGCTCGCTGGTGGTCAGGGGGCCTGGTGGACCCTGTGGGAGCCACAGTGCCAAGGGTAGGGCAGGCAGTGGGCCACTCCTGGGGTCAACTAGGCTGAGCCAGGCAGCACTGAAGGCATGGTGTGCGTGTGCACGGGTGTGCGTCTGTCTGTCTCTGGCCCCTAGCCCCGGAGCTCTTGGAGCAGAAACCCTACGGGAAGGCCGTAGATGTTTGGGCCCTGGGTGTCATCTCCTACATCCTGTGAGTGACCACTGGGAAGGTTCTTCTTCTGCTTGCCTGCCCCCTGCTGGGTTGGGGAGGGTTGGACAGCTGGATGATTCGTCTGTGGGTGCCAGGCTGTGTGGGTATCCCCCCTTCTACGACGAGAGCGACCCCGAACTCTTCAGCCAGATCCTGAGGGCCAGCTACGAGTTTGACTCTCCCTTTTGGGATGACATCTCAGAATCAGGTGAACTTGGGGCTGGCCTGAGCTCAGGGAGGGGAGGGTGATGAGGGCAGGTGGGGATGGGCTGGTCTGACCCGGCCTCCCTGCTGCAGCCAAAGATTTCATCCGGCACCTTCTGGAGCGAGACCCCCAGAAGAGGTTCACCTGCCAGCAGGCCTTGCAGCATCTGTGGTGAGTTGGAACTCTGCCGAACTGCTGGCGCCAAAGGGAGCGCACCCTCCACTGACCTCAACCTCCCCTAGGATCTCTGGGGATGCGGCCTTTGACAAGGACATCCTGGGTTCAGTCAGTGAGCAGATTCAGAAGAATTTTGCCCGGACCCACTGGAAGGTCAGTGTGGGGAGGAGTCTGTGGACCTCATTCAAATTTGGCACCCCCACCCTTCCCCACCACTGCCTAACCTCTTCCCCCGCTTCAGGGGGATGGCTTGGGCCACCAGTGGCCTCTGTGGTCCCTGAAGTCCTGGGGTGGGAGTTGGGGCAGGCCTGACACCCCCTCTCCCTGCAGCGAGCATTCAATGCCACCTCTTTCCTGCATCACATCCGCAAGCTGGGGCAGAGCCCAGAGGGTGAGGAGGCCTCAGAGCGGAGAATGGCCCACCACAGCCACCCCAAGTGGTGACGCCCAGGTATGTGGCAGTTGGCCGTGTTGCCCCTGGCATCTGGCTCCTCAGTGAGCTTAGAGGGTGGTGGGCCCCATGTGGCCAAGAGCTAAACAAGGTGGACCCTACAGAGCAGAGGGCTAAGAGCAGAGAGTACAGGTGGAGGGGAGGATCAGGGTCCCAGGAGACAGGGACAGGAGAGAGTGGCCAGTGGACACTGCCGCTCAGAGCTGTGACTGGGAGCAGGGGGCACAGGGCAGGCCAGGGGCACCCCCTGACTGCCTCTTTCCCTGTGCTTCTCTCCCCCCCACTACCCCAGGCAGATGCCGAGGCCAAGTGCATTGACCCCCATGTTCCCTTCCCCTGGACTCTTTCAGTCCCCTAACCCCCACCCTGTCTGATATTCACTGGAAAGTTTGAAATGTGTGACTGTGGCACATGGTGCTGAGGCAAGAGGGGGTGCATCCTCCCTCTCAGCCCAGCCTCTGCCCTCACGCAGGGCTCGGTGGGGCACGTCCACAGAGGCCCCTCTGCCCTGTTGCCTCACAGCACCTCTAGAAGCCTAGGATGCTTTCAGGGGCTGTCTTCCTGCACGCCGTTCTGTGCTTCGCTTACTGGATGGTCCTGCTTGTCATGGCCCTCCAGGCCCACTCCTGTTTTCCCCAAATCAATAAAGACAGACAGAGCAATGGGCCGGTGGAGAGCTTGAGGGAGGGGTAAGGCACAAGGATGGGGAATGAGTGCGGAGGGGATGAATGTCTCCTGTGGGAAGGAAACTAAGGAGGCAGACCCACTGCCAATGGAACCCCAGCACTCGACCTGGTCCACTGCCACTCAAACTTCTGCTCCTTTCAACCATGGCAGACAACCAAGAACTTCCTACCCCTGCAAAGTGCTGGCAAGAGGCAGCCCTGCTGGCCAGCTCTGCCACCCTAGAGGCTAGTTTGCATGTGGCTCTGGCTCCCTAGGAGAAAACCGAGGCAGCCCAGGCCTGCTGGGGGGGCGTCAGAAGGCCAGGTGAGGGCTTCAAGAGTGCCTTCTCCAGGCCCCCAGGGGTGGGCCTACAGGAGAGTGCATGTTTCCTCCATCCCCCCCAATCCAGGACAGGGTGCACCTCCAGTGCACACCTTCTTGTGGGGAGGGCTAGGGAGCTCCAGTGTCGGGGGTGGAGGAGGAGCCCCTGTGTCAGGAGAGGGCACCACTGGGGCCTCAACCCCTTGTGCTGTGCTGTGCTGTCGCTTTGGAACCCATGAGCTCCAGGCCCCAGGCAACCCTTCTGTGGCTTTGGTTATGGCTTCTGGTATGAAAAGCACAGCCAGTCCTCTGGTCTGAGTGGCCCCTGCCCCTGACACCCCCATTCTGGATGGGCCATGGCTCCAGAGCCCTGCCTTGCTGAACCCCAAGCCTCTCCAGGCCTTTCTCCTATGCCCATCAGGGGAAGACCTCTAGGGCCACTCCTCAGCCCCAGCCAGAGCAGAGGGAGCGCTACCAGAGTTCTAGGTGAGCTGGCCACCCCTTCCTTCCCACCATGACCCCTGCCCTGGCTGCTCCCTGCCAGCCCCCATTGCAGAGTGCGATGGAGGAGACCCTTCTCCTTATAGACCTTTGGGACCCAAAGCAGGGCTGGCCTGGGTCTCAGAGGTGGAGGCTGGAGCCGGGTTTGGGGCTGGAGGCAGGGGGCCTGGCTTCCACTGAGGAGAACACTCAAGTACACTGTGCTTCTGGATAGCTGGCGGTGGGTAAAGCCTGGGCCGGGCATGCCCGCCCGCAAGTTCCCAGGCCCACAAGCCCTCCTGTGTTTTCTTCTCTTCCCAGCCTCCCCGCATCCTGCTCCACCTTGCCCCTTGCACAGCCCACTGCAAGTCTGGAGGTGGTGGGCAGCTTCCTCCCTCCCCATGGCCACGTCTAGGCCATCATTTGGTCAAGGCTCTGGGGTTGTACAATCCAGTCCTGTCATGCCTGCTCCCCTTTCTCTGACCCCAGTCCAGGGGATGTCAGGCAGCTAGTGCCATGGCCAGACCTCAACAGCTTGGTCTCACCTCCAAAGACCTGTCCTGCCTTCCATTAGCCCTGTACTTGGGGTCTTGCCATCTCCTGTCCTGCCTTCTCAAAGGTCTTCACACTGGACTCCCATAATGGCACCTTCTTGTTTTGTGCATCAAATATTGTTTGGCCCTCTACTCTGCCAGGCCCTGGGCCCCCCAGAGAAGGGTGGCTGCCCTCATGGAAGAGGCTCTATAGTAAGAGGGGGTGGGCGTACTTGCGTGATGGGAGGGATCTTCGTGGGGAAAGAAGAGTGCTGCTCAGGGAGACCCAAGCAGGAGCGCCAGAGCCGGCCTTCCAGAAGGAGTTGCACTCCTTGGAGAGTCATTGCTGCCGTTGCCCCTTCCCCCGAGGGTGTAATTTGGCCTTTGGCCAGCAGGTAGCGCCATGGTCACATTTTTTCTTGTCCATCAGCCACCCTTGTTCCTTCAGCCCCTGAGGCTGCTGCTCAAAACCATTACTCTCCACCCACCCTCAAAATCCTGCCCTCCGGAAGCTCTTGTGTTGGGGAGTGGACCTTCCCTGCCCACCCAGGATGGGGGAAACATGGGGGCCCCCACGTCAGGCAGGGGCGGCACCCTTCCTTCATCCCTCGGAGACTTTGTCATCAGAGCGGGCAGTTTGTGAGAGGAAAGCCTTGGGTTACCATCCCCTGCCATGGGATGCGCTGGCTGGGAGAGAGGAAGGGCTGGTTTGGCCGAAGGCGAGAGCTGGGCTAGATGGAGAGGGAACACCTGGTTCTCAGGTGCTGAGGCTGCTGGAGGGACCCGGCAGACCACGGCCTGGGGGGTAAGAGTTGGGCCTCAGTGTCTGAGTAACAGAAAGCCCCTGGAGGGGTTGCAGGTGCTGAGGTCAGGCAACTGCAAAACTTGGGGGCTGTGAGTTGGGCACAGGGTCCAGTGGCCTGGCCTTCCCTGGTGTCAGGGACCAGCCCAGAATCTAGAGGAAACTGTCCTCTTTGTTCTGGGTCACACAGTCTATCTTGGAGAAAACCTATGGGCAGCAGGGTATCTGGATATGCTCAACCTGTGGGGCCAGACTGGGGGTGGGGGTGATCCGGGGAGCCCTTTAGGAGCCAGTGGTGGATAGGGCTTGGTGAATGAAGGAGAGGGGCCCTGGGGTGGCCCCTGTGTTTCTGGGTGGACTGCGGAACCATTCGCCAAGAGGGGTTCAACAGGGGAGTGTTTGGGGAAGAGAATGAAGATTGGTCTTGAGCATCAGAGATGAGTCTGAGGTGGCCGAAGGGGCAAGAAGTACACGATGCCCTGAGGAGAGGCCTGATTGCTTTTTCTCACTTTATCTTTGTACTTCTTTCAACTAATGCTTTATGTATATTTTTTTGTATTATTAATGTACAATTACATGAGCAATGTTATGGTTCCTAGACTCCCCCCATTATCACGTCCCACCCCATACCCCATTATGGTCACTGTCCATCAGCGCAGTAAGATGCTATAGAGTCACTACTTGTCTTCTCTGAGTTGTATAGCCCTCCCTGTGCCCCCGCTACCTTACATCTGCTAATCATAATGCCCCTCTTTCCCCCTTGTCCCTCCCTTCCCGCCCATCCTCCCCAGTCCCTTTCCCTTTGGTAACTATTAGTCCGTTCTTGGGTTCTGTGAGTCTGCTGCTGTTTTGTTCCTTCAGTTTCTTTCTTTGTTCTTACACTCCACAGATGAGTGAAATCATTTGATACTTGTCTTTTTCGGCTTGGCTTATTTCACTGAGCATAATACTCTCTAGCTCCATTCATGTTGTTGCAAATGGTAGGATTTGTTTTCTTATTATGGCTGAATAATATTCCATTGTGTATATTTACCACCTCTTCTTTATCCACTCATCTACTGATGGACACTTAGGTTGCTTCCATGTCTTGGCTATTGTAAATAGTGCTGCAATAAACATAGGGGTGCATCTGTCTTTTTCAAACTGGGCTGCTGCATTCTTGGGGTAAATTCCTAGGAGTGGGATTCCTGGGTCAAATGGTATTTCTATTTTGAGTTTTTTGAGGAACCTCCATACTGCTTTCCACAATGGTTGAACTAATTTGCATTCCCACCAGCAGTGTAGGAGGGTTCCCCTCTCTCCACATCCTTGCCAACATTTGTTGTTGTTTGTGTTTTGGATGTTGGCCATCCTCACTGGTGTGAGGTGATATCTCATTGTGGTTTTAATCTGCATTTCTCTGATGATTAGCGATGTGGAGCATTTTTTCATGTGCCTGTTGGCCATCTGAATTTCTTCTTTAGAGAAGTGTCTATTCATGTCCTCTGCCCATTTCTTAATTGGGTTATTTGCTTTTTGTTTGTTAAGGTGCGTGAGTTCTTTGTATATTTTGGATGTCAACCCCTTATCAGATACATCATTTATGTATATATTTTCCCATATTGTAGGATGTCTTTTTGTTCTACTGATGGTGTCCTTTGCTGTACAGAAGCTTTTCAGCTTGATATAGTCCCACTTGTTCATTTTGGCTTTTGTTTCCCTTGCCCAGGGGGATATGTTCATGAAGAAGTCACTCATGTTTATGTCCAAGAGATTTTTGCCTATGTTTTTTTCTAAGAGTTTTATGGTTTCATGAATTACATTCAAGTCTTTGATCCACCTTGAGTTTACCTTTGTGTATGGAGTTAGACAGTAGTCCAGTTTCATTCTCTTACATGTAGCTGTCCAGTTTTTCCAACACCAGCTGCTAAAGAGGCTGTCATCTCCCCATTGTATATCCAAGGCTCCTTTATCAAATATTAGTTGACTGTAGGTGTTTGGGTTAATGTTTGGATTTTCTATTCTGTTCCACTGGTCTGTGGGTCTGTTTTTGTGCCAGTATCAAATTCTCTTGATTACTGTGGCATTGTAGTAGAGTTTGAAGTCAGGGAGCGTAATTCCCCCTGTTTGATTCCTCCTTCTCAGGATTGTTTTGGCTATTCGGGGTCTTTTCTGGTTCCATATGAATTTTAGAATTATTTGTTCCAGTTCATTGAAGAAAGCTGTTGGTAGTTTGATAGGGATTGTGTTGAATCTGTAGATTGCTTTAGGTAGTATTGCCATTTTGACAATATTGATTCTTCCTAGCCAAGAGCATGGGATACATTTCCATTTGTTAGTGTCTTCTATAATTTCTCCTAGGAGTGTCTTGTAGTCTTCAGAGTACAGGTCTATCACTTCCTTCGTTAGGTTTATTCCTAGGTATTTTATTCTTTTTGACGCAATTGTGAATGGAATGGAATTGTTTTCCTAATTTCTCTTTCTGTTAGTTCATCATTAGTGTATAGGAAAGCAACAGATTTCTGTGTGTTAATTTTGTATCCTGCAACTTTGCTGCATTCAGATATTAGTTCTAGTAGTTTTGGAGTGGAGTCTTTAGGGTTTTTTATGTACAGTATCATGTCATCTGCAAATACTGACAATTTGACTTCTTCTTTACCAATCTGGATGCCTTATATATCTTTGTTTTGTCTGATTGCCGTGGCTAGGACCTCCAGTACTATGTTGAATAACAGTGGAGAGAGTGGGCATCCCTGTCTTGTTCCTGATCTTAGATGAAAAGCTTTCAGCTTCTCGCTGTTAAGTATGATGTTAGCTGTGGGTTTGTCATATATGGCCTTTATGATGTTGAGGTACTTGCCCTCTATACCCATTTTGTTGAGAGTTTTAATCATGAATGGATGCTGAAATTTGTCAAATGCTTTTTCAGCATCTATGGAGATGATCATGTAGTTTTTGTTCTTCTTTTTGTTGATGTGGTGGATGATGTTGATGGATTTTCGAATGTTGTACCATCCTTGCATCCCTGGAATGAATCCCACTTGATCATGGTGTATGATCCTCTTGATGTATTTTTTTTAACAATTTATTTTATTTTAGTATCATTAACCTACAATTACATGAGCAATATTGTGATGATTAAACTACCCCCTTCATCAGGTCCCCCCCACCAACCCTATTACAGTCACTGTCCATCAGTGTAGTGAGATGAGAATCACTACTTGTCTTCTCTGAGCTGTACAGTCCCCCCCGTGTCCCCCCACCCTATCCTTGCAAATCGTAATGCCCCTTTTACCCTCTTATCCCTCCCTTACCACCCATCTCCCCAGTCCCTTTCCCTTTGGTAACTGTTAGTCCATTCGTGGGTTCTGTGAGTCTGCTGCTGTTTTGTTCCTTCATTTTTTTTTTTCTTTGTTCTTATACTCCACATATGAGTGAGATCATTTGGTACTTGTCTTTTTCGGCCTGGCTTATTTCACTGAGCATAATAACCTCCAACTCCATCCATGTTGTTGCAAATGGTAGGATTTGTTTTTTTCTTATTGCTGCGTAATATTCCATTGTGTATATGTACCACTTCTTCTTAATCCATTCATCTACTGATGGACACTTAGGTTGCTTCCATTTCTTGGCTATTGTAAATAGTGCTGCAATAAACATAGGGGTGCATCTGTCTTTCTCAAACTGGGCTGCTGCATTCTTGG
>JAQQAC010016209.1:121838799-121886529 GCA_029783875.1 Phataginus tricuspis | reverse complement strand
TCTATTGTTTTATTCTTCTCAATTTTATTTATTTCTTCTCTGATCTTTATTATGTCTCTCCTTCTGGTAACTTTGGGCCTCATTTGTTCTTCTTTTTCCAATTTCAATAATTGTGTCCTTAGACTGTTCATTTGGGAATGTTCTTCCTTCTTTAAATAGGCCTGGATTGCTCTATAGTTTCCTCTTAAAACTGCCTTTGCTGTGTCCAACAGAAGTTGTGGCTTTGTGTTGTTGTTGTCATTAGTCTCCATATATTGTTTGATTTCTGTTTTGATTTGGTCGTTAACCCATTGATTCATTAGGAGAATGTCTTAAGTCTCCATGTATTTGTGAGCCTTTTTGATTTCTCCCTAAAATTCATCTCTAGTTTTATACCTTTGTGATCTGAGAAGTTGGTTGGTAGGATTTCAATATTTTTGAATTTACTGAGGTTATTTTTGTGGCCTAGAATGTGGTCTATTCTGGAAAATGCTCCATGTGCACTTGAGAAGAATGTGTATCCTGCTGCTTTTGGGTGCAGAGTTCTGTAGATATCTGTTAGGTCCATCTGTTCTAGTGTGTTGTTCAGTGCCTCTGTGTCTTTACTTATCCTCTGCCTGGTTGATCTATCCTTTGGAGTGAGTGGCATGTTAAAGTCTCCTAGAATAATTGCATTGCTGTCTATTTCCTCCTTCACTTCTGTTAGTATTTGTTTCACATACGCTGATGCTCCTGTGTTGGGTGCATATATATTTATAATGGTTATATCTTCTTGTTGGATTGACCCCTTTATCATTATGTAATGTCCGTCTTTATCTCTTGCTACTTTCTTCGTTTTGAAATCTATTTTATCTGATACAAGTACTGCAACCCCTGCTTTTTTCTCTTTGTTGTTTGCTTGAAAAAGTTTTTTCCATCCCTTCACTTTTAGTCTGTGTATATCTTTGGGTTTGAGGTGAGTCTCTGGTAAGCAGCATATAGATGGGTCTTGCTTTTTTATCCATTCTATTACTCTGTGTCTTTTGATTGGTACATTCAGTCCGTTTACATTTAGGGTGATTATTGATAGATATGTACTTATTGCCATTGCAGGCTTTAGATTCTTGGTTACCAAAGGTTCAAGGGTTGCTTCTTTACCAACTGAGAATCTAACTTAACTTTCTTGTTATGTTATTGTGAACGCCATCTGATGTTTCTTTATCTCTCCCTTCCTATTCTTCCTCCTCCTTTCTTTATACATTAGGTGTTTTATTCTTTGCCTTTAGTTAGTATTTGGATGGTATGCTTTCTTTGCTATGATTTTATTTTCTCTGGTGACATCTTTTTAGCCTTAGGGGTGTTTCCCTCTAGATCAGTCCGTTTAATATATCGTGTAGTGGTGGTTTATGGGAGGCAAACTCTCTCAACTTTCTTTTGTCTTGAAATTGTTTAATCCGTCCGTCATATTTAAATGATAATCTTGCTGGATACAATATTCTTGGTTCGAGGTCCTTCTGTTTCATTACGTTAAATATATCATGCCATTCTCTTATGGCCTGCAAGGTTTCTTTTGAGAAGTCTGATGACAGTCTGATGGGTTTTCCTTTGTAGGTGATCTTTTTTCTCTCTCTAGCTGCCTTTAATACTCTGTCTTTATGTTTGATCTTTGCCATCTTAATTATTATGTGTCTTGGTGTTGTCTTCCTTGGGTCCCTTGTGTTGGGAGTTCTGTGGGCTTCCGTGGACTGTGAGACTATTTCCTTCCCCAGCGTCGGGAAGTTTTCAGCAATTATTTCGTCAAAGACACTTTCTATCCCTTTTTCTCTCTCTTCTTCCTCTGGTACTCCTATAATCCGAATATTGCTCCGTTTCGATTGGTCACACAGTTCTCTTAATATTCTTTCATTCTTAGAGATCCTTTTATCTCTCTCTGCCTCAGCTTCTTTGTATTCCTGGTCCCTGCCTTGTAATTCCTTGATCGTGTCTTGAACCTGATTCAATCTGCTGTTGAGCCCGTCGATGGCTTGTCTCATTTCTGCATTGTCTTTCCTCACTTCCCTCACTTCCTCCCTCAGCTCTTGCACATTTTTCTGTAGATCCGTCAGCATGGCTATGACTTTTATTCTGAATTCTTTTTCAGGAAGACTGTGCATATCCATTCCTTCAGCTTCTTTCTCTGGGGTGTTGTTTGTCTGAAGCTTTGTCTGTATCATATTCTTCTGTCTTCTCATGACTATAGAATTGGTTGTTGGTAGCAAGGAGAGAGAAGAAAGGAGAGAAAAGAAAAAAAATTCTTCTAATAATAAAAAAAGTAAAAGGAGGGAGAGAAGAAGGAATAGAAAGGAAAGAAAAAGAAAAAGCAGCAACACGTAAAAGAAAAGAAGAGAAAAAAAAACAAAAAAACAACAAAAAAACGCCCACCGGGGGTGGTTTCTGTGTGAATGCTGTAGGTGGTGCTGTTGCTCCTCTATTCCAGAGCTGTGGTCGCATTGCTCCACACGGCCCTTTAAAGCTGTGGCCAGGGTGAGAATGAATCGAGGTTCTCTGCTGCACTCCCGTCTCTTTAAGACCGCTGAAAAACAAAGCGCGCACTTTTCTTCTTTTTTTCCTTCTCTCTTCTCCTTCCCTGAGCCAGCCACGAGCAAGCAGACGTTTCAGACCGCTGAAAAACAAAGTGCGTGCTTTTCTCCCTTTTTTTCCCTTCTCTCTTCTCCTTCCCTGAGCGAGCCTTGAGCAAGCAGGCGTTTCAGACCGCTGAAAAACAAGGTGTGCGCTTTTCTCCTTTTTTCCTTCTCTCTTCTCCTTCCCTGGGCCAGCCGCGAGCAAACAGGCATTTAAGCCGCGTTTTGTGCGCCCGCATTCCCGGGGCTGGTCCAGGGCTGGTTATCTCCTGGGCCTGCACTTCCACTCCCTCCCAGCTCTGAATCCTCTTCTCTCGCCGGTGTGCTGGGATGGGGGAGTGCTCGGGTTCTGCCGGTTCGCGGTTCCGTTTCCTACCCACTGCCCGCTGCCGAGTCCTCTCAGGTGTTTCTGCACTGTGTGCACTTTCCTGTTTGTTCTGGTCTATTTTTTAGGAACAGTTGCGTTTGCTGTGTTTTCGTGGGTAAATATAATGTTGGGAGGAAAATTCTGTCTTTCCGTTCACGCCGCCATCTTCCCGGAACTCCTGGTCTGCTTTCTTTGTTATGATTTTATTTTCTCTGGTGACATCTTTTTAGCCTTAGGAGGGCTTCCCTCTAGAGCAGTCCCTTTAAAATATCCTGTAGAGGTGGTTTATGAGAGGCAAATTCTCTCAACTTTCGCTTGTCTGGAAATTGTTTAATCCCTCCGTCATATTTAAATGATAATCGTGCTGGATACAATATTCTTGGTTCAAGGCCCTTTTGTGTCATTATGTTAAATATATCATGCCATTCTCTTCTGGCCTGTAAGGTTTCTGTTGAGAAGTCTGATGATAGTCTGATGGGTTTTCCTTTGTAGGTGATCTTTTTTCTGTCTGTAGCTGCCTTTAATACTCTGTCTTTATCTTTGATCTTTGCCATTTTAATTATTATGTGTCTTGGTGTTGTCTTCCTTGGGTCCCTTGTGTTGGGAGATCTGTGGGCTTCTGTGGACTGCAAGACTATTTCCTTCTCAGCATGGGGAAGTTTTCAGCAATTATTTCTTCAAAGACACTTTCTATCCCTTTTTCTCTCTCTTCTTCCTCTGGTACTCCTATAATGCGAATACTGCTCCATTTCGATTGGTCACACAGTTCTCTTAATATTCTTTCATTCTTAGAGATCCTTTTATCTCTCTCTGCCTCAGCTTCTCTGTATTCCTGTTCTCTGTTTCCTATTCCATTAACAGTGTCTTGCATCTCATCCAGTCTGCTGCTAAGTCTGTTGATTGCTTGTCTCATTTCTTCATTGTCTTTCCTGACTTCTGTCACTTCCTCCCTCAGTTCTTGCATATTTCTCTGTAGATCCATCAGTATGGTTATGACTTTTGTTCTGAATTCTTTTTCAGGAAGATTGTGCATTTCCATCCCTTCAGGTTCCCTCTCTGGTGTTGTCTGGGTTTGGGTAAGTTTTGTTTGTACCATATTCCTCTGTCTTTTCATGGCGATAGAAGTGGTCGCTGGTAGGTGCCACGTATGTCAGCAGGGGTCTTTAAGACGGCCTCGTGGGGTGCTGAGTCCTTTCACGTGTAGATGCAGGCTGGTTGCTGTCCTGTACCTTCTGGTCTCTCTTTTAGGAATAGTTTTATTTGTTGTATTTTCATAAATATATATGGTTTTGGGGGGAGATTTCTGCTGCCTGCTCACGCCGCCATCTTCCCAGAAGGTCTCGTGCCACATCTTCTTTATCCATTCATCTAGTGATGGACTCTTAGGTTGCTTCCATTTCTTGGCTATTGTAAATAGTGCAGTGATAAACATAGGGGTGCATATGTCTTTTTGAAACTGGGCTCCTGCATTCTTAGCTAAATTCCTAGGAGTGGGATTCCTGGGTCGAATGGTATTTCTCTTTTGAGTTTTTTGAGGAACCTCCATACTGCTTTCCACAATGGTTGAACTAATTTGCATTCCCATCAGCAGTGTAGGAGGGTTCCTTTTTCTCCACATCCTCGCCAACATTTGTTTTTGTTTGTGTGTTGGATGTTGGCCATTCTCACTGGTGTGAGGTGATACCTCATTGTGGTTTGAATCTGCATTTCTCTGATGATTAGCGATGTGGAGCATCTTTTCATGTGCCTGTTGGCCATCTGAATTTCTTCTTTGGAGAAGTGTCTGTTCATCTCCTCTGTCCATTTCTTAATTGTTTGCTTTTTGTTTGTTGAGGTGCGTGAGTTCTTTATATATTTTGGATGTCAACCCCTTATTGGATACGTCATTTATGAATATATTCTCCCATACTGTAGGATCTCTTTTTCTTCCACTGATGGTGTCCTTTGCTGTACAGAAGCTTTTCAGCTTGATATAGTCCCACTTGTTCATTTTTGCTTTTGTTTCCCTTTCCCTGCTTTCTGTGTTTGTAAGTTAGGTTCAATATCTAAATATTTTTGAATTCCTAGATTTCTTTCTTTTGTTGATTTCTGATTTAATTCTGTTGTGGTCAGGGAACATATTTTATATTACTTCAGTCATTTTAGATGTATTTAAGCTTGTTTTATTCTCTTGGGTATGATCTATCCTGGAGATAGTTCCAAATGTATTTGAGAAGAGTGAATATTCTATGCATTTCAGCTAGTTCAAATTTGTTGAAAGTGTTGTTTAAGTTTTCTGTGTGCTTGCTGATCTTTTTTCTAGTTTTATAAATTATTGAAAGTGGAGTATTAAAAACTCCAACAATCATAGTTCAATTTTCTCTCCTTTCAATTGCCAGTTTCTGGTTCATGTGTTTTAGGGCTGTGTTGATAGATGTACATATGTTACAATTGCTATATCTTCTTCCCTTTTATCATTACATAATGTCCCTTTTTTCTTTAATAAGAACCTTTGTCTTAAAGTCTATTTTATCTGATATTAATATAGCCACTGCAGCTCTCTTATAGTCACTGTTTCCATGATTTATCTTTTTCTTTCCTTTTACTTTCAATCTATTTGTGTCTTTGAATCCAAGATTTGTCTCTTGTAAACAATATGCAGCTGAATCTTGGTTTTATTGAATCTCTGATTTTTGAATGGGGTATTTAGACCACACACATTTAATTTAATGATTAATATAGTTGGATTTACACTTGCCATTTTGCTATTTGTATATATCTTTTTTATACATCTCCTGTCTTTTTTGTTCTTCTCTTCTTCCTTGACTTCCTTCCCTTGTGTTAAATATTTTTAGTGGGCCATTTGTTTTATAGTTGGTATTTTAACTATACATCTTTTGAATAACAGTTGCATTATAATATGCATCTTAACTAATCACAATCTACTTCATATTAATACTCACTTAATCTTGGCAAAATGTAATGACTTTGCTCCAGTATGGTTCCATTTCTTCCCTCCTTTTTTATGCTATTAATATCATACATATCGCATTCATATAGGTTATAAACCCAGCAGTATAGTGCTATAGCTATTGCTTTATACAATCTTATATCTTTTAGAGAAGGTAAGAGAAGAAATGAGGAAAAATATACTAAGAGAGACTTACATATGAACCCACATATAATCATTTTTGTGGCTCTTCATTTCTTCCTGTGAAGTAACATTACTAAATGGTGTCAGCCTGAAGGACTTCTGTTAGTATTTCTTGTAAAGAAGTATACTAGCAATTAATTCTCTCCATCTTTGTTTATCTAGGAATGTCATTTTTTTAACCTTCAATTTAAAATGTACAGTTTTGCTAGATATACAAGTTTTGATTGATAGTATTTTTTTTCTTTCTGCTCTTTGATTATGTCATTCCACTATCTTTTGGCCTCCATTGTTTCTGGTGAGAAGTTACTGTTAGTTTTATTGTAGTTCCCTTCTACATGGGTCCTTTTTCTCCTATTGCTTTCAAAATTGTGTATCTTTGCATTTCAACAGTTTGACTACGAAATGTCTATGACTAGCTAGCTCTCTTTTTGTTTATCTTACTTAGCATTAATCGAACTTCTTGGATCTTATTAATGTTTCTCATAACATTTTGGATATTTCTGCCATCATTTCTTCAAATATTCTTCTTCCCTCTTCTTTAAAGCCTCTTAGTACATATATTTTAGTATGCTTGATGTTCCACAGCTCTCAGAGCCTGAACTATTGGGGTTTTATGAGAGTCTAACAAACCTGGGGAAAGGGAATACCCAACTCTAGCCCCCTCTAGCCATCCTATCCCACCTTGGGGAGGGGGCAGGAAGTGAGAAGCACTTGTGAAGGTCACAGCCAAGACACACAGGCTCAGCAAAAGACTGAGACTTAATTGCAGGACTATATAACACTTCCTCTTCCACCACACCTTACCACCACATTACTAAAGGCCTACTTACTGAAGTTCCTTTTACCCAGTATAGCATGTCTGGCTTTCAACAGAAAATTACAAGGCACATTAAAGGGAAAAAAACAGTTTGAAGAGACAGATCAGGCATCAGAACCAGACTCAGATATGGGAGGGATATTGGGATTATCAGACCAGCATTTAAAAATATTATGATTAATATGCTAAGGGCTCTAATGGAAAAAATAGCATGTAAGAACATGGTCACAGTTAGCTGCAAGGGATTATGGAAAATAAAGTTTCTAGCTGGGAAGCCAGATGCCCTATTAACCTTCGGGGGTTTATTTCTAAAGTGAAGAAGGAGAGAATGGATACTCGGGGACACTTAGGATTATCTTCCACAATGTCTTTCATCAATTTTGGAAAATTCCCAGCTATTTAAAAAAATATTACACATTTGCTAGTCTCTCTAATTTTTTTCCTCTAGATGACCAACTAAATATTTGTGTAACCTAATCTCTTTTGGTCTCTGTGTGATGCATTCTGGATGATTTTTTAAGTTCATCTTCTAGTTCACTAATTCCCTCTTCAGCTTTGTTTAGTATGTTGTTTAACCTGTATCCTGAATTTCTAATTTCAATTATTATATGTTTAATTTTTAGAAGTTTTATTTGGTCATCTTTCAAGAGTACCTGGTCATTTAATAGTAGTCTCTTGTTCTTTTGTTATACTTTTGGCACTTCTTTTTATTTTTTAAACATATTAATCATACTTTATATTTGTGTCATACAATTTAAAAATCTATCTTTGTAGGATTCATACTTGAATTTATATGTTTACATGTTTCTTTCATGCATGGTGGCTTTTTCCTTATACATTTTATGTTTTTTTTCACTATGTATTTTAGAATTTTCTATAGGAATTCTTGGAGGCCTGTATTTAAAGGACATCCTTGCACAGAGGATTTGTGCTTGCTTCTTCCAGGAACTATTGGGCAATACTCCCTCTGGACCACTTCATTTAGAACTTTAAAAAAATGTATTTGTTAAACTTGGCTATTTTTATTGGGCTGTCATGATCTAAGTAAAAATCTGTGTATAAGCTAATCAGATGCATCTTCAAGACAAATCCAGAAGCTGTCCTCCCAACCAGATCGCTGCCCCTAAGTCCCCCCAAGAGAGAGATTCTGGGGCATCCACTACTCTACGCCTAGACAACTCTAAACTAAGAATTCAGCTTGTGGCTATAAATTCCCAGAGGCTACGTTTTCCTTTTTTTTTCCACTTCCACCCAAATCCAATACCAAGATAAGCAAATATCCTCACCTCTTTCGGTGGGGATTTTTTTGGGTTGAAGTCACTATTTGTATTCGTTTTCTGTGGCTGCTGTATCAATTACCACAAACTTAGTGGCTTAAAACACCCCAAATTTATTATCTTACAGTTCTGGAGAGCAGAAATCCAAAATAGATTTCATTGAGCTAAAACTGAGGTGTCAGCAGGGCTGCATTCCCTGAGGAAGCTCAAGGGAGGAATTCATTTCCCTGCTTTTTCTAGCTTCTAGAGGCTGCCCACATTCTGTGGCTCACAGCCCCTTCCTCATCTTCAAAACCAGCAGTGGAACAGCTTTCAATCTCTCTGGCTCTGACTCGGTTTCCATCATCACTTCTCCTTCTCTGATTCTTCTGCCTCCCTCTTTCCCTTTTAAAGATGCATATGATGGCAGTTAGGTACCCCCTGGGAAATCCAGGACCATCTCCCGAGCTCAAGATCCTTGACATTATCACATCTGCAAAGTTCCTTTGGCCATGTAAGGTACCATATTCACAGGGGCCTGGAATTAGGATGTGGCCATCTCTGCAGGGCCAGTAGCCTGCACACCACACCTAGTGAGAGCATTGCCCTTCAAGAGACCTGGCTTTATGTGGGAGCCAAGGCATCATTTTCCAGACCCTGTGGTGGTATCTGGAAAGCGATGAGAAGAGGGTGGCCAAGGAGGAGGGGTGGCCCAGGCTCCTGGCTCCTGGGCGTGGGTGCCCCTGGGAGCTGGCTCACTCCTCTGGACTCAAGGACACTCATCGTTTCTGATTTCGGAGGCATTCTTTTATTTCCCCACTGGCTCGGCCATTCATTCAAACATGGTTTTAGGTGGGGCTCTGGACCAGGAGGATTTCTTTGCACATGCAGTCCACACTGCTCATAAATTCTCCACTGCGTTTGCCCCCACCCACACTCTGGCACCCCTTCCACTTCCAGCCATGGTTGGGAATCACAGCTTTAGAAACACCACTCCAGCTATGGTGTGCAGAAGGCACTGGAGGCATCCAGAGCGGGGACTGGAAGGCCAGGGAGGAGCAAGCCTCATTGGTCATTTCAGGTGGCCCACTCGCCTCTGCAGACTTTCCCTGCCTCCAGCCTGGACCCTTGTGGTCCAGGGTCCTGACTCCACACCGCATCAGCCAGTGGCACACGTGCTTGATGTGCACACCTGCCCCCGACTCCCCCGACCCACCCTCTGCCTCAGCTCAGGTCCTTCTGTGTTGCCTATCACCTCACACAGAGGCTTGGGTCTAGCTCTGCACTGAATTGTCGGGCTCAGCTGCCAAAACTTGTGCTCACTTCTGGGTCCCTGCACCCCTGCTCTCTGCTGCACGGGATGCCACCATCATTCACTGTGCCACAGGGTTTGTTGTTCAGTGTCTCCCCTCCCCACCTGGGAGGTCAGCTGTGAGCGGCAGGCCTCCTGGGCTCAGTGCTATGGCCCAGTCCCTAGCCATGAGAGTATGGCACAGAGCAAGGGCTCGGTTGTCTGTGAGTGGGTGGGTGACAGGCAGCATGGGCGCCAGATGGGAAATGACATGGGGTGGGGTGGTGCTCGAGTGACTGGCCCAGCACCTGCCCCCTTCCCAGGCCTCCCCACCTTCCGTGCCAACACCCCCAAGGTGCTCAGGAAGCAGTTTTCCTTGGCTCAGTAGCTGACATAAGCCATTTATTTAGGAACAATGAAAGAAAGCAACCATGGTGTGGATCCGAATGGTCCCTCCTGTGGCCCTGGGCCAGGTGGGCGAGCAGGCTGTGTGTGTGTGAGACAGTGCCCCGCCCCCCCATGCCTGTTGCCCATAAGGGGTATGTACTATAATGAATAACCTTGTGGACATGCAGCTTGGCCCCTTCCCTACCTTCCAAACCAACCATGGCTATGTGGGACCTATAGCAGCAAAATCCAGGCCTTTCCTCCCTCCTCAAACCCAGCTCTTGCTCTGAGATCCCACCTCCTCAGTCACAAAGAGCCCCAGCAATCCTGTCAAGACATCTGGGAGAAGAGGTGAAAAAGCATCCTTTCAAATGCCAAGTGGATAAATAGGGCACCAGGCATATGGCCAGGAACCCGCCCAGTGGCTCCCAGGCTAGGGCCCTCTCCTATGGCGCTGACTAGTGAAGGTGACTTCACTGGTGGTGGTGTTGGCCGCCTCCCCAGAAGCAGCCATCTGGGGACAGAGATGGTGCTGGGAGCAGGTCCCTGTGGCATATGAGGTGGCTGGAGCAGGCACACACCCTTCCTGGAGGGAGAACCACGGGAAGGCTCAGGGACCGGCACACAGGGCCTGGGCCCCAGGAACAGCCAGTCACCTGGCATAGTCCCTTGGAATGGGAAGCCCTCCCCTCAAAAAGGAAAAAGTTAACAGTCGCAGAAGAGGCAGGTTCTGGAGCGTGGCCCCGCCCCAAAGTGGCACGGGCCAGGCCGGTGGCCCCGGGCCCGGCCCATAGGCACATTTAATAGGATTCCCGCAGATGTTTCAAGTGGGTAGGACAGATCTCTCCCCACAGCCCCCCTGGAGGAGCCCCCAGCCCCCACCTCTTCCCACAGCCCCTGCATGAGGTAATTACGCTCTCCCCCGTAACCCCCCTGCTCCTGGCTGAGCCCCCTTCTGCCTCCCCCAGCACATGGATGGTGGGGAGCACACATTGGGGGACAGGGCAGGACCCTATGTGGGGTCCAGCTCAAAGACCCCGTCGCTGGTGGGGGTGGTGAAGAAAGAGGGTGCATCGGAGGCTTCTGACTCCTGTTCCCCGCTGCAATGCTCTGTGGCCCGCCTGTCTTCCAGCCGCAGGCTGCGCTCGAAGTCCAGCAGCTGCCCCATGAAGTTGAAGTTAGGGGAGATGTTAGACTTCTTGCGCTTGACCAAGTCATAGGCATCGTTGAGCGAGAGGTGGCGCTTCTGCATGAGGTAGGCCACAGTGACGGTGACGGAGCGGCTGACGCCCGCCAGGCAGTGAACAAGCACTCCGCAGTTCTGGGACAAGGCCTCGTCTAGGTGGGGGCAGAGCAGGGGCCAGTGTGAAGTGCAGCCCCTGCCCTGCCCTCCAAGACAGGTGGCCCTGGCCAGGTTTGGCCTGGGAGCCTTGTTCAGCCTGAGGAGTGCTGGGTGTGTTGCTGGTGGCCTCTGGGAGCTGGCCCCAGCAATGCCCAACCCCAAGTGCCAGCCTGTCCCTTGACTCTGGAGATGGCAGCTAAGCCCAGGAGGAACCCCATGAGAAGGGAGGAAGACATGGGAGAGGCCAGGAGCTAAGCCTGGGGAGGGGGCAAGGAAGGGGAGGACAGGGCAGACTCACCAATGAATGCAATGGCCTCCGGAAAGAACTGGGACAAGTTCTGGCTCCAGTGGTCTGAGATGGGGATCTGCTTGTAGTGAAAGTCGCCATTCTTCTCGAAGAGGTTAGGGAGGTTGGGGGTGACATTGAGGATGTAGCGGATGCCCAGCTTGGCCAAGCTCTCCACATTGGCTGAATCCCGGGCACTGCCCAGGTACAGGTTGGGCAGGATCTGGACGGGGAAGGATGGTAGCAGACCTGCTGTGGGGGGCGTGACACCCCCTGAATCCAGGCCACAGCTCATGAAGTCACGGTCGGGCTCGGATTCCACGTCAGAACAGTCGGAGCCGAGGCACAGGCTGCCCAGCCCCACCACTCGGCTGGGCACTGGGGCTGTGCTTGGGCCACCGTGGCCGTTGAGGCTGGTCTCACACAGGTGAGGGCACTCAGCCTGGAATCTGCTGAAGCCACCTGGGGGGGTGCGGGGAGTGTGTCACTGAACTGACCTCTTGGGCAGCCAAGAGTCTGTGGCTGGGGGTAGGGACCCACTCTAGCCGCCCTGGGTGCCTGGATGCAGATGTCTCCAGAAGGAACTTAAAAGCCCAGGCCTGATCGATACTGGCGTCCCCCTATGCTGCACTCCTACGGGCAGCCCTGCCACCTTTGCTCAGCACTGTGGGCTGCCCCTTCAGACCGCCAGCGTCCACTGCAGCTGCTGGGGGTGCAAGACAGTGGGCCCGGGCCCAGGCCCAGGTACCAAAACAGGGTCTCAACCTCCTAGAGCTGACGTAGGCCGGGGGCTTGACAGAATCTGGAGTTCCTGCCAGCTTTAGGGAGGACAGTGGCCATCAGTTAAAGAAGAAGAAAGGTTCAGATGTGAGTTCTCTGCCTGGGTGTCTCCCGATTCACCTAGAGCAGGAGCACCCTGAGGTGAACCTCCAAGCAGCAAGAGCCTGGAAGAGACTGCAACCTTCCAACTGCATGGTTCCGAAGTCCCCAGAATGGACCATCTCCTTCACCTACAGATAACTATTTCCCCAGGCTGAGGATGGGGGCCAGGAAACCCAACACTTTATATAGTCCTATATTCCTGTGCATTCAGAATGGAGCAAGGGATGATAGCTCAGTGACCCTTCTTGATGGCAACATGCAGACAGCTAGCACTGTAAGTTCCTGGGAACCCTGTTCCTACCCTGGTCCTCTGGGGGTGTGCATGTGCGCACATGTGTTATTTGGCCCAACAAGAAGCCAACAGGTCTGTATCAGTCTGTCTCTGCCCACGGCCCCAGCCCTGCCATGACTATGGGGGTGGGGGCAGGTCTCTGCCTCCTCAGGCCTCCTCCTGACTTCAGGCCTACTCTCTCCCCTTGCCCCACTTCTGGAGCCTCTGCAAAGAGGATTTGTCCTTCTGTGGCTCCTGCCTCCTTTGCCCACAGCTGAGCAGCTGGGGAAGGGGTGATACATCCTGGGGAGGCTGGGAGCCCCCATTTTGCAGTCCATTCTTGAGTATCCCTTGTGCCAGATTAGGTCAGCCAGATTCTTCCCATTTTCCAGACTCAGGAACTGGGCCTCCCAAGGGTGAAGTACTTGCCCAAGGTCATGCTCAGGGAAGGGGATCTCACCCCACTTTGGACAAAATGAGGCAGGGCTTGACCAAGGTCAAATGAACTACGAATTCCCTTGGAAGCGGGGGCCTGCCTCCCGAATCAGGGGCCCTCCCTAGTTTGGGGCCCACTACACCAGCATCCGCACCTACCCTGTAGGTAGTAGGCCAGGTAGCCTTCCTCCCGCAGCTTCTGGAGCAGGGTATCCAGCAGCGACTCGGCCTCCCACTCCTCGGCCTCGGCCTCCCCGCGCCGGGGCCGCCCCCCACCCTGATCGTAGAGGAGCACCGGGGCGGGCGGGGGCGGCTGCAGCGGCGGCCCGGGCAGGAGTGCGCGCACCGACAGGCTCCCTCGCCGCAGGCGGCGCAGCAGTAGCGCGGGCAGGGCAACGCTCAGCGCCCCGCCGATGCGCGCCGACTCGTACAGCTCGCGGCTGCGGCAGTCCAGGAGCAGAAGCCGCGGCCGCGGGGGTGACAGCTCCCGGCGCAGCCACAGGCACGAGCGGCCCAGACCCTCCATGGGCTTGCGTCTCCTGGCACGTCGGACCGCTGGTGCTGCGGAGAGAGGGAAGGAGCAAGGCGTGAGCTCGCGGGGCACGGGCCCAGGAGCGAAGACGGGAGGCCAACCCCTGCTCTGAAGGCGAGTGCCCAGGGTCCCGCAGGGACATCCCTGAACCCCCCGATTCTCTCGCTCCCCTCCCCCAGGGAGGACAGACACCCGAGGTAGCCTCTCCGGCTCCTTGCGCTGCTCCCAGGCACGGGATGGGGAGTTGTGAGAGGTCCCTCAGAAGAGGAAGACCACGGCCACCTCCCTTCCCACCCCTTTCCTAAGGCTCTCCCTCGGCCTGCTCACAATCACTCCCCAAGTTCGAGCTTCGTACTTTGAGGGCGTGTGAGTGGGAGAGGGGTTCACGGTCGAGATCTGCTCCTCGCCAGGCCGGCCGGGGGAATAGAGGTGGCGCGGAGGTGATGAGCCTCAGCTGGCCCTCTTGGAGCTGATCCGGCTCTGGTGACCTCCTGGGAAGGAGCAAACAGAAGGAGAGAGACCTAGAGCGTGATCCGGCAGGGAGCGGCTGCACGCGGACGTCCTGGCCACGGCCACCGCCACCATGGGGCGCGGGGCGCTGCCCCTGGGCGGGCCACCGGGAAGAGGGCAGGGCAGCCAGGCAGGCGTACACGTGAAGGCCGAGGCCCGCGCCGCCCGCGCGCCTGCCGCTTCCTGGCAGCGGGACCCAGCTTCCACCTTGGAAGCTCTGTGCCTTTGGACGTGAAGTTGCCGTTTGGAGGGGCAGGGCGGCGGGGGCGGGCTCAGGGGGCTTTCGAGCCAACCAGCGGGTGCTGGGAAGTGCTGTTGGGTGGGCCCCCACAAGTGGTGCGCTAAGCTAGGGTTTCCACCTGAGGAGGACCTGACAGGGCAGAGGCCAAGGGCGGGTCAGGGGCCCAGCAGGGAACCAGCCAAAGCTCCCCTGGCCTGCGCCAGTCTTCCAGGAGGCAGGGCAAAGGTGGGGACCAGAACCCAGTGCCCCTGCCAGGGAGGATGCCTCCAGCCCTACTAATTCCAGATCCTAGATCATCGTGTCCCCTGACTGGACTTCTTCAGTGGCTCCATCTATACAATGGGTTCATCATAGCCATGACTTTGGGCTAGTGTGGGATGCTGCTGAAATCATGGAGGTGAAGAGGAAGCAAGATCAGAAACCCACTGCTGCCTCCTGGCCTAGAAAGCTATCCAAGGCTGGCTGGAGGGCTAGGCAGGCAGAAGGCAGCTTCTGGGCACCCCCAATGTCTTCATTCACACAAGCCTGGCCAAATGCACCCTGGAGCTCTGAGCTCCCAGCCCTCCTTAACTGGGACCCTCTGCTCTTATCATGTTGCTGATCCTAGGAGAACCCCTGGCTTCTCCCTCTGCCTCCTTCCTAGTCAAGAGCCAAGTAGTATCTCTCCCATCTGTTCTCTCTGCTTTGTCCCCTGCACTGTTCAAGGGCTTGCACTGGTGAACTCTTGAGCCAACGCTGGTACAGCTTCCAAAGCCCTTTCCCTGCCTGTAGGCCTGTTGGCCTCAGCCACCCTCCACCCTGCCCTGCATCAGAACCTGCATCCAGCAGAGGCCAGGGGCCTCCGTGCCTTCCACTAATACAGGATGATGAACACACATGACACACAGGCCCCTGCTTGCATGGGGAATAACCCATCAGGAATAACCAGGGACACCAGACAAGACAATACCACGTGTGATAAGTGCTGAGACAATGAATCAAGGAGGGGGAGGTTTCTGAAAGATCTGGCCCTCTGTCCCTTCTCTGTTTAAAACCCATCTAAAGCAAATAGCAGAGCTAAAGGAAAATGTATAGCAGATAAGATAAAGCTTATACAAACTAATCAAGAGGCTAAGACTCCAGTAGATAGATGAGTGGGCAAGGAACCAGACAAGACTGCATGCTGGAAAGAAACACTAAGCCATAGGGTACGAGACATTTGGGGGAAGGTTCAGCTTCTGGTGTGGAAGGAAAGCAAATTGAAAAAACAAGGTAACAACCCACAAGGCAACACTTCCCACCCATTACATTAGTAAAATGTTTTCAAAATGAGAATGCCCAGTGCTGGCAAGGCTGCTGTGAAAGTGGCCTGCTGCTCTGTGGCTGGTTGCTGGAGGGTTCTTTCTCTGAATGGCCCTTTTGGAAATCAATTTGGTAATATGCATCCAGAGTTAGAGGAAATCCACACCCTCTGGCCACTTCTGGGAATCTAGCTTAAGGAACTAAGTAAAAGAAGGCAGAGCTCTGCCTACAGGATGGGCACCACAAGATGTTTATCTAAGGAGTGAAGGACACAAAGCCACTGGAAAGTGGTGGTAGGGTAGTTAAATCCAGTGCTGCTCATGGACTCCTTTCAAGAACCATAGAATAAGATGAGAAGCCTTGGGAGGTAATGCTGGGGAGAGGGCAGGTTACAGAAAGCCAGGCCATCTGGAAGTGGCCAACTAGTAGCCCCCACCCCTCCCTCCCTTGCCTGGGATTCATCTCTGACCACAGCCCACCCTGTCCTGGCCTCTGATGAATCCCACCACCTGCATCCAGGGGTCCCAGGCATCGGCAGCTTATCCACATTCTCCTCCTTCTTCAAGCTTGGGCCCCTCCCCCGCCCCCTGCAAGGTGCCCTCCACAGGACAGCTTTCCATCTCCTGGGCCAGCCTGCAGTCTGCCTCTTCTGCGCCACAGACCTCTGTTCTCTGAGGCTGCAGTGCTCAAGAGCTGCAGACTGCAAGGCTGCAGCCAGAGTGGGCCCACTTCCCTGTCTTCTGGCCTCATCTTTTCCTCACATCCGAGGTCCCAGAGGTGGAGGTGGGCTGCCACCTGGCCATGGGCTCCAAGCCTGGGGATTCCCTCCAGGCCCGCTTGAGCTGTGGGCAAGACCCTGGGATGGGCAGGGGGTGAAGGCACTGGGAAGGCACTGGGGAGGTCTGCAGTGCGCCAGCTTGGGGTGCCTGGTCTGGATGTGTTGTAGGCAATGGGGATGTCACTGCCCAACAGGGAGGTGGAGAGACACATGTCCCCAGCCTCCCGGTCATGGGGGCTCAGTGTGTTTGGAGAGAGAGTTGCCAAACCTGCAGGAAGTAGGAGTCCTGAGGCGCCCAGGCATGCTTTCTGGAGAGGGCTCCCTGGAGGAGGTGACCCAGCTGGCTGGGAAGATTAGGATGGTGAAGGAGGCAACTTCCCTAATGGTGAAGGGGGAGAAAGCTAGGCTCCAAGAAACTCCCTGGGGTGGAGTTGTTCAGGGACCCAGGTCTCCGACGCCTGGAGTGGCTCCCCTGCACCTTGCTCCAGATCTCTGCTAGTAAGCCCTCCAATCAGGTGAAAGGTTGCTGTGGGGGGGCTGCATTCAATCGAGAAAGCGAGTGCTTAGTGCCCGGCGCCAGCAGCACCCGCTGCGCCAGCAGCAGGACACACTGGAACCTGTTGCCACCTCCGCACTGCAGGCCTGAGCACAGCCAAGCCCTCCTCCCCCGACCCTCACCAGGCCGCCTGCGCTCGGGCCCCCTGAAGTGCCTACTCCCGGCGCCCGCCCCGCCCCGCCCCGCGCCCGCTCCCAGGGCCGACTGAGCAGGGGAGGCTGCGCGGGGCGCCGGGGCCTCACCAGGCCCTCTCTGGCAGGCGGAGCCAGGCCGCGCGCCCGCCGCCCCAGCCCCCGCCGGGCGGCCCGCGTCTCCGCCCGGCCCGGCCAGTGCCCCCTCTGAGGCCGTGGGGACGCTGCGGCCCCGTAGGCCCCGCGAGCGCCGCGTGCCCCCTCTCTCTGGTCCCCGGAGCCTCCGGAGAGCGGTGCCCCGCCTCCCCCTCTATCCCCTCCACCCCGAAATGCACGGGTCCTGCCGGGCCCAGTGGCAGGATTTCGGCTGTCGCGGCCCGGTCACATGGTAAGAAGCACAACTCCCAGCGACAGCATTCCTGCCAAATCCAGTGTCTTTTCCACCAAATCCACTTTCCGCTGGGGATGGCTTTCTGCTTCTCCCGGTCGGTCTGCTCGCGGGACTGGGAGTTCCTCCAAGGCAGGAGCAGGCGTGTGCCCGGCCCCAAGCTGGCCCCAGCCCCCAGGGCAGGGCCTGGCACGCGCCCGGCGCTCACGGAAGAAATGTTCGGTAACAAAGAAGGCATGAATGAATGAAAGCAATTGTTGCATGAGGGAGCCCAGGAGGGTGCTGCTCCTGCCATTTCTCTCAGCGGGTCGCACACGGTCCCCTCCCCTTCCCCCCGACTCGCACAAGCACACGTGCACACACAGCCTCCCCCCCCACCGCACATGCAGACACACACACTCCACAGGGACTCCTGTCTTCCTGGAACCGACCTACTACGTGCCAGCTGGGCAGTTGGCGCCCAGCTGGGCTGCCTCCATTTCAGTGTCTGCCTCTTCCTTCTTCCTCCCCTCCCCTCCCCGCACCGCGACATCTAAGTACGGTACCTTGCTCCCCAAGTGCCTTCTTTATCTCTTAGGGAAGAGGCCAAGCCAGTCGATGAGGAGACTTAAGGTCTGTTTAAGGAGGCACCTAAGGGGCTTCAGGATGACCCGTCACTGCCTAAAGCGAGCCAGAGACGCCTGGCAGGGATGTCACCAAATGCTGCAGCCTCTAGAGTCCGCCTGCCAGGTGTTGGGGGTGGTGGTGGGAGGGACTCAGGGATATACTGGGGGGTGCTGAGGGCTATTTGCGATGGGGGCGGGGCAGGGCGCTGGAGAGCCTGAATCCAGCAGGTGTGCATACATGTTGGGGTGTATGATAGCGGGTTTGACGATGCTAGAGGTGTGTGCCTGGGGGAGTGGGCCTGGCTGCCAGGAGTGGGGAGTGTCCGACGCTGGGGTGTGGGTTAGCACTGGGGCTCCGCTCTGGGGGTGGGTGGATTGCAGTGCCTCTGGGCTGAAGGCGTGGGTGGGGTGTCTCTAACGAGCATATGGGGAGTTGGAGATGGTGGGGGCACGGTGAGGGGAGCTATGTTAGTGCAGATATTGCAGATACGTGTTGGGAGCGTGTGTGTGCCTGGGTGTGTCCTGAGGCATGGCAGGGTTTTGGGATGGGTGCTGGCCTGAGTTTGGGGACAGTGGTGGGTTAGGGGCTGCCGCTGTGTGCACTGCAGGGACCCGGGTCCGCGAGGCGTGGTTTGTGCTTGAGCGTGTAACTGGCAGGGGGTGTGAGTGTCGGAGGACGCGGGAGGTGCACGGGCGGGATGAGGAGGGTGTGCGGTGGCAGGACCGAGTGGGTTTCCCGGAGGCGCGTGCGTTGGCCCCGTGGGGCGTGCGTTGGCAAGACTTTGGGGGTGCAGGCCGGAGAAGCTCACGTTGCAGGGGGGCCAGGCTGGGTGGGGGTGGGGTGGGGTGGGTGCTCGGGTGCCGCGTGCTCCGCTCACCTCTACTCACCTCCGTTCACCTCCCTTCTGTTCGGCTTTCTGCGCTGGCTCCGCACGTCGCGGCCGAGAAGTTTCCGAAGCCCGGGCGGCGGGAAGCGCAACCGCCGCTGCCACGGAGCACCACCGGAGCCTCGGGCGGCGGCTTCGCCTGAAGCCGAGGGGCCGCCGCCGCCACCGCCGCCGCCGCCGCCACCGCTGCGGAGGGAAACTCCAAATTCCGCCTCCGCCGCCGCCTCCTCCCCTCCCGTCGTCGTCTTCTCCGCCCCCTGCCCAGGAGGGGCAATGTAGCCGGCGGCGCGGAGGGAGGGCGGGAGAAGGGAGGGGCCGAGGCCTGCCTGGCATCTCCCTCCACCAACCCCGCCCCAAACGCTTTCCTCCCACCTGCAAACCTCTGCCAGCTCTGCCTGCTGCGGCCCCTCTCTGGGATGCTCCCTGCAGCGGGGACGCTCCTGAACTTGCGGAGCAGGAGTGGGATTGGAAGGCCTTGACCTAGTCTGGGCTTGGGCTGGGGGAGGGTTGCTCCCAAGAGTCTATGGTCACATGCTGCCACAGGGCATAAGGTCCATCTGGTAGCACGCAAGTGCCCCCCGTCCCCAGGCCCCCCGTGCACTGTTTTCTCCCATTGTTATGTTTCAGATTCTGGCTAGTAGTAAGAGCACGGGGTGGAGCCAGGACGTTGGGGGAGGGCCTTGGAGGGGGTGTTGCCACCTGGCCCCATTTGCTTTCCTCTGCGCCAAATGCCACCAGCATCCCCATCAGGGACTTCATTTAGTCCTCACACCAATCTGGGAGTCCGAGGAGACTGTTCCCATGTGACCTTGAAGTTTCCTGGTGGTCACACAATAATATAATGGCAGAGTCCAACTGGGTCAGGCCTGCCGAGTTCACAAGCCCCAGCTGAGGGTGAACAAGAAGGCCCACTGGGTCCCTGGCCTCACTCACTGCTGTGGAGGAGAGGCAGGGAGGGACACTCAGGGGGCTCCCAGGCCAGTAGTGGGTAAGCGTGGGCACAAGGGAAGCTGAGAGCCAGTATGAGGCTGTGGGCTGTCAAGGGCTGGCTTCAGGGCCCCTGTGGGCTCCCCTGTCTTGGCCTGGGAAGATCAGAAGGAGATGTGGCCAGGCTGGGTCGACATTGCGAAGGAGATGAGTACACTTGGGGTGTCAGCTGCTCCATGGATGACGGGCAGCCAAGGGAGGCCTGGCCATGTCTGCAGCAGCTTCAAGTTCCCCTGAGTCATTTTCCCCAGAAAAGATAGGACAGTTTTGTCCCTGGAGCCTCAGTTTCCTTGTCTGCATATTTGGAGAGAGAGGATTGCCAAGGGTCCTCGTAGCTCTGACACAGCTCCAGTCCACGGTGTGTGAGCCCGGGCAGGGCCCTGCTGCCACAGCCCGGCATGCCCACCCAGCCCTTTGCCCCCTTCTGGCCTCAACAGATGCCTGTCCTTATGGCCCTCTCCCTGCTCAGCCCCTGGGCCTTTCTGGGTTGTTGTACTCACTGGCAGGGGCACCTTCTAGGCAGGCCTGGGGTGACCCGGATGGGGCTATCTTTTCACCGCCTCTCAGCATCAGGGCTCCGGACTCCAGTGGGGAGCTGAACCGCCAAAACGACACCACGTGGACGAGCAAATGAAACTGTTTGCAGGCCATGCTGCTCGACCGGGTGCTTCTCTACTGGTACTGCTGATGGGCCTGCAGTTGGGGGCTCTTTGCTAAGAAATCGCCATATGGTGAAAGCTGTGCTGCAGGGTGTGCAAATAGTACTGTTCCATCAGTCAGAACGTGAAAATACACAGAGGCCAAGAAAGATGGAGCTGGCTTTCACCCTACAGTCGTCCTCCCATTTCAGGGACATATGGTGGTCCTACCCATGGCCTGGGCACTCAGTAGGCCCCGGCAAAGTCTTGTTGAGCTGACTCACAGAGGAGCTTCTGGAAAGGTTGGATAACCAATCCCCACCCCCAACTCCCCACCATCCTGCGCTTTAGTGACTCAGGCTCAAAGGCTGGAGGAGGAACATTTGGATTGAATGATGCTGCCCCCCACCCCTGCAAAGCTCCCACCCAGCCCTCCCACAGCGCCTCTGCTCTCCAGGCAACAGAACCCACCCAATGCAGGAAGGAAAGAAAGCTAACACAAATGGCTAGGCCAGTCTGAGTTGCTCTAAAGGCACAGGCCTGCTCCATCTCAGAAAACGGGGCCACCCTCCTTGTCCCCAGGGGCTTGTCTCAGCTAGCAAGGCCTGGCCTATGCTCTGTTGAGGAATGAAATGGAGAACCTTCTTGAACAGGACTTAAGCGTGAGGTCAACCATGTTGGAACTGAGGTTGTTCTGAAGGCACAGCCGGGCCTCAGTCCCCAAAGCAGCCAAGCTCATGTGCTCGGGTCCTGCCTGCTCCTGACAAAAAGCTCCCGACAAAAAGCTCCCAGCTGAGCAATGGGGCAGCTCCAGGACTGTCCTCAGTTGCCCTGTCCCCTTTGCCACGAGAACCTTAAGGCACTCAGCAGGACACCCAAGGAACTCCCAGCCCTGCGCAAGTTCTGGGAGGCAGCAGGCAGAAGGCTGGGCTTTGCTTGGGATGGAGAGGCCTTCAGCCTGGTGTTGCCACTGGCCACTGACCCAGCTCTTATACTCTGTGCCAAGCTGGGCCTTGGGCTGAAGGCATTGCGCTTGATAAGGTGCACGGTTTTCAGGTCCTGATTCTGGTCCACTTGCTAGGTGAGTGAAGCTTTGAGGAGAGGCCCACCCCATCTGGCCCCCGCGTGGAGACCCTACTCCTATCTGGGAGGCCCTGGCACTTGGGCACACACACACCTAAGGCTTTATTTCTCAGCAACCATTGGATCCTATGGAGCGCAGTAACCACAGCGAAACCATTTGCTCACGTGACAATAGCCGCAGCCTCCATCACTCCACCACTGGGGAACAGGCTTCACCCCGCCCCTCCCCCATGCCTTCAGGAACACGTTTAGGAGCATTCCACCTGCCTGCCGCAGCTCCCAACGGGACCACATCGGGACATTTTAAACCCAATGGCCCAGTGGCAGCTCCCAGATATTCACTTGTAGCAGTGAAAGAGTGAGAACCAGCATGGGGTTTTGGGGAGGAAGGGACGACAGCAGGGAGCAGAGGAGAGGAGAGGAGTAGAGGGAGTGCAGAGGGCCGGCCTGGGCAGAGATTGATTTCTGAGGGGCGGGGACCTCCAGACCCATTAACACCCCCCATTCCCAGAGGGCTCAGGTTCAGGTTCAATGACCTGGTTGTGAAGGCCCCCCAGCCAGCTGGGACAGCTCCCTCTCCTCGTCTCTTCCTCCTGAGACGCAGCCCGAGTCTGTGTCTGGGTATACATCACAGATGATGTGACTCTTTTACCGGGAGAGAGTCAGACACCAGCGCCCATTGGCTGGACGGGCGAGTGGAGGCTGGGGGGAAGAGGGGGGACATCAGGGCGTGCCCTCCAGCTCCCACAGGGTGGAAAGGGAGGAGAGAAGGAAGCAGATGACTTCCCAGCTTGTCCAAGGGAAGACTTGTGCTGAATGGAGCTGAGAGACAGGAGACCCACCAAGGCTGGGAGATTGGGGTGTGGAGGGCCTGAAGGGAGTCACTCCCCTGCTGTGGAACCCCGCACCCTCTACAATTGCTCTGAGGACAGCCTCTGTGAGTGGCCTACCTGCTTTTCTGGCCACATCTCTCCAGTCCCCCTTGCCAGGAACATGCTTATCAAGTTAGGTAATCTCATCAAGAGAAGAAGGTAATACACGAAACAGGTGGCCAGGCCAGGCCCAGGTGGGGGCTCATTCTGACCCCTTGACCTTCTGGCATGAGCAGGGTCTCCTGAAGGATGTTGTGGGTTTTTCTCACCTTGCTCCTCAGGGTCTGTGGCCTCTATCAACTGCTCTGTGCACCCCATCCGGCTTCCTTCCCCTCCTACTTCCCCTCCCCCTCCCCAAACTGCACAAGGCCCAGCCTGAGTGCCATCGGTTCCCTGCACCCAGACCAAGGCCTGACACCAGGCTGCCTGGGTCACCTGCTGCTCTGGGGCCAGGGGGCACAGAGCACCCGTTCTGTACCTCTCCTCCCACTGCTGGTGCTGGCCTGGGGTCGGGGTTTTAGGGGGTGGTCTCCAGCTCCTGGTCTGGTCTGGGAGCACCTCATTGGCCTCTCCCAGTGACCGGGATAATTGAAGGCAGGAGGGAGCTAAAGCCCAGGGCAGCAACTTCCCTGAGGCTCTACAGCTTGGTGTTGAAGCCTGGGCCAGAGCCCAGAGCTGCGGGTGGGAGAGTGGCAAAGCAGGTGCTGTGCATGGCCCCTCGGGGCCCAGGCCTCAAAGGGTGCTGGGCAGGCCTAGCTCCTAGAGCCACTTAACCACTGGGAGGAAGACTTAGCAGGGTCAGCTTACCACCCTTCGAAGCGCTACTGTCTCCGAACTTTCCAGCTTGCAGATCACGATTTAAGGGAGCCCACACCCCAGCCAAAGCATGTATGGAGGCAGCTTCTGGTTGCAGAGGGGCCCTGGAGAGCTGTCCACGTGGTCTGAATCAGCAAAGAACTGGCTTTGGAGAGGGCCTGGTCTGCCTTTGTTTGAGTCCAGGCCCACTGGCCGGGGTGGACCCCTAGGCTGTGGCAACAGGGTGACAAAAATTGACCCCTAGAGCAGGTGTCCCCAGCCCACATGAAGGCCTTCTCTTATGTCACCCTGTCTTGGCCCCACCCCTGTCCTCCACACAGCCCCCCTCCTTTCTTTCCTGCTTGAGAGGCTTGCCCCAAGGAAGGCTCAGGATATTTCTGCCGACCCTATAGGGATTTTTCCCATCCAAATTTAGAGAGTAGCTGTTGCTCCCGCAGTACCTGCTTCCCACGTTGGTGACTGATTTGCCTCCCGAGAGCACCCAGTGCAGAAAGGAAAGCACTCCGATGCAGTGTGTGTGACCGCCGCCCCTGGGCAGGGAGGGGGGTGAACGGGGGATGAGGGCGGGGGAGGGCGGGGAAGGCCAGGACCCGGGCAGGCAAGCCAGAGGGACCAACGTCGTCCGCATGGAGGGGAGGGCCAGCGAGCCCCTGCCTCAGCAGGAAGCGGACAGCCCAAGCCCCTCACTCGGGCTCAGGCACACGGCCCAGCCTCGATGCCGGCCCCTGCCAGTGAGGGGCTGTGATGGGTCACTGAACCCCTTGTAAGGGTCCTCTCTGTCCTGCTTGCAGATGACAAGGTAGCGGTCCTCAGAGCTGTCATCTCTCTGTCACTGTGTGCCTGGGCAGGGTGGCGAGTCCACCCCTGGCGCTCACTGTTCCCTGTGGGGAAGCACATAAGGGCCTTGGCCGACACCCAGCATAGGCAGTGAATGCTTAGTACCTGCAAGGTGGGTCCTCCCGCCCACCCCCATGCCCGTTGCCCACACTGTTTTATTATCACAGAGAGAAAAGACAGGGCCTGTGGGGGCTCCCAGAGTCAGGGCTCAGCCTGGGCCGCTCTGGAGTTCCTTTTGCCTTGGCTGTCACCGACCTGGGGCACTGACCTGAGAGCAGTCTTCTAGCGGGAAGCCTCTCATCAGTGCATCCCCAGTCTAGAGGGAGCTGTTGAGGCTGGCGGCCGGAGCGGTGGGGGCTGCTGTGATCAGGAGGGTAACACACACCCAATGTATCAACCCGAAAGGCTTGGCTCTCAGATCAGCCATTAAGGAGCTGGCCGGGGTCACAGGGACTGTGACCGTGCCCTCAGGCTCCCTGTGGCACCCCTGGTCTGCACTGTCTGTTCTCTGCAGCCCCAGAGGGGAAAGGTGGGGTCAAGTTTGGGGTCCCCAAGGCTATAAGCTTAGGAGGACTTCTCAGTCGTCAGAGCAAGCGCTCTGTGGGCTAGCTTTCAGTGGTGGCCCCTCCCGCACAGCCAGCCTGGCCAGGCTCTGCAGCCTACCGGGGAAAGGAGCATCCAGAAGCTGTCTTCAGGAAGGGGCTTGTGGGGCCAGAAACACAGTATCCTTCCAAACCCAGCCTGCCCTTCGCCCCCAACCTACCATTGGCCCCTGTCCCCCCAGCACCTGCCTTGCCTTTGTCCAAATCCCTGAACGGCTCTCAAAATCCTCCCATGCCGCCTCACGCCTTCAGAGTGGAGACCGCGCGGGGCCCAGCTCTCTCCTGAGCTCCTGTCTGCGGGCACTGTGTGCTGGCCTGCACCACCTCCTAGAGCCCAAGGCTGCTTGACATCATTTTGCTTTCCAAAGCAGTGGTTTCCAGATGTGACTCATCCACCCTCCTTTTGAACTCCAGGGCCTTCGAGGTTCTTCCTTCAAGCCATCCCATCCCACTGGTTGCAGGCCCACTCCTGGGCCTTGGCTCTGGGATCCTGGCCTCCCTCCCACCATGCCAGCCCTCCTCCCCTCGATGGTCTGCCGGAGATCCTGCTTCTCAGTGTTTCTCTGGTGACCCTGACCCCATTTCCACTTGGAACCCTACTCTTTGCCTGTCGAATCCCTTATTTGTTCCTGGCTACCTTCCTTTCCACCATCCTCAGTGATCACTCCCAACCTCCACCAGTCTCCTGGAGGCCAGCACAGGCCCGAGCCTCCCATGTCATCAAGCACAGTTGAGGTGAGAGCTCCCTGGCCTTCCTGCCCTTCCCCAGTCAAAGCCGCAGGCAGCTGTAATCCTGGTCACCTGGTGTCCAGGCGCAGAGGAGGAGGGACCCTCTTCCTGTCCTGAGGCAGCCTCTCCACTCATGCTCTCCAAGGCCCGGCCTCCCATGCCCAGATGCTGCCTGCTTAGGCTCCCACCTGGGCCTCGCTTGCTCAGACACTCCTGCTGAAATATGCCTCCTCTGCCCTCCACAAAGCCCCACACTCCTGTTTCATCACTGCCCACTGCGGCCATTGGTCCGTCTCAGGCTCTGGAGTCCTAGTCTCCCTCCACATGTGCCCACTGGATGACCTCAGCTCCTTTCCTGGGTGATGACTGTGACATCAGTGTCTCCTGGGGCAATGCCCCCAGCTCCAACACTCAGCTGGCCATGGCCACCTGGATGCCCCATGGCCCTTCAGATGCACTGTGCCCCACAGGGAACTCACAGTCTCCCCTCCAGTCACCCAATTCCAAGCCTCAGGGATCACCCTCAGTTCCCCTCCCTCTCTGCCACTGCTCATGTTGAGGCTATCTGGGAGGTTTACCACCTGAAGAGCTCGCAGGAGCTTCCGTGGCCTCCTGTCCCTGGCCAGGCCCTGCTCCCTCACCATCCACCATTTCCAGCCTCAGCCCTCCCACCCATCCCCCACATGGGGGGCTCAGTGACTGTCAGGCATTTCTCCCCAAACACCCTTCACTGGCCCTGAGTGGCTTTGAGGACAAAGTCCAAGCACTGCAGCCTGTTCTCACAACCTGTGTGACAGGCTCCTGCCGCCTCCCCAGCCCCAGCTCATTACCAGTGGTTGCCAGAATGTACCAGGTTGTCTCGTGTCCCTTTGCCTTATTCTAAATAAGCTCACATTCTGAGAGTCCAGGTGGACATGTTTCCTGCCCCCAGTTTGTATCCTGCCCATGTGCAAAATACATTCCCTCCCTCCAACCCCCAAAGTCTTTGCCTGCCATGTCTCTGCCTGGCAAGGGCGCATTCACGTTCTTCCCTTTTCTGGGACCACTGTGCACAGGCTGGCTCTGCTTCCCCAGCCCCAGACGGCCGTGGCTCTGTGCTGGGCAGCCTCCTGTTTGAGTTGACAGAATGTTGAGAGGAGAGGGGACATGTCATGTTGGCGTCTGTTTCCAGCGCTTTGCACACAGCTTGGCCCTGGGATGGGGTTCAAGCCTGTATGTAGACCCCAGCAGCAAATGAATCCAAGAGCTTGGTGACAATCACCAGCTGGCTTCAACAGGGTCACCAGGCCTCCTGGCTAAGAAACAGGACCACAAAGCTGGCAATGGAGGAAGGGACACCAAGCCACAGGAGTCGCTGCTGGCTGACCCCATTCCCGCTGCAGGGGACCTGGAGGGCAGGGCTCCCGTGTTTGTGCTTGTCACTGGGACTCACGCCTCTGGCTTGCCCCGAATGGAGGCGTATTCAGAAGAGCCAGCACGGCCGCTTTCCCCCGACTGGCCTGGTCTGTCCCTGGACTGTCCCGACACCGGGCCCCCCTGCCCACCGCTGTGGTGACGCAAACCCTGAACCAGGCCCGGGCCTGTGGAGCGGTGGCTCCCTGCCGAAGCACTGTCTGCACGACGGTTGGCGCGGGCTGTGATGGTGGCAGGGGCGTGAGCACACGGGGAGGGCCCTTCACAGTGGACGGCCCAGCCGGAAGCGCCTGGTGCCCTCAGAGCAGAGCATGAGGGGCGGCCCCGCACCTGCTTCCCGGGCTGCATTCAGGCCTCCGCCTGCCGTGCCAGGCCCTGGACCTTCCCGGACAACCCACGCACGGTCCTCAGCCCCATTCCTCCTGGGGAGATTTGGGGCCAAACGTCCTGTGCTGGTTTGGAGCCTCGGGCCCAGGAGGGATGCACGTGGTCCGGGCCCCTCGGGCAGCTGGGGCCCCTGAGCGGTGCCCTGTGAGCGGGGTGGCCCCTGGGGCCGGAGGGAGGCTCCCGCCTGATGCGGCCCAGCACCTGCAGTAGGACAGGAGGGAGGGGTGCGGGCGCAGGCAGGCACAGGCCTGGCCTGGACACTCCTCACCCCATCTGTCTCTCCCTCTAGTGGCCCCTGGCTTGGTGCCGAGGCTAGTGGCCTTTTCTCTTGGTCACCTCTGCAGGGGGAACAGAGCAGAGTGAGTGTGCCCTGGGGCCAGAGGGCAAGGAGGCTGGCCTGGGGGTGCTGCCTGGGACCCCTGCTCTGGTGTCCCTCAGAGAGACCCTCATGGCTGTGGCTGTGGGTGGGTCAGGGGTAGCAGGATCAAAAGCAGGAGGTACCCGTCTCATGGCAGGCGATGCCTGGCCCCCAGGTTCCAGGCAGTGTCAGGTTGCCCCCAGCCCAGGCCAGCCCCACTTCTCCCCATCTCATCCTCACTCTCTCCACTCCCTTCACAGCTCTTGTCCTCTACGGGACAGGCATCTGGTCATGAGCAGGCTGGGTCACCACTGGTGAGAAGGCATGCTGCCAGGGGTCACTTGGACCCCATGTGGTCACCAAAGCATCCTGACGTGAGGGGGCCCTCCTTCCTCTTAGCTACACCCCATTCCCTCTCAGCACCTCCTGGGTCTACCCTGGGCCTGGGCCTTACCTCACCAGCTGCTTCTTGGCTTGGCGCCCTGGCACACAGGGTGTCCCCTAGCTACAGAGCCCTCCCCTTCTCCTCCTTGGCATGTCCCTCAGGTGTCATAGGGCCTTCCTGTCTGTCTCCTTCTGTGCCTGGCTGGCTGGCTAGCCCGGGGATGCGGGCATCAGGCTTGAAAACCGCAGGCCCTCCACAAACATCTCCTGAATGAATGAGGTGGTGTCGGGGTGGCTGTATAACCCCACATATACCTTCACAGTGCCCCACTCTGAGCTTGGCCCTGAGCTAGTTTGTTGGGGTACAGAGACAATGGAAAAGTGGGAGACCCCACCCACATGTGGGACTCATGGCACCCATCCCAGTGCTGGACCCCAGCTGTCTGGCCACCTGGGTGGCTCCAGGGGCTGCTCCACTTGCTCGGGCCCATCCCTGCCTGAGGGCTGCCCTCTTCCTCCTCCTTCACTCCTGGCATGCCTCATGCTACCTCCTCATTCCTGTGGGCTGGTCCTGCCTCCAGGTGAGGACTCTGAATTCCTGTGGTGGTGCCCAGACAGCTTCCTCCGCATGCTTTCTTTGCTCTCTTCTGTATCCCACAGCCTGTCAGCACTACTGGATGCCCCACTGGCCTCAGATGCCCCCTCCAGCCTTCTCTCCCACTGCCCCATACCTGTCCCCCCATCCCATTTCTGCTCCAGCCAGCTGCATGAGGCCCTTCGTTTCTGCTCAGAGGGCTGAGCACATGCTGTCCAGGGATGGGGCTGGCCACCCCGCCCCTCTCCTGCCTCGAGGTGCTTGCTGGGCACTAGATGAGTAGGAAAGATGGGCAGGGGTGGAGGAGAACGAGCTGCCATGTCATTCCACTGGGGGTCCCCAGGCACACCTCTGCCCCAGATTCTGTGACCAGGGTGCTGCAGGGCTTGGCTACTGAGGAAACCAAAGCCTTGCATGAGTTCTTGTCACCTGGGAGGGATGAGGGACAGGGCTTCCAGCCACCTGTGCAAAATTCCACTGGTGGGGTCCAAAGCTGTGTGCTGAGAACCTGGCTGACTCCCAGGGCTGCAGGGGCCCCAAGGTGGGTGTGGCTGTGCATGCTCCTAAGTCATGCTGTGGGTGGCGCACCTGCTGGTTCCCCGTGTCAGAGCTACAGCTTGTGTTATTATCAATGCTGCAGCAGCACAGACCTAGGACCAGAGCGATCACCCTGTGTCCACACAGGGCTATGCACGAACCTTCACAGGGCATAAATTCACCTCCCAAACCATCCAGGCTGGCTGGGGAGCCTGCCGAGGTTGAGACATACCCACACATGCACATATGCACACATTCATGGATATATTTATATATATAAACTTAAGATTTCATAAGCTGTAGCCAACAAAAGGGACAATAATCAAAAAGACTAAAACATTCTAATATAACATTAGTATGGAGCTTGTTATGGGCTGAATTGTGTTGTTTCCCTGACCCCATTTCTGATGTTGAAACCCTAACCCCGTACCTGTGAATGTGACCTTATTGGGAATTAGGGTTGTTGCAGATGTAGTTAAGATGAGGTCATACTGGAGTGGGTGGGCTTCTAATCCAACATGACTGGTGTCCTTATAAAAAAGGGACTTTGGGCACAGACACACACAGACAGAACACCGTGTGAAGATGGAGGCAGAGCTGTACAAACCAAGGAACAGCAAATACCAGCAGAAGCTAGGGCAGGACCTGGACCAGGTCCCTCCTTAGAGCTTCAGGAGGAGTGTGACCCTATGGGTACCGTGATCCTGGACGTCTCATCTCCAGAACTGCGAGATAATACATATCTTGTTCTAAGCTACCCAGTTTGGGGTTCTTTGTTATGGCAGCGCTAACAAACGAATACAGAACTTTACTATTTTCAAAATGCTCTCGCCTGTTGTATCATTTAATGCTAAAATATCCCTATGAGGTAGATGGTCTTAGCACTTCACAGATGAGAAAACTAAGATTCAGAACATTCAAATTTGAACGGCTTGCTCAGAGTACTTAAGTCAGTTTGCGGTAGACCCAGGGTTCAGTGCAACTCTTCTGTTTTTAAATCTATATCCAGTGAAATGTAAGAGCTCTAAAGTCTCCCAGGAATAGTCAGGTTTTAATTTTATTTTAAAGTGTATGTTTCTGAAGTTTTGGGGCTGGCAGATATTGTTGACTGAGTGAGTCAAGGCAAATGGCCCACATTTACTCTATGTACTGTCCTTCCTCTGATAAACTGAACTCGATTTCTCTTTTTTTGCTATAAATATCATCTTCAGCACTGCTTTAGCTGCATCTCACAAATTTTGCTGTTGTCATTTTATTTTTATTCATTTAATTAAAACTGTTTTCTTCAGATCTCTTTTTTAATTTCCTAGTGTCTGGGTGTTTGTCTGTTATGTTTCTGCTATTAATTTCTAGTTTGATTCTATTGTTATAGGAGAATACAGTCTGTATGATTCCAGTTCTTTGCAATTTGAGTTTGTTTTATGCATGGCTGAGGCTATGGTCTACATTGGTATGTGTTCCATGGGTGCTGAAAGAATGGGTACCTGCTGTTCGTAGAGTGCTCTATAAAGGAGAGCTCTACAGAGTGCTCAAGACAGGTCCATTAGACCCTGTCTGTTGATTGTGTTGTTGAGTTCTTCTATATCTTGGCTGGTTTTCTCTCATTGTTTTGTTAACTAGAAGAGAGAAGAGTGTTGCAGTCTCCAAGTACAATTGTGGATTTGTCTGTTTCTCTTTTCAATCCTACCAGTTTTTGCTTCACATACATTGTAGCTCTGTTGTTTGGTGCATGCACATTTAGGAATGCTACATCTTCTTGGTGGAATGATCCTTTCTCATGATAAATTTTTGTTGTTGAAATGAATTTTTCAATTTGTGTGCAGATGAATTTCTTTCTTTCTCTCTCTTTTTTTTCTTTCTCTTTCTTTCTTTCTTTTTCTTGCTTTCTTTCTTTTTTTTTCTCTCTCTCTCTCTCCCTCCATCCCTCCTTCCTTCCTTCCTTCTTTCTTTCCTTTTTTTTTCTTTTTACCAGTTTCAGTTTTCATGATGCATGGGGCCCAGCAGCAGAAGGGCATCTTGGAGGTAGAGGAAACTCAACTCACAGGGGGTAGTTTTGTTTTCTCTGGCTAGTCTAGATGCAGATTAAGGTAAAGGAATTGCAGCCTGCACTTCCCTCTGCCCCTCACCATGGAAAAGGGAGGAAGCCACCAGTGAACTTTCCTACCTGCTTGGGAGCTCCAACATAACAGAGGCATGAATGGGGCTGGGGATTTTGATAAGAAACTTGGAGTTCCATGAAGAAGTATTTGCTTATTCCACCTTATTCCATACAGATCCAGATTTAACAAGAAATGGCAGTTCATAGTTGACATCAAAACAAGGTCCTTAGTTTATTCTTAATGAATGGCATTTCTTTAAACTCTGCTCCAAATTGTAGCTTTTCCTAAACATGCATCCTAACATAGTAATTGATAGTTATGTTAACTAAGAGCTTATCTCTAGGGATGAAGCATAATATCGTTGGCATCCAACACATGTCTATGGGATGAATGAATGAACTGAGTCAATTGGATTCCAGGGATAATCTAGATCTGGGAATAGTTACTAAGATGGTAGCTGAGCACCCAGGAGGAAGCAGGCTGCCTTCAGCAAGTGACCCACAAAATCCACAGATAGGGCAGGACCAGGGAAAGCTCTGCAGAGAGCAGAGCCCCAGTACTGAGTCTTGAAGTAGGAGGTCACCAGGTGGAGCAGGGAAGAAAGTCATACCAGTCGGGGAACAGCATGGGCAAGGGAATGGACGAATGATGTTTAACTTATTCAGGGGCCTAAAATGGCTTTCCCTGTGATATGTATGCATGTGTGTATATTTGGGGTAAAAATGAGGCTGGAGGTGGAGAAGAAGGGGATATACACAGCCACATGCTCCAGCAGAAGCTTTGCCCTTAGTTTAAAAGCCTGTAGGTACTTTCCTAATGGCAGTCATCTCCCTGGGACACACACACTGGCCTTGTCCACCCCCACACCCTCCTGCTTGCAGACACCCACATGCTCTCACGTGTTTATGCTATGCACTCAGGCACACTGCCTCACCTGCCCCCTGAAGCTGCCCCCACACACGTGCACCGCTCTTTGCCCTGGCTGGGTGGAAAGCAGACGTTTGTCCTTGCAGGTGCCCTTCAGCACTGCCTCACATGCCTGACATGGACCCTTTTAGCTTGCTGCCTCAGGCTGACCCCTTCCCTTGTCCCTTCTTATGCTGGCTCCTGCCTGTCTGCACCCTCCAAGGGGGTGGGTGAGGGGAGACTGGGAAGGCAGGGCAGGGCCTAGCAGCCCTGGTCCTGATGGGGTGGAGTAGGCCTGTTGGGGGAGGGAGGCTTCCACTAACCCATAGCTGGCCCATAAGTGTCATGTGACTGCTGCTGGCCCTGCCAGTTCAGTCCTCACCTGGGAAGCTCACCTTCCTGGGCCAACAGGAGGGTAATCTGTTGACAGACCCCTTGGGGAGCCGTCCTCTTCCAAGATCTGGTTCTGCAGGGCTACAAGACCCAGCTTCCTTGCCTGTCTGCCACAGGGATCAAATGATTTTCACTCATATGTGCAAGGCGAAGGCAGGTGTGTGTCCCCACGTTCACTCAGTCCCTCAGGGGAAACAGCCAGAGCCTTCCAGAAACCCCAAGGAGCCTGCATTTGCGCTAAATGGAGCAGCTCTTTGGAAGGGCCATGGCCATCTCCTGGCCTCCAGGCAGGAGGCCTGAGTGTGTACTTGAGGGGGGGGTGTAGGGAGAGCAGAAGTGGCCAACCCAGAAGATATCTGGGAGGAAGAAGTGTTTTCACCTGGAGCCACAGGAGACATGAGGTGGCCAGAAGGTTGCCAGGCATCACAGAATGGCTTAGATGCTGGGCTAGAGCCCTTGGGCGGTGGAGGTGTGTGAGGGATCCCTGCAAGGAAGGCAAGGGTGTGCTGAAGGATGTCAGGCCTTTGTGGAGCATCCCTGTGAGATGGTAGGTGGGCATTTGGGCTCATAGATCTGGGGCATGGCTGCAAGCCTGGGTTAGGCACAGGGAACTGCAGGCAGTGAGGGTGAGCACCCCCACTGGCTCAGTGCCCAGCCTCCTTCCTGTCTGCCCCTCTCTGCTCCAGGTCCAGTCACAGCTGACCTTTGCTCTGAATTGACGCACATTCTCTCCCCTTGCTCTGCCTCCCTGTGTGGGCAAATGCCTGGGGCAATTGCTATCTGGGCCTCCCTCAACCCCAGGACCATGCAGACACTTCCCACACGTACTGGCTTTCACCTAGTCACGCTGGGGACTGGGGGCTGATTTGTGAACTCAGAGCTCCTGGGAAACCCCAACACAGTAGCCTGAGCCTGGATTGGGGTGCCCTTGCAGGCCCCCTGGCTGAGTGGGCCAGCTGCTTGTCCCAATTGTTGCAGACATGGGATGAGCCTCCAAAAAGGGGCTTACTGCCCTCAGGGTACCATCTCTGCCTGCAATGGGTAAGGCCATGTTTCTCAGAGGCCCAGGTCTCCTTGCCCCAATAAGGGGAGGCCGACTCAGGAGAGATGGAGCAAGATGGCTGTGTGTGGATGGCTGTTAGAGCTGAGTGTGCGTCCATGACCTTTCTGGAGAACCCCCACTCTCCTTCTTCCCTCTAAGCACACAGGGCGCCCACCGTGGCCCTGGGGGAGGCCTGCCGGTCCTCTCCACTGCGGCCTCCTTAGACCTGGCCTCACCCACCACTGGCTCAGATCGCTGCCTCCTGACAGGCTCACTCACTTCCCACTGAGAGTTTGGCTTCGCCCTGGACCCCTTCTCTAGAATCTCCTGGGGCCTCAGCCCCTTGCTGTAGGGCAGGTGCTTTGAAGCTGTCCTGCGTCCAGGAGGAAGCTACCTCTGGCCTGGCCAGTGCTTCCAGGGCAGTGGACAGTGCCCGATGCCTCTGTGCTTCAGCGACCTCACCTAGCTGTCCTGGGCCAGCCTAGGAGAAGGGGAGAATGGAGCTGGACATGGCCAGGCCAACCAGACAGGGAGAGGGCCAGCCACCCATCCCAGCCCCCCAGTCTCCCTGGCCTGCTCCCCCAGCAGCCTAGCTCTTCTCCTGCCTCAGGGGAAGACCTCCGCCAGGGCTTGCCTCACCCCCTGGACTGCTGGTCCCTTTGCACATGGCCTCCATGCCTGGTGAATGTTAGCTGAGAGACCAGGACCCGGCAGGTGGCCCAAGAGACCTGACCACGGGGAAGAGACTTGGACCCAAGGGCAGTGAGGAGATGGAGTAGGACTTTGGGGACATTTCCCCAGGGCCCCCATGCTCCAGGCTGTGTGGCTTTGAGCAGGAGGCCCCTTGCCCCTGGGGCTATGTTTGCCATGCCCTATAACCCCAGGGAGAGGGTGCCGCAGCCTGGATGACAGTGGCCATTGCGGGGGCTGCACAGACCACCTTCTGCTCCCTGTACCTTCTCATACCTTGGGCTGAACGAATGTCCTTTCTCTTTCCACAGTGCCATCTCCCCAATCCTGACAAACACACAGAGAATGGACCTGTTGGGCTGTCCCGGATGTCTCCTACTCCCCCACCTCCAGTTAAGGCCAGAGACCCAGGGATCATGGAGCTGAAGCTGCAGATGGATGGATATATGCGCTGTCAAGCCCACAGGGAGGAGAGGCATGGCAGGGAGCAAGGAAAGGCCCCAAGGCAAACGCTGGAGAAAGGCTACTGAGCTGTTGACCTTGGCCAGAGCAGTGTCAGGGGAGGTTGGCTGGAGTTTGAATGCGCAGAGAGGCCTGTGTGTGAGAGGGTGTTGGTGGGAGGGTACCCCATGGCCCTGCCCGCCTTCCCCACAGTGGCCCTCACAGTCAGTGAGAAGAGGCCTTGTCACCCAGGTCAGGCGCGTGCCCACAGCCCCAGCCTGTGCGTACAGGGGCTCTTTCTCAGCGGGTTGCCCCCACTGTAGGAGTGTGCTGGGCTTGCCCTGACAGGCTACTGTGACAGCCGGGGTGGGGGGTGGTGCGGGGTGATGGTTAAAGCACCAAAGCGATCTTCTGTCCCAGCTCTGGAGGCCAGAAGCCTGAAGCCAGGGGAGGGTCCTTCCTGCCTCTTCCAGCTTCTGGGGCCTCCAGGTGTCCCTTGGCTTGTAGACACCACTCCAATCTCTGCCTCCATCTCCACATGACCTTTTTTCTGTCGCTTTTAAGGCTGTTTGTCATTGAATTTAGGGGGGTTGGGGAGGAGTCTGCAGAGCGGAGGGATGATCCTCTGAGCCCTTGAGCATTTTGGAAGAGGAACCAGCCACATCTTGAGAACCTTCCGGTGGACGTCCCTCCACCCTGCCCGCAGACCTTTGCTCAGTTGGTCGCCCCAGCCGGGTGGTGGGAGCCCAGGCGCCCTGCAGCACCCACCTGCTGGCCTGCTTCTTTCGGTGGGCAGCAGGAGGCTTCTGTTCTCCCTGCCCCCTCCGCTCCCCAATCCTTGAAAATTATGCATCCACAGAAATGCCATTCACAGTTAAGCCATGGTTACTTTTCTTCTCCGCATAGCACTTTGTTTTCACAGGAGTTAATGATTGTCCTATGGCTTTGCTGTGTGCTTAGCTTCCCATTCACTTATCACTAATTCAGCCCTAGACTCGTCCTGGTGTGTAAATGTTCTCTCAAGACATTCAAACACACCAAGCATTCCAGTGACCTCATCTTAAAGAAAATCTCCCACGACAGAGCCCTCTGACTGGCCTCAGGCTGTCTAGCTGTTCCTGCCCCTGGCCCTCGGCACAGCTGGCATTCTGGGTGTCCCTTTGCCATCTCCTGGGGAAGTACCCCCTCCCCATGCTGGAGCCCTCACTTTGTGGTCAATTTTTCCTCTTTTTGTTTTTTTATACAATGAGCATGTGTTTACATACAGGTTGTGTAAAGTTTAAAAAATATATTGAAAAAGACCTAGAGTGTCGATCAGGAGCCCTGGTTGTGAGGCCTGCCTTGGCCTCTGCTGTTTGGTGTGGCCTTGAGCAGGCCTCTCCCTCCCTAAGTCCTGCTTACATTATCCATAGAATCACAGGTTTAGACTGGGGTTATTCATTAATCTTTCATTTATTCATTCAACAGACATTGGTTTAGCGGTGGCTCTTAAGAAAACTGTTGATCATGGAAAATGTCAACCATAAACAAGGGTAGAGAGAATAGTTAATGAAGCCCTAGGGACTGATCAGCCATTGTCAACAACTGCCAATGATTTGCTTGTGTTTTTCATTTATGCCCTTCTTTTCCTGGAGTATTTGTCAGAATTTGCTATTTTGAAACAATTAGATTTACAGCAAGTTGCACAGAGATGTCCAGGAGGCTGGGGCCCCTTGACGGTCCAGCAGGTGACCCTGGGACCATCCCAGAGCTGCTTGCACTTCTGCATGTCTGTGCAGTTTCACCACCCGTGTGGGCCTGTGGGACACAGTGCCCACAGATCCTTCTGCTGCCTCTTTAAACATAGGCGTTTCTGTAAGAAACTCCCCAAATGTTTTCTAGAGTGACGGCCCCATTTTACATGCCCACCAGCATGGGGTGAGGATCCACTTTCTCTATATCTTGGCTGGCACTTGCTCTTGTCACCACTTTGCAGGGGCCATTCTAGCAGCGGTGTGCTGGCTTTGCTTTGCATTTCCGGGTGGTTAATGATGATGAGTGGCTCTTCATGTGCCAACTGGCCACCTGCATGGCCAATTTGGTGAAATATCTTTTGTCCATTTTCGAAGTGGATCGTTTGCCTTTTGGCTGTTGAGTGTTGCTCGTCCTTTTCATTGATACTTTCCTCTTTTTTCCTGGAATATTTTTTAAATGAATTTTAGTTTTAGAGAGTTCCCTTGTACTCCCACCCCATTTCTCTTAATGTTACCACCTGACTGTTCACACCACGGTAACACTGGCAAAGCTGAGAAAGTAACACCGGTGCGATACTAGGAACTTACCTCCAGAGTTCATTCCGATTTCACCAGTTTTTCTACTTATGTCCTTTGTCTGTTCCAGGATCCCACATTGCTTCTATTATGGAGAAGTTAAAAATAAATACTAGATGTCATGTCATTTCACATATAAATACTTACCTATGGCTTTCTAACAAATAAGGGCTTCTAAAATGACCCACAGCATCACTGTCCACCAGTGTAGTGAGATGAGAATCACTACTTGTCTTCTCTGAGCTGTACAGTCCTCCCCGTGCCCCCCTCCCTATGTCTGCTAGTCCTAATGCCCCTTTTACCCTCTTATCCCTCCCTTCCCGCCCTTCTTCCCCAGTCCCTTTCCCTTTGGTAATTATTAGTCCGTTCTTGGGTTCTGCACAGCATCATTTTATAGCTGGTTTGTTCAGATATGAATGCCGGCATGGTGCACACTTAGCATGAGGTTGATATTGCCTTTTATGTCTTAAAAAATCTGGAACAGCTGCTCCCCACCACTTTCCATGCCATCTGTTGCTTGAAAAAGCCAAGTCCTTCCTCCTATAGCACTTCTTGCAGTCTGGGTGTGGCTGATGGCGTCCTTGTGGTGTCTACCATGTTTCTTTGTCTGCGGCATTTCCTATAAACTGGTAGAGTGAGAGATGTGATTCGATTCAGGTTAAATTCCCTTTTTGGCACAAGATAACAGCCCCATAGGCGGGTTGAGCACTTCTCATCCTGTGAGGCCAGGAAGTATACCCTATCCAGTCACTGAACTTCCACGTTGTTCAGGTGGATGGGTAGATTCGGGGGGTTTAGTAGCCATGGATGATCTCCAGCTCGGTCTGTTATTTAGGGTGATTTTCTAATTCTGTATTTCTTACTGCTTTTCCTACTCGGAATGGTGTAATGGAAGAACTTCCCCTCATCAGCTATTGGGTTATTATGAAATACAGATGACCCTGGAAAAGCAGGGTACATGCACAAGCCTTCTTTCTATTTATTACTGTCCAGAGTAATGACGTGCCCCACAGCAACTTTCAGGACCACCAGTCATTAAGAGTGCCTGGGCTTTTATGTACTGAAGCTTCAGTCATTGCTGTCATTCTTCATTTTGATGCCCAGATGGGTGGTCTCCTCCCAGGCCTGGGGGAACTCCTTGTTTCCTTGATGCGCTCCTAGTGGTCTGAGGGCTTCTTCACTTGTCACAGGATGTCCCAGGCTTACCTTGTACATTTCCTATTCCATACCTGGATTGCAACATTACTGCAAGGAGTCCTAGTTCCTTGTAGAAGGAAATGATATTCAGAGACACCACACCTAAGCATTGCTGAATACAGCTTGAGATTTCCTTGCAGTTCTTTTTATCATTAAGAACTATCCCACCAGGTATGTACAATCAAAGTATGTGTTTGCAAGACATTGAAATATTTCTTTGTGTGGTTATGCCACCAACTTTATGTGGTTCTGTTCATTCGTTTCTGTTTGCTGACTCTTAGGGATTGCTTTGGCTTTCCTTTTGATTTTTTAAATTATAGAAAATGTTTTTCATGAAACAATATCTGTATAGTTATACCCCCCATTTATTATACAAAAGATGGTAAATTGTGCTGTGCCTTGCTTTCAGATGTATTATTATGTCCTGGAGACATACCAGAGGGTATATGGAGCTCTTCCTCACCCCTTATCCAGCTGCATGGTGCTCCGAGATGCAGGCTTAGCACAGCTCACTCAGCAAAGCTCTAGTACTGGATGGTGTTGCTGTTTCTAGTCATTGCTATTACTGATAAGTACCTGCTCTGGACAGGTCTTTAAGACTCCCTCCTTCCTTCCTTCATTATTTCAACTCATGTAGAGTGCTGGCTGTGTGCCAGGCACTGGGCCAGGCTCTTGGGATGCAGTGATTTCGGAGGAGACTACTGGTTGCTTCCCCAGTGTCTACTTGCTCATTCTTCTTGATAACAGATCTTTAGCTGGGCTCATGACAGCCTGAATAAAGACTATATTTCTGAGCCTCCTTTATAGTGAGGTATGACCACATGATCAGTTCTGGCCAGTGAGATTTAACTGGGAGTCTTGTATAGCCCTCTGGGAAGCTCCTTTCAGAGATGCTGCTACTCTCCTTGTTCCCCTTATTCACCTCTTCCTTTAGTCTCTTCTTCAGCTCCATTCTGGTGTGATGGCTGGAGCCCTAGCTGCCATAGTGGATCAAGGCAATAAGGCCACACCCTAGGGATTAAGGATTAGGGAGCAGTGAGTGGGAATGATCTCAAAGGACCCTTGATCCTTAATGATTTTGTGGAATATCCATACTAGCCCTGAACATTTTACTCTGGACTTAATTAATGCATAGGACAAATAAATATCTATCTAGGTTAAACCATCATTATTATAACTTTTTTCTCATATGTGTACCTAGACCTAATCATAATTGACAGATGTGGTCCCTATTATTATCTAATGGGGGGACAGCCATTTGATGACACATCTAATAAGTAAGTGTGCAATTATTATTGTGAAAATATCTATGAAAGAAAAATACAAGGCCATCCTTCAAGAAAAAACAAGAGTGAGGCAAAGAGAGATTCATTTTAGATGAATGTATCCAGATTTTTGCAATCAGAAAACCAGTCAGGAAGCTGTTTTTATGTCAGCGTTCATATAAGTTTTGTGATATTTCAAAAGGTATGAGTTGATTTCTGTTTCCTTTAGTACAATAAACTAGATGCTCTGAATGATCTTTCTGATAAAAAACAACTCAAATTGTTAAATAAAATACTTAAAAATCATCTTTTTAAAATGCCCCAGTGAGATGGTGAAAAAGTCAAGACAGGAACCCAGAGAGGTAAACAGAACATTGAAAGCATTTGTGGACCCTTGGTGACCTTGAGCTTCCGTCTTCATAGCCTCATGGATTGTGGGAATAGGCCCAAAGCTTGCAAAACAGCAAGTCCAATTGGAATCAACACCCCTCTCCCTTGCTGCATGAAAGTAGGACACAAAAGCTTACGTCATCATTGGAAGGGTGAGCTAGAGATACTAACTACCATCTATTCGCCCACCAGATCTTAAGAAGAATGGCTTATTTCTAAGCCTGGCATGACAGGGAGGGGAAAATATCTGCTTTGTACATTTGTATTCACAACCTAGCACAATGTGGATTTGCAACTGGAGTTGTAATTCCTGGGTAGTCCATAAACTCCTCAAACTGAAAATATAGTTTAAAATGGTTCTGGGTTGGAGTGTCCCCAGAAAATCATCAGAAGCCAGTGCAAATCCTCTCTCGAAGAACCCACCTGCAATCCAGGTTTCAAGGCATTCTTACTATGAAGTTCTAGGAAATAAAAATATCCAGTCAGAAAATAGGAACACAAGTTGTGGGTAAACTTGTAACATTTCCAGAATATCTCACCTGGCTTTAGTGCATTTGCATATTCTCAGGGTGAAGAGAAGTTCATCTCCATATCAATGTGTAATTATCTGGGCAACTGAGGGCATGTCTGAACTTGAGAGGTTAAGGGGAGGGGGCTGGCTGGCTTGCTTGCTGGCTTCTTCCAGAGCAGAGGAGAGAGATGGCCCTGGACTGCAGTTTGTAGGTGAGGGGAGAGCTGGTTTTGTTTCTGCTGGAGCAGGAAAGAGAGAAGGCCCTAGGCTGCAGCTTGTGAGCAATAAATGGATTTTAAATTTTGTTTCTCCCTTTGACTGATTTCAGTTTTTAGAGGTATTTTGCCCCAGGATTTCCTCTCCCTGGACTTATGCAAGTGAAAAAGGGAACATGGCCCCATGAGTGAGTGCCAACAGAATAAAACCCATGAAGACTTCAAATGATGGAATTATCAGATACAGAGGATAAGATAAGTGTGTCTTATATGTTAAGAGAAAGAAAAATAAAGGAGGGGATTAAAAACATAATAAAGGGCAGAATTCTTTAATAACAACCAAATATAAATGAAAAAGAACCAAATAATACTTTTAAAAATGAAAAATAAAATAGTTGAATTAAAAAAGTCAATGAAGGACTTCTTCCACTTCTGGTAATGATAAATTAATTAATTCATGCCTACCTCCTGATAAGGACAATAAGAAAAGCTGGAAAAATATATAAATCTCCTGCTTGAAGGCATCACAGAGACAAAAGATGAAGAATTCCAGGCCAGGATGCAGAGAAGGGCAGGGACTGAGAGAGGTGAGGCCAGTGTTTGGAACTGATTATCTCCTGGTGGTGTCCGCAGAGTCTAGAATGTGTGGGTTGGAGACTGCAGAGGGCTATTGACAGTTACATGGGGCTAGAAGGACAGGCATTGGAATCCTGGACCTACCAAAGGAGCATCCTGGCAATTGTCCCTCATTTTAGTTGGGGCCCTGTAGAGCTAGCTGCACCCTAGCAGTAAGGTGATCCAGAAATAGAAAGAGTCTCCTAGGATTTTAGCTAGCTTTCTATCCTCTCAATCCCTCAAAGTGGATTAGGATGACTAGATTGCTAATGCCCTCAGAAGTTCACAAAATCAAGTGGAATCTTCTCTGGAGGAAGATATATCATCCTCACCCTCAAGTTATTGCTACAATAATTTTGGCAATTACAATGTTCAGCAAGCAACAAAAATAACTAGGCATATGAGACAAGAAGGCAATATGAATGAAAAGCAACAGAAATAATAGTCAATAGAAAAAGACCCACAGTGGCTCCAGACATGGAAATAAAGTTTAAAATAACTAAGCATATACTGCTCAAAGATATAAGTGAAAATACTGCTGATTATAGTAGATAACTGACATTATAAAAAAAGCCATTTGAAAATTTTAGAACTGAAAATGACAGTAATCAAAACTAAGAAATGAATGGACTGGTATAATAATAGAATATGTTCAGCTGAAGAGGCTGTCAGCGGACTGGAAGATAAGTCAGAAGAAACTATCCAGAATAAAGCATGAAGAGACAAAGGGATATAAAATTAAAAAAAGAAATAGAGAGGATGTGGTAAGATCCAACATATGTGTAATTGAAGTCCCAGAAGAAGAGGAGAGAAAGAATGAGGCATAAGCAATATTAAAATACATGATGGCTGAGAACTTTCCAAAAGTGGGGGAAACCTCAGACCACAGATTATAGAGGGCTTAGGAACTCCATGCAGAATAAGTGAAGAGAAATGCATATCTAGGGACATCAGGATAAAATAGATAAAAACCAAATTACTTAATTGTGAAATGTTGAAAGCTTCATGTTTGAGATCAGGTACAAGGCAAGGTTACTGGTTAACACCAATTCTATTCTACATTGTACTTGAGTTCCTGGCCAGAGCAATATAAGGCATGACAACTTAAAAAAAAAAGATTTAGAAGTTATTTGTAGATAATATGATAGTTTATATAAAATACCTGAAACACATAATTTTTTCCTTTATCTTCTTAAAACATAGTTTCAAATTTATAGAAAGGTTATAAAATAGTAGAAATCAACAGACAGGAGCATCTTCAACTTGATAAAGGGCATGTATGAAAAACCCACAGTTAACATTATACTTAATAGTGAAAGACTGAAAACTTTTCCCCCAAGATCAGGAACAAGACAAAAATATCTGCTCTTGTCACTTCCAGTCAACATTGTGCTTGGGATTCTAGGCAGGGAAATTATGTAAGAAAAAGAAATGAAAAACATATGTATTGGAAAGGAAGAAGCAACACTATCTCTATTCACAGATGACATGACCTCATATATAGAAAATCCTAAGGAATCCACTAAAAACTATTAGAACTAATAAATGAGTTCAGCAAGATTGGGGATATAATGTCAAGGTACAAAAATCAATTGTATTTCTATACACAGCAATGAACAATCCAAATGAAATTAAGAAAACATTATATTTATAAAGCATCAATAAGAATAAAATACTTAGGAATAAATTTAACAAAGGAAGGGCAAGTCTTGTACAACAGTATATTGTTGAAGGACATTATAAAAGATCTAAACAAGTAGAAAGACAACCCCTGTTCATGGATCAAAGAATTAATGTTAAGATGGCAATACTCTCCAAATTGATCTACACATTCAGTGCAATACCTATCAAAATTCCAGCTGGCATTTTTGCAGAAATTGGCAAGCCCATCCTAAAATTCACATTTTTAGGGATCCAGAATAGCAAAAATGATCTTGAAAAAGAAGAACAAGATTAGAAGACTCATACTCATTTCAAAACATACTACAAAGCTTCAGAAATCAAGACTGTGTGGTACTGGCACAAGGATAGACTTACAAATTAATGTAATAGGATTGAGAGTCCAGAAATAAATTCTTACATTTATGGTCAATTAATTTTTCAACAATGGTGCCAAGACAATTCAAGGGGAGAAAGAATATAGTCCTTTCAACAAATGGTGCTTGATAGCTGGATATCCACATGCAAAAGAATTAAGTTGAATCCCCACCTCCTGCCATACACAAAAAGTAACTCAAAATGGATCAGAGACCTAACTGTAAGACCTCAGACTACAAAAGTCTTCGAAAAGAAAATAGATATAAATCTTCATGACCTTGGATCATGTAATGGTTTCTTAGATATAACACCAAAAGCACAAGTGATAAAAGATAAAATAGATAAATTGGACTTCATTAAAATAGTTCTGTGCTGCAAATGATACTATCAGGCAAATAAAAAGACAATCTACAGAATGAGGGAAAACATTTGCAAATTCTATATGAGAGAAGGGACCTGTGTCTAGAATATATAAAGAACCATTACAACTCCCCCAATAAAAAGACAAATGACTCGACTTCCGGGAAGATGGCGGCTTGAGCAGGGTGGCAGAAATCTCCTCCCAACACTATATTTATCTATGAAAATACAACAAATACAACTATTCCTAAAAGAGAGACCAGACTACACAGGAAAGTGCACAGCATGCAGCTACACCTGAGAGGACTCGGCACCCCGTGAAGCGGGTAAGATACGGAGCCATGACCCAGCGGGACCCGAGCTCTCCCCTACCCCAGCTCCCTGGTGGGAGGAGAGGATTCAGAGCCGGGAGGGAGTGGAAGTACAGCCCCGCAAAATAACCAGCCCTGGTGATCTGCGCAGGGAGCGCTGACACACATCACGTGGTGTAGCGGAGATTGGAGACAGAGGGGCAGGATCTGAGCGGGGAACACGCCAGGTTGCTTGCAGCTGGCTCCAAGGAAGGGGAAAAAAAAAAGAACAAAAGCAAGTGCTTTTCTCAGCGGTCTTAAAGAGACAGGAGCCCAGCGGAGGACCAGATCACCCGGGCACACTCAGCCCAGCAGGCTGGGAGTCCTGGGGAGTTTTGGACCCCTTAGCTGGTGACTGGGAAAGGGTGGCCACACTTAGACTTCCCACAGATATCAACAGCTTCCCATTCATTCCCACCCAAGCCAGAGCTATAAAGGGCCCTGCGGAGAAATGGCTCTGGAATAGTGGAGCAACAGCGCCACCTACAGCATCCCCACAGAATCCACTCCTGGTGGGAGTTTTTTTGTTTTGTTTTGTTTTTTGTTTTTGTTTTGTCTTCTCTTTCTTTTCTTTTTTCTCTTTTTCTTTCTTTCTTTCTTTCTTTTTTTCTTCTCCTTTTTTTTTTCCTCTTAAAGTCATAAAGAGCCGAGCTGACATATGTGGCAACCACCAGGAACCACTTCTATAGCCATGAAAAGACAGAGGAATATGGTTCAGACTAAGATCAATCACCAGACAACCCCAGAGAGGGAGCCTGAAGGGATGGACATGCACAGTCTTCCTGAAAAAGAATTCAGAATAAAAGTCATAACCATGCTGATGGATCTACAGAGAAATGTGCAAGAGCTGAGGGAGGAAGTGAGAGAAGTGAGGAAAGACAATGCAGAAATCAGACAAGCCATCGACGGGCTTAACAGCAGACTGGATGAGATGCAAGAGACTGTTAATGGAATAGAAATAAGAGAACAGGAATACAGAGAAGCTGAGGCAGAGAGAGGTAAAAGGATCTCTAGAAATGAAAGACTACTAAGAGAACTGTGTGACCAATCCAAATGGAACAATATTCGCGTTACAGGAGTACCAGAGGAAGAAGAGAGAGAAAAAGGGATAGAAAGTGTCTTTGAAGAAATAATTGCTGAAAACTTCCCCATGTTTGGGAAGGAAATAGTCTTGCAGTCCACAGAAGCCCACAGATCTCCCAACACAAGGGACCCAAGGACGACAACACCAAGACACATAATAAATAAAATGGCAAAGATCAAAGATAAAGACAGAGTATTAAAGGCAGCTAGAGAGAGAAAAAAGATCACTTACAAAGGAAAACCCATCAGACTATCATCAGACTTCTAAACAGAAACCTTATAGGCCAGAAGAGAATGGCATGATATATTTAACGTAATGAAACAGAAGGACCTCGAACCAAGAATATTGTATCCAGCACGATTATCATTTAAATATGACGGAGGGATTAAACAATTTCCAGACAAAGGAAAGTTGAAAGAGTTTGCCTCCCATAAACGACCACTACAGGATATCTTAAACAGACTGCTCTAGAGGGAAGCACCCCTAAAGCTAAAAAGATGTCACCAGAGAAAATAAAATTATAGCAAAGAAAGCAGACCATCCAAATACTAACTAAAGGCAAAGAATGAAACACCTAATATATAAAGAATGGAAGAGGAAGAATAGGAAGGGAGAAATAAAGAAACATCAGATGGTGTTCACAATAACTTAACAAGAAAGTTAAGTTAGATTCTTAGATAGTAAAGAAGCAAACCTTGAACCTTTGGTAACCACGAATCTAAAGCCAGCAATGGCAATAAGTACATATCTATCAATAATCACCCTGAATGTAAATGGACTGAATGCCCCAATCAAAAGACACGAGTAACAGAATGGATAAAAAAGCAAGACCCGTCTATATGCTGCTTACAAGAGACTCACCTCAAACCCAAAGATATACATAGACTAAAAGTGAAGGGATAGAAAAAGATATTTCATGCAAACAACAAAGAGAAAAAAGCAGGTGTTGCAGTACTTGTATAAGACAAAATAGATTTCAAAACGAGGAAACTAGCAAGAGATAAAGAAGGCCACTACATAATGATAAAGGGGTAGGTCCAACAAGAAGATATAACCATTATAAATATATATGCACCCAACACAGAATCACCAGACTATGTGAAACAAATACTAACAGAATTGAAGGAGGAAATAGACAGCAATGCATTCATTTTAGGAGACTTCAACACACCACTCACTCCAAAGGACAGATCAACCAGACAGAGAATAAATAAGGACACAGAGGCACTGAACAACACACTAGAACAGATGGACCTAACAGACATCTACAGAACTCTGCACCCAAAAGCAGCAGGATACACATTCTTCTCAAGTGCACATGGAACATTTTCCAGAATAGACCACATACTAGGCCACAAAAAGAACCTCAGTAAATTAAAAAATATTGAAATCCTACCAACCAACTTCTCAGACCACAAAGGTATAAAACTAGAAATAAATTTTAGAAAGAAATCAAAACGCTCACAAATACATGGAGACTTAACAACATTCTCCTAATTAATCAATGGGTTAACAACCAAATCAAAACAGAAATCAAAGAATATATGGAGACTAATGACAACAACAACACAAAGCCACAACTTCTGTGGGACGCAGCAAAGGCAGTTCTAAGAGGAAAGTGTATTGCAATCCAGGCCTATTTAAAGAAGGAAGAACATTCCCAAATGAACAGTCTAAAGACACAATTACTGAAATTGGAAAAAGAAGAACAAATAAGGCCCAAAGTCACCAGAAGGAGACACATAATAAAGATCAGAGAAGAAATAAATAAAATTGAGAAGAATAAAACAAAAGAAAAAATCAATGAAACCAAGAGCTGGTTCTTTGAAAAAATAAACAAAATAGATAAACCCCTAGCCAGACTCATTAAGAGAAAAAGAGAATCGACACACATAAACAGAATCAGAAATGAGAAAGGAAAAATAACGACGGACCCCATAGAAATACAAAGAATTATAAGAGAATATTACGAGCACCTATATGCTAACAAGCTGCAAAACCTAGAAGAAATGGATAACTTCTTAGAAAAATACAACCTTCCAAGACTGACCAAGCAAGAAACAGAAAAACTAAACAGACCAATTACCAGCAACGAAATTGAATCAGTAATCAAAAAATTACCCAAGAACAAAACCCCCGGGCCAAATGGATTCACCTCTGAATTCTATCAGACATATAGAGAAGAAATAACACCCATTCTCCTAAATGTTTTCCAAAACGTGGAAGAGGAGAGAATACTTCCAAACTCATTCTATGAAGACAGCATCACTCTAATACCAAAACCGGGCAAAGACCTCACCAAAAAAGAAAACTACAGACCAATATCCCTGATGAACGTAGATGCAAAAATACTCAACAAAATAATAGCAAACCGAATTCAAAAATACATCAAGAGGATCATACACCATGATCAAGTTGGATTCACCCCAGGGATGCAAGGATGGTACAACATTCGAAAATCCATCAACATCATCCACCATATCAACAAAAAGAAGAACAAAAACCACATGATCATCTCCATAGATGCTGAAAAAGCATTTGACAAAATTCAGCATCCATTCATGATTAAAACTCTCAACAAAATGGGTATAGGCGGCAAGTACCTCAACATCATAAAGGCCATATAAGACAAA
>JAQQAC010016209.1:121805569-121823987 GCA_029783875.1 Phataginus tricuspis | reverse complement strand
TTTGTCTTATATGGCCTTTATGATGTTGAGGTACTTGCCGCCTATACTCATTTTGTTGAGAGTTTTAATCATGAATGGATGCTGAATTTTGTCAAATGCTTTTTCAGCATCTATGGAGATGATCATGTGGTTTTTGTTCTTTTTGTTGATGTGGTGGATGATGTTGATGGATTTTCGAATGTTGTACCATCCTTGCATCCCTGGGATGAATCCCACTTGATCATGGTGTATGATCCTCTTGATGTATTTTGAATTTGTTTTGCTAATATTTTGCTGAGTATTTTTGCATCTACGTTCATCAGGGATATTGATCTGTAATTTTCTTTTTTGGTGAGGTCTTTGCCTGGTTTTGGTATTAGAGCGATGCTGGCTTCATAGAATGAGTTTGGAAGTATTCCCTCCTCTTCTATGTTTTGGGAAACATTAAGGAGAATGGGTGTTATTTCTTCTCTATATGTCTGGTAGAATTCAGAGGTGAATCCATTTGGCCCGGGGGTTTTGTTCTTGGGTAATTTTTTGATTACTGATTCAATTCCGTTGGTGGTGATTGGTCTGTTTAGTTTTTCTGTTTCTTGCTTGGTCAGTCTTGGAAGGTTGTATTTTTCTAAGAAGTTGTCCATTTCTTCTAGGTTTTGCAGCTTGTTAGCATACAGATGCTCATAATATTCTCTTATAATTCTTTGTATTTCTGTGGGGTCCGTCGTTATTTTTCCTTTCTCATTTCTGATACTGTTTATGTGTGTAGATTCTCTTTTTCTCTTAATGAGTCTGGCTAGGGGTTTATCTATTTTGTTTATTTTTTCAAGGAACCAGCTCTTGGTTTCATTGATTTTTTTCTATTATTTTATTCTTCTCAATTTTATTTATTTCTTCTCTGATCTTTATTATGTCCCCCTTCTGGTGACTTTGGGCCTCATTTGTTCTTCTTTTTCCAGTTTCAATAATTATGACTTCAGACTATTCATTTGGGATTTTTTCCCTTCTTTAAATAGGCCTGGATTGCAATATACTTTCCTATCAGAACTGCCTTCGCTGCGCCCCACAGAAGTTGGGGCTTTGTGCTATTGTTGTCATTCGTTTCCATATATTGCTTGATCTCTGTTTTAATTTGGTCATCGATCCATTGATTATTTAGGAGCATGTTGTTAAGCCTCTGTGTGTTTGTGAGCCTTTTTGTTTTCTTTGTACAATTTCTTTCTAGTTTTATACCTTTGTGATCTGAGAAGTTTGTTGGTAGAATTTCAATATATTTGAATTTACTGAGATTCTTTTTGTGGCCTAGTATGTGGTCTATTCTGGAAAATGTTCCATGTGCACTTGAGAAGAATGTGTATCCTGCTGCTTTTGGGTGTAGAGTTCTGTAGATGACTGTTAGGTCCATCTGTTCTAGTGTGTTGTTCAGTGCCTCTGTGTCCTTACTTATTCTCTGTCTGGTTGATCTGTCCTTTGGAGTGAGTGGTGTGTTGAAGTCTCCTAAAATGAATGCATTGCTGTCTCTTTCCTCCTTTAATTCTGTTAGTATTTGTTTCACATATGCTGGCACTCCTGTGTTGGGTGCATAGATATTTATAATGGTTATATACTCTTGTTGGACTGACCCCTTTATCATTATGTAATGTCCTTCTTTGTCTCTTGTTCCTTTTTTTGTTTTGAAGTTTATTTTGTCTGATACAAGTACTGCAACACATGCTTTTTTCCTCCTGTTGTTTGCATGAAATATTTTTTCCATCCCTTCACTTTTAGTCTGTGTATGTCTTTGGGTTTGAGGTGAGTCTGTTGTAAGCAGCATATAGATCGGTCTTGCTTTTTTTGATTGGTACATTCAGTCCATTTACATTTAGGGTGATTATCAAAAGATATGTACTTATTGCCATTGCAAGTTTTGGATTTGTGTTTGCCAAAGGTTCAAGGGTAGCTTCTTTACTATCTAACCATCTAACTTAACTCTCTTCATAAGCTATTAAACACAGTCTGATGATTCTTTATTTCTCTCCCTTCTTATTCTTCCTCCTCCATTCTTCATATGTTAGGTGTTTTATTCTGTACTCTTTTGTGTTTCCTTTGACTGCTTTTGTGGATAGTTGATTTTATTTTTTGCCTTTAGTTAGTATTTGGTTGGTCTGCTTTCTTTGTTGTGATTTTATTTTCTCTGGTGACATCTATTTGGCCTTAGGAGTGCTTCCATCTAGGGCAGTTCCTTTAAAATATCCTGTAGAGGTGGTTTGTGGGAGGCAAATTCCCTCAACTTTTGCTTGTCTGGGAATTGTTTAATCCCTCCTTCAAATTTAAATGATAATTGTGCTGGATACAGTATTCTTGTTCAAGGCCCTTCTGTTTCATTGCATTAAATATATCATGCCATTCTCTTCTGGCCTGTAAGGGTTCTGTTGAGAAGTCTGATGATAGCCTGATGGGTTTTCCTTTGTAGGTGATCTTTTTCTCTCTCTGGCTGCCTTTAATACACTGTCCTTGTCTTTGATCTTTGCCATTTTAATTATTATATGTCTTGGTGTTGTCCTCCTTGGGTCCCTTGTGTTGGGAGATCTGTGGGCTTCCATGGTCTGAGAGACTATTTCTTTCCCCAGCTTGGGGAAGTTTTCAGTTATTTCTTCAAAGACACTTTCTATCCCTTTTTCTCTCTCCTCTTCTTCTGGTACCCATATAATGTGAATATTGTTCCGTTTGGATTGGTCACACAGTTCTCTTAATATTCTTTCATTCCTAGAGATCCTTTTATCTCTCTCTGCCTCAGCTTCTCTGTATTCCTGTTCTCTGATTTCTATTCTATTAACAGTCTCTTGCACCTCATCCAGTCTGCTCTTAAGTCCTTGTATTGATTGTTTCATTTCTGTTATCTCCCTCCGGACTTCATCCCTTAGCTCTCGCATATTTCTCTGTAGGTCCAACAGCATGGTTATGACTTTTATTTTGAATTCTTTTTCAGGAATATTGGTTAAATATATCCCTCCAGGCCCTCTCTTTGGAGTTGTATGAGTGATTTTTGACTAGACCAGAGTCTTGTGCCTTCTCATGGTGATAGAAGTGGTCACAGGCAGGTGACATGTTTGTCAGCTGGGAGAACAACGTCCCTTCCTGCTTGCTTGTTGCCTTGCCCTTCTCTGCTGCCTGTGCCGGTTGCTCGCACACACGGAGCAGTCTCCGGCATAATCTCCTGAGCTGCTGTGGAAGGGGCATCCCTCCTGAAAGCCTGGAGCCCTGCAGGGGGTCGCAGCCATGTGGGGTGTGTTCTCCTATGAGAACAGCGCCCCTTCGTGCCTTCCGGACCTTGCTCCTGCTTCTGCTGCCTGTGCCATTTACCTGCACACCGGGAGCAGTGTCTGGGATAATCCCCCAGCTGCCTTGGGTGGGGCAGCCCTTGGGATAGCCTGGAGCCCTGTGGGGGGTCGTCGCCACGCTGGTTGTGTTTTCCTGTGGTAACAGCGCCCCTTCGTGCCTTCCCTACCTTGCTCTGGGTTCCTCTGTTTGTACCGGGCAGTTGCTCACTGGCGGCAGCCTCTGGGTCTAGCCCGGTTAGCTGCATGCTGGGAGAAGACTGTGTGGTTGCTGTGGGTAGGGCTCTTCCTCAGCTGCTCTGCAGCTGTGGTGGGTCAGCCTGTTTGCTTGCAGTGCTGGCCGGGAGGAATGGAGTGGCAGGTTGCTTATAGCCGTGAGGTCCTTTGGGGCTGGGACGACTTTGTCCAGCTGATAAGCCCTTGTCCCTTTAAGACTTTTAAAAAGCACCCGCTTTTCTTTTGTCCCAGGGGAGCTGGCTGGGGGACCTGCTCACAGTCTCCATCTCATATTTTACTTTTTTGTTTCTCTAATCTCCAGTACACCATGCAATGTGTGTCTGTGCTCCCAGTGCAGATTACTAGGGCTGGTTATTTAGCAGTCCTGTGCTTCCACTCCCTCCCCACTCTCATTCTTTTCCTCCCGCCAGTGCGCTGGGGTGGGGGAGTGCTTGGGTCCCGCCGGTTCATGGCTTTGTATCTAACCCTTTTTGTGAGGTGCTGAATTCTTGCAGATGTAGATGTAGCCTAGCTGTTGTACTGTATCTTCTGGTCTCTCTTTTAGGAGTAGTTGTATTTGCTGTATTTTCAAAAATATATATGGTTTTGGAAGGAGATTTCTGCCACTCTACTCACCCTGCCATCTTGAGCCCCTCTCCTGGGGTCTTGCTTTTTTATCCATTCAGTGACTCTATGTCTTTTGGTTGCTACATTCAGTCCATTTACATTTAGGGTGATTATCGATAGGTATGTACTTACTGGCATTGCAGGCTTTAGATTCGTGGTAACCAAAGGTTCAAGGTTAACTTCCTTACTATCTAAGAGTCTAACTTAACTCACTCAATATGCTATTACAAATACAATCTAAAGGTTCTTTTTTTTTTCTCCTCCTTTTTCTTCCTCCTCCATTCTTTATATATTAGGTATCATATTCTGTACTCTTTGTCTATCTCTTGATTGACTTTGGGGATAGTTAATTTAATTTTGCATTTACTTAGTAATTAGCTGTTCTACTTTCTTTACTGTGCTTTTATTACCTCTGGTGACAGCTATTAAACCTTACGAACACTTCCATCTATAGCAGTCCCTCCAAAATACACTGTAGAGATGGTTTGTGGGAGGTAAATTCTCTCCACTTTTGCTTATCTGGAAATTGTTTAATTCCTCCTTCAAATTTAAATGATAATCTTGCCAGATAAAGTATTGCTGGTTCAAGGCCCTTCTGCTTCATTGCATTAAATACATCATGCCCCGCCCTTCTGGCCTGTAAGGTTTCTGCTGAGAAGTCTGATGATAGCCTGATGGGCTTTCCTTTGTATGTGATCTTTTTTCTCTCTCTGGCTGCTTTTAATAGTCTGTCCTTATCCTTGATCTCTGCCATTTTAATTACTATATGTCTTGGTGTTGTCTTCCTTGGGTCTCTTGTGTTGGGAGATCTGTGCATCTCCATGGCCTGAGAGACTATCTCCTTCCCCAGATTGGGGAATTTTTCAGCAATTACCTCCTCAAAGACACTTTCTATCCCTTTTCTCTCTCTTCTTCTTCTGGTACCCATATAATGCGGATATTGCTCTGTTTGGATTGGTCACACAGTTCTCTCAATATTCTTTCATCCTTAGAGATCCTTTTTTTCTCTCTGTGCCTCAGCTTCTTTGTATTCTTCTTCTCTAGTTTCTATTTCTTTTATCGTCTCCTCCACCGTATCCAGTCTGCTTTTAATACCCTCCATTGTGCTCTTCAATCATTGGATCTCTGGCCGGAATTCATCCCTGAGTTCTTGAATATTTTTCTGTACCTCCATGAGCATGTTAATGATTTTTATTTTGAACTCCCTTTCAGGAAGATTCAGGAGGTTGATGTCATTTAAATCTTTCTCAAGAGTGGTATTAATAATTTTACTGTGAACCAGGTTCCTTTGGCGTTTCATATTTGTATATGGCGCCCTCTAGTGCCCAGAAGCTCTACTCCCTGGAGCTGCTCAACCCCTGAAGCAATGTCTGGGGTCACAGGGTAGTGGTATTGGTGCCTGGGGGGAGGAAAGAGCTGTTTCTTTCTTCCCGGGTGCTATGCCTGTCTCCACTGCCTGAACCAGTGGGCAGAGCACACAGGTATAAGCCTCTATGGTTTGCTTTTGTAGTTGCTGTAGACAGATCTTCCCTCTGGCTGGCCTAATGCCAGGATAGGGTTTGCCAGTTTTCGAGCCCAGTGGGGCTGCCCGGGAGAAAGGCGCAGTAGGTGGCGTATCATGGAGGGGGTCCTTGGAGCTGTGTAGCCAGCCAGGGAGCGGGAGCACCTGAAGATCGTGAAAGCTCCAAACCTGCTGGGCAGAGTGCACCCAGACAATTTTGTCTACCTGTCCTCTCTCCTGAGCAGTAAGCTCTGAGCAATCCTTGCCTCTTTAGCAGCCCTCTTGCTAAAGGCTTCCTTGTTAGGAAGTCTCTCAGACTTCCCGCCTTTCTTTTGTCCCAGAGAAGCTGGATATGGATCCCTGCTTTCCATAAGTGGCTGGAATCTCAACCTGTCCAGGAATTCTGCCTGTCTTAGCTTCCCAACCCCCTACTCACGAGAGTAACATGCAAGCACCATGAAATGTAGGTTTGTGCTCCCAGAGCAGATCTCCAGAGTTAGGTATTCAGGAGTCCCAGGGTTCCACTCCCTCCCTGCTCTGTTTCTCTTCCTCCTGCTTGTGAGCTGGGGTGGGGGAAGGGCTTGGGTCCTGCTGGGCCACAGCTTTGGTACGTTACCCTGTTCCATGAGGTCTGCTCTTTTCTCTAGGTGTATGCAGTCTGGTGCAGTCCTCTTTCCTCTTGCTCTTTCAGGAGTAGTTGTATTAATTATATTTTCCTATTATATGTGGTTTTAGGAAGAAGCTTCTGTCTCACCTCTCATGCCGCCATATTTAATCCTCTCTCCCTGGCCTGTGGTTTTGAACAAACAGTGGGGCAGAGATAAGAGGGTCCATGTGTCAGCACAGGATCCTCGCTGGTTCTCTTGGGAGTGTGGCAGGCTCCCTGGGATGGGCAAACCTACAGGGTGTCCCCAGGCCCATGAACAGACTGGGCCCAACAGGGAAGGTGCAGTCCATGGGGCCCCAGCTCAGACCTACTAGCAATGTCCTAGGCTCCAAACATCGGGGCACAAAAGAGCCAGACTTCAGAGTCTGTTGTGCTGGGCAGGCTGGGGACCCCCAAGGCACCCCTTCGTAGGAAACATGGCTGAGGGGCTCTCCCACCTTGCTGTGGTTCTCGGGCCAGAAGAGAAGATGGGTCCCCATCCCACCCAGCACCCAAACCGACAGTGTGCTTTGCTCAAGCATATGTTGGCTTTAGCATTTTTAAACTTTTTTCTGTGTAGTTTCTCTTCAAGGCCTCTTGATCTGTGTGCTCAAGGAGTATGTAATGCCTTGACATTTACTCTCCCTGACAGGGGTGGGGGAAATCTCTGGGACCAGGTTTTTTTTTTCACTCGTCTCTCTTTCTTTTGGCCACCACCAGCTGCACTCCCAGGCAGCATGAGCAGCGCATTCCGTTGGGGGAAATGGCTTCCACCAAGCCAGCTGTCTGGTAGCTGAGTGGAAACCATGGCAACAGGAAGTGGGGAGGATCTTCCATCACTCCGTAGAAAGGGCAGCCTATTTCTGGGACCTGAGCCCAGTTATTCCCTGGTTCTGCATTTTGCTGTGAATTTCAATTCTGGAGAGCTGGCATTGAGGGTGCTGGACCTGAGGTTTGGGGTGGGGTCTGGATTAGTGTCCTGCTCCCCTTCTTCCTCAGAGGAGATGGCAAGACTCAATCTCTAGCACCCAATCAGATCCTTTCTTCCGCCAGAATAAGGGAAAATGGCTGCTTTGGGGGTGACTGGGGTGAGACCAGGACCCAGTGGGGCTCCCCCTCACTGCATGATGTCTTCCTATTTTAAGAGCCCGCTTCCCTGTTTCTAGCAGAGGGGACCCTTTGAGCCACTCCAGCAATGGGAAGCGGGCTTGGACAAGGTGGGAGGAGTCGTCCAACCCAGTGATAAGGGTGCCCCTAACACACCCTTATCATGCGTGCACGCATACACGCCCAGGAGTGCAGGCTCACACAGGATCCTGCTGTGTGGGTTTCGGGGTAGACAACTCTGCCCCCCAGTGGCAGGCTGCAGCCAGCACGCTGGGCTCTGTTGGGCAGGCTGCCACCAGACCCACGGGGATTCCTTCCAGTCTTGAATTAGGTGAGGGGTCTTTGGAGATGAAGGAGAGAAACAGGAAGCTGGCCCTCCAACTCTGTGTCCAAGGGGAAAACGCAGGCTAAGCTTGGGGTGCAAGTGTGAGGAGAGCTTCCCAGGAGGGAACTGCAGCTGTTCCCTTCCCGACTGTTCTTTCCATCAGCCATACTCTTCTTGGGTGACTTCAGCCCCTCTCATGGCTGCGCAGGCCTTTCCCTTTGGGTTGCCCCAAACTGGGAACATTTCCTTGATGCCTCCCCTTCCCCTTTCCCAACCCTCAACTCCTCACCCATCCTGGGAGGGGGGGTTATATCCCAAGTAGCTTTTAAATAATCTACTTGTGGTAGGTGGAATTTTAGCCCCTGTGAACTTTACCCTCTGATGTCATGCTGGTGAATGTGTTACATTGTGTGCTGAGGGAACCTTGCAGATGTAATTAAGGCTACCAACCAATTGACCATAGGGGGATTAGCCTGGGTTATTGGCTGGGCCCAGTGTCATCACAGGAGCCCTTATGGGCAGAGCTTCACTGGCTAAGGCCAGAGGGGAGTAAAAAAAAATCAGTGATAATGAGAAGGACTCCACCCATCACTGCCAGCTGGAAGATGAAAGGGCACGTGTCATGGAAAGGGCAGCCTCAGTCCTATAGCCTCAAGGAACTGGATTCTGCCAATAACCTGAATGAACTTGGAAGCAGAATCTTCCAGAGCCACCAAAGAAGAGCCCAGCCTATCTGACATCTTTTGTTGTGTTTTTAGTTTGAAATTATAGATTAACAGGAATTTCCAAAGACAGTATAGGGAGGTCCTGTGCACCCTTCCCCCAGCTTCCCCCAATGGTGACATCTTAAGTAACTACAGTGCAGTATCAAACCTCGCCACTGAGGTTATTGTCCAGTGTCCTCACATAGTACCTCTGAGCCCAGGCTGTGGCCTTCACTCAGGACCACCTCCCTTGCCTTCTAGCTAGAGTTGCCCCAGGCAAGTAACAGTTTAAGGGTTCCATTTTGGCTTTCATTAAAAAAAACAAGTTTATTGAGATACAATTTACATACCAATTCACCCATTTAAAAGTATGTAATTCAATGGTTTTTAGAATATTCACCACTATCACCATATTGCTGTGTCATCACTATCTTATTCAAGAACATTGTCATCACCCTAAAAAGAAAGCCCATACCTAGTAAGCAGTCATGCCTCATTTCCCCCTCCTCCAGCCTCTGGCGACCATGAATCTCCTTTCTGTCTCTATGGATTTGCCTATTCTGACCTTTCATATAAATGGAATTATACAGTATCTGACCTTTTGTGTTTGGCTCCTTTGACTTAGTAGAATGTTTTCAAAGTTCATCCATTTTGTAGCAGGTATCAGTATTTCATTCCTTTTTATAGCCAAAAAATATTCCATTGTGTGGATACACCCCATTTTGTTTATTCATTCATCTCTTGATAGACATATGGGTTGTTTCTACTTTTTGGTGATCATGAATAAATCTGCTATAAGCTTTCATGTACAAGATTTCGGGTAGCCATATGCTTTCATTTCTTTTGGGTATAAACCTGGGAGTAGAATTGCTGTGTCTTACGGTAATTCTATGTTTAACTTTTTGAGGAACTGCCAAACTTCTCTATAGTGACTGCACCATTTTACATTCCCACTAACAATGTACAAGGGTTCCAATTTCTCCACCTCCTTGACAGCACTTATTATTAGCTCTTTTTAATCATAGCTACCCTAGTGGGTGTGAAGTGGTGTCTTGTGGCTTTGATTTGCATTTCCCTAGTGTCTAGTGACATTGAGCATCTTTTCATAAACTCATGACACATTGTATATAGTCTTCAGAAAAATGTTCAGATCCTTAGCCCCCTTTTAATTGGGTTGTCTTTTTATTATTGAGTTGTAATGATTCTTTATATATTCTAGATACAAGTCACTCATCAGCTATATGATTTGCAGATAGGTTTTCCTAGTCAGTGGATTGTCCCTTCACTTTCTTGGTAGTGTCCTTTGAAGCACAGAACTGTTTAATTTTGTTGAAGTCCTTTTTATTTTATTCTTTTGTTGCTTGTGCTATTAGTGTCATATCTAAGAAACTGTTGCCTAATCCAAGGTCACAGAGATTTATGCCTATGTTTTTTTTTTAAGTTTTATGGTTTTAGCTTTTACATTTAGGTTATGACCCACCTTGAGTTAGTTTTTATATATGGTGTGAGGTAGGGCGTCCAGCTTCATTCTTTTGCACATGGCTAGCCAGTTGTCCCAGACTATTCTTTTTCCAAGTGAATTTCTCTTGTCACCCTTGTTGGAAATCCATTGACCATAGCAGTATGGGTTTATTTCTGGGCTCTCAATTCTATTCCATTGATCTGTATATCTATATGTCTTTTAAAATAAGGAAGTGTGAGTCCTCCAACTTTGTTCTTTTTCAGATTACTTTGGCTCTTGTGGGTTCCCTTGTATTTCCATATGAATTTTAGGATTGGCTTGTCAATTTCTGCAAAAAAGCCAGCTGGAATTTTAATAGGAATTGTGTTGAATTTATAGATTAACTTGAGAATATTTCCATTTAACAATCAATTTAACAATTGCCTTTTGATCCATGCACATGGGATGTCTTTCTACTCATTTATATCTTCTTTTATGTCTTTCAACAGTACATTGTTGTGTAAGCCTTGTCCTTCGTTTGTTAAATTTATTCCTATGTATTTTATTATTTTTGACACTATTATAAATAGAACTGTTTTTTAAATTTCATTTTAGATTGTTAACTGGTGTTGTATAGAAATACATTTGATTTTTGTATATTGGTTTTGTATCATGCAACTTTCCTGAACTCATTTATTAGCTCTAATAATTTTGGGGTGTGTGTGTGTTCCTTCAGGTTTTCTCTATGCAAGATTGTGTCATATGCAAATAGAGATATCTGTTTCTCCCTTTCCAGTGTAGATGCACTTTGCTACTATTTCATTTGCTTGTCTTCACCCTAATCGTCTGATAGTTACCTCCATATCAGTAGACAAATGGCTTCTACAACTATTTCCTCACCTAGCAGTTTAGATCATCTATATCAACTGCCTGCCAAGAGAGTTGAGGGTTTGGCTTCCTTGCCCAGTAACCAAATGGCAAAGATGAGATCCCTGACTGACCTCACCCACCCTTTTCCCTGAGTCCCTTTTCTAGTTGTATGGGGTGGTACATAAAGCATGGCACCTAAGACAGTGGGTTCAGGTGCCCCTAGAGTGGCCCTGCCAGGTGGGTGTCCCTGAGCTCCTGGACTGGTGTGGCGGGTCACTGCCTCCTTCACCACACTCCCTTCTACAGGAAACTGTATATACATTGGACCACCCCTCCACTGATTTGACCAAAGGTAGCTTCCTACTTCAGAGGAAGGGCTTTGCTGGCAGTAACCCTGAAAGCAAAAGGGTAGGGGTTAGAGAGATACAATGACATAGTATACAGGAGAGAGAGGACTGGCAAGGATGATGGAATGGTAAGGACTACACTTTTCAGCATCAATGGGGACTGTTGGTATAACAGGGAGAGCACTGCACCAGGAGCTCAAAGCCCCATGTTTACAATGGTATCCACGTGCTGGGTGACCTTGAGAAGCGAACTGACCTGCTTGGATCTGATTTATTCATTGCATTCTTTTCATCTGTTTTATTTTCCAACTCCCTGGGATGAAGATTATGCCTTCTCAGGCCTCCTTCCTTCCACCAACAAGGGTTATGAAGGACCCATGCATCGGAAGTGACATCAATCTTCTCTATAGTGTCAAGTTATTTTTGGCAGACATCAAGGGGAAGGCTTAACCACCTACTTCCTTATCCCTTGTGTGAGTGTCCTGGGGCTGCCACAACAAATGACCACACACTGGGTTGCTTAAACAACAGAAATTTCTTCCTTCACAGTTCTGGAGGCCTGACATCTGAAATTAAGGTGTTGACAGGGCCATGCTCCCTCAGAAGCCTTCAGGGGAGGATCCTTTCTTGGCTCTTCCAGCTTCCAGTGGTTCCAGGCGTCCCTTGGCGTATGGCCACATCACCCTCTCTTCATGTGGTCATCCTGTATAGAGCACAGGCTTTGGGTAGGAGGGCAAGGCTACCAAGGGAGACCCTACCTGCTTTGTTCCAGCACCAGGCCTGGGCCTGGCTCACACAACTACTCAGTTAATGTGGGAGGAAGGTGGGGAGCCAGCAGAGTGGGGGCCTGGAATCCATGAGGGGAAAGTGTTTGGGGCAAGAGGGGGTGTGTTGTGGTCACTCACCAGAAACATGATGGACCTCTACCCAAAATTTGGTTTGAATGTGGCAACTGATGGTGCCATACCCACCAAGAGGTTATGAAAATGTTCCTTAATGAGGCTTTGTTACATATTGAAAATGTTGCATACTGAGACTTTCCGGGAGATGAGGGCGGGATGTGAAGCTGGTCAGAAAATGGCTTGAGAGTGCACGGAAAGGAGACTGGAGGGGTTCGTTATCACGGCTGGGGCTGGTGCTGAGCGAAGGATCCTGTGTGTGGTTTGAATTTCCCTCTGGCGCCAAAGGATGGAACTGCCAGGCTTTCTCACCAGGTTGCCCAGATGTGGGGCACCAGGGGACACAGAGGACGAATCTTCAAAGCTGCCAGCTGCCAGGCATTAAAGTACAGAGCCAGACCCTTTATTGTAGAGCAGTCAACTCTAATGAGTGCTTCTGGGAGGAGGTGGCTCAGAGGTGGCACATGACCTTGGTGGATGCTATGGTCTGAATGTATCACCCCCCCCACCCAACCCCAAACTCATATGGTGAAATATGAATGCCTGAAACTAATGGTATTTAGAGGTGGAGCCTTTGGGAGGTAATTAGGTTGTGATGGCAGAGCTTCGCGAATGCCATTCGGGCCCCTATAAAAGAAGTTCCAGAGAGCTCTGTCACCCTTCTGCCATGTGAGGACACAGTGAGAAGCTGGCAGTCTGCAACCCAGAAGAGAGTCCTTACCAGAACCCAACCATACTGCCTCCCTGATCTAGGACTTCCGGCCTCCAGAACTGTGAGAAATAGAAGTCTATTGCTTTTAAGCCACCCAGTATGTGCTATTTTGTTATAATGGTCCAAATGGACTAAAATGAAGACAAGGTGGGAGGGGGACAGTGACAACAGGGCCCTAATGCCATGGGCAGAGCAGACAGGAGGCTGTGGAGTCCAGGGACACAAGTGGCTTTCAGAGATGTGGAGCTGAGAAGTGTGGGTAGGTAGAGGGCAGTGGGGGTAGGAGACGGACCTGGACGGAGGCTACTGGACTTGCTGATGGTGAGAAGGAGGAAGCCCAGAATGTGCTGGTAGAGACAGGGAGAAGAGCATGAAGATAAGAGAAGGCTAGAGGGGTGGGGAAGAAGAGGTCACCGTGGAGTTAGGCTCTCAAATATTGAGAAGGTTTCAAGGACAAGTGGCAGGACTGGACATGGACAAGGCTGCTTTTTTTTTTACATTTTTTTATTAGGGTATTATTGATATACACTCTTATGAAGGTTTCGCATGAAAAAACAATCGTTACTACATTTTCCCATATTATCAAGTCCCAACCCATACCCCAGTGCACTCACTGTCCATCAGTGTAGTAAGATGCCACAGAGTCACTGTTTGCCTTCTCTGTGCTACACTGTTTTCCCTGAGATCCCCCACACCATTTGTACTAAACATAATACCCCTCAACCCCCTTCTCCCTCCCTCCACACCCGCCCTCCCACACACCTCCCCTTTGGTAACCACTAGTCCCTTCTTGGAGTCTCTGAGTCTGCTGCTATTTCATTCCTTTGGTTTTGTTTTGTTATACTCCACAAATGAGGGAAATCATTTGGCACTTGTCTTTCTCCGCCTGGCTTATTTCACTGAGCATAATATCCTCCAGCTCCATCTATGTTGTTGCAAATGGCAGGATTTTCTTCCTTATTATGGCTGAATAGTATTCCATTGTGTATATGTACCACCTCTTCTTTATCCATTCATCTACTGATGGACACTTAGGTTGCTTCCATATCTTGGCTATTGTAAAGAGTGCTGCAGTAAACATAGGGGTCCATATGTCTTTTTGAATCTGAGAAGTTGTATTCTTTGGGTAAATTTCAAGGAGTGGGATTCCCAGATCAAATGGTATCTATTTTTAGTTTTTTGAGGAACCTCCATATTGCTTTCCACAATGGTTGAACTAGCTTACATTCCCATCAGCAGTGCAGGAGGGTTTCCCTTTCTCCACATCCTCACCAGCATTTGTTGTTGTTTGTGTTTTGGATATTGGCCATCCTAACTGGTGTGAGGTGATACCTCATTGTGGTTTTAATCTGCATTTCTCTGATGTTTAGTGATGTGGAGCATCTTTTCATGTGCCTGTTGGCCATCTGAATTTCTTCTTTAGAGAACTGTCTCTTCATATCCTCTGCCCATTTTTTAATTGGGTTATTTACTTTTTGGGTGTTGAGGTGTGTAAGTTCTTTATATATTTTGGATGTCAACCCCTTGTCGGATATGTCATTTACAAATATATTCTCCCATACTGTAGGATGCCTGTTTGTTCTGTTGATGGTGTCCTTTGCCGTACAGAAACTTTTTAGTTTGATGTAGTCCCATGAGTTCATTTTTGCTTTTGTTTCCCTTGCTCGAGAAGATGCGTTCAGGAAGAAGTTGCTCATGCTTATATTCAGGAGATTTTTTCCTATGTTGTCTTCTAACAGTTTTATGGTTTCATGACTTACATTCAGGTCTTTGATCCATTTTGAGTTTACTTTTGTGTATGGGGTTAAACAATAATCCAGTTTCATTCTCTTGCATGTAGCTGTCCAGTTTTGCCAACACCAGCTGTTGAAGAGGCTCTCATTTCCCCATTGTATGCCCATGGCTACTTTATCATATATTAATTGACCATATATGCTTGGGTTTTTATCCTGGCTCTCTAGACTGTTCCATTGGTCTATGGGTCTGTTCTTGTGCCAGTACCAAATTGTCTTGATTACTGTGGCTTTGTAGTAGGGCTTGAAGTTGGGAGCATAATCCCCCCAGCTTTATTCTTCCATCTCAGGATTGCTTTGGCTATTCGGGGTCTTTTGTGGTTCCATATGAATTGTAGAATGATTTTCTCTAGTTCGTTGAAGAATGCAGTTGGTATTTTGATAGGAATTGCATTGAATCTGTAGATTGCTTTAGGCAGGATGGCCATTTTGACCATATTAATTCTTCCTATTCATGAGCACAGGATATGTTTCCATTTATTGGTATCTTCTTTAATTTCTCTCATGAGTGTCTTGTAGTTTTCAGAGTATAGGTCTTTCACTTCCTTGGTGAGGTTTATTCCTAGGTATTTTATTCTTTTTTGATGCAACTGTGAATGGAATTGTTTTTCTGATTTCTTTCTCTGTTATTTCATTGTTAGTGTATAGGAATGTCACAGATTTCTACGTATTAATTTTGTATCCTGCAACTTTGCTGAATTCAGATATTAGTTCTAGTAGTTTTGGAGTGGAGTCTTTAGGGTATTTTATGTACAGTATCATGTCATCTGCAAATAGTGACAATTTGACTTCTTCTTTACCAATCTGGATGCCTTGTATGTCTTTGTTTTGTCTGATTGCCGTGGCTAGGACCTCCAGTACTTTGTTGAATAACAGTGGAGAGAGTGGGCATCCCTGTCTTGTTCCCGAACTTAGATGAAAAGCTTTCAGCTTCTCTCTGTTAAGTATGATGTTAGCTGTGGGTTTGTCATATATGGCCTTTATGATGTTGAGGTACTTGCCATCTATACCCATTTTGTTGAGCGTTTTAATCATGAATGGATGCTGAATTTTGTCAAATGCTTTTTCAGCATCTATGGAAATGATCATGTGCTTTTTGTTCTTCTTTTTGTTGATGTGGTGGATGATGTTGATGGATTTTCGAATGTTGTACCATCCTTGCATCCCTGGGATGAATCCCACTTGATCATGGTGTATGAGCCTCTTGATGTATTTTTGAATTCTGTTTGCTAATATTTTGTTGAGTATTTTTGCATCTACGTTCATCAGGGATATAGGTCTGTAATTTTCTTTTTTGGTGGTGTCTTTGTTCGGTTTTGGTATTAGAGTGATGCTGGCCTCATAGAATTAGTTTGGAAGTATTCCCTGTTCTTCTACTCCTTGGAAAACTTTAATGAGGATGGGTATTAGGTCTTCACTAAATGTGTGATAAAATTCAGCGGTGAAGCCAGGGGGTTTGTTCTTAGGTAGGTTTCTGATTACCAGTTCAATTTTGTTGCTGGTAATTGGTTTGTTCAGATTTTCTGTTTCTTTCTGGGTCAGCCTTGGAAGGTTGTATTTTTCTAGAAAGTTGCCCATTTCTTCTAGGTTATCCAGTTTGTTAGCATATAATTTTTCATAGTATTCTCTAATAATTCTTTGTATTTCTGTGGTGTCTGTCGTGATTTTTCCTTTCTCATTTCTGATTCTGTTTATGTGAGTAGACTCTGTTTTTTTCTTGATAATTCTGGCTAGGGGTTTATCTATTTTGTTTATTTTCTCAAAGAACCAGCTCTTGCTTTCATTGATCCTTTCTATTGTTTTATTCTTCTCAATTTTATTTATTTCTGCTCTAATCTTTATTATGTCCCTCCTTCTACTGACTTTGGACCTCACTTGTTCTTCTTTTTCTAGTTTCATTAACTGTGAGTTTAGACTTCTTTCATGAGGTAGGCCTGTATTGCAATATACTTTCCTCTTAGCACAGCCTTTGCTGCGTCCCACAGATTTTGTGGTGTTAAATTATTGTTGTCATTTGTCTCCATATATTGCTTGATCTCTGTTTTTATTTGGTCATTGATCTATTGGAGCATGTTGTGAAGCCTCCATGTGTTTGTGGGGTTTTTCGGTTTCTTTGCATAATTTATTTCCAGTTTCATACCTTTGTTGTCTGAGAAACTGGTTGGTACAATTTCAATCTTTTTGAATTTGCCGAGGCTCTTTTTGTGGCCTAGTATATGATCTATTCTTGAAAATGTTCCATGTGCACTCGAGAAGAATGTGTATTCTGCTGCTTTTGGGTGTAGAGTTCTGTAGATGTCTGTTAGGTCCATCTGTTCTAATGTGTTGTTCAGTGCCTCTGTTCTTACTCATTTTCTGTCAGGTTGATCTGTCCTTTGGAGTGAGTGGTGTGTTGAAGTCTCCTACAATGAAAGCATTGCTTTCTATTTCCTCCTTTAATTCTGCTAGTATTTGTTTTACATATGTCGGTGCTTCTGTATTGGGCGCATAGATATTTATAATGGTTATATCTTCTTGTTGGATTGACCCTTTTATCATTATGTAATGTCCTTCTTTGTCTCTTGTGACTTTCTTTGTTTTGAAGTCTATTTTGTCTGATTCAAGTACTGCAACTCCTGCTTTTTTCTCCCTGTTAGTTGCATGAAATATCTTTTTCCATCCCTTCACTTTTAGTCTGTGTATGTCTTCGGGTTTAAAGTGAGTCTCTTGTAGGCAGCATATAGATGGGTCTTGTTTTTCTATCCATTCAGTGACTCTATGTCTTTTGATTGGTGCATCCAGTCCATTTACATTTAGGGTGATTATCGATGGGTATGTACTTATTGGCATTGCAGGCTTTAGATTCGTGGTTACCAAAGGTTCAAGGTTAACTTCCTTACTATCTAAGAGTCTAACTTAACTCACTTAATATGCTATTACAAACACAATTAAAAGGTTCTTTTTCTTTTTTAATTTATTTTGGTATCATTAATCTACAATTACATGTGCAATATTATGGTTATTAAACTACCCCCTTCATCAGGTCCCCCCCACCAACCCCATTACAGTCACTGTCCGTCAGCGTAGTGAGATGCTATAGAATCACTACTTGTCTTCTCTGTGTTGTACAGCCCTCCCCGTGTCCCGCCCCCACATTTTCTCTGCTAATCATAATGCCTCCTTTTCCCCCTTGTCCCTCCCTTCCCACCCATCCTCCCCAGTCCCTTTCCCTTTGGTAACTGTTAGTCTGTTCTTGGGTTCTGTGAGTCTGCCACTGTTTTGTTCCTTCAGTTTTTTTCTTTGTTCTTATACTCCACATATGAGTGAAATCATTTGATACTTGTCTTTTTCGGCTTGGCTTATTTCACTGAAAAGTTTTTTTTTTTCTTTCTCCTTCATTCTTTATATATTAGGTATCATATTCTGTACTCTTTGTCTATCCCTTGATTGACTTTGGGGATAGTTAATGTAATTTTGCATTTGCTTAGTAATTGACTGTACTACTTTCTTTACTGTGCTTTTATTACCTCTGGTGACAGCTATTAAACCTTAGGAACACTTCCATCTATAGCAATCTCTCCAAAATACACTGTAGAGATGGTTTGTGGGAGGTAAATTCTCTCCACTTTTGCTCATCTGGAAATTGTTTAATCCCTCCTTCGAATTTAAATGATAATCTTTCCAGATAAAGTAATCTTGGTTTGAGGCCCTTCTGCTTCATTGCATTAAATGTATCATGCCACTCCCTTCTGGCCTGTAAGGTTTCTGCTGAGAAGTCTGATGATAGCCTGATGGGCTTTCCTTTATATGTGATCTTATTTCTCTGTCTGGCTGCTTTTAATAGTCTGTCCTTATCCTTGATCTCTGCCATTTTAATTACTATATGTCTTGGTGTTGTCTTCCTTGGGTCCCTTGTGTTGGGAGATCTGTGCATCTCCATGGCCTGAGAGACTATCTC